>JANFAH010000005.1:2400000-3000000 GCA_024663395.1 Pisolithus tinctorius | reverse complement strand
CAATTGAAGAAATTCTAGATAACAATCTTGAAAGTCAGGGAGGCTATATTGTTCCATGATGTCATTCAGTGACAAGTTAGTCTCATCTGGACATGACATGATGTGGAGGGCAATTTGAGCATGATTGGCAAGGATGCCATTAGCAAAGTAATTGCAGATTGGGTGGGGACCTTGGAGTTGCCACTGCTGTTCAGGCAGGACACATTCTACCCATGCAAGCATTGGATTTGCTGTGGTGATTTCTTCCTCTTCCATGGAAACAGCATTGATGAGGGGTATATCACTTGAGTGTATCAACAAGTACATGTCAAACTGCTGCATAGACTCTTTGTGATCAAGCAATTGAACAACTTGGTCCACAAAGTCTTTGCCTTCATTAGTACATTGGAATGGGTGCTTGCAGTGAGTGATAAGAAGGTGCTCACTGACTCTGCAGTATATTGTATGAGCCCACTGTTGTTATGAATTACCTCTGCAAAACTGTGAAAAAGCTCCAACTTCAGGATGAGGAAGTCATCTTTCACACCACCTGATTCTGTCATTCTAGCTCTCGCTTCAATAATGGCATCCTTGTGGGTGTGGAATTCATGCAATGACAATTCCATTGCCTCCACAGAACTGTCTGTATGCATGGGACTCTGTGCTTGCTATATGAAGCTGATAAGAGTGCATATAACATGCAGGAACTGTGGAGGTACACAACCAGCTATCATAGGAATGATGGTGCACTGGATGTCACAGTGTTCTCTGCCCATCATTTGCTTGACATGTGAAACACCACTTGCAAAGTGCCTTACTGCAATATGTTTGTGGTGACACTTGAATTGCACATCAAGTTCATCACCAAGTAAGACTTTGCACCATGGAAGGACATGATCAAAAAAAAACTTGTGGCATGTATGGAGGATTTCAGGAAGAAGGAAAGTGGAAGGGTTTGAAAATGGCCAGTTTCTCCAAAATGGGAGGCAGACACCATTTAATTGTAGCATCTTTGCCTGTCTTTGAAAACTGTTCAGATTATCCCATGGGTGAACATTCTGAGTGACTTGTTCAATGCACTGGAGAGTGAGATCACTGGTACAAGATGATTGGCAATGAAAATCACCAAATTGCTTGTGGGTTGCTTCCATAACAGGAGATGCACTCTTGGAGATGCATGTGATCATTAGTTGTTCAGGGAGGTCAGCAGTCCATGCCACTAATGGTGTGAAACAATGCTGCAGGTGTCCATGAGGGTCCAGCATCATGGATCCAGTGTCCACAAAGTGTTTCAGGCCTGCAGTAATGATATTGACACATTTGTGCCAAATGCACATCTGCAGGATCATTTGGTTTGCCTTGGGGATGTCAAACATTGGTATTGGCATGAACACAACACATTACCATGCATGTGAGGTGGCTGCCATGCAGATGTGCCCTGGAATATTACCAATGCTGATGAAGAGGGGGTGCATTCCTAGTCCACCTGTCATCCTTGTCACAGGGGTCTTATCCAATGCAGCAAGAATAGGTACAATTGTTGCACCATCTGGCAGGGAATCCTATGGAAAACTGCTTTTCAGTTTCCACAGTGAAGATGCACCACCAGATGAACATACCTGGATGTGATGGGCTTTGCATGCTGAAAACCATTCATTATACTCCTGCCCAAGAGCAGTCATGACCAGGATAGGATCAAACATCATGTTAGCACTGAAGATAGGATTTCCAAACAAGGACTGTACAACCTCCTCTGCATCATGCCAAATCAACTGTATAGGATTGGTTGTTCAGAAACCCTTGACTTCTAGAGTGGTACTCTGCCACTTTGGCCCTGAGGGAAGAGTATCCATCCATCCAAGCAGCTCTTCTGCAGAAGTAAAGGATGGCCTTGGATTATTGTGGAACTAACATGGATCAGTAAAATGAGGTTTTCTTGGGATCAAAATTACCCAGGGTAAAGTGAGAAATCTTTTGATCTGAGTTTGCATGAGGTTTTCTGCAAGAAACTTGGCTAAAGACCATTCCCCTTGGGACTGAAACTGTTGGAGATGGTGCATTCTGTGCATTACTCTTCGTGGAGATTTGTTCCCACAGTAGTGGTCTAACCCCCCAAACTACTGACACTGGTACCCCAGACCATATAGCTCAGTGGTTAGAGCACCTGGTTGACACCTAGGAGGTCGCTGGTTCAATCCCAGCTCTGGTCGCATTTTCATCAGAAACAGATAGTACACATTGATCTCTCACTCTTGCTTCAGAGGGCCATTATGAAACTGCTTGAATGTATTTGGTTCACACCCAAAAGTATACCCTGATCATTCATGGTACCTAGCCCTTGAATATGGAGATTGAAAGTATGAAACTCAGTGAGCATGTTGCATTGTCAAGTAATGAAATGGTACAAACCTATCAGTGTTGGGGACTTCTGACATATGGGCCAGTTCTGGTGGTATATCTTTTGTCTCTGGCATCATAATGAGCTGAGCAAACAGAAGGCAAGAATCTGTGCCTGTTACGCTGCGCTCACATGTTTCCCTCTTACAGACACTTATGGCATCTGTTCGCATGCCGCCCTGCCTCAGGGGGCATTCCTTTACCTTCCCGCAAGACCCTTGTCTTGTGTTCTGTACGTTTCCCCTTTCTCTTTCCTTTTATGGTTGACCCCTGTCAACCCTGCATTGTACTATATCTGGACATTACGTCTGCTTCCCCTTCCTTCCGGATCCGCTGGTGGCCCTGATCCACGCGGTCATGTGACACGTTTACCCCAGGTAAACGCTCCACCT
Source organism: Pisolithus tinctorius (assembly GCA_024663395.1). NCBI lineage: Eukaryota > Fungi > Basidiomycota > Agaricomycetes > Boletales > Pisolithaceae > Pisolithus > Pisolithus tinctorius. Next base: position 2,997,232 of record JANFAH010000005.1, on the reverse strand, counting down.
GTTTCACATATATGCGGTTAGTCCCTCGTTTAGACTTATGTTTAATCCCTCGTGCATAGCTGTCTACCCTTGCGCCCGCATCGCAGTGACTCTGTCCTGCCTTGTTCGGACTCAGGTGAACGACTGTACAAGTATTTGAATGTTTGGCCCGCAGTACTGTACATAGGTATATAAACCCGCATGTATCGTACTGGTCCCTCATTCAAAATCTACTTTGCAACCACCCTTAGCTCTGCACGCTGTACCAACAAGGACTCGCCAGTACGACTTCGGTTGGCCAAGACTAGTGTTCCGTCACTAGTGAAGTTAAATTATGCGCCCCTCTCGCGCAGTCACGTGCTTGTGCTACATCGCACTCGATTCGTGGCGTGATATGAGTCATCGGCATAACAGAAGATTTCGAATCACCCAGACACATCAAAGCCCGGACTACCCTTTGGATACCTGTGGACTGGAATCCTTGCTAGGCAAAATAGCCTGCAAAATGTCCACCTCCCGCCACTCTATCAGGAACCACTGGTTTAATATCAGTGAGCTAGCCCCTAACCTTCGGCACTAACTTCCTCTTTGTCAATGTGTCTTCGCACCGCCAAGAAGAAGGAAGCAGGAGGCCTCCATCAGCAGCCTCCTCGTTCAAACCTCCAGTACCCATTCGCAAAGGAAAAGAGGTTCTCCAAGCGAGACCACTTATTCGTCACCCTTCGGTTGACACACCCAAACTGCGTATAGGTCTTGAAGACCCGCCAGTAAGGCCCCAACTTGGGCAAGCGGCAGAATCGACCTCACCAGTTAACTTTACTTCATATCAAAACCCGGAGCCCCTCGGCTCAGATATTATCGAAACCCAAGGGCCAGCCGAACCAGCGGACCCCTTACCATCCGACTCTTCTACCGATATCTACATACCAGCTTCCGCCGACCCAATGGCAGAAGAACTCGCACACCAAACCGCAGAGCTCTCGCTCCAAGACCCCTTCGCCAGTCAGAGTAAGGTAACCCCTGAAATGGCTGCGCACTTCTACAAGTCCCTGTTCAACTGATGTAGGGAGCTGTATACTCCCTGAGGCTGGAACAGGAATCTGTCACTAAATTCCACAGGCCTCTACGACAAACCCGTTTCGGAATTTTTCGGAATTTTTTCCCGCTCGTGTCCTCGCATTTCCTCCCAACCCCTGTCCCCTTCAGAGTCTCTACCGACCTTCAGCGTGTCGCTCAGTCATCAAAACGCTGATCCAGAAATGCCGCATTTGCACAGAGTCATCCGGAATTCAGTAGCCATGCCATCGCTCAGCCACGTCACCAGTCATCTGTGCCACTTACCTCTAAAAAACCCCGGTTTCCCCTGTCGCCCTAAATTCCACAAGCTGGACTTCGTGCCAGTACGCTACACTCTGCCCTCCTGTGCCACTCAGCTCCACCTCCCACTTGTATGCATACTCTTGTTCTGTTGGAAGATACCCCTTACCGTTGTCCTGTTCTTACTCTTGTCTACTACCCACCAGACTATTTCATGTGCATCTGTATTTCGCTGATGTCTGACGTCCTTCCCTTTATTTTCCGGTCTTTTAGTTTTTCCGCCCCACCTTACTCCGACTCGTACCTACTTTCCCTGTACTATATAATTCCGCCATAGCGTCGGAAATATGGCACCCACCTTTTGAGTCGCTATCTGTGTGTGTTCTGCGAGTTCGAGAGTTTCAAGAGTCTAAAGTGCGTATATAGAGTCTGCTGCGTCTTCAGTGTCCCCAGAGGTCTCCATGTCTCCTGTGTCCTCCAGCCCTGCACACCTAATCCCATGTCCCTTTTGCTTCGAATTCGCTCCTCTTGATGCGTAGCGACCCCTCGGAATTTCATATACCCGTCTTGCTGTTCCTCACGCGTCTACATCTGCCCAGAATTAAATTCCGCAACTCTCGCTTGAATTTCCCCACCGCTTCTAAGCCCATTCTCGACCTCTCCTTCCACACAGTACCCCTTGGGACGATCCTAGGGAGTTCTCCCTTCACCCTTCCTCTAGTCGCACGCTTCCCAGAAGTTGTGTCCCACAATGTTTTGGAGCCCACCACGAGGGGTCTGTAGATCTGGAAAGGAGATCCTTACGACCCACTCGTCAAAGAACCGAACTCAAAGAGCTCCTAGAGCCCTTCTGCAGACTATCTATTTCCTCAGCAGAAATCTTAATTCCGGTAGCTGATCCTAGAGATATTTCAGAGCCGCACTCGTCAGACTCAGATCTCGGTTTAGACGAGATCTTTCGGAGCCCAGAGTCCCCAGCATTTTGCCCAGCATTTCCAGGAGGCTTCAACTTCGACGAGCCCTTTGATCCTCCTGCTGAACGTCAAGAACTTTCGCCTCTCTCAGAACTAACTTCTTCGTCGTCCTCGCCATCCAGTGACTCAGAACTAGCCGCTGAACAGCTCCTACTTCCTTCCCATTCCCTAATCGCAAATTCTGCTACCTCCCTTTCTACTCAAATACCCGTACAGAATTCTCTTGCCTTGACTCTCTTGAATTCTGCTCCTATCCTTCCCCGAATTCCGATCCAGATCCCTGTACCACCTCGCATAATGTCTGGAGCAAGAGACATGCCACTCAGGGGTTCTAACAAAGCCCCAAAGTTTTCCGGTCGTACCGAAGACATCACTCACTACCTTGAAGACGTCGAACAACTCTGCGTCGAAGCTGGCCTTGACACCGGGACAGATAAGATCCACTGGGTCATTCGTTACGCTGACCACAATGAGGCGGAGTTTTGGTCAACCTTAGATGCCGCAACCGACGGCTTCAATGACTGGGATGTGTTTTCCAAAGAACTCCTGAACTACTATCCAGGTGCCTCGGTGAAAGATCGTCGCTATACTAAAGCCGACCTTGAAACCTTACTCTACCATCAAGTTCAGAAACTGATGGGATCACTGGAAGATCTTGGGAAATACGTCCGGGAATTCCGATGCATCCTCGGCCTCATCCAGAAGAAGAAGAAACTCCCTGAGGACTACATCAACGAGAAATTCCTTGAGGGGTTTCCCCCAAGATTTCGGAATTCCTTGCTCACGTGATTGCAACTCTCTGACTTAGATCATGACATTGACGAACCATGGGAGTTCGATATAGTCTATAAACACGCCAACTACCTCCTCAGTGGGGCCAAATGGAACCTCCCTCAACCAGACTCGTCGGCACTGTTTCCCCAGAATTCCGCTCCATCTTCCTCACTGGCCATTCCTACTATCCTGAAGCGAGAGTATGCTCATGTCGCTCAGCAACCTGTTCCTACCCCGCCCCCCCAACAAGGTCAAGAAGGACAATTCCGTTGTTCCTTCGATCCATGGTGTTTCTTCTGCGGAGGAACAGATGGGCACAGAACTGCAGAATGTGCGCTGTGTCACGAATACGTACAAGCTGGGAAATGCTCCCTGATTGGAGGGAGGGTTTTCATGCCAGACGGCTCTGATATTCCTAGGACAGCTGCAGGTCGTAATTTCAAGGAAAAGATCGATAACTTCCTCGCCATGCGCGACTCGATCATTGCCTCGGCAAACCTCGTCTCAGTTCAGCGACCCAGCCAGCAGTCAACCTCATCCCACAGGCGTGAAACTCCTCCCCATCTCGTCAGCACAATGTTCTTCAGCAACGAAGATGTTTCGGAATACCAAGTCGACCTACACCCCTCTTCCTATCTAGTCGACGAAAACCTAGAGGAGGATGCTGACGAAGAAGACCAACGTGCCTTGGCAAGGGCTTATGCGCAGGTAGAAGAGTTGAAGAATGCTATCAAGAAAAAGAAGACAGCTCGCTTCGACAGCGTGGAAGTCCCGGTTCGTCGTCAAAGGCCGGCACTAGCGGTCCCAGCGTTGGCCAACGCGCCAGTGCCTACTATCCCAGTCAGTAATTTCGCTCCAGCTAACACTGCCTCGTCTTCGGAAGCCCCAACAGCCGGAAAAACTCCGGTTGCTCCTAATCTTACAGATCCCCGGAAACTTAAGCCATCGACAAATTCCGCACCCCAATTCCGTTACCAAAGCAGCTTCGATGAGGCCGTGGCGACCAAGTGGATTGTAAACCAAGTCTTAGACGCAAAAATGGAAATCTCTACCAAAGATCTATTAGCTGTCAGCCCGGAGATCCACAAGCAGATCAGAGAACTAGCTGCGACAAAGAAGATAACTATTGGGAGTTTAGAAACCGCATCAGATGCAACTCCCTTGGCTGCTTGGGCGTCCTATGAGCAGTACTGGGTCAGAGACACAGAAGGGAAGTGCGTGGGCCTCGCTACGGCTCCCTTACGTGCTGTCGACGGGATCTTGATGGACAAACTCCATGTCGAATGTATTTTGGACAGCGGATGCCAGGTAGTGGCCTTGCGATGGGAGTTGTGGGAAGCCTTAGAGGCCCCTCTCTGTACTGACATGACCATGACTCTGGAGGCCGCTAACCAATCTAAAGAAAGCACCCTTGGGGTCATAGAGAATGCCACTTTGCGCATAGGAAACGTTGAGGCTCATCTACAAATCCAGGTCGTTGATCACGCGCCTTTCGACTTACTTCTCAGTCGACCCTTCTTCTGCCTACTCTCCAGCGTCCTTCGCGATTTCCCTGACGGAGAACAGTCTCTAGAAATCCGCGACCCTAATTCCGGTAAACAAGTCTTAATTCCAACACGACCTCGCAACAGGCTGCAACCCCTTCCACGTTTTGTAAATTCCGAAGACGAAGAAGACTTCTTCACACGAAAACATATGCGTCGCCACATGAATCCACCCGAGCAGGGTTTTTAGTATTGGTCGAGGACTCGTACGATCTGCGAGGAGACCAGGACTGTGCTTTCTCCATGTGTTCACTTTATGTTTCTGATCTGTCTTTATACCCTTTGAAGTCTTCCACGTTTTTACCCACAGACACTGCCATAAATTCCGCTGCGGCATTTATCTATGACTTTTGAGGCAACAATATGCCTCCTGTCGATCCCTTTGACACCAGTTCTGTTTCTCCGACTGATCCTTTCCTGTTCTTGACCGCTACTACCATTTCTCCACTGACAATTTCTGCCTTACGCTCTACTTATCAGTTCGATCCCATTTATCATGTCTTAAAGTACAAACCTGTAGCGAGGAAGGTGAGGCCAGTACCGACATCGATGCCAGCAGAATTCTGGGTAGAGCGTTGGGAGGCCGAAGACCCACTCGCAGATCTGCCTGTTTTACCTACTCATCCCCCTCCGTTCGTGCCAGGTTCCAGGTTTACTCAGGAAAGAGCTGACAAGCTCAATCTGGACCCAGCAAGGTTCCTTTGGCCTACAGAATTAGACCTAGTACGGTGGTTGGTCAGGGAGCATGAAGACGCCTTTGCCTGGGACACTTCGGAAAGAGGGACCTTCCGAGAGGACATGTTCCCACCCCTGAAGATACCTACGCTAGCCCACAAGCCATGGGTCGAGCGGAATATTCCCATTCCCCCTGCTATTTTCCGTGAAGTCGTTAATATTATCAAAGAAAAGATTTCTGCAGGGGTTTACGAACCGTCTACTTCGTCTTACCACTCAAAATGGTTCTGCGTGGTCAAGAAGGACGGAAAATCTCTGCGCCTCGTACATGACTTACAACCTCTAAATGCCGTCTCTATCCAGGATTCAGCTGTTCCCCCCTTCGTCGACTCGATCGCTGAAGCCTTCACTTGCCACTCAGTCTACAGAATTTTAGATCTCATGGTCGGATACGATCATCGCACCATACATGACGATTACCGAGACCTCACTACCTTCCAAACTCCTATTGGCACCCTTTGACTCACCAAACTTCCTATGGGCTACACGAATGCCATCCAAATTCTCCACGGAGACGTCTGTTGGATTTTAAAGGACGAAATTCCGGAAGTTACTATACCATTTATCGACGACTGTCCTATTAAAGGCCCCAAGTCTCGCTACCAAAATCCCGACGGGACTTACGAAATGATTCCACAGAATTCCGGGATTAGACGCTTCATCTGGGAGCACCTGCAGAACGTCAACCGAGTCTTACACCATCTGCGTCATGCAGGAGCCACCGTGTCAGCAAAGAAATGCGTCATTGCTGCGCCATCTATCATAGTGGTTGGGCACAAGGTGTCGTTCGAGGGTAGAATTCCAGACAAATCTAAAGTCCAAAAGATTAAAGATTGGCCGTACTGCACAAATGTCACTGAAGTATGCGGATTTTTAGGTCTCTGTTCGTACTGTAGGATCTTCATCAAAGACTTCACCAAACATGCCCGTCCCCTCGTTGAGCTGACCAAGAAGGACGTCCCCTTCAAATTCCATGACGAGCATAGGGAAGCGATGGAGTACCTCCGCCGTGCGATCATCTCGTCCCCTGCGTTACGAACTATCGACTATAATTCCAAAAAGAAAGTCATTTTAGCTGTCGACACTTCTAACATCGCTGTTGGGTACCTCCTCATGCAGGAGGGGGAAGATGGCAAACGCTACCCTGCTAGGTTTGGCTCGATAACTCTCAACGATCGTGAATGCCGCTACAGCCAAGCTAAGCTAGAATTATTTGGGCTTTTCTGAGCCTTGCACGACGTCCGACTTCATATCTTTGGCGTGCGGAATTTAGTCGTTGAGGTGGATGCGCGGTACATCAAAGGGATGATTAACAATCCCGACCTACAGCCTAACGCGACCATAAATCGCTGGATCGCCAGAATTCTCCTATTTGACTTCGAGCTCATACATGTTCCAGCACACAAGCACGCAGCGCCGGACGGACTTTCGAGGAGACCGAGAGCAGAAGAAGATGAGGAGGGAGATGAGGACTATGAGGATTGGATTGATGAGTGTGGGGCTTTTGCAGTCGAGCTCTTGAATTGTAGGGAAGCGTGTTTCGAGTCCCATCCTTACCCCTTGGAAATTCCAAGTGTCGTGTCAGACTCATCCCTCCCCCTGTCACAGAGTCTAGGTATCTTTACTGCTGAAGAATCGATGCTGGAAAACCTCGAGACCGAAATTCCGAGGTCAGAAAAAGCGAAACAGAGAGAGGAGAGAATGAGAGTGGTGAAGGAGTTTTTGGAGACGAAGAAAACGCCCGAAGGGTTAGAGGAGGCGGAATTGGAGAGCCTAGTGTGCCTTGTGACTCGGTATTTCGTAAAAGGGGGAGAACTGTGGAGGAAGGATCCCCAGGGACGGCATCAGCTAGTGGTACCCTCACACAAACGCCTTGGAATTCTCCACCAGGCCCACGATGACCTAGGGCACAAGGGTATCTTCTCGACCCGTATGTGTTTGCTGACTCGCTTTTGGTGGCCCATGCTAGAGCAGGATGTCCATTGGTATGTTAAATCGTGCCACGAGTGCCAGATCCGTCGTTTGGATCGCATTCATATACCGCCAGTTGTTGCCATCCCCGAACCCCTGTTTTACAAGGCTTATATGGACACGTTCTTAATGCCGAAGTCGAACAGGTTTCGCTACGTTACCCAAGCCTGCTGTTCACTCACCAGTTACCCCGAATGGGCTATGCTTCGTGCAGAGACAGGCAAGTCCATTGGAAAGTTCATCTTCGAACAGATTCTGTGCCATTGGGGTGCCGTTGTGGAGATTGTCACAGATAATGGGGGACCATATGTCCTCGCTCTCGACTGGCTCTCCAAGACCTTCGGAATTTGCCACATATGCATCTCCCCTTATAACTCGCAGGCTAATGGAGTCGTCGAATGGCGGCATTTTGATGTAAGAGAGGCGATGGTAAAGAGTTGTGGTGGGGAAGTGTCGAGGTGGTCAGAAGTGGCTCCTGCGGTATTTTGGGCAGAGAGGGTTACGGTTCACAAGGCAACCGGGTTTTCTCCATTCTATATGGCTCACGGTGTTGAACCCAGACTCCCTTTCAATCTGGTCGAAGCGATGTTTTTAGCCCCTTTCGAGGCGGAATTTTACTCGACTACAGACCTCATTGCTCACCGTGCTCACCAACTCCAGAAACGCCCCGAGGACCTCGCTCACATCCACGATCTGGTCCTAAAATCCCGCTTTGCCTCAGCCAAGGATTTCGTCGATCGTTTTGCACGGTCCATCAAAGACTTTAACTTCGAACCAGGGTCGCTTGTCCTCGTTCGGAATTCCCATATCAAACTAGAACTCGACTGGAAAACCAAACCGCACTACCTAGGACCTATGATCGTCATCAGACGCACTAAAGGCGGCTCATACATACTTGCGGAATTAGATGGTGCAGTCTCGAAATTCCGTTTCGCTGCCTTTCGTCTGTATCCCTATTTCCCAAGGAATAACACTCGTATCGAAGTCACCCAGCTGACTGGTGCTTCCCCACAAGACCTGGATCGTCTTGAAGACGAAGCATTCTGTCATGACCGTGCCCAGACCACCCTAGACCGGCTCTACGCCGGTCTCGACCCGGTCCCATCCAACCCTTTCCCCAGTCCCGGCCTTAACCCTTCGACCCAGAAATGTGTTAGCTCGCAAGGCACTGCAAGGCAGTGCCCGGTCGAGTTGTCCCCTCAGTTGGTACCGGGCCGGTGTAATACCCGGCCCAGCCACACGTCCTGCCCCAGTTCCTGGTAATCCCTTGTTCATACTCTTTGCTTGATAAGATTCTTTGTAACACTACTTACCAATCATCGCTGTACCGGCGCAGACCGGTCTCTGGTGCTACGTTACACTTAGGTTACTTCTAGTATTTAAGCCGTAGGATATTCTGTTTAGCCTCAGTCTGAAATCAACTTAGTTCCCGTCTTAACCCGGTCTCCCTGTTCATCTGTCTTCTGCTCCTCGACCGGACTACGGCCCACGCAAGGGAATAGCGCTGCATCTCCAGTTGCTAAGTCCAATAGTCCAAACCTCTTGATATCTTGTACTATCCTCTGACCCCCGACCGGACTCCAGACCGGCCTTGGACCGGCGAAGACCCGGACTTAACAGTATTTCAGACTCACACTTGTGTGGGTCAACACCCTTCTGCTCAATCCTCGGCATGCCTACCCAAACCAGAACCCAAGCAGCACGGGCACGTGCTACCAACAACCCAGATTCCGCCTCAGCAGTCGACTTGCGCCGCGCCGCTGCCCTGGTGTCCTTAGGGACAGCCAGAAGGTCGCCCGGTGAAGTCAATAACTTCAGGGGCTTCTCAGCCCGTAGATCCACTACCCCCATCCCTAATCGACCTCTCGCACCCACTAACGATCCGGATGATGAACCAGACCCGGACGAACCAGATGACTTCAATCACCCCAGTGATGATGGTCCTGGCGACGACGGGCCGGGAGATGACCCGGACAATGACGATGAAGAACCTCTCCCAGAGGATGATGTCGAGCCTGGTGTAACCGTGCTCGATAATCTTGCCAAAGCCATAGAGCTCCTCGCACGTAATGCTCGCACCGGCTCTGAATCATCCTCCAGAACCAAGCTGCGCGAACTGGACACCTTCGATGGGACGGACCCAAAGAAGCTGCGCGCATTCCTTATCCAGTGCGAACTCAACTTCCGAGACCGGCCCCGGGCCTTTCGAAGTGATCAAGCCAAGGTCACTTTCACGCAGTCATTCCTGAAAGGGATGGCTCTCGAGTGGTTCGAACCAGACCTACTTGGGACTGAAGACCCGGAGGACCGGCCCTACTGGATGGACTCTTGGAAGGAGTTCGTCATAGAACTTCAAACTACTTTCGGACCTCACGACCCGGTAGCTGACGCTGAAAGCCAGCTAGACCACCTCCAGATGAAAGATAATCACCGGGTCAACAAGTATGTGGTCGAGTTCAACCGGCTTGCCTCACAAGTCCGGGGATACGGTGATGGCACCCTGCGCCACTTCTTTTACACCGGTCTCCCCGACCGTATCAAAGATGAGGTCTGCTGGGTCAGCAAACCAAGAACCCTTCACGAGCTTCGCCACCTAGCGCAGGAGATTGACGCGCGCTACTGGGAACGCAAGGAGGAGGTTCAGCAGTCTAGTAAACACCAGGGGTCGTCCTCTGGTAACAAGTCTACTCCCAACCCCGGCCACAACAGTCAGTCTAAGCCCGGTCAAGAGAAGTCCAAGACCGGCAATAACTCCGGAAATAGCAACTCCGGTAACCAAACTCAGTCCAAACCCGCCTCGACCGGTCAGACCGGCTCTAACACATCCAAGCCGGACTCAAACAAACTGGGCAAGGACGGCAAGTTGACACCGGAGGAGCGCAAACGCCGTAGAGACAACAACCTTTGCATGTTCTGTGGGGGAACCGGACATTTTGCCGACAAGTGCCCCAAGAAAGCCGGGAAAGCCAAAGCCCGCGCTGCGGCCACCTCTGAGGCAGCACCGGCCTCAACCTCGGGCTCTGCCCCCGAGGCAAAAAAATAGGTAGCAGCTCTCAGGACTCCGCACAGACTGAGAGCTGCGTTGACTCCGGCTGTGCACCCTCGGAGGCCCGCCTCAACACGTCCGCTCTTTCTAATCCAAACTCGTTAACCCCCCATGTTTCTATCGTCAGTCATGAGTTACCCTGGTTTCATACACTAGTGGACTCCGGTTCCACGCATAGTTTCATAGATAAAGACTTTGTTAATCAACACTCCTTTGCCCCTTATCCCGTGTCCCCTATCCAACTCTGGCTCTTTGATGGGTCGTCAAGTTTCGTCATCACTCAAGCAGTAGATCTTTCGGTTCAATTTGCGACCGGCGATGTCACCCCGGTAACCCTGTTTCTAGCCCCGTTGGATTCTGAATGTAAGATAGTCCTTGGACATGACTGGCTCACCCGCTACAATCCGTCGATTGATTGGGTATTGAGCAGTCTAACTTTCCGGACATCTACAGGAGGAATGCCAACCCCGTCGACACCCCCTGCCACACCGGTCTTAACCGGTCTTCCCAAATCTGGTCTAACTGACCAACCCAACCCCGGCCCTGCGCCATCTGTACCACCTGTCGACTCACCGGTTCGCACCCCCCTGAAAGCTCCCCCTATCGCCCTGATCAATGCAGCTGCGTATGTACGCGCTTGCAAACTAGAGGGATCTACCCAATTCCAACACCATCTATGCCCATTGGACCCAGTCTTGGCCCGGTCTACTTCTACCGGTCCTCCACCAGACCTGGCCGGTGTACCAAAGGACTATCACGACTTTGCTGACGTCTTTAGCAAAGCCAAGGCCTCTACTCTTCCCCCACACCGAGAGTACGATCTGAAGATCGAATTGGAAGAGGGCACTACACCACCCGTAGGAACCATCTACTCGCTATCCCCGGTCGAGCTGCAAGCTCTCCGGGCGTTCATCGACGAAAACCTGACTACCGGTTTCATCCGGCCCACCTCTTCCCCCTACGCTGCACCGGTCCTCTTCGTAAAGAAGAAGGACAGTTCACTCCGGTTATGTGTTGACTTCCAGGGCCTTAACAAACTCACCAAGAAAGACCGGTATCCCCTACCACTAATATCTGACCTACTCAACTCCCCTAGCCACGCCAAAATCTACACTAAGATCGACTTAAGGCACGCATACCACCTCGTCCAGATTGCACCCGGGGATGAATGGAAAACTGCCTTCAGAACGTGCTATGGGTCTTACGAGTGGTTGGTGATGCCTTTCGGTCTTACCAATGCCCCGGCTGCCTTCCAGCGGTTTGTCAATTCAATCTTTGCAGATATGCTAGATGTCTGTGTCGTCATCTACCTCGACGACATTTTAATCTACTCCGGAGATGAGTCATCGCACAAGCAGCACGTCCGGGAGGTTCTTCGCCGGCTCCGGTTGCATGGCCTGTATGCCAAACCGGAGAAGTGCGAATTCCACTCGGACTCTGTGGAATACTTGGGTTACCACTTGTCCCCGGCCGGCCTTACCATGTCTTCAGAGAAAGTCAAAGCTATCTGCGACTGGCCTGAACCCCAGAAGGTAAAGGACATTCAGTCCTTCCTGGGTTTCGCCAATTTCTATCGCCGGTTCATTTTTAACTACTCGGACATAGTGGTACCTCTAACCCGGTTGACACGCAAAGGTGCTCCCTGGAACTTTTCTGAGGAGTGCCGCCGGTCTTTCAACAAACTCAAGCAGGCCTTCACCACTGCCCCGGTCCTAACTCACTTTTCCCTGGAAGCTCCTATTACTGTCGAGACTGATGCTTCTGATTACGCCATAGCTGGTATTTTGTCCATCGCCGGTGGTGATGGTCAAATCTGGCCGGTCGCATTCTACTCTCGCACCTTAACAGCCCCAGAGCTAAACTATGACACCCATGATAAGGAATTACTCGCGATCTTCGAGGCATTCCGGACATGGCGGCATTACTTAGAAGGCTCTGCAGTACCGGTCGACGTTGTCACCGATCACAAGAACCTGGAGTACTTCTCCACCTCAAAGGTTTTAACCCGGTGCCAGGCGCGCTGGTCTGAGTTCTTGTCCCAATTCAATATGGTTATCCGGTTCAGACCCGGTAAACTCGGTGCTAAGCCTGACGCCCTAACTAGACGATGGGACGTCTACCCCAAAGAGGGGGATAGCGACTACGCCTGGGTCAACCCACAGAATCTCAGACCAGTCTTCACGCAGGAACAGCTAGCCACCTCCCTGTGCGCCACCTACCTTGAATACCCGGTCCTACGTGCTGTCGCACTGATGGACGTGGAGAAGCTACAGAATGATATTCTCTCAGCCCTACCCTCAGACCCGGTCGCCCAAGTCTGGTTCTCAGACACATCAGACTCCCGGTGGTCAGTTGATGACGCCGGCTTCCTCCGTCTAGATGGAAGAATCTATGTACCGGACTCTAACGACCTTCGCCTTTGTGTCTTGAGGTTTAAACATGATCATCCCTTGTCCGGCCACTTCGGCCAGAACAGGACTCTAGAGCTCATCTGGCACGAGTACACCTGGCCCGGCCTAAGGACATTCGTCAAAGACTATGTCCGGTCTTGTACTACCTGCGCCCGGGCCAAGGTACCCCGCCACCGGCCTTATGGCCTACTCAAACAACTCCCAGTGCCAGAGAAGCCGTGGAATTCCATCTCGATGGATTTCATAGAGCAACTCCCGGCCTCAACTGGCTTCACCGCCATCCTCATCATGGTCGACCGGCTCTCAAAGCAAGCCATCTTCATACCTACTCACGACACCATCACAGCCCCCGAGCTCGCCAAACTCTTCCTCATGCACGTATTCTCTAAGCACGGTGTACCGGCCCATGTAACCTCAGACCGGGGATCAGAGTTCATGTCCCACTTCTTCCGGTCTCTAGGTAAAGCTCTAGACATGCGTCTACATTTCACCTCCGGGTATCACCCAGAGGGGGATGGTCAGACAGAGCGCACCAACCAGACCCTCGAACAGTATCTCTGGGTATACTGCAACTATCAGCAGGACAACTGGGCCGAGTTACTACCGCTAGCTGAGTTTGCTTACAATAACGCACCCAGCGCTACGACTGGGGTATCACCCTTCTTCGCGAATAAGGGTTACCACCCTAATATCTCGGTCTTCCCTGAGCGCGACCTCACATCCAACCGGGCTCGTGATTATGCAGTCGACTTAGATTCACTGCATCAGTACCTACGTGAAGAAATGACTCTCGCCCAGCAACGCTACCAAGGACCGGCAGATGCTAAGCGCATGCCGGCCCCGGACTTCAAAGTGGGTGACAATGTCTATGTAAAAGCCAGGTACTTCCGGTCGACCCGGCCCTCCAAGAAACTAAGTGAGAAGAACCTTGGGCCCTACCCCATAATAGCCCAGGCCGGCTCTCACTCATTCACCCTGCGTCTACCAGACTCTATGCGTGCTGTACACCCAGTCTTCCACGTTTCCCAGCTTGAACCGGCCATCCCAAATACCATACCCAACCGGTCTCAGCCTCCACCCCCACCAGTAGATGTTGACGGCGACTTAGAATTCGAAGTAGCAGAGATACTCGATTCGAAGGTCGACCGGCGCAGAAAGTGTTGGTTGCAGTACCTGGTCCGGTGGACCGGTTATGAGGGAACTGACGAAGAAACTACCTGGGTGTTAGCAACAGAGCTGGACAACGCGTCAGAACTCGTTCAAGAGTATCATGACCGGTACCCGCACAAACCCGGTCCCTTTCAGAAATAATCCAGAACCGGTCTCAAGTTTTCTTTTCCTCTTTATCTGTTTCTCCTATCTCGTAGTTACTATATCTTGATTTCCTTTACTTTTCCCTTATTTGCTTTCTTTCATACTTCAGAACCGGAACCGGGCATTGACATTCACAACTATATACGTACAAGAAAAAAAGGAACGGTACTCTACGCATGCGCGACCTCAGGCTTGGGACCCAGAACCGGCACCGGCCTGGTCATCTGGCTCAGACCAGGACCGGCTCTCCTCTTCTTCCTCCCTCAGCCCAGCCAACTCTTCGTCGAGCCCCTCAGCATCCCGGTCTTCCTCGTCAGTGGTATCTCGGTCTGAAGGCACGTCCGGCACTAGAAATTCGAAGTGTTCTTCGACGTACGTTTCGTAGGACCGGGCGAACCGGTAGAAGTTCCTCGAGACCTCCCGCTGGGCCACTGTCAGGCCGACCACGTTGTCAGCCACGCGCTCCACTGCTTTGATCAGACGCTCCATCTGATCACCGGTGATAGGGCCGGCCCCGGTCTCTTCACCGGCCTTCTTCGTTGATGGTCCCTCGCCCACGTCTTCGTCCTCGTCGCCGGCGCCCTTGAGTACCTTGGCGGATGGTCGCCTCGATCTCTTTTTCTTCTCCCCCGCACGAGGGGAGGTCACATCGGCCTTCCTCTTCCCCTTGTCCCCAGCCGGCCCAGCACCAGCCTCACCTTCGACCGGCCACCGGCAGCGCTCCTTGAGCTCGTTGCACCGGTTACACGCCATGCGCTTCTTCTTACTATCGGTGCTGCGCAGGCAAGGCGTGTTGGTCCGGGCGCAATGAAGACAGCTGGTGGAGGTGTTGGTCAGAAAACACCGGTAATGGACACAATAACACTCACCGAGGGTTCATCACCTCGACGTTGGAACCGGCCCTGGCCGAACTACCCACTAGGGCATCCGCCCGCTGGCTCTCCTCCGCTTTTCTAGCTTCTTCAGCCTGGCGCGCAGCCTCTATCCTCTGCGCCTCTGCCTCTGCGCGCGCCCTCTCCTCTTCGAGCCGGGCTTGCTCCTGTCTCTCAGCCTCCAACCGGGCTTCCTCCTGCGCCTTCGCCTTGCGCCTCTTGCGCTCGGCCAGCTTCCCCCGGATGGCCTCGTCGTCATCGTCGCTGCCCACCCGCAGCTCTTCGCTCGTCGCCTGGGTCAGGTCGGGCAGGAGTTCTTGGTCGTAGGGTGTTCTGGACCGGCGAATAGACATGTCGAAGTGAAGAATCAAACCTGGGGTGAACCGGTCTTAAGTCCCCCGGTTTTCAAGGTCAGACACGAAACTTTCGATCTCAGCATTGTCCTCATTGGAGCCTCGTGGGCTTGGCTCCAAGAGGGGGATACTGTCATGACCGTGCCCAGACCACCCTAGACCGGCTCTACGCCGGTCCCATCCAACCCTTTCCCCGGTCCCGGCCTTAACCCTTCGACCCAGAAACGTGTTAGCTCGCAAGGCACTGCAAGGCAGTGCCCGGTCGAGTTGTCCCCTCAGTTGGTACCGGGCCGGTGTAATACCCGGCCCAGCCACACGTCCTGCCCCGGTTCCCGGTAATCCCTTGTTCATACTCTTTGCTTGATAAGATTCTTTGTAACACTACTTACCAATCATCGCTGTACCGGCGCAGACCGGTCTCCGGTGCTACGTTACACTTAGGTTACTTCTAGTATTTAAGCCGTAGGATATTCTGTTTAGCCTCAGTCTGAAATCAACTTAGTTCCCGTCTTAACCCGGTCTCCCTGTTCATCTGTCTTCTGCTCCTCGACCGGACTACGGCCCACGCAAGGGAATAGCGCTGCGTCTCCAGTTGCTAAGTCCAATAGTCCAAACCTCTTGATATCTTGTACTATCCTCTGACCCCCGACCGGACTCCGGACCGGCCTTGGACCGGCGAAGACCCGGACTTAACACATTCCCAGACCCTACGCTCGCTGGCGTCCCATTGGACGAGTCAGATGAGTAGCCCATCCTTCTCTCTACCTCTTTTCTTTTCTTTCTCTCTTCTTTCTTTTATCGATACCCGTTTCATCTCATATATAAATTCCGCACCGCTCACATGAAAGAGACAAAGTCGCTAAAAAAAAAAAATTCCGCACTACTTTTCCTTCAGAAGTCTTACATTTCCTTACTGTAGCACTAATACCAACGCACAAAAGACTCTTTTACATTCGGGACATACGAGTACAAATATTCCGCAGGCTCTAGTATGCTATTTACAGGTCCTGGAGATCGTCCTTCAACCTTCGCAGCTCCTCCCATCTAGCCCGCGCAGTCTCGATCCGATGCGTTACCCGCCTCGCCAACATCTCCAGCAGCTGGTAGATCTGCTCCAGCTCGAATTCCTTGTCCTCGGCTCTCGCCTCGAGCACTTGCAAACGTTCGACGAAGCTTGCTGTTGACCGCTCGCGTGGGTTTTCGACCTCTGGAATTTCAGCGCCAGAAGGAGTGTTGCTCTGGACTGACTCTTCAACGCCTCCTGGTTCGTTTAACAAGCCGGTCGCAATCGCGAAAAATGGCTCGAACTCTGTTTGCAGTTCGTCAACAGGGGCTGGTAGGGTCGAAGGTCCGGGCGTTGGAGTAGCCCCGCAGAGAAAGAGACGAGGTGAGGGTGAGGGATCGTGGGGGGAAGGGGTCAGTTGTGGCATAGGGGAGCATGTGGGGGTCAGATCAGGCTGCTGTTTGCGAGCCGGGATTTTCAGTGTAAGCTTCTTAGCAGGCCTGGTTGCAGGTTCTGCCGGGGCTGCCTTTGAAGTCGTAATCGATCTGACCCGTTTGTGGGACGGGCCTGCTTCCCCGACGGTACCAGAGTTCTTTCGCTGAAGGTGGTGTCAGCTCACTCCCTTGCGGAATTTCACCTGTTCGGTACTCACCTTTCTCCCTACTCCATGAGAGCGAGAGCACTTGCGCTTCGCCTTCTGGCACCGTTTACAGGATGACTCTGGCTCCCCGACGCACCTGAGGTTCGCCTGCGCACATGTCTCGCAGGGCTCGTTGTCTCCAGCCACACGAGGTCTCTTTGCAGAAGGACCTGGTTCGCCTTCGCCTTCACCATCGCCCTTGTCATCATCGACATCATCAGCCAGCTTGTCCTCCTCGCTGGTGGCCTGCGGAATTTTCGTTGAAGTCAGCACTCACGCTCGGGGTTGTCAAGGATGTGGAACGCACCTTCTGTTTCCCTTTTCCTTTGCTCGCGCTTCCAGAGCCCCCCCCTGTCAAACGTGCAGCTCCTCTTGACAGGTTTCCTTCGGTATCTTCTGGTGCGTGGTCTTGGCCCTCACCTCTTGCTGCTTGGCCGCGGGTGCGCATGGATGGTGCCTTGGCCAACCTCTCAGCCTCTAAGCGTGCTCTCTCCTCGACCCGCTCCTGGTAGTCCTCGAAGACATCGTCAATGTGGAATCTTCACTGCCCTTCTGGCCGACGAAGATCTGCTATGGCTATGACCGCCGGGATCACCTCGTTCTGCTCCATCGCGGATTCTTTGGTCATGTTGTGTAGGTTGGCGTCGTGCACCTTCGGGATGGAGATCTCATTCTCGTCGATGTACTTCCACCACGAGTAAATGCTGGCCTGGAGATCTGTTAGTGCATGGCGTGTACAAGTATCTAGTGCACTCACCCAGGTCTGGTCCCAGTCTGCCACCCACTCGTATATTGCCTCTAGGCTCTCTTCGGGTTGCGGTGCCGTGTCGATCAACACCCTAACGTGCCTCAGAGCTGCTGACAGCGAGATAATGGCCTGGTCCCTCATGCTAAACACCGGTTGTGTGTCGTGGATCGAGTAAGCTTGCATGTCGACAGGTGGATGAGTTGTTGGGAGCAAGATAAGTGGGCGAGGGTGTTGTTGGGGGAGTTTGACAAGCGGTGGGCCACCTTCTGGGTGAGTTTAAATTCTGTAGGGCCATCTCGTACAATGCGGAATTTCCCTCTGCACGAGGCGGAATTCCGACCACGCGCCATCATTGTTATGTAACGTCTGCCGAAATTCCTCTGTGCTCGTCTCTGTCGCGTCTCAGTTCGGTCTGACCAAGGACGGTCAGCATTCGAAGTCCCCGGGAGGTGTAGGGAGCCGTGTACTCCCTGAGGCTGGAACAGGAATCTGTCACTAAATTCTGCAGGCCTCTACGACAAACCCGTTTCGGAATTTTTCGGAATTTTTTCCCGCTCGTGTCCTCGCATTTCCTCCCAACCCCTGTCCCCTTCGGAGTCTCTACCGACCTTCAGCGTGTCGCTCAGTCATCAAAATGCTGATCCAGAAATGCCGCATTCGCGCAGAGTCATCTGGAATTCAGTAGCTGTGCCATCGCTCAGCCACGTCACCAGTCATCCGTGCCACTTACCTCTAAAAAACCCCGGTTTCCCCTGTCACCCTAAATTCCGCAAGCTGGACTTCGTGCCAGTACGCTACGCTCTGCCCTCCTGTGCCACTCAGCTCCACCTCCCACTTGTACACATACTCTCGTTCTGTTGGAAGATACCCCTTACTGTTGTCCCGTTCTTACTCTTGTCTACTACCCACCGGACTATTTCACGTGCATCTGTATTTCGCTGATGTCTGACGTCCTTCCCTTTATTTTCCAGTCTTTTAGTTTTTCCACCCCACCTTACTCCGACTCGTACCTACTTTCCCTGTACTATATAATTCCGCCATAGCGTCGGAAATATGGCACCCACCTTTTGAGTCGCTATCTGTGTGTGTTCTGCGAGTTCGAGAGTTTCAAGAGTCTAAAGTGCATATATAGAGTCTGCTGCGTCTTCAGTGTCCCCAGAGGTCTCCATGTCTCCTGTGTCCTCCAGCCCTGCACACCTAATCCTGTGTCCCTTTTGCTTCGAATTCGCTCCTCTTGACGCGTAGCAACCCCTCGGAATTTCATATACCCGTCTTGCTGTTCCTCACGCGTCTACATCTGCCCGGAATTAAATTCCGCAACTCTCGCTTGAATTTCCCCACCGCTTCTAAGCCCATTCTCGACCTCTCCTTCCACACAGTACCCCTTGGGACGATCCTAGGGAGTTCTCCCTTCACCCTTCCTCTAGTCGCATGCTTCCCAGAAGTCGTGTCCCACACCGAGATGTGGAAAAGCCTAAAGGCCCTCCCCGAGGATCCAAGGAGAGAGGAAAGGATCGCGACTCTAGGGGGAGTGGACTGAAAGAAATCAGCTTAAACAAGCCCTTCTCGTATAACGGGGCACACCAGGACTTCTCCACCTGGTTAAGCAGCATCAAACTCTACC
The DNA here is from genome assembly GCA_024663395.1 of Pisolithus tinctorius. NCBI lineage: Eukaryota > Fungi > Basidiomycota > Agaricomycetes > Boletales > Pisolithaceae > Pisolithus > Pisolithus tinctorius. Next base: position 2,977,927 of record JANFAH010000005.1, on the reverse strand, counting down.
TGGCCACTAACGAACATATCTACTATGAAGACCAGCCCAAGATCGCCTTCACCCTTTCTTATATGGGCAGTGGTTCGGCCCATGCCTTCGTGGAAGCCTATGTCAATGAAAACACCACACCACTCGGCGACCTCAAAATCTTCGATGGATGGGACGAGTTTGTCATGAAATTAAAAGAAACCTTCCAGGTGGGAGATGCCAAAGCCACTGCACTACTCTATCTGTTGGCTATCCATCAAGGGGACCGCTCCCTTGACGAGTATATCGCCGACTTCTGTAACTGCCTCAACAAGGCCCAGATCTCTACCAAGGATACCACCGCCGTGGTATTCTTCGGCAAAGGCCTTAACAAAGAAGTCAACAAATGGATCCTTATGTCAGGCCCCAAACCCGACACAGTGGAAGACTGGATCTGCCAGGCTACTTCGGCACGTGCGGCTATGGCTACCCTAAAGGTCTTCTCCAGAAAGGCGACCTTCCAAGACCGCTCCTACTTATGGAAACAAGAACAAACTTCTCACGGATCAAAGTCGTCTTCTTCATTTCCGAAGACTCCATACCGAGACCCTTACGCCATGGATGTTGACCAGAAGTCTAAGGTCTGATCACAGAGCGAAGCTCCTACCTGTTATGGATGTGGTAAGACAGGGCACATGAAGTCTAAATGCCCCTCGTCCACAACAAACAGTAAGTCTTCCTTGGCCCAGAAATTCTGCACTCGCATCCTGGCAATGCTCGAGGAGTTCGACAAGAATTCCGAAGAGGAGGAAGATTCAGAACCGACCGACAGCTACTGTGGGGAGAATGACGAACCCACAGATGATGGTGGACCGAAAGGTCAACCGGATTTTTGAAAGGCTCTCCTGGTGTAGCGTCAGGAAGAGAGCCTATAGTATCCCGGAAAGTAGAGGCTAAGATAGAAACCGAAAAAGTGTACGATTATGAACAAGATATGTCAATCACTTCTATCGCTGGTTTTGCTTACCTCGTCGACCGACAAAACGCTACCGTCCAAACCATCCTCGACTCAGGCGCTGAAATGAATATCATTGATCCGGCAATCGTGCAGAAATACGAAATCCCGACACGCAAAATCGCTCGCCCATGGGAGTCTAGAAGCTATAAAGGAAAAACCGGAGATTGGGTAACCCATATCGCCTCTTTCAGAGCCAAGATCTGGGGAAAGACTATGCGCATCCACACGTACGTCCTCAAGCTCGGAAATTGGGAATCCCTCCTTCTCGGAATGCCCTGGCTCAAGGAGCATAACCCCATAATCAGCTGGACCTCCAGAAAGCTGATCGGTTGGGGAGAGCTCGACCATGGACTCGACAAGAAAAACCGCGTCTGCGGAACCGACTTCGCATGAACCATGAAAATAACCCATACCTCCATTTCCACGAAACTCGAAGCTTCTCACGTACAAGCAGAGGTTGATTTACCTTCGGAATATCGGGACTTCTCAGTAGTCTTCTCCGAAGAAGAAATCCCTCTTCCGCCACACCGTGGTTTCCTCGACCACGAAATACGATTGAAGCCCGGCTTCCAGCCGAAGAAAGGAGCCATCTATCTGCTCTTGCTCGACGAACTCAAGGGCCTTGATGAATTCATCGAGGAAAACCTCAAATGTGGAAAGATTCGCCCCTCGAAATCTTCGCAGGCAGCCCCTGTCTTTTTCGTAGGAAAGAAAGACGGAAAAAGAAGACTCATCCAAGACTACCGGTACCTGAACTCTCAAACCATTGTCGACTCGTACCCCCTCCCTGACGTCAAAACCCTCCTTGACGAGCTCGCTGACTCCCGCTACTTTGCCAAGTTCGATGTCTGCTGGGGTTTCACCAACATAAGGGTAAGGGAGGGCGACGAATGGAAAGGGGCCTTCATAACCCCTAGAGGACTCTTTGAACCAACAGTAATGTTCTTCGGGCAGTGCAATTCACCGCCTACCTTCCAGAGATACATGGACCACACGTTCGGAGAACTCAAGAACGAGAGGAAGGCCGTCATCTTTATGGATGATGTCACTATACACTCGAAAACCAGAGAAGGACTTCGTGAATCAGTCCGCCGCTTCTTGCGGATCGCCTCCGAGGAACACCTCTGCCTGAAGTTGAAGAAGTGTACCTTCAAAACCGAAGACATAGAATTCTTGGGGTTCGTGATCCGTCAGGGTCAATACGAACCATCGGAAATTAAAATCGAAGCCATCAAAATGTGGCCGGCGCCAACGACTCTTAAGGAACTTTGGTCGTTCCTAGGCTTCTGCAACTTCTACCAGCAGTTCATTTCCGGCTTCTCGCAGACCGCCCAACCGCTACACGACCTCTCTAAGAAAAATGCAAAATGGACTTGGGGCCCGGAGCAAAGCTCTGCCTTCGAGGCTCTCAAGAAGGCCCTCTCGTCCAAACCCGTTCTTCATCTTCCGAACCTCCAGAAGCCTTTCGTACTCCACACCGATGCCTCAAAACTTGGCACCGGGGCGGTCCTATCGCAGGCCGACGACTCGGGAACACTCCACCCCTGTGCGTATATGTCTCAGTCGCTGACCGGAGCAGAACAAAACTACCAGGTCTATGACCTGGAGATGCTCGCGGTAATGCGCGCCCTCAAGCAGTGGCGCCCTTACCTCTTGTCTCCACTGGAGCCAACTCGGGTCTATACAGACCATCAAAATATCACTTACTACACACAACCGCAAAAGCTTACAGCTTGACAAGCCCGCTGGCAAGCTACCCTACAGGAGTACCCGCTACAGTTCATCCATATCGCGGGAACCAAAAATTCTGCCGCTGACACCCTCTCCTGCCACTCGGATTTCAATGCCGAGCTGGAAACCATCTCTACCCTACTTCCAAAGGCCGTTTGGCTTGAGGGGGGGGTGAGACCCTCCGTTGTTTCCCTTTTTAAGATCGATCAGACAGTTCCCAAACCCTCAAGAACTCCTCCGCCCGTCCGGAAGGTCTCCTTCAAGGATGAGAAGCCTACCGAGCGCCCATCTGAGGACAAGCCAAGGTCTCGGAAAGGTAATGGATGCGTGTTCCAGCTCAATGCTGACCTGTACCAGGAGGTGAAAAAGGCCTCTGCGTCCCTCTCCGCCCCGGAAACAACAGAAGGGTCTGACGGAGTCAGAAGAAAGGGAAGAAGGATCTTCGTACCGGAACCGGTTCACCAAGACGTCCTTCAGCAGTACCACGATATCCCTGCTTTCGGACATCCTGGAGTAAAAGCAATGACGAAGAAAATGAACAAATATGTCTGGTGGCCTGGCATGTACCAGTCCATCCGGAATTACTGCAAAGGCTGCCCTTCGTGCCAAGCCAACAAGGTCAATATGCATCTGACCACACCCCCTATCACCCCGCACGATGTAGCGAAAAACCCCTTCCCGTTCAAACAGCACCAGAGTCTGTAGATTTAGACCTAGCAATATGGCAATTACCACAAACACTGTTACACAACTCATGGCAACTACCAGTCCCTGCAATCAGCACATTTGACCAAACCCCCAGCAACTACCACACAGCCACCACACAGCCACTCAATAGTGTTTACCTGATGTTTAGTAAGCTGTAGGACATTGGTAGATTTCAATCCCCGCCAAATATATTCACAAAATCAAATCATATTAAACCCTACGGTAGGATTTACATTCGGAAATAGCAGGACAATCTTCCAACTGCGGATATCGACTAAATAGGCAGGTGAGTAAGAACAGTTACTCCTCGTCTGTCCCGTCGTCCTCCAGATCATCGTCCCCCACCTCATACGCACTGCCATTCGGATCGTCGTCCTCCAGATCATCGTCCCCCACCTCATATGCACTGCTATTCGGATCGTCGTCCTCCAGATCACTGTCCCCCAACTCATACGCACCGCTATTCGAATCGTCATCGATGCTGAAAAATTCGGTGCAATCTTCGACCTCAACGTTGGTCCTCGCTCGATGCCAAAGCGTGCTAAAATGATCAGAGAGCTGGCGCTGCAGAGTGGCCTGTCGATCTGCATATGCGCAAATTCCTTCCCTTACGAGGCTATCAACCGCGACACCACTGGGGGGTTCCCTATGCTGCTTCCACCACTGCGCCTTGTACTCGAGGAATTTTTCCGTGCGCCGCATTTCTTCCAGCAAAAGCTCAACCTCTTCAGACCAGCGCGCCGCTCGGGCACGGGCTTTCGCCCACTCTATGCGTAGTGCTTAAAACAATTTTGATTTAGTGGAATGATGTGCTGACGTAGATATTGACGTACCTTCGATCATCCCCTCATCACCGCTTGCCACTGTCCCACATGCCCAGATCCAAGACGTTGTTCTATATCCCTCACCCAAGCCACGTCTTAAAGCCTCGCGCTGCTTCTTGGACCTTTGGCAGCCGTTGGAACCAATGATGGCATTCGGATCATCAATGTCACCCGATGTAGATGCAGTCGGTCCACACACATCCTTCGTTTGCAGCGGCCGCAGCTCTTCCTCCCAGGAACCTGCACCACGGAGCGCAAGGAGCGCCGCACGAGCTACCCGGTACTTCTGTACGACTCTGCCAATCTTTGAGGAGAGTGTGCTTATCAGTGTCTTTGCGTGAGTATTTGCCCTTTGGCCACGGATGTTCGTGTTTCGATATTTGATGAAATGAGTCTGCGTATGTAGGTAGTTTCGAAGCTTGCCAAGGGCATCACGACATTGCGCCTCTCTAAGTTGCGCTTCAATGACAGAAATGTCGTCAGAGATAGACATCCGCTCAGCTGGAGACAACTCCGATGGCATGCACAAGCGGATGGCTTTGGCTTCGGCTTCAGGATCTTCGGACCGTTGAACAATACTCTCGATGCCAATCATGTAAACCACTTGAATTTCGCGAAACTGTCGGATTTGACGGAAGAGCGCAGCACGACGTCGTTGTAAACTTGTGTCTTGAGTCACCGTAAGCCGTAATTCAGCCGATACGTCTGACTTCAGACTTCGCCTGGCATTGAATCTAGGCTCATCTGTCTAGGCCTGAAGGAAAATCACGTACTGAGTTTCTTCAATTGCCAACCCGAAAGAAACAAAGCTGCTTGGGGACATTTTATGGCGGCTGAATTCCCCACGAGCAGCCGCAGCCTTGTCATCAGCGGCCAGCTGGGAGCGAACCTCAGCCTCGGTTGGAACTGCAATCACATCTGGTGACCCAATGTACATAACGCAAGGAACAGGAATACGTACAACACTGAGTGGTGGCATATGGATTCGGTTTGGATTTATCAGCTTCCCATGCGGTGATCATAGCGGTCCATGTCTCCCTCTGTGAAGCGCCAATAGATGTGTTAAATTCCTCCAGGGTAGCGCAATGACGAGATCGCTCAGCAGTGGCAGCTTTGAGCCTGTCACGAAGTAAACATCCTTCACCGCTGTTAGTACAGTACACCATCCCACAAGATTCGTGCTTACCGAGACCAACAAGCTTTCTGAAGTTGTGATGGCCGAAGTGGTCGTCGATGGTATCATGCCTCGCGCCGGGTGTCATTTCTTTTGTGCTATTTGCGACACGATTGATCTCCGACCAGTTACGCTCGACCCCTTCGCCATCAGTGCGGCCAACACCAGGCAGAAGATTGAGAGAATGGGGTATAGCACATGAGGCAGAATGAGCAGGGGCATGGAACTTCGGAATACCGAACACAAACGACGATGCGACGACGGCGAGGGGGAGACGTAGATGTTCGGGGAGCTGGTCTATCCTTCGGGCAAGGTTGAGTTTCCATTGACAGGCGATGTCGTAGGAAATGACCATGGAAAGGAGCAGAAAGGGGAAAATAGCCGAAAAAAATATATAGTCCATGTTACAGTAGCTGGGAATTTATGAACGGATGCGACTGGAAGGTGTGTAGATGTGTACTTACCGCTCGCCTTTTTGCAAATCGCCCACGCCACAAGGGCATACAAATTCATGTCGGGCACAAAGGCATAGTCCTACACCCGTTGTACGAAGACCAGTTGCGAACTTGGTTTCAGCGTGAGCCATAGACCTGAAACTGTTACACGTGCTAATCTAAATCGAGAGTCAAGGGCGGGAAATCAAAAACATATTACATGCAGACGCACATCTTCTTGCGTAGCAAACCGAAGTACGTGCTCATTGTAAGGGCCATCGGCAACAAAGTAGGCAAGGCCGGTATGCAGGCCTGGATCCTGGTCAGACGCACGTGCACGGTTCTTGAGCCGAAAGTTGGCATCTATCGCAATGATGAGCGAATAAAGAAACCTAAGGCCTTGATTAGAATATGTGTAGTGCCCAATATGTCCAACGAACTTTTTAGAGGGCTCTGCATCTTTCCAATCATCAGGCAAGTTCATGCCCGGTTGTGGGCATGCAGGACACAACACAGCGAGCCCACCAGGTTTGGTGGTACGAATACCATCTTGCTCGCTTGCCCTCCCTGCTCTTTTGAGGAGTTTCGTGTGGCGGAACTGACGAACCATGCGCAAAAAGGGATGATACCGACTCTGAGACGCACATCAGCGGGGACTAGACTAAGGGCCCATACCACATACCTTCGGCATATTAATACCTGTATTATCTGTAAGACGCTCCAGCGTGCGATAGTATTCATACGCCGAAACTTTACTTGACCATGTGAGTCGCAGAAAGTGATCCAAGACTGTTCTGGTGCAAGCTGTCCTTGGATTACAGATGGTGGCAGGATACCAACCACATCGCAGAAGCTGTTGGTGATGGGACACGCGCTGCTCACAGCCACAGAAATTCACATTAACGGGGTGAATGCCGTTGACATCGACGACGACGAAATCTAAATGACCGCGCTCCGGACAGTAGCAAAACATGTCTTCATGACCGAGCTGAACTATGAGGCCAAGCTGCTTTAAGGTGACATGCTCAAAGAACTTTCCGTTCCACTTCTGCGAATGATTTATGAAGGGTGGGATGTATTATAAACTGGACGAGCTCACCTTGATTTTGTGTAACGGTAAACGTTGATGAGTTGCTAGACAACAGGTCTGACACGACAATGTGACCCCATGACAATCTTCGCAACGAAAGAGTCGTTCGTTTGGCATTCCACTAGCCACCTCGCAACTACACCATTTGGCAGCATCGCCGCGGCTCTCAAGCCGGAGTTCTTCAAAGAGATACTCCTCGCGATAACCGTATTCTTCACCATTGAACCCTGCCCACTCCTTGAACGGGTCATCCTGTCCCATAAAAGGTCGGTCGAGGTCTTATCAGTTCAAAAAAAAACTTACCAAGATCTGAGTTCGCTGCACGGATCTGCTGGGTGCAACACCATAGGCATCTCCATCCCAATAGTTGTCCTCATTCCCCCAATCGTCTGAGGCCTCCATAAAGCTGTCCGCAGGTCCATTCGGTGTAGTCCGAAGTCGGATAGGTGGGTCGTGAGTAGTGACAAGGCGGCGGTAGTCGTCAGAAAATCGAACTGTGCGAGAGAAAGCACGCCCGCTTTCATCAAAGGTTTCGCAGTACACATGGTATGTTTTCTTTTTTTTCCTGGGGATCGTCATGGCTCAGCCTCGAGTGCAGGAGATGAGAAAAATTTGTGTTCACCTTGCATAGCCATTGCCCGCAATCCCGATCCATGAACGATAATGACCCAAGAGAGAAGCCAGGAATTTTTTCGATCCTTCTTTCCATGAGTATTCACTCGGAAAGCAAGTCAACTGCCTGTTTGGTATTTTAAGATAAGTACGGTACCATTGTATAAGACCTTACCAAACGAAAACACCCCCATCTCCAGGCCATTGCCACGGTATGGCAAGCCAAACCATCGCAGGGTCGCTGTGCTTTATGTGCGTTGTGGTTGTGGGCTTATCAGATGGTAGTGCAGATCGGAGTCTGGGAGAAAGGAAGGGGGCGCTCCGCAAATAAGGTTCCGGTACTCGCCGCAAACATGCCAGTGTCATGGGATGAGTTTCAATTGGCTGGTAGGTAGTCATCCAATTATGTAATCACCCTTGGTCTTCTCAAATGCAAAGGTTGGAAGTACAGCGTACATGGTTTTGTCTACTTGTCACGTAGTTCTATCAGTACCAGTAAAAATATTGCATCTCTCTAGATATCATGCCTATTACGTAGATCTATGAGATCCTGCAAAAATTTTGCTTCGTTGACGGCCATGCCTCGCTTCGCAAGCAACGTGATGAACTGTTCACTTGTATGCGCATTTCTGTAGACTTCGATAATGAGATTGACATCCTCAGCACCATACCCATGAGAAGCAAGATAGCGAGAGGTTAGAGTACCAAGTGGGCGCGCTAACGTCCGCACAGGCGTCATAGAAGTTGGATAGTAGTGGCTCGATATTATACCGCGTAGGTTGCGAACGTGACTATATATGATGGGGGACGGCTCTGCGTCACTCGTTGCAGTCTCCAGCCTAGTGGAAGAGGTAGAGGTTGCAGAAGACGAGGCACGGGATGTAAATGCTGAGGCTGTTTGCGGTGTCTGTGGCGAAATATGCAGTGAATCACGGAGCCGTTTTCCCAAGGTATCAATGGGGCTCTCAGGGACCTCCACGACGATCTCCAAAGGTGGCATGTGTTGAGGAACGCCTTTAACAATCACAAATGCCAACGCAAGCCAGAATGAGGGGGTGTGCCTGCGTATAGGGTATTTGAACGACCCTTCCGCACGTTTGGCACTCTCACTAGAAACGTCAAGCTTGGTTTGACATATAATCAAAACTACTAGCTTACGCTGTGCGATGAATGCCGGGAGGTGAGCCAATCACGATCGCGTAAAAGCCCGCTTCATCTTCAAGCAACGTTCGTACAGATGGTATGTCGAATGCGGCGAGTATTTGGGTGTGGTCTGCCCCGTGTGGCAGTGAATTCACGATGCCTTGAAGCGTTCCTGCAACCCGCCTTGCCTCGTTCTCCGATTTACACTGGATCGCGACTGGCAACGGTGACGTTGCACGACCACATGGGATCAATGGACTAGTGTCAATGCTTAAGTTTCAACAATACACTCGCCTGGGAATGCGTAACCCACCAATCATCTGAACCGTACACACGCGCACTGCTGTGAGGGCCCCCAATAACGGCCCAATAGTGTTCAATGGCGGCCATGGGATTTGTAAACGACCGCTCATCTGGGCTCGTGCTTTTATAGTGACTCGGAAATGAGGGGGGGCGTTCACGGAGCTTTGCCAGATATGGATCCATAGAAAGCAATCCACTTCCTGTAAAAGCCTGTAGTTAATACTACGTACTCGAAGCTAACAATACGTACATCTGTCTACCAGTTTTGGCATCGAGGACTTGAGTGCATTTTTCAGAAAAATTCACGCTACGCAGTTGCGCCTGTGGCAAGTCAAAACATTGGCAAACATTTTAGTATGACCAATCACAGCAGGCAAAGGCCTGTGAATCGTAGGGCGTGTGTGAGACATGGTCGGAACCTTGGGCAGTAAGATCTTAAGACCTGGCAGCGGTACGGCCAGTACGATGTATGCACCAAGCGCTAGACTGGTTGTCGAAATGTGAGCAAAAAAGATCATGATCGTTGTACAGTCGTTAATGTGAATACCTTTGAACAAAATGTAATGTAGTGGTTTCTCTCCTACAGGTAGTCAATCATTAATCAAGATTTGGCTCCGAAGTCATTGTGTCGAGTTTCGATCCTACATGCAACTTACAGCTTTCACATCACATTTTTTTCTGGTTTTGTGTGCGTATCGCCCACCGTTAATCACTGACTTGTAAACACGATTCTAATTCATTGTATACTAGCATGATCGAGGACCGCGCAAACATACACGGGCTTATTCTAAGATATTCCAAATTCAGCGATCGAGAGCTACGAGGTGATGACAATTTGGCACGGCCGCGACTAGTGACCTAGGTGGCCAGTACTGCCAAAACAAATGAATGAAACATACTACGTTGTTGGACAACTACGTACCTGGATTCTGTCAGATCTCTCAGTGATGCAAGACGATGTTCGCTGTATCTGCTTCCATGGCTGTGGTGAGATCTAATAGCAATCGGGGTGACCAGCACTGTAACGGCGATGGCGAGGACATTGTGCACGGTCTGCCAGTGCTCCTGGGGGACCCGCACCACCTGGATGATGTCGAAGAACCACACAACGCTAATGTACGTGCTCCCACTCTTATGTCCGTACGCCACTCAGCTCTGATCCCCTGAATTAGCTTGCGACCGTAATCAGCATAATCCGTAACGCTAGCTGCTTCCTGACCAAAAGTAGGTATGGAAATGACTATTAGAGATTTGGACAGTGATTGAAAATCCGAGAACTCACTCCAAATTTATCTTCGTCCCCCTCCTCCGTGTGCTTACTTGTTCCATGGCACGCCCTCGTATTCACCACACTAAGGAAGCCAGACTGGAAGCCGCTCGAGAAAGTCGCCGGCGGTACTATGCAAGGTGAGGACTCTTGAGTCCACAACGCTGTTCTACTCTTGTTGACAGATCGGTATCCAGACATAGAGAGAGAATCTGTGCAAACCGTAGTGTAGGATCCAAGTTGGTGTCTGCTGACGCCACTTCTAGCGTCGACGACAGTGATCCGTAAGTTGTGATTTATTAGAGGTGATACTTAGTTTCCCATTCACGTCGGCACCAACACAGTGAAGTTCTCACGTTAAGTACCAGTCTCGCTATGGTCAAAGATGCCAAGGACGAGCTGGTTGCGTATGCACCGGCACCACGGTCATTCGTTGAAGGCATTCTCGGGAAATATATTGATTCCATGCCAGACGACTCAGATGATGAACTTACTGCGAAGTCATCGACAGGCGACCTTAGCGTCATAGAGGACGCTATTGCTACAGTCGAGAAAATTCACAGCAAGGCGCTCAAAGGCCAAGTGGCCATCTACGAGATGTGTGGTGTCTGTCCAGAATGGCGCGCGAGTGAGCAGGTGTGCAGTGGGATCAGGGAACTAACTATTCTACTCGAGGATATTCTGTGCTTGGCGATGGAGGGGACCTCAACTTTGGCAGAAGCGCATTTCCTGGGTGAACTCGCATATCAGAAGTACCAATAGCCGCGATGCAATGTATAGACCACTTCCAAAATGCCATACATATTTTCTATCTAGCGTACTCGACTGCAGATTGTTACGAGATATCACGCTGCTCAACTCCGAGCTCTTTTGGGATTGCGGCCATTCGTTCGGGTGGCTGCTGGCAGCGCTCGCTTTGTCCTGGTCCTTCGAAGATAACTAAGTAGGTTACGCGTGTATAGTAAAATGAATACTTACTGGGGGTTGCCGTCATCGATGCACCGGGATTCGATGAGCTGCTCCATTACCCAACAAACGTCTGCCACAGCCGCATTCCATAAGCCATACTGCGCCGCCCTAGCTTCGATTTTGGATCCCCACCAGTGAAGTGCGGCGATAACACTGAGGAAACCGTTCAAGCCAGGTTTGTTCAGTTCAGTCCACCCACCAGCCACCATACGCGGTGCAGGAACAAACTCAGCGGTCTTGGGCATTGATCCCTTCCTCCAGGCGGGTTGCAATTCGCACCACCAAGTCCAGAAGTCGTTGGAAAATTTGTCGATATCGGGGATTGGGGGACGTCCAGTACGTGCGCGTGAGATCCACCAATGAATCGCTTCGGGGCGATACTTGCTGCTTAAGGTATGTGCCGCTCCTTTCCTATTTGCAAAATTTGATGATTCTTCGAGACGGAAGTAAACTTTGAGGAGGTTACGAAATTCTTCACCAAGATCAGGTAATTGAACGTAGCTGAACGACGTACGGAACCATTCGGGGCAAGAGTCTGGGGGCAGGTAGTTACTAAAGTTGATTAAAAAATAGACGGTTCGGCACGCTCACCTAAAGATAAAATCGGCAAAGCCTCGGACTCTTCTTCTCGATCGGTGGTAGAATTCAGCACCTCAGAAGAACACTGGGGCGTTCCGGAAATCTGGGTACGCTCATTAGCATCGGCAGCACCGTCAGCTCGCGCGTCGGCGTCGCCGGGGATTAGATCTTGGGGTGAGAGCTGGTGAGCGTGCCGGTGAGGCGTAGACAGACGCTCCTGTGCATCTTCATCATGAGGAGCGACGAGGGGTTCGGGTTGGCATTCCTGTCCACGGTCATTGGGGGGTGAAACGAGGTGATGTTCTTTCGGCAATGCCTCGGACCCTTCCTCAACGGAGTTCGATACGATGAGAGAACGTCGGGGTGTTCCGGAACTCTGGATATCCCCATCCGGATCAGCAGCACTGTCAACTTGCATGCCGGTATCACCAGTGGAGATAGTGGAACGTTCCGGGCTGCGTGGTGGTGAGACTGGGTTTGGGGGTGAGGGCTGCTGGCGTGGTGTGGACGGAGCATCTTCATCATGACGAGCGAGGGGACTTGGTTGGCATTCCTGTCTATGTTCATTGGGGGATAAAGTATGCTGACATTGTTGCGCGCCGTCAGGTCCATCTGCTGCGTAAGACAGTGAATACGGAGTGCGTAGAACAATAGTTTTATTTTACCTTTGTCTTGGGGGTCTGCGGGAGCGCCAGATCTTCGGGACCTCACCCAGCGGGGAACGGCGGTGGTTCGTGGAACTGCGCGCCTCAAATTTGGGCCAACGAACACATAATCTACCTTTTTGGCGGAAAACGGTAAAGGGGCACGTTGCGAGTGGTGGCGGCCGTCGTCGTGATCCATACTGTCGTCATCTTCTCCGCTGCCACTGCTGTCGTTGTTACCAGATGATTCTGTAGAACTATTGGGGGGCTTCTTATTCGGTGTTGCCTTTTTGGGATTGTCTTCGCCTTTGCCGATGTCTGGAGAATGGTCGGAAGAATCCACGGATTCGCGCGTGTGCCCTCTAGACTTGCGCCCGCTGATCGGTGTTGCCTTTGTTGCTGCTTTGGGAGCGTCTTCGACTTTGTCGGCACCTTCAGGGTTGTCATCGGGGAGTAGGGAAATCAACCCGTCGAATTCCGCGGGAAGTTTGCTTGCATCGCGTTCTTCTTGTGCTAGAGAGTGAGATGGTTGACGAAGTCGACTCTGGGCTGTGACATGTGTACAACTTACTGTAGCAAGTATCCAGATACTCATGGAAAAAATGAGTGACGGCTCGATATTTTGCTTTGTCGTAAGCCTGCCAATTGCGGGGCACCGAACTTTTGTCACCTCCTTCATGCATTCTGTATGGGTTGACTGAAAGTAACAGCGACAGTAATAAAAAAACTTACGATAAAACGGTGATGTTCCCGTCCTTTCGAGGCTCTGGGCCACCGACGATGAGCGTGACATGCATGCCAAGGATTGCGTGCATTCCGCTAAGGAGTGGACCGGCAAATGATGGTAGCCTATCGATTGCGCTGTAAAAGAAAATTCAGTTATCGTAAGAGATCAAGAATCAAGAAATAAATGACATACGACTGTCGCGATACGGGATCGGTGGCAGGTGGGTTGCTGAGGGCTTCAGTCCATTCTGCGATGGCTGTTTGAGCCTCATCTCTGGCAAGTTGAGCGTAATGGATTTGGGTTTGGCCATCGGTCGCTAGAAAATGTTCTCGAGTGACTTGTTCTCAGAAGGTTACCATTGCCTTCCCCTTTATGCCCTGAGCGTTGCATCTCTCCTGAAAGTCGGGCCTGACGATGGTGTCAAAATGGTCCTTGGACCACCGCTGGTGGGCTTGCAAAGCCTTCGGCTTTTTCTTGCTTACGCCAGATAGCTGTACAAGAAGGCGGGTCCACATGTTGTTCTCCGACGCCACGACGTTTCCTCCAACCTTCCGATTGGCTCTGATGCGGTATTCGAGCCATGATTTGATCGCCTAGACAGGAAAAGGAGTGAGAACACGGACTTCCAGAGTGTAATCGATTACCTTGCGCATAGCGGTAACCTTGCGTTGTTTCTGCTCCATTTCCACCTTCGAAAGGTTCTCCATCGAGTTCAGCTGTTCAGAAGCTGGAGTGGTGGGATTTTCAGACACCTTGAGCCTCCATGGAAATTTGGAGAAGTATGCGTTAACGACTGAGTCGAGGTACTGCTGTGCACGGGAGGCGCCTGCCATAGACGCAGTTTGATAACCAGTGATGTGACTGGACAGAAAATCCAGGCGTGGACCTTTCGCCCAATGGCGCGTCAGTTTCTCGACGTAGGCATCAGGGTCGTCACGAGCATCGGTAGGCTGGGTTGTGGGATGTAGGTCGGGCGCGGGGTCAAGTACAGTGCCGACATGGTCGCTAGATCCATAATTAGTGGATTGCAGCAGAAAAAGAATGGATACAGACGTCATGAGGTCGCTGATATTCAGTATTGTTTTGAACGGTGGTAAGAAGGCGGTGGGGAAGGCGCAATATATAGGAATACCACACTCACCGGATTGGAAAGTGATGAGCCATGATCGGGTGTCAGTCATGTGACACATCATGTGATCAGGAATTGAATAATGTCGTGGGAACATTCGGTCATGTGCTACATCACGTAATCAAGAAATTGGCGGGGGAACAAAATATATTCCATGGGAACATCCCAATCTGGAATTTTTTTTCAAACACCGATGGAGGTTGTTGCTCAGGGGCGTTTTCCGCATTGGGAAGTGGTAGTTGCCATTGGTTGTGTAACTCGAACGGTGGTAATTACCATGGTCATTTGGTCAAAATCAGCTGATACGGCTGCAAACAGATCTCGATGGATCTAATTACTGACTTGCCCCTGTCAGGTGGCAAGTACGACTCTATCCTCACCATCATAGACCAAGGACTCACGAAAGGAGCGTTTTTCCTACCAACTAACAAAACTGTAGACAGCGTCAGCATCGCAGACCTGTACCACGCCTATGTCTACCCTCATTGGGGTGTCCCGGAAGCTGTTATATCGGACCGCGGACCTCAGTTCATCTCCACCTTCACTAGAGACCTGTATCGGGCTCTCAGGATTGAACTGAAGGCCTCTACCGCGTACCATCCGCAGACCAATGGCGAGGCCGAACGTGTCAACCAAGAGGTTGGGACCTACCTCCGCATGTATGCGGATACGGACCCCCACAACTGGCACACAAAGCTCCCTGATGCACAAATGGCACACAACTCACGTGTACACTCGTCCCACAACCAGTCGCCTTACTCGCTCATGTATGGATTCAATCCTGCCCCTTACCCCACGGGACAAACCCCACAGGAGTCACTCACGAGCGATCAACTCGAGCAACTGGCTGCCAATCGGGACGCCATGATAATCGCTCATAGAGAAGCACAGGAGTTAATGAAATCGAGGTCAAAAGGGACTTATATGGAGTTCTCCGTAGGAGATAAGGTTTGGCTTGACGCTTCTGACCTAAAAAGGGACGTTCCGTCAAAGAAGCTTGCGCCCCGACATCACGGACCGTTTGTAATTTCCAAATGGATCGGCCTGGTCGCCTACAAGCTGCAGCTACCCTCTAGCTGGCGGATACACCCCATCTTCCACGCGTCAAAGCTTACCCCTTTTGTTGAAACGCATGAGTATGGCCCGGCACAACCCCCGCCTCCACCAGAATTGGTAGGAGACGAGAACGAATGGGAGGTTGAGGCTATACTTAAGCACAAACATGCACACAAGGTCAAGTCATTGTCTAAAGAGCCTGGTGTAACCCCACAGCAAAATTACCTCTACCTGGTCAAGTGGCTCGGTTACCCGCACTCCCAGAATAGCTGGGAGAGCGAGAGCAACCTTGTAAATGCCCCAGAGGTTCTCGGGGAGTACAAGTGCGTCCACAGTCTCTGACCCGCTATGTCCTACACCCCTGACACTGAAAACCCCGGCTCTGACTACTTCAACAATGACTTCCATGCCGACATCGACGAACCATATGACCCTTCCCGTCCCTACTTCCATCACTATGCCAGTACCCCACCTCACCTCTCAGAACCACCGGTACGCTCCCCCAGAACGGTACGCCCCGTATCCCCCGCGGTATCCGCCCACTCCTCACATGGCGGTACCTACCAACCCCTTCACGACTCCGTCGCCTCTGCCACGCGCCCATACCCATACCCGGTGTAGGGAATGTAATTTCCCTACTAGGGGAATTGTTTTATTTTGTTCATTTTATTCAGTTTTGATTCTAGGTGTTTTTTCTGCTAGTGGTACTTAGAGTTTCGCATTTTGGTCGCTTAGTCAGCACTACCTAGTACTGGATGTAGTTAGTTTTTTTTTTAGAAAACAACAGACGAGTTACCACAGACGAGAGACGAGTTCGAGCAGGTCGTTCCCTGCACAAAGACAGCCATAGAAGCCTTCAGACGACTACCAGGATCCTTGCTCAGGCTATAGAAGCCCCTTTTGGCCTACTCATTCCCCTCAGATATCCCTACTAAACGTCTCATCCCATTTATTTCTCTTTTCCTACAACTGGAGCCCACCGCGAGGGGCTTCTGTCTTAGCCTGGCACCCATCCAAACCTTCCCAGATTTTATTTTGCAGTCTCCAGCTTCATTTTCGCAATTTTCAGGCTCGGTTTAGCAGATTTTGCCCTTCGGTCTCATTTTTGCAGTCACTTCGCTCACATTTTCGCGTTTTCCCACTCGCGTGCACTCACATATCAAGCACTCAGACTCATATTACCCGCTATCTCCATGCTCGGCCTCAAGATTCCATGTCGAGGCTCGCCCGAAGCACCAAGCTTCTCTGGGTGCCCCGAGGACCTTCGAAGCTATTTTGATGACATAATCGACTTCTGTGATAGATTCGGCCTCTCGGACGGGCTCGCGCGCATCAAGTTTGCCCTCAAATATGCACCTTTCGAGTCAGCGGACCTCTGGTCCCACTTTGTCAGTAGTAGCAATGGAGATTGGGCTCGTTTTACCTCAGAAATCACTCAGCAGTACCCAGAATTGGACGAAACAAGTCGAAGTCATGCCGACGAGCTTGCTGGCCTAAAGGTTGGGTTTGCAAGTTCAGAGGTCATCTCAATGTCATCCCTAGGGCAATATTATCGCAATTTCCGTCGAATTTCGTTATCTCTCGAGAACCTACTGGGTCCGTTGCCCCACCTAGCCAGTATGTTCAAGTATGGGTTCCCTCCAGGGTTCAGGCGAGAGGTGCTCGAGCACCACAACACATCAGAGTATTCTGTGCTCAGTCTAATGTCTACAGCTAAGGAGGTCCTGAGGTCGAGCGGCGGCCTCTGGAAGAGCTGCAAGGTCGACAGTTCACGCGCGCAGCCACCACAAGCCTCGGACAGCCGTACACCCCGCCGTTCATATTCGTTCTGCTTCTTCTGCGGACTTTCGGGCCATATTCGGGCAGGTTGCCATTCGTACAAGTCGTATTTAGCTTCGGGAAAGTGTCTACTTGTAAACGGCCGCGTTGTTCTACCTACAGGTCAGGAAATCCCGTGCGAAGTTGCCGGAAGGACTCTACGAGACCGTCTCGACAACTGGTCTTCGTTGGCAAGCCAGTTCGCGACTCGTAGGGGCTCATCGCTCGCTCGCTCACTTCCACCCACAGCCGCACCCTCTCGAAGCATGTTCGACACACCAGCGCGCGTACCTGCTCGGACGAGCATTGTGTATACTCAGTCCCTACCTGCTGTCCAGCTCGAGCCAGTAGTACCTGACCCACCAGCCGCTCAGTCTCGTCGCTCGTCGGCTGAGCGCTCTCGTAGCTCACCACACGCGCAGCCACATACCCAGGGTGAATCGCCCTCGCGTCCTCATTCACGCTCACGCTCGCAGACTCGAACGGGTCCGTACACACATTTGAAAGATGATTTCATACCAGTCCGGTCGTATGCCCGCAGCTTGATACAGCATCACACTCGAAGGCGCTCATATTCATATTCGACCAATAGCTCACTCCCTTCGTCGTCATCGTCGTCGTCGTCGTCCTTGCATTCGCGCTCTCGTTCACGTTCGAGGAAGGCGTATTCATACATCCGTTCCAAGCCGAAGCGGTCGCACAGCCGCAGTCGCACACCCCGGCGCTCTCGAAGAGCGCGTTGACACTGCGTGTTGCACAAATTTCGTTATGTTGTTTTTTTTACTTCTTTTGCTTATGGATCTTACAGTATCTAGTATGGATCTACCTACATCGTAATGTGGAATTTTTGGTACATTAGATATGTTTGAACTTTCTTGTTTTGCCTTTCATCTTTTACCCCCCAGGCTCGAGTTCCCCGCAGAACACCGAGTAGCATCGCACCTAGCACCTTCCCGCGCTCTACACGACACCTCCCATCTGCGGATACAGTTCTGACGAAATTACTGCTGACACCACTCGTCGCTTGTCAAGATGAATGCTACCTCCCTCGTACCGAGCGCGTACCAAGCGTGTATCTCGCTCGTTATCACGCCGTGCCTCTCGCTTTTTGGCAGGCTTGTTCTACTCGACGTTAGCTCTCTGTTGGTACCAAGATCGCTTGCAGGCGCCCAGCCATTGAGGAGATATTCGTGTTTTTGTGGATAGGTCCATTCTCAGGGTACTTACTCATATCTTGCTCGTTTCCGCGTCGCGCCTCTCGCTTTTCCGCGGACTGGTACTACTCGACGAGAGCTTTCCAGAGAGCCCAAGAATGTTCCAGCGCGCTCAGTGGTTCCGGTGTTATTTCTCATTTTTGGCGCATGAGGTCTTCTGACTGTAACTCGCGCGAGTTTGTGCCGCGTCTCTCGCCTTTTGGCATGCCGGTACTACTCGATGAGACCTTTCCAGGGATACCAAGAATGTTTTGGCGCGCCCAGCGGTTCCAGAGGAATTCGCGTTTTTGCGAGAAGGTTCACCTCGAGGTCTTGCCGCAGTAGCTCGCGCAGTTCTGCGCCGTTCCTCTCGCTTTTCAGGTCGTTCATCCCTCTCGCCGAACCCTTCCTGGGGACACATGCTTTGTAAAATTCCGCGCAACTGTTGTTGAGATGTGGGCGTTTTTGTATCCAGAGGGTTTCGAGACGGTTTCGCGTATAACTCGGGATCGGCTGATCCAATCGGCTTGTTTCCTCGTTCTCCCTGTTCATCTACGGGTCCTTTACCGTCTCCCGGAGTTTCGTGTTGATCGTCCCAGCCGTTGTTGTGCAAGTCGACTCCTTCTCCCCACCCTCGAAGTCCTCTCATCATATCTCGCGCACTCGGGCACCGTTCCTCTCGCTTTTCTGGCAGTCCATTCCCCTCGCGTAGCCCTTTCTGGGGACGCCTCTTTTGTCAAGTTCCGCGCAGACGTCGTCGAGATATGCTCATTTTCGTGGTTAGAGGCACTTTTGGACGTCTTTGCGAATATCTTAGGCCCGCGTAGACAGATTCCCTCCGTCTCTTTTTCAGCATGTTCGCTACATTCCCCTCCATCGTTACTGGCAGTTTTGCCGCATCCCGAGCGTCCGTCGTTGGTCTGCAGTGTTCCCTCTTCAGTCAACAACGCTGTATGCATGATAGCTCGCCCATTTCACTGCTGGACCTTTCGCTTTTTGGGGACTTTGTACTACCCATCGAGGGCTTTCTGACGGTATATCATACATCATGCTCGCTACCGCCGTTGTGGAGATGTGCGCCGTTTTGTTGTTGCAGGCACCTTAGGACGACTCTGCGAGTATCTCGCCCGTTTCTCGAGTGGATCTCTCGCTTTTCTGGATCCTGATGCTACTGTTCGACGGCTTCAGAATGGTACCTTTTCCGTCGTCGTCACTGCAGAACTCATGGCTACATTTGGTTTTTGGTGGATGAGGGTACCCTTTGGGCAGATTTATGGATATCTCAGGATTGGGGTCACGGGCTCTCTCTGTTCATTTCGCGCTGTGCTCGTCGCATTCCCTTCTACCATCATGTCTTGTTTCGTGCCATCTCGAGCAACCGTTTTTCGTCGACGAGGCATTGTCTTGCCCCCCCTCCCTCATGGCTTCGGATTCTTGTATAGTCGAGCCACCTTCGAGTTGACTGGGGACAGTCAATATCTCAAGTACCCCTGGGATGTAGGGAATGTAATTTCCCTACTAGGGGAATTGTTTTATTTTGTTCATTTTATTCAGTTTTGATTCTAGGTGTTTTTTCTGCTAGTGGTACTTAGAATTTCGCATTTTGGTCGCTTAGTCAGCACTACCTAGTACTGGATGTAGTTAGTTGTTTTTTAAAACAACAGACGAGAGACGAGTTTGAGCAGGTCATTCCCTGCACAAAGACAGCCATAGAAGCCTTCAGATGACTACCAGGATCCTTGCTCAGGCTATAGAAGCCCCTTTTGGCCTACTCATTCCCCTCAGATATCCCTACTAAACGTCTCATCCCATTTATTTCTCTTTTCCTACACTGGTCATCTGCTCGGTCCCCTCTACACAACGAGCCCGCAAGGACACCCGCAAGGGAAAGTCCAAGGCTCCCTTGGGACCACCCAAGCCTTGTCATGACCCCACTTTCAGAGCTTGCAACACCCCTCTGCTCTCCCAAGCCAGTTACAGATCCCCCTCCCCACTCCCTCGTGCTGGCCCATCCGCTCCAGCACCTTCTGTCGCACCGGCCCGTCTCTCAGCCCCTGCAGTCACTCCCGCAGCCCCCTCCTCCACAAAGTGGGTGGCTCCCGAGGCAGGCGTCTTCCTCGGTTATGTGTGGCTGCTTAACGACTTCGAGCGGTGGGAATCACACAGCTGGAGAGCAGGAGAACGCCACGAGCATCTACGGGTGCTGTCTAAAATCTTCAGAAGCTCAGAAATAATTGGTAAGCGTGTCCATGATCAGGTGGCTACGGCGGAAGGGAGTTTCGAGGCGTGTACATACGAAGACATCGACAAAGCAAACTCCGCTATCCTCCAGGAGACCCTAAAGACCCAAGAGGCCGTCGTCAAGATTGTTCATGAAGACTACGGCCCCTCCCTCATCTCTTCCTTTCGAGCCTTCCTCGACCGAACCCCCATTGATGTCGTGGTCTGTGGGCTCCTCCCTCCGACGCATCAAACAGCGTCTGGAAGATCAGGCCTACCTTCGAACCCTGACCAAGAGGAAACACAGAAGGTCGCAGGAGAAGAAACCGGTCTCGGAAGGTCGATACAACATGGACCTGGAGGAAGCGGAGAAGCTGTTGGAGATGTCAAGCCGAGGTGTCGCGATTGCTGGGAGAAGATTGTACCGGGCCAGGGTCGAGAACACTTCCAAGCCGTCATGGACGCACTCGCATCCGTCCCGTTCAACAGATCCCCCCGCGACTGGCTTGACTTCTTCACCCAGGCCCGAGGTGACACCGCTGGAAGAGCCATCTTTAACGCTACTCAGACATCAAGAGCTCTACCAGCAACTCCCTTCGTCCCTGTACCTATCTCCTCCCTCAGCAAGAGAGAGCTTGGTGGGCTCGTTCCCATCGATTGGCAGCATCCCCTCCATCAGTTCACCTGCTACCGATGTTCACACCTTGGACATTGGTCGTCTGACTGCCCAACTTGCGGTGGCAACTAACTCGGAGATCTGCTCTTGGGTCCAGCAAGGTCTCTACCCGCCTTCGGAGGACCTCAGGCCTTGAGGGGGGGGTGATGTTACACTGCGCTCACATGTTTCCCTCTTACAGACACTTACGGCATCCATTTGCGCGCCGCCCCGCCTCAGGGGGCGTTCCTTTACCTTCCCGCAAGACCCTTGTCTTGCGTTCTGTACGTTTCCCCTTTCTCTTTCCTTTTATGGTTGACCCCTGTCAACCCCGCATTGTACTATATCTGGACATTACATCCGCTTCCCCTTCCTTCCGTGATCCGCTGGTGGCCCTGATCCACGCAGTCACGTGACGTGTTTACCCCGGGTAAACGCTCCACCTGTTTCACATATATGCAGTTAGTCCCTCGTTTAGACTTATGTTTAATCCCTCGTGCATAGCCGTCTACCCTTGCGCCTGCATCGCAGTGACTCCGTCCTGCCTTGTTCGGACTCAGGTGAACAACTGTACGAGTATTCAAATGTTTGGCCCGCAGTACTGTACATAGGTATATAAACCTGCATGTATCGTACTGGTCCCTCATTCGAAATCTACTTTGCAACCACCCTTAGCTCTGCGCACTGTACCAACAAGGACTCACCAGTACGACTTCAGTTGGCCAAGACTAGTGTTCCGTCGCTAGTGAAATTAAATTACGCGCCCCTCTCGCGCAGTCACGTGCTTGTGCTACATCGCACTCGATTCGTGGCGCGATACGAGTCATTGGCATAACAGTGCCCACTCTGTGGCTCAAGACTGTACAAAATTTCCCAAGTTCTTTGAACTCTGACCAACTGTGTCTCTGCAGTCATCCAACTATGATAAACCACAGACTGGTACTTGATACCTCCTATGATTCGAACTGAACCCCCTACTACTCCCATATCAAGGTGAATCAGCAATTATAAGCCCTCTGGATATTTCCCATGTAATATTCAGCCTTCATCACCCCTTTCAAGTGGTCCTCAACCCTCATCTCCCCCTCCTTTGAGCACTCTCCCATCATCACCTGGCAGCCATGAAGATGTTTCTGATGGTACTATTTCTCCAGAGAGGGCTGCCTTGGATATTGCAGAAATTTCAAAGATTGTGTGCAGAAAGTTTTTACCCTATCCTAGGCAAACATCAGGCAAGCTTTGGAGCTGCACTTCACAAGGAATTCTCTGAGAGGTGGAGCTGGAGTTAATATTGGTCCAAATGACACTAGAAGAGTACCACTCCAGTATGTGCCCTAACATCATGGAAGCCTAATCCATCACTTCACAGGGAATGCACCTCTTTTGCAGTGGTATTAGGTGCCTTTCTGATGTGGTGCTAAAAGAGGCAGTCTTGATGAAACATGCAGGTCATGAGACTAGATGTTATTGAGTGCTGGCCTCAGCTTGGGAACTCAAGGAAGCTGAACACTACAGCAGGCTTATGAAGCATATCTACCAAGAAGACCAAAAGGAGTATGGTGATTCTTTGGCAGGCAAAGCTGGCAAGGTGAATCTAGAACATGCAGTGGAAATGGACAATGTCAAAAGTCTCATAGCCTTCAACCATGAGGTGTACAACAAAGAGGTCATGACCTTGGATACCACAGATATGCAACTCAATCAACTTGAAGAGGAAGTGCAGGGCCATCTTCATTCTTCAGACAAGGTGGAGGGCCCATCAGACTGTGAGGCCAGTGACAGATCTGCAAGATTGGAAGTGGACAACAGTGAGGATGAGGGTTGAGCCCTGTAGATAGCACATGATTATCAATGATCTGAGGCAGAAATGAGCAGTAGGTGAGTCTCATGCATTATATATATATAGTAACTGACTGCTGGCTGCAGCTCCATTGTTTACCTGTTCAAAGCTGTTCTCATGTATTTGCTTTTTGAATTATATTGTTGCATGCATTTCATCTGGTTATATCAGTCAACCCTTGTGATTGCCACAGCCCACTGAATTTCTCCCTCCCCTACCCTCTCTGCCACCATCCTATGGATCCAGGATTTGATGGTGGGGCAAGTAATCTAATACATAGCAAATCCTCACTAACATGCATCAACTACAGGGGTGTAGTGTGATGGGCAATGAGGTTATGATCACCCAATCTCACTCAGGCCCCTCAAGCAGCCAAGGCTATGGATTCCTGATCCTCCTTCCCAATTTCCCAACTGACACAGGATTTGACAATAGGGCAAGTAATCATATTGTATATATATTCAAACACTAGCTCACAGACATCAACTACAGGAATGTAATGCAATGGCCAATGTGATTACAATCAGCCAACAATGTCCAAGTCTCTCAGGCATGACATGGCCATGTCTCAACAATCATGCCCTGGTGCAATTCCATCAACCTATGCCCACATCACCTGCTATGCAATCCTGGCCCATCATGGAATTCTGTGAGCTCTGACAGCATACCAAACACCTACATCACCCCAACCTTCTATTCTCTGGTGAACTATCTGTGCCATGTGACATGTCCTTAACTACAAATGACTATGTAGCTGCTTGCATTCCAATTAGGTCAAGCCACCCTGGAGAGGCTACCAGAGGGGAGGCATTTGATTGTATTCATATCATACCAGATACATGGCAAGCTGCTTGGAAGGCAGCTAAGGCATTGTGACCTGTCCATCTACCCCCAATCCAAGCTCTAATGCCAGCCACCAATCCTCCTACCAACATGATGACTGTGCCTGTTGCAACCCAAGCTCCCACCATTGGAAGCAACACAATCCCTGAGTTTGCCATCAAAAATATGATGGAGGAGGCCTGAAGCTGTATCCACCATTACTTTGTTATGATGCAGCCACTGCAGTCAAGTGCTGATGCAGAGTTCATCAAGCAGGTAGCTGTGGAGCTTGCAGGAAGGTTTCTTGACAACTCAAGTCATAAATTCCTTTCTTTTATTAATGGTTAATGAGTCTAAATTGCATCATATTGCAGGTACCTGGCTCAAGAACAAACACAACAAAGATAAATTTTGTGCTGCTGCTAAACACACTCTGAACAAGGTTACAACAACATTCAAGACTGTTGCCCAGATCACAATCAAGGATGCTTACAGCCTGAGGATTCCAATCAATGTGTGACATCTAATCAGCACAGTCTGGTGCCCAGCAATTGACCAGCTCCTTGACAAGTGTACTTTTGCAGATGCCACAATCATGGTATACCTCACTCAACCAATTGGAATTCATTGCAGCACTGACCTTGGATATAGCTTCCAACAGGGAAAACATTGTGTGCTGCTTTCCACCACCCTGCCATGAGTACAATAATCCATGAGATGATCTACTCTCCCCAAGGGAAGCTATCAAATGCTATCCCACCCAATACAAGAAATATCAATTGTCTTATTGCATTCACTGTCACCATCATCCAATGGGCTCTTGTTGCTCTCAAAAGGGGTTGAGAACCAGAGTTTGAAGTGGATGTCTATGAATCACACTACCTTGATGCACAGCAGCACATTCAGACTGTAAGGGGGGATCCAGATCTGTCAACACACTTCAAGAAACTCACTTTAGACATCATTCAGTGTGGACAAGAACTACTCACACATTATGTTGACCCAGCCTTGTAGAATACAATTTCCTGATTGATGGTGTATTTGAGTTGATAATCTTGACTAAAGGCTGATAATCTCAGATAATTTTGTCAGAACCTTGATAAGATGGCAACCAGACTGCACCAGTGCATGCCATAATACTGGCTACACAATTTTAAGACCTTACCAAATGGAGGCATCCATATGCTGCTCATCCCCTCAGGTAATTTTGCAGATGTACCTTGTGCCAGCTTTTCCTAAGGCACATACTGAAGGGTGCAAAGACAAAGAGGGGTAGCATCAGGTTCACCCATGTCCAGACCAACCAAATCAGTTCCACCCTAACCAACATGGAGATGCACTGAACTTGACAGAGGCTGCACATATGTAGACCTCTGATCAGAACCACTGATAACCTGTTCAGGGGTGGCAAGTAATAGTAAGTGTTCTCCCTGAGCTTGCCATCAAGAAAGGTACACAACAGTAATCCAATAATGGTCTTACTCTGATCTATCATTGATGCAACCAAATCAATTTTGCTGTGCATGCAGGTTGCCTCTTCCCAAAAAATTGCAATAGAAAATGCAGGCCCTCTGGCCTGTGTTCTGAGTTCCAAGTTGTATCAGGAAATGGAATCTATCCCAACAGTGACTGGTAGGCAAAATTAAAGATCCATCATGGCAAAAACCATGTTCCACGCCTGCATAGTATGAATTCACCCAATGGAATAATATTGGGAGTGTACCACATCTTTTATGTAAGTACTCAAAGCAAAAAGTCAAATTACTCCACTGGATTTTTTTTTTTTTTTTCCATTGCAGAGTGGGCCGAGGAGCTTGCATATGGCATCAGTAAATGCAATGGGAAATAATTGGCTGACTGCATCCTCCGAAGTGCAAGTATACTGAGTAGTATGGATACCCTGAAGTAAGCTATATGTAGTGACTGCTGCGCCGCAGAAGAAGCAAACCCTGTTTGATCACAAATGCCTCGAGACAGGGGAGGCTTACCGTAATTTGAAGATCAGCGGAACACCGAATGGATCGCACAGCCACTATACCAAACACAATCAAACACATTTCCAGGTTGCTCGCCAATTTGTAGAGTGTTATTGCGCTAACGCGTGGAATGTGACGAACATGACGGCTACAGTCCCATTACTTCTTCCACCAACCGCAATTCCACGTCCCCCGCCTTGGGAACACGAATGGACGCCAAAAAGATACCTGACCGGTCCACAACCACCGCCGGTTGACGATGCACGAATACTCGAACAAGAGATGGCTACAGCCCGACAGTTGGCAGATGGAAAGGCTGTCAAGAAAACAAGACCCCGTCGGACGGTGGACTATAATGGCGGAATGGGCAGATGGGCTCTGGTAAGTCACAAGAGATTCAGGTTGGTTTACAGCAATAAATGAAATGTCGTGTTTCACTGCAGTTGCGAAAACACCGCCCAAATCCGAGCTATGTACCGTGTATGAGACCTGCTCCACCGTACATAATAGATGTAGGGATTGTCTTCAACAAAGGTAGCTCCGTGGATACTGAATGGATGATGATATTGTTCAGCTTCTTCCTCCTGTTGCGTATCCAAGTAACTCTTCGACCTCTCTGTGCACCAAGTTTATCCATACGTCCACAAATAAAATACGTTGTCCAGTCAATGTCGTGACGGTCCGTGTCCGAGGTATTCTGCTTTGACAGACAGCCTGATGACCTTCCTTTTACAACCCCCTTTCCAGTGGACACCGGAAGGAAGGCGTGTATTGACCGGCTCGACAAGCGGAGAATTCACACTTTGGAATGGCTTGACGTTCAACTTTGAGACGATTCTGCAAGCCCATGATTCTGCCATTCGCGCATTCCAATTCACGCATTCCGGAGCATATTTGGCGTCGGCCGACCAGAGCGGAATCATAAAATATTTTCAGCCCAACATGAATAACTTGAATGCGTGGCAGGGACACCGTGAAGCCATCCGTGGCCTTAGTTTCAGTCCGAACGATGGACGGTTTGCGACTGCAAGCGACGACTCTACCATCCGTATATGGTCTTTCGAGGAGAGCAGAGAAGAGCGCGTTCTCACAGGTACGAAGCTATGTCCTGCACCACAGTTTCTGATGATGGAACACAAAAACAGGACATGGGTGGGATGTAAAATGTGTCGAGTGGCATCCGACCAAGGGCCTTCTTGTATCGGGAAGCAAAGACAACTTAATAAAGTTCTGGGATCCTCGCACTGGAACGATACTCTCAACACTGTAGGTTTTTTTGTTGTTCAGTTTAAATTATGCAACTCATATTTTGGCTAGCCATCAGCACAAGAACACCATCCAGGCCCTTGCATGGTCTCCTAACGGTAATCTCGTTGCCAGCGCGTCTCGTGACCAAACTGTGCGCGTCTTTGATATTCGTGCCATGAAAGAACTTCGCGTCCTTAAAGGCCATAAAAAAGAAGTGTGCTGTACGTGTAGTCCATTTCCTCCTCAACGCCCTAGTTAATTTCATACATTCCCGGCTACATACAGCTGTCACTTGGCATCCCATTCATCCAATCCTCGTGTCTGGTGGTTCAGAGGGCGCCGTTCTGCACTGGGACCTCTCAGGCCCTGAGCCTTCCTCCTCAAGCACATCTCCTTTCTCATTCACAGCACACGGACCGCGTGCGACACTCTCACAGGCACATGATTCCAACGTGTGGTGTCTCACCTTCCACCCGCTCGGTCATATCCTCGTAACGGCCTCCAACGACCACACGACACGATTCTGGTCGAGGGAACGCCCGGGAGATGCCACATCAGTGTTCTCGGGTGGAGGCGAGAAGCCCCCTGAAGTGGTGGATATGAGTGGACAGGAAGAAGACGAAGAGGTCATGGTGCCTGGATTCAGCTATGGTAGCGGCACGGGTGCCAGTGGGCTTGGGAACGGTTTCGCTGCCGCTGGAGGTAGTGGGACGGCGAAATGGTGGGGCAACGACACAGATGGAGTGGGATATTCGACTACGAATGGTAACCCACCGTTTGGACCCTCGTCAGATGCCCGTGTGCCGTTTTCGGGTGACGACGGCATGAACTCGGATGATTTTATACCTGGGCTTGGAGCAGCCGAACACCTCAATGCAGCATCTCCCAGCATACCAAGTCCTACAGGTGCGACGAGGCCAGGTGGGGCATTTCCGACTCAGGAGGATACGTGGTCAGGAGCAGGGGGAAGTGGTCGGGGTGATGATGGATGGAGCGGAAGGAGAGGGGGGTATTATGGAGGACGTGGAGGCCCTCGCAGGGGAGGCAGGCATTAATGGTAGACAATGTATCCATATCATCGCAGTTTGCGGGTGGAATTCGAGCATGTACTTGCAAATATCCCACAATTTGCAATGGTCACCCAAAGGAGTTGAAAGCCATGATGATAAAGAAAACTGGCCCTAGATGTACATCCTGCAAGATGGATAACTAATATCGATACGAGACTAGACAATGAGACCAGAGGAATGGACGTGTAATAGAAAAAAAAAAATAGAAAAGGAGCAAATAAGTGTGAGGATGCGGCTCGGTATGCATGCACTATATAACGTGTAGAGTGCGCGAAATCGGGATCATATCATCAGGGTAGATGGGCCCTGAGGGCATTACGTCCTATGAGAACGCCGGGAGCGGGAGTGGGTGGTTTAGTGTCGGGTAAATGATGACAGGGAAGAAAATGAGGAAAAGCGAGTCTATTCGGTCTCCGTCGCCGTGACCAAAATGCAGGGCGACTCAAGAATCTTGCCTATCCCGTAATGGATGTCATCGACGGGCCAGTTGGAGTCACGGTTCCGCTTGGCTGGGTAGGGCTAAAGGTCGAGAAGTCCCGGATATGAGGAGAAAACGTATGGCCAGGGGGTGACTGCGAGAGTATATATTGTTCGAAGGTTATCGTAGGGGAAGTGCGTGGATATATACTGGTCGAGTCTTCGAGTAGCGAGTCTGTCCCGGTATAGAAACAGTACCTATACAAAAAAAACATTGGTGTCGACATGAAGGGATGATCAACAAAAACATACTGGTTAACGAATTGCTTGTAGGCATCATCCGGCGATGCACCTGAGCCATCTTCATGGGTAGTGTCCAGCCCAGCAGACGGGTCCGTCGGCGAGACCTCGGCAGACCCTGTCTCCTCATCTTCCTGCGTGTCCTGAGAACCCGCATGATCCATGGACAGTGAATTCTCCGCAAACGAATACGAATACAGCGGCGGAAGACCTTGGTTCAGCCCATCCAAGGGCCCAGTGTGCGGAGACGAGCCAGCCGGGGTCTTCTTTACAGTCGGGGAACTGGGCATGGCGTGGTCCACATACCCTCGCGTATGATTCCTTTTACGTCCATCTGGGCGGTGGGGTCGACCAGACAGATTAGTACCAGAAGCCGAATGGCCAGTCTCGGTGGTATCAGCCACACGAGGTAACGAAGGGGTCTCTTTACACATGACCAGAGGCGACGACGAGGGTGTGCACGGAGGTTGCGCTTCCGAGGAGTCCGAAGATTCCTCTTGCTTAGTTTCGTTATCAATCACGCTTCTTTCCATTGGGCTGGGGTTATGGGGAGGGGGGGATCCCGCAGCGGGGTATGTATGGTTTCTTGTATGGCGAAGTGTGGGGCGCAACTTCCACTTGGTCGCCGAACCAAAATCGTATCGTTGCGACAGCGACTTTAGCGAGGGTAACGGTGGAGAGGTGGGACTGGCGCTGAAAGACGCCTGTGTCCGTGAAGCTGACGCAGCACTGGGTGCTGCCTTCGTTCTTGCGACTTCCTCGAGGCGCATTTTTAAGTCCTTCATCGACACGTCGCTTGCATTACCCGCAACCCCACTGCGCCGGTCAGATAGCGGGACTGGATTAGCAACGAACTTGACATGATAGTTCTGACCCCAGTTGTTATCCCAAAACTCTTTACCCCCGGTCACATACCGCAACGCCATAAAAAGGGACTTTTCTTCGATCCGGTTCCATATGTCGTGTAGGCGAATAAAAAATGTGAAGATATCAAACGCGCCATCTTCAACCGATTTCTCGTAACGCGCAGCCACCTCGCTCGTCGTCTGCCACCAATCCGTTGTGAACCGCGCGGCCAGCCACTTCTCGTAGGCAATATTGCGGACCCGTACTCTGCCAAGAAGAGTCCGCTGATCTTCCAAAAGGGTAAGCTCTTGCAGCGCCACATCGTCGTTTTTCCTTGGCGTAGGAGACATATTACGAATGCTCATCTGAACCTGTTTCTGTGCCTTGGGAGGATCGCCATAGATAAAAGATGGAAAGTCGTCCGTGCCACTAGTATCGCTATTCGGGCTACCATCCCGCGAAACTGCCAGGGGCTTCTGCTCCGCTAAGAACAGCTTGACGTGTTCTAGTTTAGAGTCGAAGTGCACAGCTTTTGTCGCTGTCGGAGTCGCTGGTGCACTTTTAGCGGAGGCACCACCTGTCACCACGGAGAGCTGCGGGCGTCGTTTAAGCGACGGCTTCACTAGCTCACCAGATTTTTTGCGTATGGTACGAGTTTCTGACGGGGGAATAGAGGGAGGAGTCGCTGCAAGTGTGTCCACCTTCACCGGCTCGGAAACGTGACGGGCATGCTTTGGAGCCGGCTCGTCCAAGGCACACTTCTCTACCCTGATCCGTAAGGATGTGTCATCATCAGACACATCACGTGACGGGCTGTCGGGACCGCTGTCCTTCACCCTGATGCTTGCCGCCTCCGTAGAAACTTGCGCGCGCGCATGTCGAGAGAGAGAATGTTTCGAGAATGGAATGATAGTGGGATACATTCCATCAGAAGATGTGGATGACGAACTTGAATCTGACTCATAGCAAGGAGGTAACGGGGGATTCGTGGAGGGATTCGCGGAGGTCAAAGAGCTAGGTTCTCGCATCCGCGAAAGGTGCGAATCAGAATAAGAATGGCCATGACCGTTGGGAGAAGACCGCGGTCGACGGGGTATGTGAGGAAGGGGTCGACCTGCTGTGTTAGACGAGAGTGCGTAGGCGAACCCCTTGGAGGGAAATGGTATAACGGACGTGTCCGTCAAGCAGACTGTTGAACACATCCTTCTCTCGCAATCAGCACTCGGTTGGAACCTGGTGAGTGGAATGCGTGACCAATATACTGTCAACAAATTGTAAGTTGATTGGAAACCGAAATCTTCAGCACCAAAATTACGGACCTGATCGATCCACCTGGTTTAAAGCAAGGTGGAAAGGGACATAGACAGAGGTAAAAAGTATGTACTTTTCAACGGAGGATACTATTAAAAAAGCCTGACGTCAGAAATTAGTAAGTGGCTGGCACGTGTGGAATACTAGAGAGATTGTGCGCTCACCGGACGGGGGAAAGATGATGAGGGACAATTAAGATATGAGCCAATGCAGAGGATATGATGCCAATGTCAGACAGTCGGCCCAGGTAAACAAGTGCGTGAGATGGTCAGAAAAGCGGTCGCCGCCGATGCCTGAGGGTCGTGAAGAGCCGTCCGGATAAAGAGCGTGGTTGGTCGTGCCGTGCTCGCTGACGGGGTGGAGTGAGGGCGAGCGACTTAGACAGTGGTAGTCGTCGTCAAAAGACGGTTGTCTTTTCTTTTTTCTACGGGGGATGGAGCGGTTTTGAAATTCAGCCCGATCGACCTTTGCAATCAAATCTCGCCGCCACACGTGCGTCCCGTTTATTATTTATGGCAAGGGCTGTCACGAACTTAGGGTTACGATACATTTTATGTGGTTTCTTATCATTTCTCAGGATGGGCTATCATTCGCGAGCGCCTGGTTTACATCGAACTCAGCAACTATCAAAATGATAACGATAGCACAAACCTATCGAGACTGCGGGCGCGGCGAGGCATTTGAAAATGACCATTACAGGAAAGCAAACCACAAAAGACTCCACTCCAGCTCCAGCCTGGGCCTTTTGGTATCGGAGTTGCTCTGGATGTGGTCGATTCTCAGGGAGCCTGGAAAGGTTTGGCAGTGCTATCGTGGTGATTGACACCGCTATGTCTTCTGGAATATCGGTCCACAGATGAGCCTGCAGCGCATGGATATGATGTCCCTGGATCCAGATCGAGGACGAGGTGAGACCTGCCCAGCAACACATGCCATCGTTTCCCAGCATCCGAATCCTTCTGTCAAGCCAATTTGCTTTGTCAGCGCCAATTTGGTTGACAGGAATAATCTCAGGATCTGGTTATTTGTTGTCTTCGCCATGTTAGCCACCAAAACGTTTGCCGCTGCATAGCTTGTTTGTCTTTACCTGTCTTTACCTTGTCGAACGGTATTCCATCAGGTCACACGTGTGATCGATAAGGCCTTCGCGCTTACGAGGTTTCCTCATCTTCTGGGAATGAACTTCTGAACTTACCTATGTGGTCGGCAACTTACGCCAACACGGGCTGCGGCAAGTGTTGCCGGGAAGATTTCAATGTCACATCAGCCTGTGTAGCGCACCGATCATCCGATGGCGGCGCGCAGATTGCGCACTCCTAAGTACACACCTGTACACACACGCACTGCCAGGTCTTGTGTGTCCACCGCAACATGTCATCCTGGCATGTCAGAGGACTCTCAGGACGGCTGACACTTCTTACAGGGTGGATATATTACGACCGGAGTTCGTAGGCGTTAAGTAGGCGACCTTCGATGAGTCTGGGATCTCCGACTCGGTAGTCGCTCTTCCGTTTCGTGTTCTTCCCTCCCATCAATTCCCCCTCGCAGTCGTTGTGTACGTCCTCAGCTTCTATCGTCCTGCACCCCTTTCTAATAGTGGGCGCGCTTTTCATCCGCCATATTGGCCTGAGAATCTTACGCCATCTAGCGCATTCCGGTCCGACTGTTCTGCCCTGTCTCGGTGCACTCCGAAATGTACCGCCGCACCCTTCGCACTCGTTGCGCACCCCTAAATACCACTACCATGTACTACCCTCCTTCCATCCGGTCCTAAAATTTTGCGTCTACGGTTCCGGTTCCGCACTTCCGCCCCTGCCCTGTGGCCTGGTATGTGCACTTCCGCGGTTCTTTCACATGTTCCTCTGCATTACGACCTACTACACGAGAGGAGTTTGTATCCGCGTCCTACGCCGTATGTTTGTGTGGGCTGGCGTGGTGGGAAATGATTTGATGCCGCTGTGATTTAATCTACGCCTCTTCACCCTTGAGAAGAGCCGACATAACTCCTCATAACTCCAGGGGTGCTATAGTGACCGCGCAAGTTTTAAGAATGACGTCTCCTGTCACATTTACCTTAGGGTGTACATACATACCTACATACGACGTCAGTGTGTTAACGCCAAAAAACAAATACATCTAACTTATTGACAAATGGGCGTTGTAACCCAATAATACCAATACCGGGCACCGACCTTTTGGATGTGATCATCACATGAAACATGACCCGCTATCCTGGTCCCGGAGGCTGATTCAATATCGATGGGTCCACCGCTGAGAAAATGGAACCATGATATGTTTTTACCACTCATAATACCGTCATCTTACAGACTGGGACCATCGTTTATTAGTAAGAATGATCGGGCGAAGGCTCTTATCTGCATGCTGCTCAATTGCTTGAAGCTAAAGCTAATAGAAGTGAGTAATTCTACTGTAATTCCCTGTATAGTTCCGCAGGGGTTTGGGATATCGCTTGTTAGTTTTTTTCCCCCTTGATAACGGCTATCGTAGGCGTTTCCCGCTCGCCGTGATTAAAGCCCATTTTCCAAAGCTGTTCCTTGGCTTCCTTCCACCGATTATGACCGACAGGTACAGTTCTGCATTCTTCTCTGCTCATTACACACATAATGATTCGTAGTGATTCCGACCACGGGGGTGGATATCCGGAGATCGTGGAGTTCTTCAGGCCGTATCAAGCCGAGCGTGTTAGCCTTAGGAACTCCGGGCCAATCGATATCCTTTTCTGGGAGACCAGACATCCAGCCACGTTGAGCCGTATGTCCGGGTTAACCAAGCGTGCCTGCGACGGACTCTGCCGTCATTGTTCTGTGATACCAGGTATTTACTATAAGAAACTCATAGATGAGGGTACCCCCTCAAATAATACCCTGACGTTGTTGCACGCAATCGCGACAGATGGCTCCACTTTGTGGGAAAATGCGCCATGTTCCAATGATACTTGCACAATCGATTTTACCCATAGAGGTAAGAGAACGGCATACCTAAGAATTCTAGACAGACAACAGGGAGGGGATCGCGAATTGAAAACCCCGACTTCGTCCACCTACTGAAAACTGCTTTTGGTAAGGGAGCCGCGCCCACACATTGCAAGTCAAACAGATGGCGTAGCCACGCAAACATTGGTTTGGGACCGCATGGAGCCCTCTGTCCACGAGACCCCAACACGGGATCACCAAGGCATCCGATCGTGATGCCATCATTACCCCCGTGAACCCCCACTACTGCGTCTATCATCAGCAAATCACGAGTTTACTTATCCTTACTTGACAGCTACTTAACATTTGCTTATCATACCAACTGCCAAGCAGCCGTCTGCTTGGATAAGTAGATCCTTCTGCTGGATACTTACTTAGCACTGCTTATTTTTTACTTAACGCGTGCTTAGCTTATTAGCTTCTTACTTGAAATAATGCTGGTTCTGTTCCATCAAGCAGATAAGCAGCAACGAAGTGCAATTAATATCCGCTAAGCACATGCTAAGTAGCGGTGAAGTAAATTACGCGGCGGTAAGATCGAGGGATTGAAAAACATAGACGAACTAGCGATAGCAATTGGGAAGATGTATTAGAGATCCTGTTGTGGACTCAGTGGATCGTATAAGCAGTAGGGAATGAAAACCTACAGATAAGTGCATACTCGTCGTCAGATCCTGCATCACTCAACAGCTCGGGGTCGAGTTCTTGCCCTATCGCAAGTGAAGCAAGGGCGAGCTCTACGATGGCTTGAAGCTGAGCAATAGATCTTCTTTTGGCGGCCCCCGTAAACTTCCTCGTTGGGGCTCCCCAATTCTGGTCTGAAAACGCGCACGCAGTCTTGCTATCCTTGCCCGAAGCCATGTTGTATTTGACGGGGGTCCGCACAAACCTCGTTGCCACTTTGGCAATACCATCTTTGACATTGACGGGGGACTTGAACTCGACGTCACCAGATCTAACGAGGTTCAAGCCACGTGAGAGCTAAAAAACTAATCAATACTGTAGCTATGAAAATGACTCGATAAATGTTACCGCAGCAGCACAAAGTCCAAGAGCACCAACAACACCATGCTTCGCCAAAGACGAAGTGTCAAGAGCGGGGACTTGAACGTATCCTTTGATTGCGGTCAAATGGCTGCTCAGCAGCAGCTGTTGCACAAAAACGGAGCGGAAGGCCTTCTCAGGAACAGTCGTGTCGAGGTCTTCATATAAGAATGTGAAATGATCGAGTAATACTTTTGCAGTGTCGGCGGGCGATGGGTCTTGAGGATTGAGGAAGAAAGCTACGAGTTGCGCAACGGCCGCGGAGGCAAAGCCGTGCCTCCAATCACACAAGCGTTGAGACGCCTATGGCGAACACGGTCAGCTACAGATGAAGTCAGAATGAAATGGACTTACGACAGAAACCATGGGCGAGCTGGGAAGAATGCTACCTGCCGTGTTCTTGAGTATGGGGTATACGACTGGCATGATCTCCTGTAGAGCCCCGCAAATATCTTGCTTGGCGATGTTGAATGCATCCTCTTGGTTTCCGGCCCATAGGATTAGCGTCGGAATAACTTCCCTCTTCCACTTCTGATCTTTATGCAGATCCGAGGGGAGATCCGAATTGTTGAAACGCGCTTGCGCAGGGACGGTCTGCACTTGACTCGACGAATCGCTTGCTACGATAGATCTCTTGCTAGTAGATGTGGCCGATAAGCTGGACATAGAGTCGCAAGCTTGTATCTTGATCTTCTTTGGCATGCCCTTTGTAACCGTGACACGCGACTGAAAGAAAATAAAAGATGAAGGAACACGGAGAAAGGTGGTCAGCACATACCTTGGCCGCGGCATTCTTGTGCCCCAAAACACGGATGGCATCGTCTAGATTGTCGCAGTTATCATCGACGCCGCCGCCCTCAACCTCAGAGGTTGAGACGTATTCCAACTCGGCTACTTTCCTCTTGACGTTGGCGAGTCTGGCGGCAGGATCATTGGCCTCATAATCCTCGGCCATTGCGGCAGCGCACTGAGACTACCATTGCATGAGTAAAAACCGTTTCAGCGTGAAAGATACTCAACGATAACATTTTGAAGAGCGGGGACGTCCAAAGCCAGAGGTCTCACTGGCCCGCTAGCTTCTCCATCTTTGCGATCAGGTAGCGAGTCGAAGTTTTCTGGTAGTTGGGATTCGAACTCGTAGTTGTATTGGGGATCATTTGGCAGTGGAGAGCCGAGATTGAATACACGGAACTCGACGTCGGTAGTACTTGTAGCGAGGGTACTTGTGGACGGAGGTGGTGCAGCTGATGTGCGAGGACTGGCACTGGCACTCGAAGATCGCGTAGAGCTTGTGTCGACGATGTTCACCCAATTTTTGACACGCTTAGATAAAGTCAGTTTATCGTCAGAGCTGGCAGTCGTTAGGACATTCGCAAAGAAAAGAGTTGCCTCAGTTAGGAGGAACATGTTAAGAAGTAAGACGCACATCAAACCAGTACTAGCGCCGATGCTATTGTCACGTGTTGATGGCGGGGATACTTTGTTGCGCGTGGAGATTATCGCTTCACGCAGCGATTTTGCCTTTGCTGCTTTTGTCCCTTTCCCCTTCATCACTACAGGTCCAGCATTGTCTTCCACGTCAGCTAGGGGGGTAAGTGGCTCATTCATCCCTACAAAAAAAAATCAGCCTCATGTTTTCTTGGTTAAGCATGATAGATACCGCCATCACTCTCATTTCTTTGCCTGCCAACAGCGCGAGGACGAGGACGAGGACGAGGACACGGCTTGATGGGCTTAGCGCCGGCGGCGACACCACTTTGGTTGACCTCCATTTCATCCTCGATTTCGCCGATCCGTTGATAACCTCTCTTCAGCGCTGCAACCTTTTTGGCAAGGGCTTCCCGGGTGCGTTCATTGTTAGCTTCCTTCTCCGCGCTCGTCTGTCTTCTCGGTTGGCTGTCGAGGACGATCCTACCGGGATGCACGTTAGCCACCTGGCGCTTCGGGCGACCACTCGCAAGTGTCTCCTGTGGGCACTCCGCGGCCGGTTGGTTGTCCATATCTTGCAGTGCAAAGGGTCGTTGGCTGTGCGTGAAGGTGGAAGACGAAGAGACAGAAAAAAAGGTACGCCCCTGCCGTCTCTTTTGGCTTAGTTCGATTCTATGTTCAGTCGGCAAATCTTTGCTGTCCCACAGTAACTCCCGTTACTCATCATTTTTCTTTCAGATATGATTCCCTGCACGAAACCTGGCTGCCGTCGATGGTTCAGAAACAAGTCGGGCCTAACCCAGCACGTCAACGTATACCACCCAGTATTTCCGCCTATCAACATCCCCGCGCAGGTAGAACAGCCAGATCAGGTACCATCGCCTGAAGAGGAACAATTCCAGTTCCGACCGGACGACGACGACTATAGTGACCCATCCACAAGCCCTTCGAATCCAACCCTTCTGGCAGAGTTTGTTGGACAAGGCGACAAGTATTATCGGAACTATCACCCAAACCTCACCGGTACGCAGTATGGGTGAAAAATTAAGTATTTACCGATGTATTATTTGACAGGGCAGCCTTGTGATTCGTCTGGAAACCCCCTCCCAGTTGGACAGTCGTCCCCGCAAACTCCTTCTGAAAAGCAACCTAACGATTGGTCGCCATACTCCAGTCGTCTGGAGTTCGAGCTAGCTGACTTCCTGTTCACCCGCAGCCAGATGTCTGCAGCCAATATTAACGAGTTACTAGATCTCTGGAATGCGACACTTCTCGGCGCTGGCAGCCAGCCCGTCTTCAAAGATAGCGCCGAAATGTACAAGACGATCGATCGCACTATACTTGGTGATGTACAGTGGGAGAATTTTTGCATATCCTATACCGGCGAACGACCAACTGATAATGTCCCATCATGGATGAACGCCGCGTACGATATTTGGTTCCGGGACCCTAAAGACGTTATTCGCGATATGCTTTCCCGACCTGATTTTTCGAGAGACATGGATTACCGGCCGTTTCGGGAATATGAGAGTGCGACGGACAAGAGACAGTGGGAGGATTTCATGTCTGGTGATTGGGCGTGGACTCAAGCGGTGCGTCTTTTATCTTCTATGTCTCTGAGCGCTGTACTAATGGCGTGCAAATAACAGGACATAATTTCTCGTGATTCAACCACGCACGGGTCAACCTTCGTTCCAATCATCCTTGGCAGTGACAAGACGACCGTGTCAGTCGCAACCGGTCAAAACGATTATTATCCCCTCTACCTCTCAATAGGTAACATGAGCAACAAAGTTCGTCGTGCACATCGCAATAGTGTCGCTCTCATCGCTTTCCTTGCAATCCCACATAGTAAGTGCATCTGATAGATACATAGGAAAGTAATGGCGCTAATGAGAGATATACTTGTAGCCGACAAAGAGCATGCGCCCACCGACACGTTCCGACAATTCCGCCGCCAACTCTTTCATTCGTCACTCGCATATATCCTTCGAAATCTCAAGCCTGCGATGACCAAACCAACTGTTATGCAGTTCGGTGATGGACACTATCGCCGCGTAATTTTTGGACTCGGCCCTT
Source organism: Pisolithus tinctorius (assembly GCA_024663395.1). NCBI lineage: Eukaryota > Fungi > Basidiomycota > Agaricomycetes > Boletales > Pisolithaceae > Pisolithus > Pisolithus tinctorius. The sequence continues at coordinate 2,939,301 of JANFAH010000005.1, read as the reverse complement.
ATATCGCCGATTATGAGGAACAAGTCCTTCTGGCATGTATTGTGCGAGGGTGGTGTGCGAAGTATGTTTTTCTACTTTCCAACTCTTACTATCAACTAACTAGAATCTCAGATGTCTTGCGATGAGGCAGGAACTCGATACTGATGCACTTTATCGGAGTCGCGAACATGCAGAAGCGCTGATCGAGGAGTTTGATCTCAAGACCTTACGGGATGCGTATGGCATTGTGGGTGATACAATTGTAAGTATTGTTTCACTTAGATTCCACTGTGCCTGTGTCCTGAAAACCGATTTCAGCCGTTCACCAGCAGTTTTCCCCGTGCCGATATATACCAACTCATCGCCCCTGATATACTACACCAGATCATCAAAGGGACGTTCAAGGATCATTTGGTCGAGTGGGTTGAAAGCTATTTGAAGACCGTGCATGGCACAACAAAGGCGAATGCGATCTTAGATGATATTGACCGGAGGTACGTCTGCTTTAATTTACGTTTCTTTCTTTCCTCATGTAGGATACCTTAGAATCGCGGCCGTCGCGCCTTTCGCAGGGCTCCGTCGCTTTCCCGAGGGCCGTCATTTCAAACAGTGGACTGGTAACGACTCAAAGGCACTAATGAAGGTAATTTTAGATCAGGTTGTTTATACAGTCTGTCGTTAACGTTCGATACATAGGTGTATCTACCCGCCATTGAGGGGCATGTACCAATGGAGATTGTGCGAACATTTCGCGCTTTGTTGGAGTTCACATACCTGGTCCGTCGCAATGTCCTCACTGAAGAAACCTTGGTTGCAGTTCAAGATACCATCGACCGCTTTCACAAGTACCGGGAAATATTTCGCCAATCGGGTACCATTCAAACTTTTTCCTTACCGCGCCAGCATGCGATGAAACACTACCCTGATCTTATACGTTTATTTGGGGCGCCGAACGGACTTTGCACATCAATCACCGAATCAAAGCATATCGATGCTGTGAAGGACCCGTACCGGCGGACCAATCGTAACAAGCCACTGGGCCAAATGCTCATTATCAATCAGCGCTTAGATAAGTTGGCGGCCTCTCGAAGGGATTTCAACGAACGAGGGATGCTAGAGGGAAACTGCCTCACGGCAACTATGCAGCTCCTTTCGACTCAAGGTCAGTCATTGGACGATCATATTGATTTTCATCATATTCACATGAAGTAAACAGATGGCAGAGAGAACGGCGGTACATCACAGGTCCTAGGTTCCGGTCCCCGTAACGAAGACAATGGTGAGGCTGTGGACTGCCCAACATCCATAGAGGCGCATGTTGAACTCGCTCGCACCACCCGTATGTACCTTATTAACCTGAGTAGTGCAGCGGCTCACATAGTGTAGTCACACTTAGTCACAACACATGGGCAGCCTGTGCGCCAAAACACCAACACTTATATAGACCCCGAGACGGGCCCGCCTAAATAGATTAGCCAGTACACATGGACAGGCCCGAGGGACTAAAGTGTGAGCAACATATGTACGGGCCCGTAAGTGCATTACCACAACATATGGGAGGGCCTGTGGTGGGTAAGGATGTTGAAACATTTAGACGGGCCTGTGACCAATTAAGAATACTGAGCTGCTATAAGATGTGGGCGGGCCTGTCCTGGTAGGTTACACCCCTGTCACAACATCAAGGTGGGCCTGCCTATCATAACATGGAGAGGGTCACAACATAAGGATGGGCCTGGGAGGAATATCATTTATGGTGTTGCAACATATAAATGGGCCCGTTCATCATAAGCCATACCCCTGTCACAACATATGGACGGGCCTGTCAATAGCAAGATGTACTGCTGTTGAAACATAAAGACGGGCCCGTCATTAATATCATTTAATAGAGTCACAACATAAGGGCGGGCCCTTCAGTAGTATTATTTATATTGTTGCAACATATGGACGGGCCTGTCCACAGTAAGATGTACCTCTGATGAAACATAAAGACGGGCCCTTCAGTAGTATTATTTATATTGTCACAACATATGGGCGGGCCTGGCCCCAGTAAGATGTACCCTGTCAAAACATAAAGACGGGCCCGTCATTAATATCATTTAATAGAGTCACAACATAAGGGCGGGCCCTTCAGTAGTATTATTTATATTGTTGCAACATATGGACAGGCCTGTCCACAGTAAGATGTACCTCTGATGAAACATAAAGACGGGCCCTTCAGTAGTATTATTTATATTGTCACAACATATGGGTGGGCCTGGCCCCAGTAAGATGTACCCTGTCAAAACATAAAGACGGGCCCGTCACTAGTATCATTGAATAGAGTCACAACATATGGACGGGCCTGTCCACGGTAAGATGTACCTCTGACGAAACATGAAGACGGGCCCATCAGTAATCTCATGTATAGCATCACGACATATGGACAGGCCCTTCAGTAGTATAATTTATATTGTCACAACATATGGACAGGCCCGTCCACAGTAAGATGTACCTTGGATGAAACATAAAGACGGGCCCATCAGTAATCTCATGTATAGCATCACAACATATGGACGGGCCCTTCAGTAGTATTATTTATATTATCACAGCATATGGGCAGGCCCAGCCCCAGTAAGATGTACCCTGTTGAAACATAAAGACGGGCCCATCACTAATGGATGTGGTATCCCTGGCACCCACTGAACAGCGGCTTTCAATGGACACCATGCTGGCATGAATTGGAGATGATTTGAGTGACCCAGATCTCACAAGCTGCAGTCTGGATGTATTTGGCATTAATTGGACTATTGCCAGCCATCCGCCCATCCACATTGAGCGGATGTGGCATCCCCAGCACCCCCTCAATATTGGCTTGCCATGGACACCATTCTGGCATGGATTGGAGCTAATTTGAGTGACCCAGACCTCACAAGCTGCACCCTTGGGGTATTTAGCATTAATCAGACTATTGCCAGCCATCCGCCCATCTGTATTGAGTGGATGCAGCATCCCTGGCACCTGCTCAACAGTGGCTTTCCATGGAAACCATTCTGGCATGAATTGGAGCTGATTTGAGTGACCCAGACCTCACAAGCTGCACCCTTGGTGTATTTGGCATTAATCACACTATTGCCAGCCATCCGCTCATCTGTATTGAGCGGATGTGGTATCCCCAGCACCCGCTGAACAGCAGCTTTCCATGGACACCATTCTGGCATGAATCGGAGCTGATTTGAGTGACCCAGACCTCACAAGCTGCACCCTGGATGTATGTCCCATTAATTAGACTATTGCCAGCCTTCCGCCCATCTGTATTAGGCGGATGAGGTATCCTCAGCACCCGCTTGACAGCGGCTTTCCATGGACACCATTCTGGCAAGCTGCACCCAGGATGTATGTCCCATTAATTAGACTATTTCCAGCCTTCCGCCCATCTGTATTGAGCGGATGAGGTATCCTTGGCACCTGCTCAACAGTGGCTTTGCATGGACACCAGTCTGGCATGAATTGGAGCTGATTTGAGTGACCCAGATCTCACAAGCTGCACCCTTGGTGTATTTGGCATTAATCACACTATTGCCAGCCTTCCGCTCATCTGTATTGAGCGGATGTGGTATCCCCAGCACCCGCTGAACAGCAGCTTTCCATGGACACCATTCTGGCATGAATCGGAGCTGATTTGAGTGACCCAGACCTCACAAGCTGCACCCTGGATGTATGTCCCATTAATTAGACTATTGCCAGCCTTCCGCCCATCTGTATTGAGCGGATGAGGTATCCTCAGCACCCGCTCAACAGCAGCTTTGCATGGACACCAGTCTGCCATGAATTAGAGCTGATTTGAGTGACCCAGATCTCACAAGCTGCACCCTTGGTGTATTTGGCATTAATCACACTATTGCCAGCCTTCCGCTCATCTGTATTGAGCGGATGTGGTATCCCCAGCACCCGCTGAACAGCAGCTTTCCATGGACACCATTCTGGCATGAATCGGAGCTGATTTGAGTGACCCAGACCTCACAAGCTGCACCCTGGATGTATGTCCCATTAATTAGACTATTGCCAGCCTTCCGCCCATCTGTATTGAGCGGATGAGGTATCCTCAGCACCCGCTCAACAGCGGCTTTGCATGGACACCAGTCTGGCATGAATCGGAGCTGATTTGAGTGACCCAGACCTCACACGCTGCACCATGGATGTATGTCCCATTAATTAGACTATTGCCAGCCTTCCGCCCATCTGTATTGAGCGGATGAGGTATCCTCAGCACCCGCTCAACAGCGGCTTTCCATGGACACCAGTCTGGCATGAATCGGAGCTGATTTGAGTGACCCAGACCTCACACGCTGCACCCTGGATGTATGTCCCATTAATTAGACTATTGCCAGCCTTCCACCCATCTGTATTGAGCGGATGAGGTATCCACAGCACCCGCTCAACAGCGGCTTTCCATGGACACCAGTCTGGCATGAATCGGAGCTGATTTGAGTGACCCAGACCTCACACGCTGCACCCTGGATGTATGTCCCATTAATTAGACTATTGCCAGCCTTCTGCCCATCTGTATTGAGTGGATGAGGTATCCTCAGCACCCGCTCAACAGCGGCTTTCCATGGACACCAGTCTGGCATGAATCGGAGCTGATTTGAGTGACCCAGACCTCACAAGCTGCACCCTGGATGTATGTCCCATTAATTAGACTATTGCCAGCCTTCCGCCCATCTGTATTGAGCGGATGAGGTATCCTCAGCACCCGCTCAACAGCGGCTTTCCATGGACACCAGTCGGGCATGAATCAGAGCTGATTTGAGTGACCCAGACCTCACACGCTGCACCCTGGATGTATGTCCCATTAATTAGACTATTGCCAGCCTTCCACCCATCTGTATTGAGCGGATGAGGTATCCTCAGCACCAGCTCAACAGCAGCTTTCCATGGAAACCATTCTGGCATGAATCAGAGCTGATTTGAGCGACCCAGATCTCACAAGCTGCACCCTTGGTGTATTTGGCATTAATCACACTATTGCCAGCCTTCTGCCCATCTGTATTGAGCGGATGTGGTATCCCCAGCACCCGCTGAACAGCAGCTTTCCATGGACACCATTCCCACATGAATTGCAGCTGATATCCATGACCCAGATCATATCTGCCCACCCCCCCTCATGCCCTTTGGAGTTTCTCCCCACAAATCCCCACAGTTTATTTTCATCACTCCTCTGAATTTTATGGAATTACATAAGCCACAAAAAGCGCAGCCACTACTCCCAGAAACATGTCCTCATTTGGCATGTGCCTGATATCCAACATTCCCACACACTGCCCTCATTGTCCCCAGCCTCCCCTTTCTTTCTGCGCTCTGTCCCTTCACTGTAGGCATTGTATAAGATAGTTACATGTACTATAAGTCCATTAGACCATCAATGAATGCTTTTCTGCCCATCCTAATGGGCCTAAATAATTCCAATGTCTGATTGGGGCAAAACCAGAAAAAGCAATTGCTTTTTTGATATATTGGTCATATCTATCTATTTATTGTGTCCCCTTGAAGGGGCCATGTGTCCCTACAACATATCACAAGTTGATAGGCTGGGATGGCGTGCTTCAAGTGTAGTAAAACTGGCAATTATCTTAGGGGCTCAAACAAAAAAGTGTTCGCATTTTTGATATATTTGACATGGGCACTTGAAAAAGGAACTAGCTTTGAGGATGGTTCTGTACCTACAACATATCAACGGCTCATTATGTGGGGCAGACACCTTGAGGTGTTGTGCCATGATCTCTTCCTGCTGGTATCTAGGGGTTTCATCATGTGCTAGGCTGTTTACTGCTATTCTGACTATCTAGGCAGCACTGTAATACTGATTGGCAGTCACCACAACATTCCCAAGCTCATCCCTTCAGGGGAGAGCACTGGGGAACTGAAACAATCCTCCAGAGAGCGTGGGAAAAGGTGCAAAAAATTACGGAGACTTTCAAAACATATCAAAAACATGAAATTGCTCACCCCACACAAGGTATGACATCCAATGGATTGTAGTACTGAGTGTCCCTTGGTAATGGGATATTTATACATGTCACATATTATATTCATCAGTCATTCAAACCCAAAGATGCAAAAATTGATAAACTAGGACCTGTCATTCAATGGATACATTTGACTACTCAAGGTGTAGGAGACTAACACCAAGTCTGAAGTTCTGAGTTGTGTTATACTCAAGTGGGTCTAATATAGTCCCAGGAGGTCCTATCATATGAACAAAATCTCAGCACTACAATCCATTGGATGTCATACCTTGTGTGGGGTGAGCAATTTCATGTTTTTGATATGTTTTGAAAGTCTCCGTAATTTTTTGCACCTTTTCCCACGCTCTCTGGAGGATTGTTTCAGTTCCCCAGTGCTCTCCCCTGAAGGGATGAGCTTGGGAATGTTGTGGTGACTGCCAATCAGTATTACAGTGCTGCCTAGATAGTCAGAATAGCAGTAAACAGCCTAGCACATGATGAAACCCCTAGATACCAGCAGGAAGAGATCATGGCACAACACCTCAAGGTGTCTGCCCCACATAATGAGCCGTTGATATGTTGTAGGTACAGAACCATCCTCAAAGCTAGTTCCTTTTTCAAGTGCCCATGTCAAATATATCAAAAATGCGAACACTTTTTTGTTTGAGCCCCTAAGATAATTGCCAGTTTTACTACACTTGAAGCACGCCATCCCAGCCTATCAACTTGTGATATGTTGTAGGGACACATGGCCCCTTCAAGGGGACACAATAAATAGATAGATATGACCAATATATCAAAAAAGCAATTGCTTTTTCTGGTTTTGCCCCAATCAGACATTGGAATTATTTAGGCCCATTAGGATGGGCAGAAAAGCATTCATTGATGGTCTAATGGACTTATAGTACATGTAACTATCTTATACAATGCCTACAGTGAAGGGACAGAGCGCAGAAAGAAAGGGGAGGCTGGGGACAATGAGGGCAGTGTGTGGGAATGTTGGATATCAGGCACATGCCAAATGAGGACATGTTTCTGGGAGTAGTGGCTGCGCTTTTTGTGGCTTATGTAATTCCATAAAATTCAGAGGAGTGATGAAAATAAACTGTGGGGATTTGTGGGGAGAAACTCCAAAGGGCATGAGGGGGGGTGGGCAGATATGATCTGGGTCATGGATATCAGCTGCAATTCATGTGGGAATGGTGTCCATGGAAAGCTGCTGTTCAGCGGGTGCTGGGGATACCACATCCGCTCAATACAGATGGGCAGAAGGCTGGCAATAGTGTGATTAATGCCAAATACACCAAGGGTGCAGCTTGTGAGATCTGGGTCGCTCAAATCAGCTCTGATTCATGCCAGAATGGTTTCCATGGAAAGCTGCTGTTGAGCTGGTGCTGAGGATACCTCATCCGCTCAATACAGATGGGTGGAAGGCTGGCAATAGTCTAATTAATGGGACATACATCCAGGGTGCAGCGTGTGAGGTCTGGGTCACTCAAATCAGCTCTGATTCATGCCCGACTGGTGTCCATGGAAAGCCGCTGTTGAGCGGGTGCTGAGGATACCTCATCCGCTCAATACAGATGGGCGGAAGGCTGGCAATAGTCTAATTAATGGGACATACATCCAGGGTGCAGCTTGTGAGGTCTGGGTCACTCAAATCAGCTCCGATTCATGCCAGACTGGTGTCCATGGAAAGCCGCTGTTGAGCGGGTGCTGAGGATACCTCATCCACTCAATACAGATGGGCAGAAGGCTGGCAATAGTCTAATTAATGGGACATACATCCAGGGTGCAGCGTGTGAGGTCTGGGTCACTCAAATCAGCTCCGATTCATGCCAGACTGGTGTCCATGGAAAGCCGCTGTTGAGCGGGTGCTGTGGATACCTCATCCGCTCAATACAGATGGGTGGAAGGCTGGCAATAGTCTAATTAATGGGACATACATCCAGGGTGCAGCGTGTGAGGTCTGGGTCACTCAAATCAGCTCCGATTCATGCCAGACTGGTGTCCATGGAAAGCCGCTGTTGAGCGGGTGCTGCGGATACCTCATCCGCTCAATACAGATGGGCGGAAGGCTGGCAATAGTCTAATTAATGGGACATACATCCAGGGTGCAGCTTGTGAGGTCTGGGTCACTCAAATCAGCTCCGATTCATGCCAGAATGGTGTCCATGGAAAGCTGCTGTTCAGCGGGTGCTGGGGATACCACATCCGCTCAATACAGATGAGCGGAAGGCTGGCAATAGTGTGATTAATGCCAAATACACCAAGGGTGCAGCTTGTGAGATCTGGGTCACTCAAATCAGCTCCAATTCATGCCAGACTGGTGTCCATGCAAAGCCACTGTTGAGCAGGTGCCAAGGATACCTCATCCGCTCAATACAGATGGGCGGAAGGCTGGAAATAGTCTAATTAATGGGACATACATCCTGGGTGCAGCTTGCCAGAATGGTGTCCATGGAAAGCCGCTGTCAAGCGGGTGCTGAGGATACCTCATCCGCCTAATACAGATGGGCGGAAGGCTGGCAATAGTCTAATTAATGGGACATACATCCAGGGTGCAGCTTGTGAGGTCTGGGTCACTCAAATCAGCTCCGATTCATGCCAGAATGGTGTCCATGGAAAGCTGCTGTTCAGCGGGTGCTGGGGATACCACATCCGCTCAATACAGATGAGCGGATGGCTGGCAATAGTGTGATTAATGCCAAATACACCAAGGGTGCAGCTTGTGAGGTCTGGGTCACTCAAATCAGCTCCAATTCATGCCAGAATGGTTTCCATGGAAAGCCACTGTTGAGCAGGTGCCAGGGATGCTGCATCCACTCAATACAGATGGGCGGATGGCTGGCAATAGTCTGATTAATGCTAAATACCCCAAGGGTGCAGCTTGTGAGGTCTGGGTCACTCAAATTAGCTCCAATCCATGCCAGAATGGTGTCCATGGCAAGCCAATATTGAGGGGGTGCTGGGGATGCCACATCCGCTCAATGTGGATGGGCGGATGGCTGGCAATAGTCCAATTAATGCCAAATACATCCAGACTGCAGCTTGTGAGATCTGGGTCACTCAAATCATCTCCAATTCATGCCAGCATGGTGTCCATTGAAAGCCGCTGTTCAGTGGGTGCCAGGGATACCACATCCATTAGTGACGGGCCCGTCTTTATGTTTCAACAGGGTACATCTTACTGGGGCTGGGCCTGCCCATATGCTGTGATAATATAAATAATACTACTGAAGGGCCCGTCCATATGTTGTGATGCTATACATGAGATTACTGATGGGCCCGTCTTTATGTTTCATCCAAGGTACATCTTACTGTGGACGGGCCTGTCCATATGTTGTGACAATATAAATTATACTACTGAAGGGCCTGTCCATATGTCGTGATGCTATACATGAGATTACTGATGGGCCCGTCTTCATGTTTCGTCAGAGGTACATCTTACCGTGGACAGGCCCGTCCATATGTTGTGACTCTATTCAATGATACTAGTGACGGGCCCGTCTTTATGTTTTGACAGGGTACATCTTACTGGGGCCAGGCCCACCCATATGTTGTGACAATATAAATAATACTACTGAAGGGCCCGTCTTTATGTTTCATCAGAGGTACATCTTACTGTGGACAGGCCTGTCCATATGTTGCAACAATATAAATAATACTACTGAAGGGCCCGCCCTTATGTTGTGACTCTATTAAATGATATTAATGACGGGCCCGTCTTTATGTTTTGACAGGGTACATCTTACTGGGGCCAGGCCCGCCCATATGTTGTGACAATATAAATAATACTACTGAAGGGCCCGTCTTTATGTTTCATCAGAGGTACATCTTACTGTGGACAGGCCCGTCCATATGTTGCAACAATATAAATAATACTACTGAAGGGCCCGCCCTTATGTTGTGACTCTATTAAATGATATTAATGACGGGCCCGTCTTTATGTTTCAACAGCAGTACATCTTGCTATTGACAGGCCCGTCCATATGTTGTGACAGGGGTATGGCTTATGATGAACGGGCCCATTTATATGTTGCAACACCATAAATGATATTCCTCCCAGGCCCATCCTTATGTTGTGACCCTCTCCATGTTATGATAGGCAGGCCCACCTTGATGTTGTGACAGGGGTGTAACCTACCAGGACAGGCCCGCCCACATCTTATAGCAGCTCAGTATTCTTAATTGGTCACAGGCCCGTCTAAATGTTTCAACATCCTTACCCACCACAGGCCCTCCCATATGTTGTGGTAATGCACTTACGGGCCCGTACATATGTTGCTCACACTTTAGTCCCTCGGGCCTGTCCATGTGTACTGGCTAATCTATTTAGGCGGGCCCGTCTCGGGGTCTATATAAGTGTTGGTGTTTTGGCGCACAGGCTGCCCATGTGTTGTGACTAAATGGACTACATGGGGTCAGCGGCTCACAAAATCAACCTCTTGCGTTCAGAAATGAAGCGGGCCAGAACCGTGACAGATCTTGCAATCGAGCTCGGTCTATCGCGTCTCCCTACCATTCTGGAGGAGTTCCTGCTTCAACAAGCCGACGCTGAAGACTACCGCGATCTCTGCGACATCCCACTATCTGAGCGCCCCATCTATGGCAACAAAATCACCGTCGTTAATTCTGCAGCTGCACTATTCTATGCGCCAAGTGATATCAGTGGTATTGGTGGCATGCGGCGTGAGTATATCCGCTCGTGTCATTCGTGGCAGAACGGGCCACCCCGGTATGACTGTGCATTTGTGAATACTAATCCAGGGCTGAAGGGGATGCATGGTTTGGATGTCGTGCGTATCCTTGGGTTTTTTTCCTTCGTTTCCCAAAGCAAGCGTTACCCATGCGCAGTAGTGCAGTGGTTTGACCGTGTCGGGGATGACCCAGATGTGGATACGGGGATGTGGATCGTACGCCCGGCCCTTACTGCAAATCGTCACCCGGCCACCGCTGTCATACACGTAGACACCATATATCGTGCGGCACACCTCGTCCCCTTGTACGGCACCCACCCCATTCCCAGAACCATAAAGCCGCATCATTCTTACGACGCATTTACCACCTTCTACGTGAACAGATTTATCGATCATCATGCATTTTCGCTTTTATCAGATTCGTACTTGTAGCGTACTTGATTGTATGCTCAAATTCCATAGTAACTTAGCTGCTTGGGATGCTTATCTACTTGAGTCGCACTTAAACATTCGCCAAGTTACTTAGCGGTCATGCATGCTTGGCAATGTGGGTGCTTAACGTGCTTATGCTACTTACGTGCTTGACAGGTGCTGCTAAGTGGTCAAGCACGGTTAAGCAGACTTATGATTTGCTGATGATGCCAACATCGGGGGACTTGAAGAAAAACGGGTAAGTTGTATTCTGTAATCAGTCAGTCGTCAGCACCCCCATTTCGCCATCGTCTTATTTGACCAGTCCCTGCTCTCCTCGCAGATTTACCTCGGCACCCCGTGTGTTGGCTCACGAGGACATTCCTCCTTTGGTCTCCTAGCCTGACAGATTTGCCATGTCATGGGTGGAACGGCTTTTGCTCCACAATACAATTAAAAACCCGCTCGGTCGATTCACCGTTTCCAATGATACCAGATAAGTGAATCCTACCTTGGAGTCGAGGTTGAACTTACTCGTGCTCAGTCTCGACCTGTGTCCTGGTCTTCGTGATGTTTACGAACCAAAGCAATATTATTTCTCATAGTTTCTTTCAAGGAGAGGGCGATACTCTACTGTGATTCAAGTAAGTGCCAGGTCGAAGTTTATGGCGTTCAGCGAATTAATGGTAGGTAGACTGAGTACAGGGATAACTTCGTCGATGATGGCCTTCGCGACCCGTCTCAGCTATTTGACATACCCCCAGAGATGATTAAACTATGAGGTATTCAGTGTCCCCATGTTTGACACCCAAGTTTACCCACGTAAGCTTCTGGGCCGTCGATGACTGTTCTGTGTTCTGCCGTGTGAGGCTAGGCGCAGGCCTCTCATCTGTGCCAATTTGATAAAAGAAGACCATTCATACTAGGGTTATCGATTCTATTCTGCAATAGAATCTTCATTATTACTCCACCTTAATGCGGTCGGACGTACGCCCTCTGCCAAAGCGACTTGTCCTACTCTTCGTTGCTGACGTCCACAGGCCAAGCATGAACTTGATACCATGAAGGGCCGCATGTCATTTACCCAAGTCCCTGCTTCGATCATCGTAACGCAAACCCGGCGACGCCGGAAGAATTCAGTGGGCGCACACTTGGAGTGCCTGTCAACCGGTGGTATTACACCATAGTAATGAACCTCGTTGTGACGGCATGCTACAGGACAAACAAGCTGGACACGGCGGATTCGGCGATGAAGTTCAATGTATTGTGCGAGGAATCCTTGCACTCGTCACGGCGGATGCCGTATAAGTCATTTCCCCTGGTTTTGGCGGTGCCACCGAATCTGCATCTTGCTCCGTGAGTAATGAGATGGACACTAGCATTTGCTCAAATGTATGGTGCGACTGTTGGAATAACGAAACTCGGCAGGATAGCCAGTCGATGTGTCTAATCCCACGATGATTCCAAGTTGGTCGTTTGTACCACATTTGACCTATGTATCGTGACAAGGTCGGTCACTCGAGCAGAGCACCCTGACATAGGCAGAAGTACCGCGGTGAGTCAGGTTAGTGTAGAAAATTTCTCGCAGGATACAGTCCCTGCAACTGGTGTCATCAGGTGACATTTATGGCAAACTGCAGATCACGATCAGTACTAGTGGTGGCTGTGGAGTCATGCTAGTTTTGAGAGGAAAATACATGGGAATGATAAACAGGTTCGCATACAGGGTACCAAGCATCGGCTCGTTACCGTACGCGGGGTACTGGAAGGGTTGCAGCGGAGGATCGTCACCTCCGTCAGCTGGACAGGAGACTTGGACAAGTGATCGAAGTCACGATCTTCCTTGGGGTCTCCATCAGCCGTCCCAGCTCAACCGCCCCCCGACATATCACGTGACATCACGTGACATGTCGGGGGGGGGTTGAGCAAGGGAAGCTATGTGCGGGCTACGCCTCATTCTTTTCTGGTGTCGAGCATGAGGTTTAGATGGTCACGTCTGGACACCGTGTCACGATAAAGTATGTATTGTTGCGACCTTGGACGAGCCAACAAAGCGGGTCGTCCGCAAGGGGGATAATATGAAGGTTAGTACCTAGACGGATACGGACAAGCTGGTTTGCACACAGGGTATTGAAGTACACAAAATTGTAAAACATGACTTCTGCGGCAGGGGAAATGAAGGGACGCCTTTGGATAAGCTGCGGACTCTTCAGCGATAACCACAATGCTATTAGCGGCGGGAATGGCAAAGAAGGACCGAAGCTCAGTATTAGAGGTCCGGAATGAACTCGTAATCTCCATTGGAAATACCTTGAAGGGAAAGAAAGTTATGAGGAAAAACTTCCGTTGTGATCTCATACGGGAATCTGCCACAGGTGCCTACCGGATATGATTTCTCCGTGGGTGTGGTGATGTGGGTGGTTGAACGTTGAACTTCGGCTCGTCGAGAAAAGGCACGTATCACATTGCCTGACGATATGCACGTCCGCAGGACACTGGTCCGACTACAGTCCTACATCATATCCTTCGTGCTCTGCTACTTGCGTGTGCGTTACTGGCAGCATGGTGCATCAAGATAAGTCGATCGGGCGCCGAGGGTATAGAGGTCGATTCGAAGAGTTCCACGGACAAGCTGGGTCGGTTACTTAAATTCAGATCGGGGAAGGTGTTGGAGGCACCTCCGCCATGGCCATAAGAGCGTCGGGCAATAATATAATGCCAATACCATTCACCAGTGAGATGATCAATGCACGCATAAAGACCGAGGGATTGATATCAGAAGCAGGTAGGTAAGCCAGAAGTATGGGAATAGAGACCTGTTCCTGCACAGGGAAAAGGAGATGGTTGATTGGAGCCAGGCAAGGAAAAATGCAGAAGGAACTTATGTCGGTTCGCTCGAGGTAACCCACCACCCATACGTAGCTTTTCCGTTGTAAGACCCAGCTGCGATCTACCTTGGGATTCTTCGAACGCGTGCTTGAAGAATCGAAAATGGAGTGTATGGTTTTCAGGTTGAAGTAGAGAAACGCGTCTACGGGAAATGGACTGAAGTAGATGTGAGGATTCAGGCTCAACAGTCAACATCCTGCAGAAGCACACAACAATGGTAGGTAGTGATGGATTTAGATTAGATGTAGACAACGTGGTAAGAATCGTACCTGCCGCAATCCCCAGCTCAAGCCCTGCCAACGTCGTCCAGATTCGGGCATCATCACCATGGCATGTTCAACCTATTGAGGCATTGGATACTAGTTGCCTGCCTCAGCGACCTGTAGCGATGTGGCATTTTCGACTGGCAGTGTTGTCCTGCCTGACATTGAGGCGAAGTCGAGCCGTGGAAGCTACGCTTCAAGTTCGGTCACCGTCACTTTCTCTCGCAGAGAAAATCGAATCTTTTTCTCCCGGGCTCCCAACATGGCCATTATCACCCTCCGCTTGTGCCGCTCAGCCGCTTATGTACGTCCACAGACACAGCTACGTGGAGGCGTGTAATTCCGCGCGAGGGATGATCATTGATCACAATTTTTGGGACACCACTTGTTGGCATTTTTCTTCGATAACAGCTATCATAGGTGTTTTCCGTTCGTCATGAAGGTTCGTTTCCCAAAGCCATTTCATGGCTTTTTCCACCAACTATGGCTGACAAGTACAATTCTGCATCCTTCGGTCGTCGAATAAAATGGATCATAGTGATACCGTGCGATCCTGGGGTACTTCGAAGGGCGTATCATTATTGGTGTCTGTGGAGCTCTTCTAGGTCTTATCAAACCTTCACCACTCCGGAAGGCCAGTCTACATGTATCCTTTTCTGGGAGACCAGGCGTTGAGCCTTATGTCCGGCGAGCCTGTGACGAATTCTCCCGCAAAGCCACACAAAGTGACAAATGTCATAGTTCGGTGATACCAGGGAGTTATGAGCGTATGTCCTCAAATAACGCTCCAAACCCTACCTGTTATCGTGATAGTTGACTCCGCTTTGCGGGAATTTGCGCAATGTGTCAACGATAGTGGAGTCGTGGACGTGGCTCCCTTACCAAAAGCAGTTTCTAGGACGTCCTCGTGAATGGAATTGGGAGTTTTCAATTTGCGATGCCCCTTCCTTATGTCATTCTCCTACCTCCAGGGGTAAAGCTGATCATCGCAAATCAAACAAATGGTACAGGGGCACAAATATTGATTTGAGACCACATGAAACCCTCTGTCCACGAGATCTCAACACAGACACACAGACACAAGCAACTAATCGTGATGCCATCATTGCCCCATGCACGTTCACCCCGACATTGGGGGATTTGAAGAAAAATGGGTAAGTCGGATGCTGTAATCGACACGCCTGGCATGCCACCATCGCACAGGTGTCTTATTCGAACAATGTCTGTTCTCCTCGCAGATTTACTTGGATGCCGCAAGTATTGGCTGACGAAGTCATTTCTCCTCTGGTCTCCCAGCCTCATGGGTATTTGCTTGTCGCGGGTAGAACGATTTTTCGCTCCCTGCTACCACACAATTCATAGGAACCGGTCGATTGTTCCTGATGACGCTAGTAAGCGAATCTCACCGTGAAACCGAAATGGGACTTACTCAATCTCGCCCGATGGAACCTAGCCTATGCATCAAGGCAATATTATTCCCCAGCGTCTTCGCAGAGAAGACAATCTCTTATCGTGATTTAAGTAACTGCTTCCGCAAAGTTTCCGAAGCTCTTCGAATGAACTGCAAGGTTAGGCTGAGACCGGCCTTTACTTCATTAATGATGCCCTTCGCGTCGGTTCCAGGCACTCTCGCCATCAGCGTCCCTATTGTGACACCCAAGTCTGCTCAACGTACACTTCTGGGGCGTCGATGATTGAGCAATGTTCCACGGTGTCGGGCCAGGTCCAGGCCCTCGTTTGCCTCGTCTATCATATATGTGACTTACGGTAGTGTGCCAGCCATATCTATGTGGGTCACGTCGCCCATTTCTACGGTTGTTCCCAATCGATTTCCGATAAAGGTGCGTTGCCAATTTGTCCTTAATGGATTTGCATACCACGCTGTTGTGGGAAGTTCCATGGTACCTTCCAAAAAGGAAGAACACTTCATGCCAGGGGTTCGGCCCTATGAGTTACTATTACTCCTGTCTCAACGGACCAGGATTTTCTGTCGAAGTGATTTGTTCTTGTGATAACATGTGGAATGTGATAGCAGAGGATATCAATGCAATTAGCAGGGTAAAATGATGATTGGAAAAATATGGGGGGGTGAACTAATATGTGGCATTGCAGCAGCAGGTATACACAACATCAAAATACAATTTAAGACACCATTCATTCAATGGAAGGGAAACATTTGCACCACTCCTTGCCATGGACCATCTGACTCAAGTCCAACTCTGTGCAACAACCTCTGGGAATGACTGCTATGGTCCACATTGAGTAAAATGGACTCCTAAGTCTTAGGGGGATCCAAAGTAGTAGTTGTCCCTTTGGGCCTCTGATCCAGCCATCATCATGTAACTTGACTGCTTGGCCCAGCACAGCCTCCTGGTGCATGGACCCATCAAAAAGTGGACTGCTGTTATGTAGTGCATGTGAGGGGTCAAATGAAAAGCAAATGGGATATCTCTTGACATCTACACTTCTTATTAAGTGAAATAAGGATAGATAAAAGGTGGAGTTACATACCATGTGCAGGAGGGGATGGATGAAGCATGCTAGAGGGGTGGGATGCAACCAGTGTCAATTTTTCATTCTCCCAGACCCTGACAGCCTTGTCCCATGAGCCTGAGACAATCCTCTTTCCATCAGGGGAGAATGCAACTGAAGTGACATAAAAAGTATGGCCCTCAAGAGGGCTGCCAATCTGTACACCTCCCTCAACATCCCACACCCTCACAGTCTTGTCTGCTGAGCCTGAGACAATCATCTTCCCATCAGGGGAGAATGCCACTGATTTGACTGTATCTGTATGGCCCTCAAGATAGCTGCCAATCTGCACACCTCCCTCAACATCCCACACCCTCACAGTCTTGTCCCATGAGCCTGAGACAATCCTCTTCCCATCAGCAGAGAATGCAACTGAACTGACTTCTTCTATATGACCCACAAGAGGGCTACCAATCTGTACACCTCCCTCAACATCCCACACCCTCACAGTCTTGTCCAAAGAGCCTGAGACAATCCTCTTCCCATCAGGGGAGAATGTGGCTGAAGTGATTGCATCTGTATGGCCCTCAAGAGGGCTGCCAATCTGCACACCTCCCTCAACATCCCACACCCTCACAGTCTTGTCCAAAGAGCCTGAGGCAATCCTCTTCCCATCAAGGAGAATGCTACTGAAAAGACTGCATCTGTATGGCCCTCAAGAGGGCTGCCAATCTGCACACCTCCCTCAACATCCCAGACCCTCACAGTCTTGTCCCATGAGCCTGAGACAATCCTCTTCCCATCAGGGGAGAATGCAACTGAATTGACACAAAAAGTATGACCCTCAAGAGGGCTGCCAATCTGCACACCTCCCTCAACATCCCAGACCCTCACAGTGTTGTCCCTTGAGCCTGAGACAATCCTCTTTCCATCAGGGGAGAATACAACTGAAGTGACTTCATCTGTATGGCCCTCAAGAGGACTGCCAATCTGCACACCTCCCACAACATCCCAGACCCTGACAGTGTTGTCCAATGAGCCTGAGATAATCCTCTTCCCATCAGGGGAGAATGCAACTGAATAGACCAAAAAGTATGCCCCTTAAGAGGGTTGCCAATCTGCACACCTCCCTCAACATCCCAGACCCTCACAGTGTTGTCCCCTGAGCCTGAGACAACCCTCTTCCCATCAGGGGAGAATGCAACTGAAGTGACATAAAAAGTATGGCCCTCAAGAGGGCTGCCAATCTGCACACCTCCCTCAACATCCCACACCCTCATAGTGCTGTCCTTTGAACCTGAGACAATCCTCTTCCCATCAGGGGAGAATGCAACTGAAGTGACACCATCTGTATGGCACCCAAGAGGACTTCCAATCTGCACACCTCCTTCAACATCCCACACCCTCACAGTCTTGTCCAAAGAGCCTGAGACAATCCTCTTCCCATCAGGGGAGAATGCAACTGATCGGACTACATCTGTATGGCCCTCAAGAGGGCTGCCAATCTGTACACCTCCCTCAACATCCCAGACCCTCACAGTGTTGTCCCTTGAGCCTGAGACAATCCTCTTCCCATCAGGGGAGAATGCAACTGAAAGGACATCATCTGTATGGCCCTCAAGATGGCTGCCAATCTGCACACCTCCCTCAACATCCCAGACCCTCACAGTCATGTCCTTTGAGCCTGAGACAATCCTCTTCCCATCAGGGGAGAATGCAACTGAAAAGACTGCATCTGTATGGCCCTCAAGAGGGCTGCCAATCTGCACACCTCCCTCAACATCCCACACCCTCACAGTCTTGTCCCATGAGCCTGAGACAATCCTCTTCCCATCAGGGGAGAATGCAACTGATTGGACCCCAGAAGTATGACCATGCAGTAGCTGTTGTTCAACTGGCCACCCTTTCAACCCTCCTACAACAACTCCAGCCAAACCTGAGAATTTTGGCAAGAGCATTGTTGATAACAATGCATTTGGAGGCATAAATGGCAATGCTGAGATATAAATGTGTGGGGTGCTGTGCAATATCACACTGCCAAAGTTCTGAACCAACTTGATTCCATCTTCCACCAATGCCAATGTATCCTTGAAGCCATCTTGGCCCTTCATTGTTGTGTTAGATGTCATCAAATACTGCACATGAAGTACTCACATGTAGCCATTTTGCAACAGTGGCAAGAGCATCCAAACCCTTTCCAACTACCCCCAGCAAGCTTATTATCTCCAGCCAGAACATAATTTTTTCACTTCCAACAAAAGCTTTCACTTGCAATGCAAGTTCCAAGTCAAATCCTGTCTTCTGCAGATGCTGTGCCCAGAATTGACTAGAGTAGCAAAGATGGCTGTGGAATGTTGTTCTTGATTCTGTCCAACAGATCAGCAACATCAGCATTGGCAAAGTAGGAGCTTTCCAATCCACAGATGTTGAATTGAAGACCATCACGAAGAACCTGCAATGCAGCAAATGCTAGGTCTTTTGTATGTTGCGTGTTGGAGGTGTCAACGAAGTAGATACCACTCCGTGAATGATCCATCAGGAAGTCATAGAAGGATGCATGCAGGGGCCGCACAGCAGAGACGCGGTCCACAATGCCACCCAGCACGGGAGACATGAACTCGAGGACGAGAAAAATGTCATAGTGGTCCTCCTTGTTTGGGAATTTTTCACGCATCGAATTTAAGGCTGCCATAGGAAGAGGTTCAAGCGCCATCACGACTTGCCGCATCACGGAGTGATATCGTTCCAGGCCTCTCCCAGAATCAGGTATGCCCCCCTTCAGGATTTCCAAGTAAGTCGTGTCCAACAACGTTCTTCCTTTTTCTGACTGGAGAGCCATCAGATCGTCGTAGCGTTCTTTCGGAGTTTCTCCTGCTTTACGTGACCTGATGAACTCGCAGGCCAGACGAGCCCACTCAAACAGGCCATCAGATTTTTTGACAACATTCTGGACTTCTGTTGCTCCAATGCTGGGAAAACGGTCAAGTCCCTTGGAAACATATAGCTGGATGTCACGTTCCACCAACTCCCGACGGACGTCGTCCAATGAAGTTGCCTTCACGTGTGGAACATCCCTCATGACACGTTCGATGTCCGGCAATGGTCTGGACGTCAAAAGGATCCGGAAATTGGCTGGCAGATGCGCAGCTTCTGATGATACCAGAAGGCTCAAGATTTCCCTCCTCGATATCTCCGGCCCACTTTCATCCAAGGCATCAATTACCACGACCACATTCCCAACTATCTCTCCATTAATCTTCGACAGCGGCTCCAAGATGAATCGCTTCCACTGCTGTAGCACATCGCATGTGGTCTTGAGAGAGTGGTTATTTGACACCACATTCGACAATGCTCGTCGAAATGCAGGATCACGATCCGCCAGATCGCGGGCGATAGTAGTCAGAATCTTTTCCTCTCGTCGTTCGGCCTGCCTGTCACGAGCGAAGCAGAAACAGGTGCCAGTCGCTTTCACATCCTCGATCCACGATGCAATTGTATGGGCAATGGCAGACTTTCCTCTTCCGGGCTGCCCGTGGAGCCACAAGATACGAGGGGCATTGACGTCACTTGTGGTGATCCAGTCGATGATATCCTTCAAAATTTCTGTCCTGGTGCCGTCGAGGCATTTCTTGGTCGTATTCAGGCCCGCACCAGCTGCGTAAGCCATGCCTTCGAGGTTCAGGTCTTCAAACACGTGGGAAATGTTGATCTGGATGTCCCGTATCGCACGATCCCGATATTGTTGCATCAGGTCACCCAGATTCTTGACGTGGCCACGTGCAACGGTCTGCGGGTCGGAAACAAGGCTGTCCCCGATTCTTACCACTGGCGATGTATCCCATCAGCACACTGAAGCGGATCAGAGGACCATGACCATAGAACCCACAGATGTTCTTCTTTTTGCAATATTTTATGACAAACAGCGCTGCGGCACTCATCTCCTGTGAAATCCTCCGCAACGTCTCTTTCATGCCATCCATATTCTCAATGGTATCCTTTTCCATAAGAAATTCGTAGAGATCCTTTACGGTATTGAGGAGGCCGAACACCTCGTTGTCTAGGTTTGCTTGGTTGATGAGCAACTAATGAGGACTACATGAGCGAGGGATCCATGAAAGGGAAGGGGAAAGTACTTGAGAAGCAGCGGTGAGAATCCCAAGTGCAAACTGGACATAAGGGTGGACCTGTGCACTTATATCAGAGCATGCAGGCGACCGGAAGCTTAAAGCGCCTACATTCGATAGAGTGGTAGCAAGGGAGTTGAACAATTTGAGGGGTTGGAGAATCGCCTCGATACTTTGAATCCTCGTCACCGCGGTATCGGCCTGCCCGACAAGACCAACAGCCATTTGCAATACTTGGGGGATGGGCTTCATGTCAACCATTGCCTGTTGTGCAACATTGACTTGACTGCCAATTCTGTCGTCGGTTGTCTCTGTAGTGGGAGGCTCTGATCGAGTCTGGTTCGACCGATGGAAGAGGTGTCCCATCCTGGAAAACAGATTTCGAGGGGTATTCGCCGATGGCCCAGCCATCGAGGAGGCGTCGGCAGAGGGATGAGACGCTCCTTGTGACTGTTGGAGCAGAGATCAATATATACCATCGCGTGCAAGGTATAAGGCGCATACCGAGGGAAGGTCAGGTGCGGCCGAGCTGGGTCTTTCGGAGCTAAACAAACGAAGCTTCTTCAACTGCTTGAGAGCCATTGAGAAATTCGTATTTTGTGTAAGGTTTGAAGGTTGGATTCGAGGTTGGAGGGTGAATATCAAGTAGTTTCAGGCTCAGGTGTTGAAAGCGCCGACTTGCTGTGGACACGTTGCAGGCGCCACTGCTGGAGGCCGGGAGCACGAGCTCTAGACACGCCATCTTCAATATCGAATGCTTAATGACAAGAATTTCGACTCCCTCATGCTCGCGTTGAGAAAACATCGATGGCAAGTCTACGAACACTTCGCTATGCAGTGGGAGCTGTAGTACCTCCCAGAATCAGATCATAGCTCGTGGGCAAAGGCCCCAGTCAATGATTGAGTTCAGTTCAGCGGTAAGGATTCAGCTTTAGCTCGCGGTTGGCTCACGCATTTCACAATACACGAATTCCGCATTTCAACGAGCTTGCCCACTGCTTCGGTTAGGCGCAGAGCAAAGTGTAGGCCTTCTTGGTTTGTTATCTGATTTCGAAAATTTCCAGCAAAGATGTCAACGACGAGATCATCGCCACCACGTTTTATTCCCCATCGATCCTATACCCCTCCACCCATAACGCCGCTCTCCTCGCAGGTCGGTGGGCACGCAGTGGTGCAAACAGCAGAGGACGGCTCGTTACTCCTCAAACTAGCCCCCATCCCGCACAATTGGCATTCTACCAGCTCGTTCGCGATGGCGTATCGCTAGACATTGACGCCGCGGATTCGGCGATGACGTTCAAAGTATTATGCGCTTTAAATTGCTTCCAGAGGTGAGAACGAAGGCGGGGATTTTATGACAGAAATTATATGCTCAACGTTTACTTATGGTCCATTTCTAAAGGCACCCGGAGGTAAACCACACATTGATACACAGGACGACCATGTTCGCATCTCTTCTACCTCTCGGCACCTTCACACACGCCTGGCATACCGCCATCGCACAGGTGACTTATTCGAACAATGTTTGCTCTCCTCGCAGATTCACTTGGGTGCCACAAGTATTGGCTAGCGAGGTCATTTCTCCTCTGGTCATGAGTTTTCGCTTGTCGCGGGCGGAACGATATCCGCTTCCTGATACGACACAATTCATGGGAACCGGTCGATTGACTTGCCATTCCTGATGACACTGGGTAACTGAATCCTACCGTCAAGCCCAAGCAGAACTTGTTCATGCTCAATCTTGACTGATGCCAACCTAGCTTAGCACCAAGGTAATATTATTCTTCAGTGTTTTCGCAAAGACAATCTCTTATGGGGATTCAATTAAGTCCTCTGCCAAAGTTTGCAAGGTTCTGCGAATGAATTGCAAGGTCAGACTGAGTCCCCTGTCACTGGCTGCTCCGCTCTACACGCTCTTGACAAATCTAACCGCCCTTCCCAGGAGTGGTTACCTCACTTTTGGCCTCCGCCATTGCTATCCTGTAAAAGAAGGGACCAACTGCGTCGATTACGAAAATTGCCTGAAAGGAACGGATGCTACCCTTGGGCGAACTCTGACCTCTCGGTGTAGCTTGGGATGTTCTCGTGTGCTATCGGAACGTGGGGCTATTCCTAGATAGGTCAATCATTACCTCATTGATGTAGTCGTTGTATGACCCACGGCATATTTGGCTTCAACGAAGCCGTGGAGGAAACCGCTGAGCTTGTAACGTTTGCAAGTATCGACGGCGTCGCTAGAGTGAGACAGCACCCTAATGTTGAGAAACGTCTTCCTCGATTCGCGAAGGTGATGAAGGCTGACAGCATGACTTCTTCGCGGTCACAGTACGTCATGGCGGGATACTCTCAAACCGAGATTGATGAGCTGTATGGAGAAGTGTGCATCGTTGCGAGCTTGGACAAGCCAACAAAGCGGGTCGTCTGCAAGGTGAATAATGTGGAAGTCTGTACCTAGCCAGATACGAGTGGGCCGGTTTGCATATGAAGTATTAAAGAACTCAGGATTGCAAAATATGACTTCTGCAGCAGGGGAAGTGAATGGACGCCTTCGGATAAGCCACAAACTCTCTAACCAGTAATGACTATGCTATCTGTGCTAGTAAGTGAAAAGGCAAGGAAGGACGAAACCTTAGTTGTAGAGCTCCGGAGTGGTCGTACTCCCAACTGGAAATGCTTTGAATGGAAGGTTATGAGATCAGAAGGGCTTCCGTTGTGAGCCCATATGGTGTCTGCACAGTTGTACCAGGAGAGTGCATGACTTTCTCCATAGATGTAGTGATGTAAGTGGTTGAACTTCAACCCGTCGAGAACATATCCTGCACACCTGCTACTTGCCTATGTGCTACTTGCAGTATGATGTGTTAATATAAACGATCAAGTGTCAAACGCATAGTGGTCGACTCGAAGAAGCCCGCGGACAATCTGGGTCGGTTATGTACTTCAAACTGGGTAAGGCGTTGGAGGCACCTCCGCCATCGCTGTGAGAGCAGCGCGCAGCCGCACAATATCGAGATCCTTTGCTGGTGAGATGATCAATGCACTGAATAAAGATCGAGGGATTGATATCAGGAGCAGGGTAAGGTAGGCCGGAAGCATGGGAATAGGGAGCTCATCCTACATGGGGGAACGAAGGAGGTGGTTGAGCGGAGTAAGGCAGGGAAATTTGCAATAGGTACTTACCTCGGCTCGTTCGAGGTATCCCACCACCCATACAGTGGCTTTTGCGTTGTAAGGCCCAGTTGTGATCTACGTTGGGATTCTTTGAACGTTCGCTTGGAGGACTAAAAACGGAGTGCATGGCTTCCAGGTCGAGGCAGAGAGTCGCGTCTACAAGCAATGCACTGGAAGCATCGTGCAAGAGCACGAGCGCAGATTCAGGGTCATAAGTTAGCATCCTGCAAGGAGCAGACGTGAATTAGATGCAGGTAATGCAGTAAGGAGTATACCTGCCCGCAACTCTCAGCTTCCTGCCAACGTCGTGTTCAGTGATAGAATCGAGCGTCATCACAGTCGCATGTTCAACCTGCTGAGGCATTGTAGGTCGTCGCCGGCGAGATTTCCTGTGGTTTGCAAGTGAACTGACAGAACCGTAGACAACAAACGTCCTCGAGTTGATAACAGTCTAATATGTAGTAGGAATTCACGAATGGCTGTGCCACGTCCGAAACTCATCCACCCCACAGCATATCAATCGTTCTCAGGTAAAATTCAATCGTTCAGACGTGCCTTGTTCATTCCTGGACCTTCCATCGATACCAGTGACACACCATGAAAAGCCTTTCCGATGCACGAGCCGAGCTCCTTCGCTTGCAACACAGGGAGTCGGAGCTTCTCCAGGAGATCGTGGACGTTCGCAAGGCTGTAGCAACCCAGAAAGTTGTAATCGATGAGCTGATCAAAGCAAGCGCCGTCCCGTTCATCGATCGCCTTCCAAACGAGTTGCTTATACAGATATTCCTCCTCATCAAACTTGAACGGGAACGTCTGGCTAGAGTCTCACGCCGTTGGAGGGCCATAGTCATGGACATTCCTGGTATCTGGAGCGAGATCGACTTGGAATACTACTGGCTTCGCAAGTTCCCGGCGTTGAAGTTACACTTGGAAAGAAGTCGTCAAACCCCCCTCGCCATCCTCGACGCATATGACTTGCGAGAACTAGAAGTTGTTTTGCCTCATGCGAACCGTTTTCATACTCTGGAGATTATTGGTAACGCCGAGAACATCCTCAGCAGAATCTCCCGCGTAAAATTTCCTTCTCTGCAGTACCTTAGCATAGATGGACGAGGGGAGTCGGTTGATATCCTGCCAAGGATTCAATCATGTGTCCCTGTCCCTCAAGCAGTCTAGAATTACTTGGATGGCGCGGACCTTCATCCGTTTCTCAAATTATTCGCAGCCGAATCATTGGAGGAGCTGTCCCTCAGGGAAATTGCAAGTGACTGGAAGTTCAAGAATGACAGCATGCACTTTCCTTCGCTTCAGCGCCTCACGCTGGATGTCAGATCTCCCATATCTTTCTTGGAAGCTATTATAGCGCCTAAGCTCGTGTCCTTTTGCTATACTGCGGCATATTGCGACGACCCGATCCCCACCAAGTTTGGCGAAAATTGGTCGAAATTCAACAATGTCTCCCGCCTCACTTTCGCTTTACCCAGGTTTCAAATAGCGAGTGAGGAGACTTTGCTTTTGTCCAGGAGTCTCTGCCATATTTTTCGTGGCATACGTCACGCAGACATTCAAGGGGATTACGTGTCGATGCTGTTCTCCCCTTGTATGGACGGCCGAAGTCCTCTTGACAACTGGACATGCCTCGAAACCCTGGACATACGAGACTTCACTTTCAGTTCACTCAGATCGTTCAAATGTATAGTAACTTGGTTTACGAAGCGGAGGAACTTGGGCAAACGGAAATTGCATTTCAAACTCATGCAGGAACACGACACCGATGATCTGGTGATGCTGAACGCTTCCAACGCCCTCTACCAAACGTTGCAGGATTGTTGTGCGTCGGTGGTGTTCGATCGTGTTGCGGTATCTTGTTAGTTGTATCTTCCTTCGTCTGTAGGTTCGCTGTCGTTGGTGAGCAGGTCTACTTTGCGTACTCCAGTGCTGGTGTTAAGATGTCGTGTCCCTCGCAGAGTTGGCCAACTTGCTGGACTGCGGATGTCTAACTTGGCATCCTCGTAGGCTGCAAGTGGTACATAGAATGCTACGCTCCCTTCCCAGTATCCAAAAGTCAGAGTTCGTGTTGTATTGGTCCTCGGGTTCCGAATGGCAGAGGATTCCTTGTTATACTGTAAGTCGATCCAGGGTTGAGTCAATTCCTGCACGCTATCTAGTGCAGGTCTTGAAAGCTCTTTTCCATGCCTGATAATATCAAGCAGAGGCTGGCCTCTGATTTGAAAAATCCCAATCACCCTGCGCGGTGCACCCCTCAACTTGCGTGGGCGTTTTTCAGTTTTAGAACTTTACATATCCTACAACCAAGCACCACATTGGAGCTCACTACCGTGGTCTACGGTGCTGCGCTGGCAAGGCATATCGCCGCAGTGGATATTGGCCGCATCTTGCATAAGGGGGTCGATATGTGGTTCTCACCCTCGATCGTATCTTATCGTCGGCTCCTTGCCAGGGACTGGGAGAGCTAAAAGTGTCACTGAATTGCCGGAATCCGGCTCTTCGGTGTAGCAAATGACCGCGAGCCATTTGTGGATGACTTGAATGAGTATCATCCTCCCAATTGTCTTACACATCGCGCGAACGATGATGCACTGACTTACGGGCCCTGCAGGCGACCAACGGGAGAAATTAGTACAAAAGAAGAGGAAAGCGAAGCGCCCGCCACGTACGCAAGAAACTGACCCATTTGTTGACTTGATTGACGAGAAAATTGTCGCAGAAGTTATAGATATCCTCGTCGTCCATGGTACATGAGTATGAACAGATCTCCAGCTTCGTTACAGGTATCAAGTAGGTGTTATCATGAGCTCTCTGGAGGCTTCGTCACAATAAGCAAGCCAACAAAAGCAGCACGAAAAGAAAAGCGACCGATACAAGACGAGAGACAAACCAATCGTAAAAAAAAAAGGCTGAGCCCAACTCCCATACACGTCAAAGGATTTCCAACACCTCCGCCAGAATGTTCTTGGAAGTGATGTTGGTTCCCAGCCCTGAGACGACAATCTCGTTCTCCGCAGCGACCCTCTTGTACTCTCCACCCGGCTGCTGTACAAGAAGCAGTGCGTTGAATGGTTGTCCGAGGCGAGCAATCGTCTGTAGTGCCCGGGTATAGTCGTCAACATGAGGGACGGTGACGGGCAATGGCGAAGGCGGCCCAACCACATCTGATTCCGCGTCGTGATAAACCGAGTCGGTGTCAGTGCCAGACTCGGGGTCATCCCCGCAGACAATCTGCCATGATGCAACCTCATCCGATCCAGCGCCAGCATCCAGTTCTGACCCAGGGTCAGTATCAGAGTCCAAGTCACTTTCCCAGATAATCCCACTACACGGACCCCGGATATGACGAATCCACGGATGCGCGAAGACGAATTTTTTTGGCTCGTGCAGCGGGAGATCATCTGCGGTTGTGAACATTACAGTTCCAAGCCCCGATACCCTAGCACGATATAACGTCTCATTGCCTTTGCGTGGTTTCTCGAGACTTTTCACAGAGAAGACGATGCAGGGCAGATGTAGACGTCGGGCTGCAAAACGGGCAGGGGAAAGACGGTTGATCTTATTGTATATCTTCTGTACTTCTTGCCGGGGCAACTTGTCACGTAACTTCGAGATGCAAATTTCCATTTCTTCCCCTTCGAGTGACGGAGGGTTGTGAGGGATTTGGCGGTAAACGGAAATGGAAGCTGGGAGGCAACTGTTGTATAACGATGATTTTCCTGACCACGCAAGCACCGTAACCTCGCCAGAGCGGGCCACAATCTCCTCCAGAAGGTGCCCCAGAGCGTCGGGTCCTTCGCCGTAGTGGGGCCTGATATCGGACTTGAATATTCCGATAAGAGAGTACGCGACGTCTTCCTCGACCGTCGCATTGCGTGTCGAAGCTAAACGGAGTTTCTCGTGCACCCCGAAATCGTCTGGAGAGAACGTGACGATAGTTCCATGAGGTACCTCGATCGCATCTGCTAGCTCCTGCATGATCTCCGGAGATTCTTTGTGATTCGCACTAGTATCGCCGAGGTATAATTTCCACTCGGAATCATAGAAAAAAATAACTTTCGGTGCGAGAAGCTCTTGTAAAGTCCATGCTCGTGTCATCCACAAACTATGCGTAAGGTCCCCAGGTTTGGACGGATGTGCTACGCCGGCAAGGAATACGAGCGTGGCTGCCGAATTCGCATACCATTTGTACATAGATGTGAGAGATTGATTGAGGACAGAGCTCGTAGTCTTGTCGATGCAACACGTATCGGACCACGCCCAATTATAACCAAGTCTGCGCGTCTCCTTGCAAAAACTGCGCAACTTCTCGTTCAGAGGCATGTCGGAGAGGTTCCACACAGATTTGGCTATGTTGACGTCCTGGAATAATGGTTCGTTCCCCTGCCATGCATGAGAGAACATGACGTATCCGAAAAATTTTGCAACCACGCGTAGGATCCGTTGGTTGTCCACCTCTTTCATCATAGATGAAACAAGTTCTTTGAACGACGGATCAGCCTTGAAGATACGGATCCGCTCGGGACCGTCACAAAGGCAACCAGTGGTGACATCAATGGCAACAAGGGGACAGTTTTTTAGGATCCCACGGACGATGGGATCAATAACTGCAATTGTCTCGGAAGGAGAAACATAGCTCTTGCGCAGTTCTGTCAAACCGCCATTTGTAGGTATTAAATTCACAGAGGAGGTACATACCCCTGGTTGCAGGATCATGGGACTCTTCGATCACCTGCAGCATAGACCCAAAAGCATCAATTGCCTCACCATACTTTTCTGCTCCATGAAGCGCCGCATGCCTGGCCTCATAGCCCCAAGGGCAAGAGGGGTCTGCTTTCACCGCCTATACACCTGTTATAGGGAACCAACTCATGCAAGAATGATACTGTCCATACCTCATTCGCATCCTGCAGTGCATCCTCCCATAATCTATTTGCTGCTCGAGCTCTGCTCCGCTTGATAAACAGACCTGCAGGACTTGCGGACAACTCAGCAGAGTGTTGTGTTATTGCACCGTCATGTTTTGCAGATCCGAAGACTTCGTCGCCAACATGCTCAAGTGTCGTAGCGCATCTTTTGCTGAAATCTGGTGGCGGGCATGGACGTGTACCTCGACTAGACTAATGGTTACAAGACATACCTGCAACCCAATTCACAGTTGTCATACTCGCCTGGATCTCCTCACTTGATGTCCTGATGATGTCGAGGAGGATCTCCACGGCTTCGGCTGTACGTCCTTCAGCATGGAGAGTTTCACAGAGACGTTGCTGGGGAACGATGTCCAGTCCAATGAAATTCCACCCGAATATCTTCACGGAGGGTTAGATCAATAGGTGGTAACAGCAGAAGACCTACGAGCGAAACCGACACTAGCGGATGACATTGTTTATCCTTGGGGGCTAGGTTCTTGACACGCTCGATCAATGGTAACGCACGTCCATAATTCTCCATTTTCATGTACATAACTCCAAGGACCTGCGTGATGCGTCAGCAGTGACACTCACATGTCTGCATCACGCGAGGCACGTACCTGGGTGTAAAGGTAGGCGGCGTCGCCATCGTTGTCATCATTTGCTCTCGTAGCAAGGTGTTCTACACGATTTACTGCCTCCTCCTGACTTCCGGATTCGAACACAAGGATTGACTGGGCGGAACGTAGATCAATTGCGAGAACGATGTAGATCGTCTCACGCACCTTGAGTAGTAGGAGAAATCCGATGTCGTACAGCCGACAATCATGAAAGGCAAAGTCGAATGCCCATAGCGCACCCTCTCGATCGCCCTGGCCAAGTAGAGAAACTGCCATCGCAATATAGCCGATAGGTGATGGTTGAACCCGAAGGGACTTGGGGCGCATGTAAGCAAACATGCAAACGGAGTCGTGAGCCTAAGGGGAACGGACCTCCTTGGCGTCCTCGATTGCTGGTGTCAGATTTTTCAAACGTGCTCTTATAAGAGCGCGATTTGCTAGCATGTAGTGCCTGGGACTTGAAGCATTCGTGATCTCCTCCGACAGCAACACTTCAGTTTGCGTCGGGTCGTCCTGTGTCCACGACTGGAAGGTCTTGTTACTCACTTCTACGAGCGGAAGCTGAGAAGTGTGGGCGGAGTTGCCGATGGATTAGGATATTACACAGGACACGAAAATAGCGTGATGATTGTTAGCGATGCGAGCTTCATGTGTGGATATACACTTACACCACGGCCGAAATACCTAAAGGGAAGGACGTCTCTGAGATTGTGAATCGTGATATTCCTGCCATTTGCACATGCGAGATACCCCCCGCTTGGAGAGAGAGCAATGCATTTAAGCTCTGCAGTGTGAGAGATAATACTACCGATCTGCTCGTGGGACACACAATCCCATAGCGAAACCAATAAGCCTGCGGCACACGCAATGAATCTACCGTTAGATGCTATATATGCCAGGGATTGGTTTTCATGGATCGACCATGCAGAAGAGGAAGACTTGGAAAGGTCGAAACAGATGATCTTGCCTCTTTCCGCGACGAACAACTGCTGGCCGTCAGGTGACCAGGCCAAACGAGTTCTCGACCATGAACCGGTTGAAATGTTTTTGCCTGAATCGAACAAGATGTCGCCGTTGTGAGTGCTGTAGACACGGAACCCTTGAATCTCCGAGGCAGTAGCAAATCGACTGCCGTCTGGAGAGAACTTGATGCCAATAACCTTATCGTGTTGAATGGGAGGAAGGAGCCGGGTACCGGAAGTGATGCTGAATATCCGGGCATGGTTCCAGTCCGTAGAGGCAATTTTAGTGCCGTCGCTCGAGATGTCGACCGCTAATACACAGTGGCTGTATTCTGTGAACTCGCGCACTTTTTCATGAGTTGCCGCATTCCAGATGGTCGCCTTCCATCCACGATCTCCGGATGCCAACGACCGGCCGTCCTGGGAAGCGACAACAGACTCGATAAGGCCGCTCGCTCGCATGATTGGACCCTGCTGCTGCTCGTCTGCAATCCTCCATCGGCGAAGTTCACCGTTCTCGTATCCTCCCACAACCTGACCTTCATCCGCAAAGGTGACTGCGGATGCATAACTCTGAGATACGATTTCGATCCGTTTCGCATCTTAAGCGACCACCCCCAGCAGACCGTCAGTCACAGCGCTGCCTCAGCCTCTAATGACTGCTGGTACACACTCATCGTCATCGCCGGCAAGCCCGCCAACGCAGCTTGTGCTTGGGTTCAGAGTGGGGAAGAATGATAATGATGTACGATCGTGGAGTTATCAGTCGTACTCTTGGTATTGACGGCGAGTCTAGTACGTAGGAAGAAATACTAGGTACGAGGGGCTGTGCAGTGACGCGTCTCTTCGTCCATGATCCAGCCCACAGCGTGGGCCTCTCACCATTCGGGTTTTCACCTACCTACCGCACCGCTGCACTCTCCAAGCATACGACGCCTTCCGCGACGTACACAGTTTCTCCTGAGCAGTTGTCCCTATTCTATAACACCAACGACACCGACAGGTCCAACATCAAGTAAGGTTCTCGTAAGAGACTATGTGGTACACATTGTCGTTCATCCAGTGGGCCCGTCGTTCGGTGTTCGCAGCAAGATCGACCTTTCGAAGACCACGCCACAGGCGCTCGATGGACTTGCAGCAGCCTGTCGACCAACTACCTTTGGTGTAAGCAGCGAAAACGTCTTTGACGCGTCCCACCGCAAGCGGGCAAGATGGACCCTGCGGAGCTTGCAGCGAGTTTCGATGTAGAGGATTCTGGCCTGATTGACATCGTCCACCAAGAGTTGGTGGAGGATGACGCCGTGAAACGAGGAATCAAGATGGAATTGTACAAGCTCAATATCTATGGTTCGCTTTCCACCAGTCTCTCATTTTCGCAGAGTTCTAATGGTGGCGGCGTGCAGGTAAAGATTCGTTTTTCAAGGCACACAGAGGGTTCACTCGTCGTCGTTTTCCTCACATCCTACGAAGACGGCGGGTTCGTCCTTCGTGAATATGATCACGAGTGGGTGATAGATCTCGTCTTTCTCCGACAATAAGCACGAAGTCCGCGTGGTGGTATCTGGACACCGAGTCACCCCTGGCCTTACCGCAATTATGTCCACCGTCACTATCACCGTACGACCAGGCATGGCCCTCTACAGCCTCATAACCGACTATCGTGTGCTACCTAGCGGGGGATGTCTTGGCTGTGGCCCCTGTCGCCAGTATCCTGCCTCGAATGATGTCACAAGCTTCCGCAATTATCTGAAAGGCCCAGACGTTGCACTTAGCCGTTTTTTTTTTTTCCGCTTTGGGCTTGTCCTGGAACGTCCGGGCTTTCTTATCACGGTGTACCTTCCAAAGAGCAAATTAACTCCGCTTACCTAACCAAACGGGACCTATTGTCAGTGGACGAGCTTAAAGACATCACATGCAAAGCCATGGTGAGGTAGTGGAGTACGTGAGCTTCGATGGAGACCCCACGGAAGACGTCCGTGACTTTGATCACTTGCCCAAGCCTCTCATCCAGCTTGCGGGGGTGACGAACCTCACTGACAACCCTGTTACCAGCGAGTTGTTGTATGTCGCGTACGGTGACGAGCCAACGGTTACTATCCTGCATGCGAACCTGTGTATCAATGTTGATTTCCCTGCTCCTGCAAGCCGCTCAATCCATAGTCTGTCGCAGTGGATGGGTTACTATTGAGGCTTTCCACAGACTCGTTGCTATCAGCGACGAGTGTCTGGAAAGAGGGAGCGACTCATTACAGTATTCCTACTGGTGTATTACCTTACCAATGTCAACTTGCTCAGGTGTTTCGCCGTACAGGAAAGACCGATCTCCATCACCCTCTCTCGCAGAAGAAGTCGTCAAGATCGCATAATCCCTTTCTCCCTCGAGCTTCGATCATAGCGTATCATCACCCTCCGACTCCGCAGAGCAGGTTCCGCGATTAAAACAGCCACTAAATTATGTTCGCAAGGAGTAAAGACAGTAAGGAGTACCGATACAATGAAAGTGGTCCGTCGAGTACAACTAGATACAACAGCCCAACGCAATTGAAAAGGAGGGGCATGCTGGAAAGATAAGGAAAGATGTGATCTCGTGATACGAAAGAGACAGATTCTGCAGTTTTGGACGCTAGTGCAAGTTTAATAAGACGCAGTGCGCGGGCCAAAGGATCGGTCATCGGATTCGGTCGAGGATCCAGACGTTTTGCTGGTCCAAGACCATTGTCGGCAACCCCCTCCACGATGTCTCTTTGGAGTCTTGCCCAAGGACTCGTCTCAGGCCGACTCTGTTGCCGCTCCATCGACGCATCCAATTAAATTCTTGTCGAATTTGACGTACGAAAATATCACGAACGGGGGTTTCATGTTTGGTTTGGATGCCGCTAACAGACTCGGAGCCAGGCCGTGGTATGTCCTGTTCGTGTTCTCTTCCGAGACCAAATGCGGGCCCTCTGGCGTCATCATCATGTTGTCCACATAGCGCATCACATACATGCCAAGGTACTCCACCATAATTTCGGTACGGGAAGACGTGCGCGACCTAGGCAACTGGCGAAATAAGTTGACTCCAAAATCCGAAGTGACGATTGATCGAGCGCTGTAGGTCGCCGTGCCATAATGGTAACGGTCTGTTGTGACTTTCCGGATGGCTGGTTCATGGAAAAGCGGCCTGTAATGCTTGTCGACGCCCCGCTCGAGAACGGTTTTCCAGACA
The DNA here is from genome assembly GCA_024663395.1 of Pisolithus tinctorius. Lineage (NCBI taxonomy): Eukaryota > Fungi > Basidiomycota > Agaricomycetes > Boletales > Pisolithaceae > Pisolithus > Pisolithus tinctorius. Next base: position 2,905,599 of record JANFAH010000005.1, on the reverse strand, counting down.
GTCATTTTTTTCGGAGAGACAAACGCCCAACCATCTTCACCTTGTACGATACGGTTAGGCCCAGAATAGTCCAATAGAGAGAGAATGTTGATTGGGACCGGTGGCGGGAAGACGACATTCCTCGGGTCTTTCAGATGTCGTTGGACGTCGAGGACAACACGCATGGGATACACAAATGACGAAGGCGGTCGGGTTCCGCAGAGTGGATTGTAAATCGGCCTGAAGTTATAGTACATGCGTGAAAGTTCGTCCACTTTCTCGAATCCAGTCGTCGGGGGGACAAAATCGGTAACATCGTCGTCCAACTTCGTCAGAAACGAACCGTTATCGCGCCTACGACGCAGAATGATTTTCGCTATGACGTCCTGTGTAGGGGGTCTACCGAAATTGAGGCTACGCGCTTGAGCTTCCGGTAGAGACAACGGCTGCGCAAAGCTACTGTAGAATAGTTCAATTGAGGCATCGGAGGACTGCTTAGATGACCATTCGAGGGGCGCTGTGTCGGCAGGCACGGAAGTTAGCGCACGTGAAGGTCTCGCACCATTCTCGGGCCGCGTGTAGGAAATCGAATCTTGGACTGGGGTCGCGCGATCATCGACATCCATACCAAATTCTGAATCGAGGGGCTGCGCGTCCAGGGGAGAACACGAAGGAGCGACGTCCCCGCTGAGAGGCGCTAAGAATAAGCTGCTGAAACTGGCATTGTAGTCGCCTGGCTCGTTGAGTTCGGGTGATGAAGACATGTCGCACCGGCTCTTGGTAGACATCGACCCGTATTCAAGAACGATGGGATCGAAAATGACGGAATTACCAGAGGCGGGAATGGGTTGGATGACAGTCGCAAGAGACGATCATAGGTAACTGGGCAAAACATACAAATCTTGACCGGTGACCAATTCCTTGGGGGTCAGCCACCCTCATCGCATACCTGACGTGACCAAGTTAGTGCTTTAGCATGGAGGTAGCAGCTGTTACTATATTGTGTGCTACGCACGAATCAGAGCAATATAACGCATCTCAGGGGTTTGTTCATCCCATTGGGTCCGTGCATCTATGGCGACCAAGTCATCTCCGGCACTACAGCAGACCACCGGAGACTGCTTAGTCACCTATGGGTCACCCTGAACTCGATAGGCATCGAAACGCATGGTTGTGGAGAAGATCAGAGCGTCTTCGAGCTGATGAACATCTCGACCGGGTTCCCGAATCGGACCCGACGTAGGATGTGTGTCGTGGTTCTCAATCGCCCATTCTGCGTCTCCAGGCTGCTCGACGCAAATCCAATCCGTAGAACGAGACACCCTGCAGTCCATACCGGTGCGAGACACTCCGACTCGGAGTCGAAGCGATTATGACGCCAGGATTATTACCCGAGCGCCGTCCAATCGCCGTCGAGCCGATCAACTCCGCCCGGAATTTCCACGGTCGCAGTCCGAAATAAATGAAACCGCGCGATCCGAAACTGCGCGGGTCACAACTCTCGAAGACCACTTTCAAGGCGTTTGTCGTCGCCGTCATCGTCATCGTCGCCGCTGCCGAGCAGTCTCAGTCTGTCTTTCTCTCTCTCGAAAAAAAAACGCGATGGCCCCTTCCGACGAACTCGAGTACTTGAAGAGTCTTGTCGCACAGCTGAACGACAAGATCCACGCGTTGGAGGAGAAGGCGAAGGCAGCTGTGTCAGCGTCTAAAACCCCCGCCCAGCAGCTTCGCACCATTCTCATTGGGCCTCCCGGTGCCGGTATGTAAATGCGCGCTCCTTCTTGCACCAAAACCAATGGCCAATGGGTAATACTATACAGGCAAGGGGACCCAGGCACCCAAAATACGAGATGAGTTCTGCGTATGCCATCTCGCCACGGGTGACCTTCTCCGCGAGCAGATCTCAAAACAGACCGAACTCGGCAAGATGGCGAAGAAAGTCATGGATGCAGGAGAGCTTGTCAGCGACGAGATAATGGTCAACATGATCAAAGACCAGCTAGAGAACAACAAGGCTTGCAAGAACGGGTGAGCTCGGCTTCAGCTGGTTTGGTATCGTTGTGTTTTGCGTTTTCCTTACCGTGGGTGATGTTATAGCTTCGTCTTGGACGGGTTCCCTCGGACAATCCCTCAAGCTGAAAAATTGGACACTATGTTGCAGAGTCGCGGCGAAAAACTGGACAGCGTCGTGCAGCTCGTCATCCCTGACCAACTGCTTATCTCTAGAATTACCGGTCGCCTGGTTCACCCTGGCAGTGGCAGAACTTACCACAAGGAGTTCCAGTACGTCCTTTGGGCTTGGATCTCACGAAACTTCTCTCATGGTTCATGGTAAAGGCCGCCGAGGAAACCTATGACGGATGACGTCACTGGCGAACCTCTTATACAGCGTTCCGACGACAACGTTGAGACGCTCACGAAGCGTCTGGCGACGTACCACAAGCAGACTGGCCCGGTAGTCGACTACTACAAAAACAAGAGTTTGTGGACCGGCATCGACGCCGCCCAGAGTCCTAACCTCGTATGGGAAAACCTTCGCAAAGTCTTCACTCAAGGTCCCCCGAAGTCATCGTAGCTTGACCGTATCGACCCCACGTACATGGGGCTTTCTTCACTGATTGATTTCCATGTACATACGTTCATAGAGCTTTACGTTAGATAGTCGTGGTCGAGTGTGCAACCATCTTATTGACAAGCGTCGTAGCCTAAATGGTCATTACAGGTAAGCGTACCAATCGAAGCGAAAGTGCACGCTTCCGAACAGCTCGTCTAAGGTGCGGCTAGTAGCATCGCATCTACTTTACACGGACTAGCAGTCTAGATGGGTGGGTAGCTTACTCCGTCTTCAAGCCCTTCTTTTTCTTGCCTTCGACATCACCTGCGAGCCAAAGCGCAGAGAAGAGGAAGAAACCGACGCTTGTACTGATAGCACCCGCGTAATAGGGCCACGCTGCACTCAGGAAGCGAGGATATTGATCATGCCTGGGAGGAACGACCGGAACAGTAGTGGATGTCTGGAGGAGCGGATATCTATGACGCCTCATGCTTCAGCTGATGACTGAATGTATAAACACTCGCACGCTTACCCTTTCCGTCTCCAATCGACGACGAATTTGAATACGCCGTGCCTGTCCGGTGCGCGGAACTGGACTTGATATTTTCCTGGCTCACCGGCAACAGGGGGAAGGGCAATACGGATGTGAGGATCGAGCATAGTGAACTCGAGCTGCATGTCTGTGATGCCAGAGTAAGGCTTCCAGCTCGATGTCTTGGGATCATAGGCAGAGATGTGTGCCGTGTATACCTATCTCACCGTTCAGACGGTCGGCTCTCAGCAGAGTTGACGAAAAAAACTTACGATCTGGTCATTGGTAGTATATGTTTCCGGAGGTACTTCCTCGCCTGCACGGTGGTGGGTAGTGTTGTCTATCCGCAGTGCGAGCGTCTCCCTGAATGCCCATGCCGTAATGTCTTTTACAAACTTTTCGTTCCCCGAAGGCGTACCGTCTGGCAACGCCTTGTTTGCATACTCGTCGCTGAACATCTCGACGCCGCCCGCGAACACAACACGCGAGTTCTTCAACGTCTGGAAACCCGTGACGAGGCCGAGGTGGCTACCGGCCCACAGACCCTCGCCAGCCTTTTCCGATGCATCCACGAGCGCGTCGGCGCCCGAGTCGTCTAAGGAATCAGCTGCGAAGCTCTCTGAGGTTGCACGGAGGATGGGTACGAGGTAAGGGCTGTTGCCAAACGCGTGAGGGACACCTGAGAACCATACTGGTGATGTGCCAGGGGTGAGTAGCGGGGATTCCGATACGGGTATGGGGATGACGGTGGCTGGTTCGGAGCGAGCGGGGTGATGGGAGATCAAAGGTGTACCCGGAGGCGGAGGAATCAGTGAGAATTCGGTAGATAGTGAGGAAAGAGGCGTTTGTTTGGTAGAGAGTGTTACAAGGAGATTGGTGTTCTCCGAGAGCAAACCAACCAACGATTGTGGTGTAATATCGGAAGCATAAGCTATGGGTGGCAATCAGTTCCACGAATTTCACGGTAAGTGTTGAAAAACGGGCTCACACTTGGTTTCTGGAGTGAAAAGGATCACATGGGAGAACCCTGGGATCCCATACTGTTCTACAGGCGGATGTGCATCCCTAGGCCCTCGGAATGTGAGTTGGTATCCTCGCTCTAAAACGCAACAAAGTTATTTGGTATACGGGTAAGAGACAAGTTCCACTTACCCTCCAGTCCCCCAAAGAATTTGGAATAGTCCTCTTTCTTCAACGACGGGTCGATGACGACCAACACCGAGTCTCCAGTGCCGGATTTTGCAAAGACATTGTTCGCGAGCGCGAGGAACGAGACCAGCGCCGACACGAAGAACCGCATTCTACTTTATTTCCACAGCTTCCAGGCGGAAACCGTGCGCTATACCTCTTGCTGTTGGTACTGCTATGGACCTCCACGTCATGCGGGTTTCAGGCGTTGTTTTGACATGTTGAGTGCCAGAGCTTGTGCACGTGACCATGTGGCGCTTAAATGATGAACGCGCCCTCGAGACGTACCCCTCAAACTGCACGCACATTTCTTGGGTTCTTGCAAGCCCTTACAGTCAGGTCCTTGGAATCGACAATCCACAACGGTGGCGATTGAGACACGACACTGAGCAGTTTCGCATCGACTTGCGATTTGATCGATATCATCCACATGATTCCAGTCGACGCGTCTCTGGGCCCTGAACTGGTCGAGTTCTGGTCCAAGAAATATAGGGAAACAAAAAAGGAACTGGACAATCTCAAGGTAAGTCACTTCTCTCTGTCGAACGGTGAACATTAGCCTCACAGAACCCCTCCTGAGCAGACTGTCATGATGCGTAAGTTGTCTGAGCGCGACGAGATCTTGGAAATCGTGCGCAGCATCAAAAAGACTGTCGACGATGAAGCAACTTTGCGTCATAAGCTTGAGGTGGCGATCAAGGAAAAGGATGAATTGGCCTCGCGTCTTGCTCGATTAGAGGCTGAGCGGAGTTTTCTCTCCAGACGGGTATGCGTGTGCAATAGGTGCACCTGTGGTCTCAGTTGGTCTTAGTTGTGCCCCTCCAGACGCGATTGAGTATAACTCAAACTAGCTCCCTCGCCAAGGAAGCCATCGAGCATAGAAATTCGGTTGTATCGCAGCGGTTTCCCCCTGTTAACTTTGTGGAACGTTCTGCGAAGACAACGGTCATATTTACGGACTACACGGCAATCATTAAGGATCTGCCGAGTGTACGTACTCTGTCCATTCAGTCGTAGCACGCTTCTCATTTTCGATGATCGTCTTTAGACATTTTCTCGAGACCGGTATGTATGACGTGGCTGCCCCGCTTTTGTCCGCAGGTATTCCTAGGTTCCTGAAGACTGGGCTTAGGTTGCAGTTTATGATTTGTCCTCCCTCTTCCCTGCCATTGTACGTGCCCGTATTTGGGCAACATGGCTTCTGGTTTTACGCCCCCTCCTATGAACCATTTCAACTCATCGCCGAAATTCATCCGAACGAGGTAAGGAACTAATGTCCAGATTTAATTGACTGACCAGCCATCAGTGGTCCTATCTCGGCCAGTACGTTAGTGCACCCTTTCCTAATGCTGAGATGAAACTATCAGAGTGGATGTCGCTGGACGAGGAGGTTCGTAGCTAAAACCACAGGCCCATCGCCCGTGGCGCAGACTTATAACTTTTGCAAGGACAGACTAAAACGAATCACTGCTCTCGTGTCGCTTCTCTCAGCCCTGGCGGAGATCCGGTTGTCGTGAGGCAACGATACGAGACTGGTGAATGGAAGATACCCTGCTGTTCACTACAGTGTGTGGGATACAACAAGTGGCTGGGTGAAGCAATGCAGAGAGCCGCCTCGAATTTACGATCGCGGCAGATCACGCAGCAACAGCTACAGCGACAGCAGCGACAGCAACAACAACAACAACGGCAAACGCTGGCACTAACTTTTAGGCCATCTACAGGATACCCGGGCAGAGCAATCACAAGAGGGTTCTGATGCTTCACAAGCAGGGACGAAGAGAACAGGCTTCTCGAGTGATAATGATGAGGATGATATCATACCAAAAAAATCGCGGCTGTCACCCCAAATAATCTTGAAATTCGAGTCGTGAATACCGGGTCTCTGTTAATAGATTCTCGCATGTTGTCTACTTTACCTTGGTCGGATGTGAGACACAGCATGGTTGTGGAAGCCAGTCTGTCACCACCATAAGAGTGGTTAATACCAGCCTTCTCCCGAGTACACGTTTCCAAATGACACACCACAGCATGTCCAGTGCAGAAACCGGAACTCGATGCCCAAAGAAGTAAGTCTCCTTGCGTACGTACCCTCTAGCAACACAATAAGAGACGAGACGAACCAGTAGTTAGGAACAAGGAAATCCTCAGCGTGATTGTCGTCCTCAGAAAACTCGGCTTTGTCAGACTCGCGCTAGATTGGCCATCAGTTTCCCACGGTCCACGTGGCTAAGCGCTCTCGCCATTTCCAAGTCGGCAAAGCAGTTTGGCAAAACTTGTAAACGCTGGGTTTCCGGTCTGCGACTACCAACCTTAGGCGGCACCAGGCTCCAACACCCGGGCTTGTCTCATGGATGATACCAACAGCGAGTCTTCTACACCCACCTCCCCCCCTACAGTCGCCTCAATACTCGGTGTAAAGGGGGCATTGCGTTTTCGACGCCATGGAGCCAGTCAAAAGGCTCACGTTGTCTTGCGACGCGTCGACGTCTCCGACGATTCAAATATTGCAGACGGTAAACCATCGGTCGCCTATTTCAGCCTCTTTGCACAGAAGCGGATCGAGGTAAAACCCGGCAAGGAAATCTTGCTCGCTGTAGCTTCCGAGGATGGCTCCTTCACGGACCAGGCCGTCATTTTTGAAGGTGACCTGTCTTCTGCTTCTGACTCAAACACAGAGGAGGAGGAGGAAGTCGAGAAACAGATCGTTCAAGACGAGGCTCTGCTCGACTCGCCGTCAGCGTACCATGTTCCTCCCAAGATGCGGAGGACATGGACAAAACAGCTACAACAGGTGAGCAGCCCAGTGATAGGTGAGTAACCAGTCCCCAAGCACATCCGTTTATATACGAGCGTTCCGTAAATCGTCACTAGATACAGTTGTGCCACCGCCTCGCACGTATGTCTCGGTTTCCGTGCAAGCAGAACCGACCTGGTCTGTAAGTTCAGTGCAAACAGTTTCTACAGCGTCCCCGGTACAGGAACAGACGGCGCCTTTGACTAGTGAGTCAACCATTGAGGTACCTGCAGAGGCACAGGAACTCTCTGTGGAGGTCGAAGCTCCTGCTCTGGAGCCAGATCTTCCCCCACCGACCGAAGCTGTACCGGTACGTGCTTGGCTCGCAGCGATTGAACCTTTTCTCAGCCAACGTAGATACCGGATGCCGAACGTTCGCGCAGTTTATCGCCGATGAGCATAGGCTCTCCGCCCAGCACTCCTCCACAATCACCCTTGATAGGTCGTGCTACGAACCTTATCCAAATCCCCTCTCCGCCTACAACTGAGCCACCCGTAAGCCTTGTTGGTGATCACCTACCTATCTCGCGGCAGGCACAAGAGGAAAAGGAGAAGGAGTACATAGCTGTGACGGCTGTGGCACCACCCACTGACGTTGCAAGTAGGATTTCCCAGGTTAGCCCTGTCTCGTCAGAGACCGTCGATATGGACCTGCAATCCTCCCCCTCGTCATCTGAAGTGGATGAAGACGAGATCCCGGGCTTTATCACCGGATCACTGTCCCGACGCCCAGGCCCACCTCCGCGTCAACCATCGCCACTTGTCCTTTCCCCACCACAAGCGCGACCGCAGCCCGTGGCCTCCGTTCTACCTGCCTTGGCCATACCTTCAAAATGTACCATACTTGTACCAAACGAACCGAAACGACCAGAACCTTCAGAACCGAGCACGTTAGTTGCTGCTCCCCCGCTTAGACGACCTCCACCACCGATCAAAAATCCGTTCGTATCGGGCGGATTTATGACGGAATTCGTCGGCGAGTCGCTAACGACGCGAATTACTCCATCACCGAAGGAGTCGATGGTATCTGAGAAGTATAATGCTACCACTACTGCGGTAAGACCCACCGGTTCATAAATGAGCACTGATATTAATTCTTCATGATAAGGTTTATTCAAACGAGAGCCCGGCAACCAAATATGAGCCAAGTACTGTTTACCAGCCTGTTCCTAGGCCTTCGCCGAGCTACATTTCTCAACAAATTCCTGGAGGTACGGTTTCCGAGGCCCGAGCGCCGCTAATCACCCGGCAGTCTCCACCATTAGTGCAGTCCCAGCCACAAGCACGTCAATTACAAAACTTACCGCGACCTCCACCGCGACCATCAGAAATCACTTACGCGTATTCCCGGAAGTCGCCAGCTTGGTCCAACTATCCTCCACCTCCACCTGCAGCGGTCAACGACGAATATAATCCTATAGAGTCACTGTCAAATGCGTTAAATGTGCAACCCCCCTCGCGCTTCGCTCCACCCCCATCCTACCAAAATCATTCGATACGGCCACCGTCGCCCTATCAATATGCCACTGCCGCACAACCGGTACCTGAGAACAGCTGGCCTTCGTTCCATTCTAACGGACGTGCGCCGATGCCTACTACGCTATCCCTTCCACAAAATAAGGTGCCTCTCCCACCTCCGCCACGACCGCATAGTGCGCGCTCGTCCACAACCCCTCCTGGTCTATCCAGTGCTCCGTATTCATCTCCATCTCCTCCTGGTTTCTTGCATAGTGCATCAAGTCATAAACCATCGCCAGTTAGGGAACCTATCTCATATGGACAAAACAAACAAACTACTACGCTAACGTCTCCACAACATTGGTACTCACCGCCTACTCCACAAGTGAAACATGGTAAGTTCTTCTTTGTATGCATTCCTCGGCGCTCTGAGTACATGTCTATTCTCTTCTGCAGAAAGCTTGGATTGGACAGCTTCTTCAGTGTCTTCAACTAGTACCTCCATCAACTCCATCAGCTCTTCGCAACACATTCGTATACAAGCACCAAGACCGTTGATTCCATTATCGGCGGCTTCTGCTGTTCTGCATTACAGACAGACGACGACTTCCAAAAGCCCAACGCCTTCAGAAGACTCGAAGGGCAAGAAACGTGCACTTGATAGTGATGCACAATTCGAATCCTCTCGTCCACGCAAACGCAGCTACCCGTGGCCAGTACAGGAATCTTTTTACTCCGCGCGAATAAAGAGCGAGGAGGTCGCTGGCGTTCAGCAAATTGCGTTTAGCTCAGATGGAGAACGGTTTGCTATCATTTGTGAGTTTTAATTGGAGTTGACGATTCTTGGGAGCTCTCTTTCTGAACCTTCGCTTTGTTAGGTGGCGACCGTACGATTCGAATATGGAACACACAACACAAGGTCGAAACCGCACGCTTGGCACAAAATGCACCTGTCCAAGCTATTGCATGGATGACGGATGATGCCGGTGTCGTCACCTTGGGTCAAGATGGGGTGATTAGTAAATGGACGCGGAATGTGAGTGGCGTTAGTTAGATTGATGCATCCGTGATCTAACAACAATTTAGAATCAAAGTCACTGGCAATGGGCGAAGCTGTTGGATGCAGGCAAAGAGGACTCCGTCTGCTTTGCCTACCAACGTGACAGGATCGCTGTCGCATTCCCTCGCGTAGGTGTGAAGGTCTGGATATGGATCAAAGGTTTGGTTTCCTCCTCAACTGAGAAGTTAGAGAAGTCCGTAATGATGCTGTTTGCGTCTCAGGCACCTGGCAGCCGCAACGTTCGATTCTGCGACAAAACGTGACATCCATTAGATTTGTGGAAGATGGAGAGGCACTAATAGGTGGGACGAGCGACGGTGTACTGTGGTACTGTCAAGTACCGAACGGTACGCTTCGAGCTTACGCCTTCCTCAAGTCCAAAGTGTAGGTGAAAGCTGTTCGGTTGTCTTTCCAGTAACTAACTTATCGGATGACAGCTTGCATTTAGATGTCAACTTGTCTGGGACGCACGCCCTCGTGTCACAATCTGGAGGTCGGGCACACTTGGTGGGTATCCAACGGATGGATCATAAGGGAAAGATAGAACAAGTGTACGCTACGAACGGAGATTCTGGGGGCGAAAACAAGCAGGGAGGGGGTGCGGTTTTTGCAAATGGATGCCGGTTGGTCTTGTTTGGGACGACGGACAGTAACATGTTAGTGTGGGACAAGGCAAAAGGAGAGATTGTCTGCGGGTACGATCATGATGGTATGTTGTCATCTTCGATCCTTGCTGCGTTGTTGCTGAGAGAATATTCACGTGCTCAGGTGAACAAGTACAGGCCGTTGCGGTGAGTGAAGAAACGCGGTTGGCACGACCTCATAGCTGACACGCGTGTTCAGAGCTTCGACAAGGGATCCAACGTGCACATAATTACTGGGACCAAGAATGGTCTTTTATCGTGGTGGAGGCCGTTCCCAACGGATTAATGGTAAGCATTATTAGTTGCGCCGCTTGCCTTATCGTAGATGTATGACCCATGCCAAGACACTTAGCTATCGCCGGCTTTTTGCATATCGCTACGACGTGGACATGTGTAAAGGCAACGCATTGTATCAGTATCGCGCAACAGACCTATAACTTATTTACCCCACCCACTCCGTATAATACGTTGTAGTTCTTTTGTTTTTTCTTTTGTTTTCTTGTTTTCGTTCGCTAGACTAGCTACGGTCTTTTTTATTTTGGGTTATTTTGGCTACTTAGGGCCGGTTCGAGGGTGGTCTTGCGGCGAGCTCACGCAGGCTACTACGAATCCGTGCACAGGCCAGGTCCAACTCGCCCTTGCGCTCGCCGTTGTCGACATCGAGCTTGCCAGCGTTGCTCATTTGTTTGCACGCACGTTTGTCTCGGTCTTAGCTGCTACACAGTTCGTAAACTTGGGTCGGAAATTGGGGAAAACGGTCTTCGAATTTCTAACCGAGCTCTTGTCTGTCTCGCGATTGGTCTCAATTACATCCTCTCAGCTATCCAACCCCGCGTTCCTCGTCTGGGCTCATTTGGTGAGTCTGTGACCAACGTTAGGCACCCAGCAGGACATCGTGCTCCCCACACAGCCTCAATAGCAGCATGGTTGTCATGCTGTGGGGCAGTTACACGCAGATGTGCACTAGGAGCTGTTCTAAAATGGGTGTTTGTACGTGTGCTGTGCGCGTGGTTCTGACGACTCCCTTCTCTTTCCACCAGTACTCTCGTTGGCACCACTCAATAGCAGTAGTACCCTATGAACCCTATGCAAACCATTAAGTGCGTCGTAGTTGGCGATGGTGCCGTCGGCAAAGTATGTCGCGTTTTCTAGTGCCCATGTTCGTTTCCGGAACTAATGCACGCCGCGCGTAGACATGTTTATTGATATCATACACCACCAACAAGTTCCCTAGCGAGTATGTTCCAACGGTGAGCAGACCCGGCGCACACGGACTCCCTAAGCGGACCTAAACCCGCAGTCAGGTTTTCGATAACTACGCCGTAACTGTGATGATCGGTGAAGAACCCTACACGATTGGGTTGTTCGATACTGCCGGTTCGTCTTTGCTTCTTCCTTCGGACGCACTAAGACGTAGGGACTGACTGACACGTGTGTGGATGTTGTCTAGGTCAAGAGGACTATGACCGTCTGCGCCCGCTATCATACCCGCAAACGGACGTATTTCTGGTGTGCTTCAGTGTGACGTCTCCGGCATCCTTCGAGAACGTAAAGGAGAAATGGTTCCCGGAGGTACACCATCACTGTCCTGGCGTGCCGTGTCTCATCGTAGGCACCCAAATCGATTTGCGAGACGACCAAGCGGTCATTGAGAAGCTCGCAAGGCAGAAACAAAGGCCAGTTTCGACTGAAGCAGGCGAGCGTCTTGCTAGAGAGCTTGGCGCAGTCAAGTACGTGGAGTGCTCGGCCTTGACACAGAAGGGTTTGAAGAACGTTTTTGATGAGGTGACTTGATTTGCTTTATGGGACTCGTGAAGCCTAATATAAGTTAATTACCGCATAGGCTATCGTCGCCGCCCTCGAGCCCCCGGTGGTCAAGAAAAGAAATAAATGCGTCATCGTTTAATGTATGACCCCCTTTTTCTTTCGCGATGCCGCTCGATTTCTTTTCATCTCACGACGACTTCTCCTACGTTTCAATCTTCCCCCTTTTGTCTCATATATCCCTGTCATCTTTCCCTTATGTCTCCTCTTGTTTCACTCAGGTCGTAATTTTACCCTCATCCAGTATTTTTTCATGACAAGACTGAGCATGCTTTGCGAGACTGGACTTGTGTGCATATTGCTCGCGAGGCCGAAAGTGCACTCTGACCTTTTTCCTCGTGTTCTCTTTTTTCATAGTGATAGTTGCGCAGGAATCGCGAGGATACCACAGGAATACGAGGAAAAAACAACCGATCTCCATCCGGTAGGAAACATAGAATTACGCTAGGCAGAACCGGTACCTAGGATATATGTTCTACCAACCTTGGGCAGAATATAATGCATGACCTGACAACGTGGCAGGAGATGGATGAGACACGATGCAGAAGGCAGTTTATCAAAATGAGATTTCCGGTGGCTTTGGAGGGGCAACAACGTCAGGCAAATAATGAACAAAGTATGAAATATCCGCTTGCGCCTTACCTGACTTCTGGTTTCAAATGCCAGCCAATCACCGGTGCCGGTTGGAAGAAGACCCATCGACCGGCATTTCCATAGACCCACTGCTAGTGTTAGCAGATTACACACAACGTATACCAACTTCTGCAGTGGAAGAGTGTTCCATGAAGTCGAGTTGGACGAAGCGGGTGCGAAGGGCGCGAAGGCTGTTTTAAGGATGTGGTCAATAATGACTCGTCAGTTAAATGTAGCCATATGCGCACCTGCATTCATGCCAGCGATATTCTTAAAGGGAGTAAGGAGTAGCATAAAGACGATCCCCATGCTAAATATCTGTACGCCTCCTCCGGACATGTAGAGCATGAAGGCTTGCATAGGAAGCGACTTGGCGGGCGAGATGGCGAGGTCCCATGCTCGTTTTTCTTTGAGAGCGGTATAGGACGCTGCTACCTTGTCTGCTTTCTTGGCTGGGTGTTTTGTCTGCGAGTGTCAGGGAAATGAGGCGGGTTTGGATGGGCAGTAGTATGGTATGCTGTCACACGTACGCTGCTTGTGGGTTGTCGGTTTGAGAATCCAGGTGGTGGTGCGAGGTTCTTCCATCTGAGATTTGAAACATTTCAGTGGTCATTTCGTTGGGGTTTGGGCTGTAACGCACCTGAATTTGTCCAAGGAGGCATAGTCGAGCTGGAAATTGGGAGACATCCGGGCCACTTGGTCGACGCGGCCGGGCGTGCTCAATTATTTACAACTTCAAACTTCATTCCCAGATGTTCGCGTCGATCGACCCGTGAACCATTGCGAACGTCCAGTTCATCTAGACCGGTACGTATATACGGTCCTCTCGATGGGCCAAGATAAATTATAGTAGCTCAAATCGAACCTTTCAATAATCAACTCGACCATGCGAGACTCGAGTCACTACCCAGTTATTCGCTAGTACGTTGACGCCGGGATACGTGGCGTGCCAGGTTCCCAGAAGGTCCACCTCTTGCCCCTTGAGACAGCCAGTCGCCGTTCATCTCCCATGTCCCTCCAGACTGCGACGATGCTTTTGACTTGTTCCGGCCGCCATCTTCCTTGCCAACATTGTTAGCCGCTTCGGGTCCATTACGCCCATTCTTAATTCGTTCCCTCCGATCCAGAGCTTCATGGCGGACAGCGGCGAGCCGTGTGTAATATCGGGTTCAATGCGAAAATTTGTTTCTTATTCAAGAAAAGGGACGAAAGTATGGGTAACGGCGGAGGTCCGGGCCACAACCTATGAGGTGATAAAGGGGCAAGCAATCTGTGATGTCCCTTCGTCCGATACGCTACAGCGGACCAGAGCAAGCTTACAACTGCTGGGGATGTTAATGACCCTCCCAGCGTCGTGCTAGATCGACTGGCTCCAAGCCAAATTACCCTTACTGTTTGCAGCCGAGACAATGGTTTGATAAAATGGAACACGCATCCAACCCAATCCAATCCCAAACTGGACCCTCCGTCGATTCATTGCAGGCTCGACGATGCATCTTGGGGTATGCTTAGGGCAAGATTTCTTTCAGTCATTTGTTCTCTGAATCAACTCATGGCAGTGTGTACTCTGCCGAAAAGCCACGAGATCGCATCCCTCAGAGTTGCGGTGACCGTGGTTCTGTGATCGGATATTGTCCCACTTCCCGCTTTGTGTAGGTGAAGGGTATCACTGGGCGCCAGTAGCCAGCTAGCTAGCACAAAACACCTACGCTACAGCCTCCCCGTCACCTGAGCAAAGGAAGGTCTAATTTTGTGCACAGTGGGTCACCCGAACGCTTCGTGAGTTAGAAAGGGCAGGTCACTACTATAATAGTCTTCCCTCAATTAACTTGAAGTTGGATGATAAAGCAGTCGGGCCACTGGCAAGGACCAATCATTGGGCTGGTAGAGGTGCATCATCTTTATTTCCGATGCCGTAAGCTGTAATACTGGCGTTGGTGTCAGCATTTTTGCATTTCAACTTCATTTAATTGAGTGCCAATATGATTACTGAATTTTCAATGCAAAATCCCGATTGATGAATCTACAGTGGGGTATAGTAGCTTGTACGTGTGCTTTATGTGCAGTTGACGGTATGATAACCAAAACGTATGCATAACTTGATGTCTCGTGAGACAGCATGATCCGCATTAATAACGTCACCATCCTCGTCTACAGGTTGAACCTGCTCAAGAAAAGTCGAAGTCTCCTCTTGCCGGCGTCCAGTACAATTGATGCAGAGGGCACTTCCCGTCTTGTGCCCGAAACAGCCTCTTCAGCACCGGGAATTGGGTTGCCTTCTGAAACTCGTGACAACCCGGCTAGCCCCACAGCCCGGGCAGCGAGCCATAATTGATGTCTTGATATGCCTGCGCCTGAATCAAGCATGATCCTGAAATATGGACGTTCAGCAATTCATATCGAGTCCATAAGCCGAATGATGTCACTTACCGTTGCAAGTGAGCCATATCGTCGTCCAGTTCCACACGTCGACTTCCCCTTATAATCTCTGCAATATCACGCAAACCCCGGTGAGTAGGAACGTCTATTACCTTAGTATTTGATTCCCCTCGAGTGTAATTTATGGCCTGAAAGATGTCAAAGGACACATACGAACGCGAGCGTTGACTTACCTTCGTTAGTGTTTGTTCCACTTCTGAATAGATGCCACGCCAATAGAACCACAGGATCTGTAGCAAATAAACAATCAGCTCCGAAAGGCTATGGCTTGAATGATATCCTTACCTTTCCTGTTATATCCTCTTCCAGTGCTCGCTGTTCATCTTCGATCTCTGTTGCCTGGAGTTTCTCTTGGAGTGCCTCTATCTCCCGTACTGTGGAAAGGACATCGGTCTGCCTGCAGTGTCCAGGAGTTGGGCCACTGAATGCCAATGGATGGTACAAACCATATCGTGGTCAGAGTGGCTTACTTGATCTGTTCGCCTGGAACCAGGACACAGAAAATGGTTGAATGCAATAAGATGAGAAGCAAGAACTGACTGCTTGCCCTCGGACACATCAAGGAAGGAAGTACAGATGCGTTCGAGTAGCTTTTTGTGATTCGTATCAGCCTCAACTCCTTGTAGTTGTTGTGAAATGCTTACCCCAACGCCAAGAGTTTGTGATATGGATTGTACCTCGCGTTCCGTCTTTCGTTTCTCGCGAGGAGACCACTTGTCGAGTAACAGAGGGGCCACTACCTCACCATTCTGCCATAGCTTAAGTCAACATTCGAACAGATTGCGTGTTACCGCTGAACTGACGAATGACGGATTGGATAGGTGCACTGGTAAATCATTTTCTATGTCATGATGTAAGTTTCCCGAAGAACATTGCCTTACGACCTGCTGACCTCCTGCCGTTCCCACAGAGCCTTCGCTACGCAACTGAGTGTCTAGTATCGAACGGAGCCTTTCGAAGAATGTTATCTCGCCAACCTACATTTCGACAATATGAACAGGCTGAGGTATTAACCAATGAACACGTACGAAATTCTTCAGGTAATCCAAGCCGAACATGGCCTGGAAGTCGACTACTCCATTCGTCTTCTGTTCAACATCCTGCTGTTACCATGAGGGCGCGCTTGTGGGTTTTACGCACTTGTCCAACGCACCGCAGAATTGTGATGAGCCTGAGTTCCTGCGAGGTGGTGCTGCAAATGACGAGATTAGTCAGATAAATTCGACACTCGCAGGCGGGATGATAAGAGCAGGCACCAAATTCGCCAAGGTGTAAAAGTGTTCCCTACAGTCCGAGCACAATATCAGCTACATGACGCAACATGTTCTACATATGCAGGAGTCACCTAATATTTTTGAATTGTTGCCTTCTCGATGCACAGGGCGGTTCTTTACGCCAAGCAAGAGGTTTTTCAATGATGCAGAGGGGGATGAAGGTGCCTTGGTCTGCGGTCCGATTACCGCCTCTTGATGCCGGGTCTGACACTCAAGGTCAAAACAAACCTAGGAACCATGCTTTAAACAAACGCACTACCCCCCATGTCCATCCCTCTTCCTTCACGATCATCTTTGTAAAATTCTGAGCATTCTATGACGGTTGTCACAAGACAGTTTCCCGCAAGGCGAGTGCACCAGGCTTTCAGTAGCAGCTCGAATGTCTTGTTGTTAGGAAGGGAGAGACCCTTGGGTTGATGCAGTGCCAGGTTTTCGCCCCAGGAGTGAGATACAACGTCGTGCTGAGTCTGCGAGCGACGCAGCACACGTTTAGAGCTGGATACATCAGAGACGACTAAGCGATAAACTGAATCCGTGGGATCAATACCAAGTTCCCGCATGTCTTCGAATATGTTGCCGCGACGATTGAAATTTTCGTCGGAAGAGTAGTCGCCATAGTCGCCCAGCTGGGTCAGGTTTGCCACTGGTCCAAAGATATATGAACATTACGACTCACAACAATCTCTTGACCAATGCATTCGTGAAGCCATGTAGAATACCCACCCAATTCCAGCTCATGTGAACCATAACTTTCTGATGTCCACGGCACCCATGGGTGATCGGCCATCTACAGTTATGTGGATGGTTAGTGGTGAATATTAATATACAGAGGGAAGAAAGTACGGACAGGTGTACATTCACGTGGTCCGGTGCAACAACCAGGGCATTGCTCGATGTCAATCATCACGTCGGTGGCGCTCGAAACAATAATCCTTGCATCCCAGATGGAGCGGGGAAGATGAACGCCCTTCATAGTGCTACGCAAATAGGACTTCTCGATAGGCGTATCCCACAGGATATCATATGCTTGTTTGGCGAAATATGCCCATGAGGATGACCGGAGCTCCTGATTTGCAGGGTATTCATCACAGATAACGCTTGCCCATGGTCTACCAAGGTAGTATCCCAGTCCAACCGCAAAGCGACATCTGACGTCATTGTTGGCGTAGACTAAGACAATGAAGGTGCTTCCCCTGGATGAGAGTGCGACAGTATCGCCGGTGATCTCCCATGGGAAGGTGCCACAACGGGTGAAACCATGCCACGAAGTGCGCCTGTCATCAAGCCTAATCTTATGGCACTTCTGCTCGGCGTCTTGAGCGTAGGCGAGATAAAGCGACCTAAACTCTGGGCATACGTCGCGAATATGTGCAAGACCCAAGCACCTGCCAGAGCTAAGTCCGAGTCCGCGAGATTCCAGGTTGATGGTGATCAGGTTTCCATAACGATCAAGACATGGCAATATGACCGTGAAGTAACCAGAGATGCCGCCACAGGGTAAGATGGGCAACCAGACTTGGATGCCCACGTTGGTGACATTAAATACAGAGAATTGACGCGAGTATGCACCGCGCTCCAACGATTCAAGTTTATCTTCATCCACGCTGACTGGACCGTTGTGACGCATGTAGGTCTCTACTTCTCCGAAGAAGTTGGCATCCACTCTTGTGATGTCGTGACAGCCCCGAAAGTAGCTCGGGTCATCCGCCAGGACACCTTGATGCGCCCCAAATTGTCCCTTTGGATTCCAGGCAAATATACTGTGATCCCCGGATACCCGGATGATTTCTAGTTGTAACCGCTGAAACGCTTTCGAGCCTTCCCCATATAACATTGGCATGTTCACGCCAAACAGGCCCAAAAGTGAGTAAGCTCGATCTTCCACACGCGTCGTCTTCCGTCCAGCAGCCCAAGACATGATGTGAGCGACAGGTGGACGCTCCCAGAACTCGGTCCTCATGAAAGCCTCTTCGTCCCTTAAAACCTTCTCTGGAATGCACGTAATCTCCTCCAAGGTGGATGTCAGGTCCTCTTTAGTGCCAATGGACACCCAGTTCGTGTTAAAAAATTCGAGTTGCGTCGGAGCGATGAGTTCCTGGAGTGTCCAGCCTCGCGAAAACCACTCTGGCCAACCGTTGGACCTCTCAAACCTACTGTAGTCTTGTTCAGTAGGAAAGGCTGATTCGTTGACATCGTTGAGGTACACGTAGCACTTCTGTGAGTTGCGGTACCATCGATACATTGAATTAATCGCCTCCGAGAGTTCTGCACTGCTCCGCTTGTCAATGCAACAAGTATCGATCCACAACCATCTGTAACCGTCTTTCATGGCCTGTTTGCAACTCTTGACGATCTTCTTGTAGCCGTCACGTTGCCTGACTCGTTCCCTCTCCTTTTTTGCCCTCTTCATGAGCCTGACCATTTCTTTATAACTAACCTCCGTTCCCCAGCGGTGTGACACTATGGCATAGCTTGTCGTCTTGTCATCAAGCTCCCTGAAGACCTCAGTTTCGTATTCGGCTCGTCGAATGCCTTTGTCTGCGTCAAGCACGACTTGAACGTCCAAAAGCTTCATCTTGCTTGGGTTAACAAGTCAAGGTTAGATCAAAATTACTAGCCATCACACGTACTGCCTAGGTGTCCAAGACGATGGATGATTCTTCAGCACGGTGAGCTTTATCAGGGGAGCTAGACACAACGTGGTACACAACTCGTTGCAAACTTTTAGGAGTGGCACATGCGTACTAATCAGCTTGGCCCTGAACCCTTACTCGGCAGACACAGAAAGCAAGGTACCATCACTGCTCAGATGGGCAGGGGCGCTTGCGAAGTACGTAACAACTGCCGAAGAACTTGCTGTAATTCCGAACCAAATGTGACTAAATACCATTCTAACAGGCTACAGAACAAATTATTGGTAGGTATGCAGCGTGAGCGAAGGAGCAGAATTTGGCCCGGGGTCAACTGCGGAGCAAGCCAGTTCTTGTGGTGGCCACGCTGAAAATGCGCGCCAATAGTATATGTACAGTACACTTGCTCATAATGCATAATGTTGGACCAGCAGAAACTGGCATCTGGTACCGCAAAAAATTCAATAATGGAAAGAAACAGTTATGCATTATGAGCAAGTGTACCGTATGTGCATGCAGGGGCCTACTGAGTTGACAGATCTAATGATGGAATTGGGGTGATCTGGTCCCGTGCAAGGCCTCCGAGGGAAAAGTGGCTCACAATTCCCATCGACCTCGCCAACGTGAAAGCGCTCTGCGGAGGTTCCCTCATTCCAAAACCCCTTCATCAGTCAGGAATCCATAGTGAAAGAGACCATATAGGCCCCTTAGAACAGGAACTGACGCCATGCACCGGGCGAATCTCACGTCCGTCGACTTCTTCGTAGGTCGTACCAGTTTGTTTGATGTAAACGTAAGAAAGGTTCCTCATCATACATTCACTTAACCGTCTGACAGACGCAGTAGGAACAGCTTACTTTTCTACATGTAGGGAACCACAGCAGATGTAGACCATAGCACCCAATGTTTGAACAAGAGGATTGAGTTTCCCAGAGCATCAGATGCATGCGATAGGTGGCACCACGTAGGACCAATGCACGGAACGCTTTCAAGTAAGCGGACACAAGACCTCCCTGATTAGAGAAGGTCCGATCTTGTGCATGATGGGTCATGCGAACGCTGCGTGAACTAGTAGGGCAGGTCACTGCTATAAAGAATCTTCCCTCAGGCAACTTGGAGTTGGATGATGAATCCTTTGTGTCGGCATTTCGGCGTCACAGTCTCTCAATGACGGATACAACTTGCTACTCATGCGAAGTTCGTCGACAAACAATCTACAGTGGGGTATAGCGGTTTGTACATGTACTCGATATGCATTTGACGGTATGACAACCAAGACGCACGCTTTCGGCCTTAGAGCTCGCTTGACATGGCAAGAGGCGTTGTGGTCCCCATCAACGTCACCGTCCTCGTCTACAGGTTGAACCTGCGCAGGGAAAGTCGAAATCTCCTCTTGTTAGCGTCTAGTGCAGTTGAAGTGGAGGGCGCTTCCGGGCTTGTGCCCGAAACATTCTCTTGAGCACCGAGAATGGGGTTACCCTCCGGAAGTCCTGACAACCCGGCTAACCCCGCAGGCCGGCTGGCAAGCCATAACTGATGTCTCGATATGCCTGCGCCTGCATCAAGCATAATCCTAGAGCAATGGATGTTCAGTAACTCGTGTCGACGCCATAAGCTGAATGGCGTGGCTTACCGCTGCAAGTGAGCCATATCGTCGTCCAGGTCCATCCGCCGGCTTCCCTTTATAAGCTCCGCAATGTCACCGAAATCCCGGTGAGTAGGAACGTCCGATATCATCCTAGTACTCAATCCTTCCCGAGTGAAATTCTTGACCTGAAAGATGTCAAAGGACGCATACGTACGCGAGCGATGACTTACCTCGGCTAGTATTTGGTCCACTTCTGAACAGATGCCACGCCAATAGAACCACAGAATCTATAACAAACAATTAGCTCCAAAAAGCGACGGTTTGAATGGTGTCCTCGCCTTTCCTGTTATATCCTCTTCTAGCGCTCGGTGTTCATCTTCGTCCTCTGTTGCTTGGAGTTTTTCTTGGAGCACCTCTATCTCCCGCACCGTAGAAAGGACATCAACCTGTGTGTAGTGTCCAGGAGTTGGGCTACTTGGCATCAAAGGATACTACTAACCACATCGTGGTCAGTGTGGCCTACTTGGTCTGTTCGCCTGGGACCACGACACAGAGAATGGTAGAATGCGGAAACAATGAGAAGAGGAACAAGTACTCACTGCCTGCCTTTGGACGTATCAAGGAAGGAAGTACAGATGCGATCAAGTAGCTATTTCTGATCAGTATCGGCCTCGACTCCTTGAAGCTGACGTATAACACTTACCCCGACGCTGAGAGTTTGTGATATAGATTCTACCACACGCCGCGTTTGTCGTTTCTCGCCAGAGGACCACTTGCTGAATAACAGATGGGCGACTACCTCAGGGTTCTGCTACGGCTCAAGTCAACATTCAAATAGATTCCGTGTTACTGCTGAACTGACGGATGACGGATTGGAAAGGTGCGCTGGTAAATTATTCGCTATGCTGTGGCGTAAGATTGCCGACGAACACCCTTGGTATTACGACGCACTAACTGCACAACTGGACTTCTATTATCGAACGGAGCCTTTCGAAAAACGTTATCTCGCCAACCTACATTGCAATAATATGAACAGGCTGAGCTATGAATCAATGAACACGTACGAAGTTCTTCAGGTGATCTAAACCGAAGGTGGCCCGGAAGTTAACTACTTCATTTGCCTTCTGTTGAGTGTCCTGCTGTTATCATGAGGGGGTGCTTGTGGGTTTCACACGGTTGAGTCCAACATACCGCGGACTTGTGACGAGCCTGGGATACGAAATTTTTCAGGCAACCTAAACCGAGCGTGGCAGAGAGGTCGACTACTTTCGTCTTCTGTTGTCATCATGAGGGCATGCTTGTGGCTACACAGTTGTCCAACGCACTGCAGACTTGTGATGAACCTGAACTCCGGCAAGGTGGTGCTGCAGACGATTATTCAGACATATTTAACGCTCGCAGACAGGGTGGTAGAAGGTACCAGATTTGCCAAGGCGTAAAAGTGTTCCCTACAGTCCAAACGCAGTATCAGCTATGTGATGCAACATGGTCTACTTATGAAGGAATCACCTAATATGTTTGAATTGTTGCCTTCGCGATGCACAAGCTGGTTCTTTACGCCAAGCTAGTGGTTTTTCAATGATGCAAAGGGGGATGAAGGTGCGTGGGTCTGCAGACCGATCACCGCCCCTCGATGCTGGGTCTGACACTCAAGGTCAAAACAAACCTAAGAATCATGCTTGAATAAACTCATCACCTTCCACGTCCACCCGTCTTCCCTCACGATCATCTCTGTAGAACTCTGAACATTCTATGACGGTTGTCACGAGACAGTTTCCCGCAAAACGGGTGGCCCAGGTTTTCAGCAGCAGCTCGAACTTTTGGTCGTTCGGAAGTGAGAGAGCCTTGGGTTGATACAATTCCAGGTTTACGCTCCAGGAGTGAGATACCACAACGACGTCGTGTTGAGTCTCCGAATGACGTCGCACACGTTTAGAGCTGGATACACGAGAGACGACAGGGCGATAAACGGAATCCGTGGGATCGATACCAAGATCTTCGAATATGTTGCCGCGACGTTTGAAGTTGTCGTTGGAAGAGTAGTCGCCATAGTCACCCAGCTGTTTGTGTCAGGTTCGCCACTGGTCCAAAGATACATGAACGTTACGGCTCACTGCAACCCCTTGACTAATACACTCGTGAAGCCGTGCAGATCGCCCACCCAATTCCAACTCATGTGAACGATAACTTTGTGATGTCCACGGTACCCATGGGTGGTCGGCCAACTGTAGTTATGTGGATGGTTAGATCCGAACACTAAGTAACGGACAGAGGGATGAAA
This sequence comes from Pisolithus tinctorius, assembly GCA_024663395.1. Taxonomy (NCBI): domain Eukaryota; kingdom Fungi; phylum Basidiomycota; class Agaricomycetes; order Boletales; family Pisolithaceae; genus Pisolithus; species Pisolithus tinctorius. Next base: position 2,882,718 of record JANFAH010000005.1, on the reverse strand, counting down.
GTACTGACAGGTGTGCATTCACGTGGTCCAGTGCAACAACCAGGGCATTGCTCGATGTCAATCATCACGTTGGTGGCGCTCGAAACAATAATCCTTGCATCCCAAACGGATCGGGGAAGATGAACGCCCTTCATAGCGCTACGCAAATAGGACTTCTCGATTGGTGCATTCCACAGAATATTATATACTCGCTGGGCAAAGTCTGCCCCCGAAGATGACCAGAGCTCCTGATTTGCAGGATATTCATCACAGACAATGTTTGCCCACAGTCTACCAAGGTAGTATCCCAGTCCAACTGCAAAGCGACATCTGGCGTCATTGTTGGCATAGACTAAGACAATGAAAGTATTTCCCCTGGATGAGAGTGTGATGGCAGTATCACCGGTGATCTCCCATGGGAAGGTGCCACAACGGGCGAAGCCATGCCACGAAGTGCGCTTGTCATCAAGCCTAATCTTGTGGTACTTCTGCTCGGCGTCTTGAGCGTAAGCTAGATAGAGCGACCTAAACTCTGGGCATATGTCGCGAGTGTGTTCAGCAGCCAAACACCTGCCCGAGCTAAGTCCGAGTCCGCGAGATTCCAGGTCGATGGTGATCAGGTTTCCATAACGATCAAGACATGGCAATATGACCGTGAAGTAGCCCGAGGTGTCGCGGTAGGGTAAGATGGGCAACCAGACTTGGATGCCCACGTTGGTGACATTAAATACAGAGAATTGACGCGAGTATGCACCGCGCTCCAACGATCCAAGTTTATCTTCGTCCACGCTGACTGGACCGTTGTGGCGCATGTAGGTCTCTACTTCTCCGAAGAAGTTGGCATCCACTCTTGTGATGTCGTGACAGCCCCGAAAGTAGCTCGGGTCATCTGCCAGGACACCTTGATGCGCCCCAAATTGTCCCTTCGGATTCCAGGCAAATATACTGTGATCCCCGGATAACCGGATGATTTCTAGTTGTAACCGCTGAAACGCTTTCGAGCCTTCCCCATATAACATTGGCATGTTCACGCCAAAAAGGCCCAAAAGTGAGTAAGCTCGATCTTCCACACGCGTCGTCTTCCGTCCAGCAGCCCAAGACATGATGTGAGCGACAGGTGGACGCTCCCAGAACTCGGTCCTCATGAAAGCCTCTTTGTCCCTTAAAACCTTCTCTGGAATGCGCGTAATCTCCTCCAAGGTGGATGTCAGGTCCTCTTTAGTGCCAATGGATACCCAGTTTGTGTTGAAGAATTCAAGTTCCGTCGGAGCGATGAGTTCCTGAAGGGTCCAGCCTCGCGAAAACCACTCTGGCCAACCGTTGGACTTCCCAAACCTACTGAAGTCTTGTTCGGTAGGAAGGGCTGGCTCGTCGACATCGTTGAGGTACACGTAGCACTTCTGCGAGTTGCGGTACCATCGATACATTGAATTAATCGCCTCCGAGAGTTCTGCGCTGCTCCGCTTGTCAATGCAACACGTATCGATCCACAACCACCTGTAACCGTCTTTCATGGCCTGTTTGCAACTCTCGACGATCTTCTTGTAGCCGCCGCGCTGCCCAACTTGTTCCCTCTCTTGTTCTTCCATCCTCATGAGCCTGATCATCTCTTTATAACTCACCTCTGCTCCCCAGCGATGTGACACAATGACATAACTTGTCGTTTTGTCATCAAGCTCCGTGAAGACCTCGGTCTCGTATCCGGCCCGTTGAATGCCATTATCTGCGTCAAGCACGACTTGAACGTTCAAAAACTTCATTTTCCCTTGGGTTAACAAGTCAAGGTTGGATCAAAATTACTGGCCATCACACATACTGCCTAGGATATGCAGGACGATAGGTGGTTCTTCAGCACGGTGAGCTTTACTTATCAGTTTGGCGAGGAGCGGAGGGGGGACTAGGCACAGCGTGGTACCCGCTCGTTGCAAGCCTTAAGGAATGGCACATACGTATCAGCTTGGCCCTCGACCCTAGACTCTAGTGTTACTCGGCAGACAAAATGTAAGGCACCATCACCGCTCAGGTCGGTAGGGGCGCTTGGGAGGTTTTAACTCTCTTCTGGATGCAGCCCACGCTGTGTCGATACGTAACGACAGCCAAAGTATGTACTTAATTCCAAATCAAATGTGACTAAAGACAGGACTTGGTCTAGGGTCAACTGCGGAGCCAGCCGGTTCCCGTGGTGGCCACGCTGAACATGCCATCTGATAGTATATAATATGCACCCGTGTGTGCATACGAGGTCGCATAACCCTGGAATTGAGCGGTAATCTAGTCCCGTGTAAGGCGCTCGAGGGAAAAGTGACCCGCTGTCGCCATCGGCCTTCCCGCCAACGTGAAAGCGAACATACATTGGTTAGAGCAAGAACCGACGCTGCTCGCTGGACGAACCCCATATTGGCCGACTCCTCGTGGGCTGTACCAGCTTGCTTGACGTAAACTTAAGAACCAAAAGTTCCTCGATTCACTTCGCTGTAGAGACGCGTTAGCAGAAGCTGACATTTCCACATGTAGGAAACCATGGCAGGTGTGGTCCATAGCACCGAATGTTCGAATAGGATGGTTGCAATCAACAGAGTGTCAAATGGATGCGACGGGTGGCACTCCGTGGGACTAATATATGGAACATTTTCAAGTGAACGGACATCGCCAAGTTCCGATAATCGACGCGGCTGGTTTATAACACGTGTGCTCGATTTACCCAGTACCTATCTGGGCTGCAGCCAATTCTGTCCTCGGATATTCACAATAGTGCACCATCTGACTGGTACGTACATACGGTCTTCTTGATACCGGGATTTCTAAACGAACTTTTCATTCAACTAGACCATGTTGCTTCCCAGCTATTCACAACTTCGCTTCCCTCAGTGCGCTGACACCAGTATACATGGGATGTCGGGTTCCCTATCCACCTTCTGCCTCTTGATACCGCCAGTCGCTCTATGTCACCTATCTTCCACCAGACTGCGACGATCCTGGTGACTGTTCCTTTCCAACATTGTGAGCCGCTTGGGATTCATTTGCTGACATGTGCACATGTGAATCGGAACTCGAGGGCTGAACGTGCTTGTGTTTGAATACTCCGTTCCCGCCTAAAAACGATCTGCTTCACGGAAGTAAGTACCCGTCGTCCATGGTATCTTGTCCGCAAAGACCGTTCGGTTAGGTATTTCCAGCAGGAATGGATGTGTTTCTGGTCGCGCTGGTGTCGGCATTTGCGGATGCGTCCGCCTGCCTCTGTTGATACACTTAACTACGCTTTGGGCCAGTCTAATCTGTTGACTATTGCCTGTAACTGCCTGTCCGCTGGAGTAGGGGAGGCAGGACAGGGGTGTAGGACACAGCCATAGATGATTGGTCAGCAGGGACAAGGTGTGGGCATGGAGCGACGGTAGACACACTAGGTTAACAACAACACTGTACGACAACGGGGAACAATTGGAGCAAGGAACATGGTTCCCCACTGCTCCATGTGGTGAAGAGAGTGGATTCAACCCAAGCACTGTAACACCGCACTGCAACACTGTACCGCAACACCGTACCATAACACCGCACCGCAATACCGCACAAATACAGCAATGAGCTACCACGAAACGAACGCAAGGCAACTGCACAGAGTACATGTGTAGAAGAATACAAAAGAACGAGCTAAGTAACAAGTTCAGAAACAACCACCGCACTGCTACCAATCTGCCTAACAGAAACCAACTGTGCAACGCACAGGGTCGCTTCGTGACTTTGCGCATGCCCGACGTATCACCAGCGTGGTCACCAATAGGAACCCCCTTCACCAGCGAGTACTCGCTCCCATCAGACCTGCAGACACCGGAAAACACACTGTCATCACCCCAGGAACAAGCCTCAACCCGTGGAATCCCCCCAACCAGAACAAACTCCCCAGAGTACCCAGGAGAGGACGACTTCCACACGGTGTTCCCCACACTACCACTACCAACCCCACCGACTTCGTCAGCAACGATAATCTGCCAAAGGGAGAGAGTGCTCTCAGTCCCAGCCCTACCACCACCGTACATGCCAACAACACTCCCAGCTCTGTCACCAGCAGTACCCCCACCCTCGCTACCCCCACCAGTCCCACAGCCAACACCGTCGACAGGACGCCCGAGAGTGATGGCGGAAGCAGTTCCCCTCTTCTATGGGGACTGCACAGAGGCGGAAAACCCAAGCGACTTCATCAAAGCGTTCAACCGCAGCATGCTATTCCTCAACCTGCTCTCAACTGACACGCAGAAGATTAAAGCACTAGCCAACTACCTTGGAACGGGCTCGCCAGCTGAGCGTTGGTACGAGGACCTCACGACAACACAGTTAGCCAGCTGGGACGAGCTGACCAAGGCATTCAACGACAGATGGCCCATAACAAAGAGCGCATCCCAAATGTCAGAAGAATACCAAACAGAACTACTGTCACACAAAATGCTCGAAGAAGATGTCGGAATAATCCGAACAGTAGGCCGGCAAAAGGTATGGTTGCACGTAAGGTGGGCGGATGAGGCCATGGAGCTCGCAAGACGAGCAAAGATTGAGGGAGGGTCCACATTAATATGGCAGGTCAAGAAGCAGCTCCCACAAGCAGTCAGGAAACTACTAGACGATGAATACATGAATTGGAAAACGTTCATGGACGACGTCAAGAAGCTGAATACATCAAGGCTGAAACAGGAACGCAAGGAGATAGAAGAGAGAAAGAAGAGAGAGGAGGAACGAGACCAGAAGCTACTACAGAAGCTGGAAGCGGTGAAAAGAGCAACAACGGCAGACATCACAGCACAACTCCAACGCCTCACAATCAGGCAAGTTGCAATGCCCCGTACCGCGCCAAGAACCTCGCCCTCAACGACATCCCCCAGCTTGTGATTCACACTGCAGCAGATACCAAGACGCAACGCGCAGTACACTCCACCAACAGAAGAACTAAAGGAAACAGTACGGAAGGGACTGGAGCAGCTTCTGCACCATGCTGACGATGAAGAGGGCCAGAGGAGGTACCTTTCCCAACTTGCATCGTGGACCACAAAGCACGGAGAAACTGCATGGGTTACAGAACACACGCCATACCCCCTCAAACCAGGAACTGCAATGATATGCTCCGGAGAATGCTTCAGGTGTGGAACGCACAGACATGGAAGTAGGGACTGCCCAGCGCTAGAAGGAGATTCGTCCAGGTTAAGCTGCAACGAAACAGCATGGAGAGCACTCTGTAACAGGGTCCTGGGTCTGTTCAATAGGAGCACTGCGTACAGTATCAGACTCGTAGCGCTAGATGACCAGGGAAACGAGACGGGGTCATTGTGATGGACAGCACACCGACCCAGGTCCTCGACGTATCTACTACGATAACACCAGCTTCGCCTGTACATCATATCGAGCCAGCAACCATCAATCTATACTCTGCAGCAGTACATGAAGGAAGAAGCGACGTAGCAGATAAAACGAGTCAACCTGTCCCATTCATACACCCGGTCACACTAAAAAACGAGGATGGCACAGGAACAACGATACAAGTGTTGTTTGACGATGGCGCCATGACAGGAGCCATGTCGTCGAGCACGTTCAACGCAGTCAAACACACGCTAAAAGGATGGAGACCGTCGTCACAAATCCTACGCATGGCAAACAGAACCATCGTTCCATTGGAGGCCGTGTGGACAGGCACGATAAACATAAAAAACACAGAAGTAACGGGAACCTTCGAGGTCTTCGACAGCGCAGGGGGCTGGTCATTCCTATTTGGGAAACCACTACTACGAGCCTTCAAAGCAATACACGACTACGCAACAGACGAGGTAACAGTCACAGACGGCAACACCACGACAGTACTATGAAACCACTTCGTCGACACAACACAACCACGAAGAGAGACGGAATGCAACAATTTAACACAAGAGGAGACAAAGACAGAAAACAGAACTAACGTGTTCACCAGGAAAACGAACCTGTTCACACCCGAACGCATTGAATACATCGTCAGACATGTCAAGATCGGCAACAATCTAACACCGAACGAACAGAAAGAGGTCGTAGAACTACTAACCGAATTCGCAGACGTATTTGCGTGCTCCATCAGCGAAGTACTACCCATCCCCGGAGCGCAGGTCAACTTGAACCTACCGGACAACGCATTGTTTAACACCACAGTACGCCAACGACCAATGAACCCCCCACAACGGCAGTTCATGAACAAATGGGTTGATCAAATGCTCGAGGCTGGGCTAATCGAACACGCGAACATCCCCCAGATCAAACACGTCGCACCCACGGTTCTCGCACAGAAAACCCACGATACCACAGAGGGCATGACACTCGACGACATACAACAAGAACTAAACCGACAATGCATGGAAGCAAACATACCACAACCGTTCAAAGAACAAATGAACGCGCAGGAAAAAGAGCAAGCCGTGCTGAAAGAAACGGGAGAAGCACCAAAATGGAGGGTAACGCAAAACTTCGCAGAACTAAACAAGGCTTCGCAAATACCACCAATGTTCCAAGGAGACATTAGAGCAAAACAACAGCGACTGAGTGGTCACAGGTACGTATCCATGTTCGATTTTGCGTCCGGATTCTACGCGATCGAAGTCCCAGGTAAATGGCGACCGTACTTCACGTTCTTTGTCGATGGAAGAGGCTACTTCTGGTACACAAGAATGGCGATGGGTTGGACCGGAGCCCCAACAATGTTCTCAGCAACAGCCTCACAATGCCTAGAAAAAGAACTTGCAGAAGGCATCCTGGAACTCTTCGTGGATGACGGGGGATGCAGCGACAACACATTCAAAGGAATGATAGTGAAACTAAGACGAATACTACAACAGTGTAGAGAACACAGCCTATCGTTATCGCCGACGAAATGCCGACTCTTCATGACAGAAACAACGTTCGCGGGGGCTACAGTAGGACCACAGGGTGTACAGCCAGATCTATTAAAACTAACAGCAATTGTCAACTGGAAACAACCCGACGATGCGCTCAACCTAACGTCGTTTCTAGGGCTCACAGGACACTTCCGCGACCTCATCAAAGGATACGCCAAAATGGAAGGACCGTTACGCGACTGAACGAAACAAGTGGACATCCCTAAGCCCATTTCCAAAGCTACATACCGAAAAGCAATGACTAACTACAAGCTAGCAGATAAATGGGAACAGAGACACACCGAAGCCTTTCTAAGGCTGAAAGTCGCGCTAACAAGCCAACCAACACTACACGCACCGCGGTACGACGGTACACCATTCATCGTAACCATGGACGGATGCCAAGAAGGATTCGGGGTGGTACTAACGCAAAAAACAAAAATTCAGACACCGAATGGCAAAACAGTAGAGTGAACGGTACCCATCGCATTCGTGTCCAAAAGAACCTCATCAGCTGAGCGAAACTACAAACCGTTTCTGTTAGAATTTGCAGCACTAAAATACGGTCTGGACCGCTTCACAGATATAGTTTGGGGATACCCAATAGAAATCGAAACCGACTGCAAAGCATTAAAAGATGTCCTGTCCAACAGCTCAATATCGGCCGCACATGCAAGGTGGCGAGACGGCATAGTTGCGCACAACATAATAGCCGTAAGACACGTACCAGGACGCCTAAACGTAGCAGCGGACGGACTAAGCCACCAATGGGACAACACAGCCCATACGAACGAAGACGGCAGCGACTGGACAGTCAGCCCAGACCCAGAAGCGGCATCAGGTTTAGTGAACGACATATTCATGATCACTAAACTGTCACAGGAAAATCAGCAACTACGAGAACGCTTCCAAGACGAACCATTGTTCATGGAAGTAATAGACGCAATACTCAACGTCAATACAAACACCCCCATAAGAGATTGCAACAGAGCGAGACACAAATCAACGCAGTACCTGGTAGAACAAGGCAAACTATGGCGACTAAACGGCGGTACAAGCGTACGACCAAGACACAAGGTGGAATGCATTACGAGAGCAGAAGCACTCGTGGAAGCGAAACGCCAACATGAGTCAGGAGGACACTGGGGAAGGGACGCGATGAAGTTAGCCCTCATGGACAAATACTACGCACCCAAACTGGACCTCGCCGTAATGAAAGCGATACAGGACTGTGCGAAGTGCAAAAACTTCGGTACAGTAAAATTAAATGCATTGCTCGAACCAATAACAAGACGGCACCCGTTCGAACTACTGGTAGGTGATTACCTGTCAATCTCAACAGGCAAAGGAGGATACCACACACTCGGACTATTTCTGGACACGTTGTCACACACCAAAGGTGTTGTGGACATGGTTACAGCTGACTCTGCCTAACTCGTTGACGAGTTGCGCACAATGCCCAAGCATGCAGATGAAGACTAAAGGCCTCATGCGTAGAAAGACTGTTGGACGTGAACAGTCATCCTTCGCACAAGATCGAGTCGTCAGTGCTAAAGAGAAAAGAGCAAGCGAGTTAAGCGTGCATTAAAGGTTTTTAGCGCCCGTGTACGGCATTCCGGTTTCTGTCATATCTCCACCATTTCCAAAGATATCGACTCCGTTCCCATGCTCGCTTAAAGTGCTCAGCCCCACGATTCTTCCTTCCAAATTTGGAGAGGATCCTCGCACCCTGCACGTTTCTACAGCACTCCATCCATCAGACGCTCATTTCGCTAAGTCCATCAATCATGGCCACCTCTTCGTTGATCATCTCGCTTGTCTCATTTGCCAGAGACAGTGGCTACGTATATCTGCCAGGCATTCCCACCAGCTTCCGTCCTGAAGCCCCCTGGTTCATCCCATCATTGTCAGCCCCGTCTCGTCCCATGCAGCTTGGTCAGCGTGTTCTCCTTGTCAGTATGACTTCCAGAAGGACGTTCTTTGGTCACCTCAGGTCTGTCACTCGGTTAGAAAGGTCTTATGTGGTCGTTTCAGTCTCCCCAGTTGATGAAGCATATGGATCGTTCCTTCCTGCTCCCTGCACCGTCTTTATTCCAGTCTCGTCCGTCATTCTTCCTGCATTGCGACAGCTGCAGTATAATCTACTGTCCTCCAGCCTCCCTGATCACATTCATGACGAGTATGACATGCATCTTGCCTTCTTACTGCAAGATCCAGCAGAAGACGTCCCCCCTTCTCCTCCTCCTCCATCAGAACCCCGTCCATGAAGTTTTTGTTAACTTCGCTGAGAGGATGGAAGGGTGGGAGACGCGATCGCATATGCTCTCATTGCCCCACAGACCCCCAATGCCCTAGCCCCCTTTGACGCCTGACTCATGCCCTTCAATTCTGGAATTAATGCTTCTCTATCTGGAAACACCGTCCATCTGTCATGCCATCTTTGGATCTAGAGATGTCTCCGCCGAGATCTGACTTGCATCGCCACCCCCTAATGTGATATCAGTGCGCTTACTCAGTTTCTGATTCTATTTGACTCATTTTGTGATATTTTGACTATCCTTGACTCGTTCATTGCCAATACTTACCAATCTTCTTTGCTTGCTTACTTATCATTTCTCGCTTACTCATCATGATTACTCAGTCCTTACTCATTACTTACCAAGTGTTTGTGCCTTGTTTGTCACAAGCAGTGCTCCCCCTTCAGTATATAAACCCCCATGTACTTAGCTACCAACAATCAATCAATCAAGAAGTCACTCAGAAGTCAGCTCAGCTCAGCATATCTTGTCGTCGACAGTTGAGGCTCATTCGGAAGAGTCTATCTGTCTTCATTCATATCATTGGTAGTTGAGGCTCCATCAAGGGTCTATCTACCTTCATCTGAAGTATCATCTGTGCTCTGTCAGCACACCTGCTTAGTCATCCATTCACTCCTGCGTAACTCGTCATCGACTTGCGCCAGGAGCATATTCTATCAAAAGTCCATTACCCCCAAGTACTTTCGGCTGAACACCTTCACTCTGTTCAGCATCCCCTCCTCAGTCATCACTTATTCATCTTCTCCTGCGTAACTCGTCGTCAACTTGCGCCAGGAGCACCTCTACTTGAAGTTCCCCCCACATTTAGGTTTCTGCACTCCAGGTTCCGCGGAGGCACACCACCACTCGCTTTACATTTGTCTTTTGTGTTGGTTTTGGTTGGTTTTCACCACCTTTCCACACTTTGACTCACAACGTTCTCCCAACACCTTTGGGTAACGAAGTTCAAGACCGCTGGAACAGCAAAAACCATGGTAAACAGCCTAGCGACTATCTTTAACAGTTCCACAGCGCCAGAAACGTTCATGACAGACGGAGGATGCCACTTCGACAACGAAACAGTTAAAACATACTGCACTAAGTGGTCTTGCACCCACCACGTCATTGCTGCATACTCACCCTGGATTAACGGACTAGTGGAAGGTACAAACAAGCTGTTGCTACACGTCCTCAAACGGCTATGCGCACCAAACGTAGGAGAAGACGACGACCCCGAAGCAGACTGGGAAAAACTACCAAGAACGTGGCCAGACCACCTCAACGACGCGGTCCACGCGCTAAACAACCGCATACTGCCCTCGCTCAAGTTTTCCCCCAAAGAACTCCTACTGGGGCTGGTCGTCAACACCAAACGCACAGCACTGACGCACAGCATCACAGCGCCATCACCAGTGGATATGGCAATACACATGGCATACGCAACACAACAACGGCTCGATGGGTACGACGAAATGGTCAGACACGCCATCAAAAGAAAAAAAGTATTCGACCACCGTGTCCTACAAAGACAAGGAGCAGAAGTCACGTTCACCAGAGGACAACTGGTACAAGTATACAGGAGCGACCTAGACTATACCTTCAAGACCGAACGGAAGCTATTACCTAAGTGGTTGCGCCCGTACAGAATCGCGGAACGACTAAGAAACTCATACAGGTTAGAAACTCTAACGGGCAGACCGGTCCCGGGGGAGTTCAGCGCATGAAGACTACGCATGTTCATGGCAAGAGAAGGAACACAACTACATGCGGATCAACAAGAATACCTGGCGCGACTACAAAGCACGGAAAAAGAACAAGACGTACCAGAAGGGATGGCAAGGGAAGGGAGAGGGAATGCGGACGGAGGAAGCGAATCAGATGGCGAAAAGAGTGAAGAGGATGATGAGACAGACACCGACGACGATGACGACGGCGAAGGACGAGCACCTGAAAGAGAAAAAAAGGCAGCGTGGGGAGCAGTCGAACAAGGAAGAACAGACAGCACGCAGGAAGAGTCGGGCGGCGAGCTAACAGACGACGAGGACGTCGTCATGTTTAAAGGGGGGCACATGGAGTAGGGGAGGCAGGACAGGGGTGTAGGACACAGCCATAGATGATTGGTCAGCAGGGACAAGATGTGGGCATGGAGCGACGGTAGACACACTAGGTCACGACAACACTGTATGAAAACGGGGAACAATTGGACGAAGGAACAGGGTTCCCCACTGCTCCACCGAGCTTCAATCGCTTTCATGCCATGGACCGTGACGATGAAGCCGAGAATGTGCAGACTGCGATGAGGCCGCAGCTGCAGCAGAGGAGCTCCATTCCATCCTTTGTTCTTATTATCTTTATGCTTTTCTTGCTCACGAATCATAGTGGAGACAAGTTCTTGGCTCGGAGTCATCACTACGATGCGTTACACTCTCTTACTTACCAGCTATCCAATTTCACGAGCTGGATGAACGGATCCGATACCAACTTTTCCATGGTACGTGTGCACCTTAGTCGTCGAGTCGAGGTTAACGTTCAAACCTTGGCACAATCAGCCCGATCGAAATCCCTCACTTCGGCCTCTCGTCGAGTCATACATGACACTCGGGTCTCGTTTGGACCCATCTAGTGCTTCATACTTTCCAAATATAACTGGGTTCATCCACGGGGAGATTGACTTTCACAACGTCACGCTTCCGAGCCTGAATGACACCCAGGCTCCTTGGTCGTCGCACGCCGAATCCTATATGGCAAACACGAACATGACGGAGATTTTAAACTCCTTGGGCACGCAGGATTGGAAAGCAACACAAAAAATGGCATGGAGTGTCATCGACCATGCAGTTGTAGAAGGTGTGTCAGACAAGCTGGCAATGGCTCATGTGTGATAATTCCACCATGCTACCTCTGGTCCATCTGTCTGAGGATGCACTATCTAGGGAAGAATCGATTTTGTCGATGCGACAAGTGGTAACAAGATGAGGCTTGATTTTGAGGGTGTCCATTTCATAGCCAATGGTTCGGTATATGGCTTTGCTGAACCTCCCAGGTAATTAGTCTTTCGTCATCATATTGGCACTTCCATTGGCTTATAGGCTTTCAGATGTCATATCAACATCAGGTACCTCCCAGCAATCATACCAGAGGAGTCACAAAATGAAACTACTCGTGTCGTGCGAAATGAACTTCAATCACGGATAGACAAAATCAAGACCATGATAGATAATGGGGTCGTTGACCAAGAGTCTTCGGAAGGTCAGTGTGGAGCATCTTGTCCTTGGACTCCATTCATGATGTGATAGCCAACAGTGGAGTTCAGAGTGATTGCGGATTCTTAGTATATGCTCAGATTGAACCGTCCCCGATCTCTGAAGAACTTATGATTGATGTTGAAAGTGAGCTACAATCGCCAACGGGAAAATGGACACTGAATGTTTTCCCCCTTCACGTCAACGGTGTCTTGCTGAGTAGAGAATGTGGTGTACTCTATCGGTTCTATCACGCCGAGGGACTAAGGTTAGCGGAGATGCTTCTTGTTTGTTACTCGTTAATCATTCAACCCTCTCATAGAACTCAGTCATTTCTCCGAAGAGTCGTTAACTGTAGGTTGCCTTATTCCGTACAAGGAGATTCATTCTCATTGGCAATGGTACAGATGGGAGCATTTCAGGAGTCATTTCCCTCATAATGCTCACTCTATTATGTCGCCACGTTGACCATACACATAGTCCTGCTGCTCTTCAACGTCTGTCGGTCTGGACTTTCTACACCCAGGCCATCATCGACGTGGTTTCTCTCGCTGCACACATCACTTTTGCTATCTTGGCACATGGAAGGCCCTCACTCGCGTTGATTATCCCAGCTTTTGCCTCCTCTATAATTTTTTCCATAGAAGCGGTATATCTTTTACACTGCTTCTGTTGCCGTGTTTGACGTCTCTCTATAGCACCATGCAACCCTTGTCAACCAAGTCCAGGCCCCAGGAGATGCACTCGATACTACCATACCCCCACCGAGACCTCCACAGCAAGCTCCACAGGACAATGGACCAGGCGCTGAAACTGCCCAGCCAGCACAATGTCCTCAAACACCCCCTCTGCTCACAACCCATTCCTTCCTGGGTGCTTTCGCCCGAAATTTGTATTCGGATCCACAGGCACGCATTTGTACATAGGCTGACCATTACTTGTTACTTTTTTGGCTGACTGTACCAAGGGATTGGATTACTTATCTGTCTCACATTCGTTGTCCGTGCAATCGTGTTGCCTTTACTGGCTCTTTTTTCGTCGGATCTATGTATTCGTTATTTTGGCTACCACAAATCGTTCGCTCCATCAAGTGTGGGAGGAGCAGTTCGTTGAGTGCTGAGTACCTCGTTGGCATGTCAATATGCAGGTTGTGGTTCCCTTTCTGTCAGTCGGTTTTTCGTTTGCCTTGCTGGATCTAACAAAGCTACAGATTTTTTGGCAAATTCGACGAATGTATTGGATGTAGAGCCACGACGTAAGTGTCATCCTGAGCGCCACGCCTGGTCTAACCGTCTCTACAGGATGGGTATACTCCCTCGCTGCGTTCGTTCTGTTCCAAGTTGGTGTGGTTCTCCTACAGAAGTTCCTTGGCCCCGCGTTCTTTCTGCCGAAACGGGTTTGTGTCCTCATTCCCAAACGCACTGCTTTTTCCTCCATAGTTGACTTGTCATCTTTTTATATAGTTCGCTATGGCACAAATATATGACTACCATCCGCCAATGCTGTTAAATATGCATGACCCCGAGGCACCGGACCAGCCACTTGGCGACTGCTCCATTTGCATGGAGGTAATCCATGTCAAGGACTCAAAACAATTGCAGCAGGTTACTGGCGGGCTGCTGCAAAAGGTAGGCATCAAGAAGGGTTATAGTGTGGCCCCGTGTCACCATATTTTTGTGAGTTCGATTCCACTGATGGTTGTGGTACTTAGTGCTCAGCACAATCCTACAGCACACGGAATGTCTTGAGAAGGTATGTCGTGCGAGGTCCTCCATTTTGTTTTCTAACTTCGCGATGTTTCCATCATCTGATACAGTGGCTTGCTCTCAAAGTAGGCATAGTCTCGTGTCATCGCACACACGACGGAAACTGAAATATCACCTAGAATATATGCCCGCAATGTCGCAGGCCACTACTGCCCTTGTAATATCATAATGTCGGGGAGGCGCCTCTCGAGTACCGCTGTCGTAGTCCAGCAAGCCTTTACTGCATATGTAACTTGTACTGCGCAATGTCACTGTTATTGATTATGTAGAACTAGCATCCTGTGTCCTAAATTTTGTGCGAGGTGCTTGCTACTAGTCTTGCTGCGAGGTGGCAGATTTGGGTAGGTCATTGAATGTTCCAGCCAGTTAGTGGAAGTTTTAATCTAATCTATAAACCATATCTATCATGACTTGCACACGACTGAAAAAGTTTCACAAGGAAAAGTCCGAAGTCGGAGTTTAGATCCTCATTATCTATTACAACCATCATACGACGCCAATTCTTGTTCAACTTTTGCGACAATGACTTCCACTCAACAGTCGGAATATAGCAGGAAGCCTGAACTTCGGTCCACTTCGGATGCTCCAAACTTATCTTGGCACGGTGCACTAGCTGTACCAGAGAGATACGGCTCAGGGACCTCTACTGACAATGCCATTATAAACCTGGTGCGTCGCAGTTCTCTTCCTGTGGAATAAAACTTAATCTATCAAATAGCTCAACCTGAAAGGCCCCAGCACTGCTCGTCAAAAACACATACGTAATGTGGCAGAACAAGCCGTTGCGATGATTGGCGCGCAACTGCAGGCTGCAGAACACCGCCTTCGCCAGTACGAGGCATGCACTTACATGTGCAAGGCAGAAGTACAGGAGTGGTCTCATAGATTTGACGAAGTGAAACGGTATCTCAAGACCATATGTGAACCCGACCAAGAGCTTGATATGAAACCTGCTGCAGGTTGCATTGACAAAATGCTGAATAGGGCTGGTAATAAACAATGTGCATCTATGTGGTTTACTTGTATTGTTTGCGACCAGTTGTACTTCGTTTTTCTTGTTTGTCACATACAAGGAGCTGCATCGCTAGGACCTGCCTCAAGTATACTTCCTCCATTTACCATGTACCATCTGTAGCACTTGTAACTTCTGCTCCGCTTCACACTTCGCTATCTCAGCAGCCCACCTCGCTCGAATGAGTTCCTGTACAATGTGGATGGGTATGGTGATCATTCGACTTGTACGATGCTGTGGCAGCTCCTGAAGTGCTGGAGGCTGCCCACAAGGTGGCGGAGTTGGGGTGCGTTCACGTTCGGAATCTATCCAAAACCAGTTAACTAATACAAATACGAGGAAACACGAGGGGACACACCTATTACGAAGGAGCTAGAATTGCATCCTAAGCTTCTTATGTCCTGCTGGAGTTTGCTGTCGCTCTGAGTATACTTACTGTTCATGGCTGGCAGACTTGCAGGCCCATGGGATTCGGGTAGGTGCCAGGTTTGGTCTTCACCCACACCTGCATACGCAAAAATTGGTGAGTATCTTTACTCTAGAGATGTTGATAAACTGTGACCGTTATCTTCAGTGATCCACCAACACTTGTCTCACCCAGTACGTCTCTCTGCCTGGGATCAAGATTCCCAAGTCGTTCTTTGAGAACGTATTCTGCTATCAGATTCATGCACCACCACGATCTAACATGAAGAAAATCACCTTGCAGGCTACGGAGGCTTCAAGGATGGAAAGGAGAGGTATGTTCAGCTTGGAATGTCCCGATCTCATTTAGCCTGCGTTATAACGAATTTTTTCAGGCTCGTGCCTGTCAATACGTGATTTGGGTATGAAATCTCAAATCCCCCAACTAATGTCACTGCCAGGCATTGACGGCCTACCGAAACCTAATGCTAGGGCTCCTAGCCTCACTGAAAGAACCCCGGTTGTAGTGATCGTTTTGTTACCTCTAACACAGCTCAATGACCCCGTCATATCTTGCTGCCATGATCGCCACCATTCCGGTGGCCATTACAATCCAGCATTATTGTCTTTTCATACTCTCATGGTCACACTCTTCTGTGGACCTTCATGCAGCCGAACTTTTGACAATCAACGCTCACTCTCAAAACATTGGCTGCTCTGTTCATCGTACCGGAAGTCCACAAGTCTTGCCATTTTGAAGCGTCATGAAAGAGTGAAAAGGGTAGACGCTGCTCTGCAATACATGGTGAGGCAGTCAAGTACTGCACTCGGGAAATTTACTGGGCGCAGCAGTGGACTTCAAGACCTGGTAAGTGGTGACCGTTCGACCACTTCATGAACCGCCACTGCAGTACTCACCTTTACTTCAGGACCAGGCTGGTGTGATACCGAACGACGACCACGGAGCCACTGCTACCCTTGCCAGTGTATCAGATCACACCCAGCTTCGTATTCCAAGTCCACATCCCTGTGTTGATGAGGACGAGAGCAATGATATGCAAACTGAAGATTCGAATATGCATGTTGACACACGACCTGCCAGTGGTAAGTGCCATAGGAATTGTCCATGGATGCACTTTGATATCATGGTTCCTGTTTGTAGCCGAGGGCCAACTTCCCCATAGCCTAATTCAAGATCGTCACAATCGTGCGCCTTCGCCTCCATCTACTACACCTCTGCAGAATCGAGATTTTGCGTCGGGAAATCGAGCAGGCATTATTCGCAGGGTGATACTCCACGTACATGGGAGTTTTCAATCAGAAAGAGACTTCTTTGGCATATGTCGCCGGTACCTCCACTGCCCATCCTTCGAGCCTGACTCCTTTGTCTCATCTATGCTACTGGCCAAAGTATGTCCCCTTTTACAAAAGGGCGTGCACGTTGTTCCTTGGCCTCACCTCCCTCCTCCTCCTTACCCGTTCGTGAACATGACCATATATCGCCTGATGCAATGGATGAATACGGGCAGCAAGCATAAGTCCAAGGGCGAAGTCACAAGGCTCGTCCAGGCCGTGCTATTAGCAGAGGATTTCAATTCTGTGGACTTGCATGGTTTTTCATCTAATAGACATCTTCGACTCCTCGATGAGGACCATGCTCCAGGTGAGAGTTCTGGGAACTCCGAGGTAGTGTTTCCGGACAACTGGAAGGTTTCTTCCGTGGATATCGAGGTGCCCACCAGGACGAAGACAAATCAGGGGAGCAGTCAGAAATACTCGGTACCGGGTTTTCATTATCGATCTCTCGTTGAGGTTATACGTTCAGCGTTCAATGATATCCAAGCTAAAACATTCCATCTATGGCCATTTGAACAAATCTGGCATGATCCCGTCACTGGCAAAGTTCAGCAAGCGTTTGGTGAATTATACACTTCGGACAGTTGGATCAATGCCCATGCAGCGCTTCAAAAGCAAGCACCGGAGCCTGGATGCAAGCTGGAGCGAGTTATCGCTGGTCTCATGTTCTTCTCTGATGCCACTCATCTGGCTACTTTTGGCAATGCGAAGGCTTGGCCACTCTACCTTTATTTTGGAAACGTTTCGAAGTATGCCCGTGCAATGCCAAACTCTGGTGCTTGTCATCTAGTAGCCTTCTTCCCTTCAGTAAGTCATGGCAGTTCTACTCCGAAGATCGACATCTTATTGTGATCGGTATTGCAGCTCCCAGACAGTATCAAAGATTTCTTCCTGACGCTTGAAAGAACGTCCAGGAAGGGAATTGCCTCCCTACAAGCCCACTGTTGCCAGTGAACTGTTCCATGGCTGTTGGAATATTTTATTGGATGAGGCGTTTGTAGAGGCTTGTCACCATGGCATCGTCCTGCGCTGCCCTGACGGAGCCATCTGCCGAGTGTTCCCCCGCATTTTCACCTATTCAGCTGATTACCCAGAAAAGTAATGTGAACTTCTATCAGACATGTTCCTGGCACTCATCAGTAGTTGATACACCACAATTTAGGGCTCTTATTGCAACCATATGGGAGATGGGTCGTCGCCCCTGCCCATGTTGCTTGGTACCCAAGCACTTGATAGATCGCGTTGGAACTCTTCGTGACGCACGTCTGCGAGCATCCCAGTTGAGGGAGTTCGTATTGCAGAAGGTTCTCCAAGTACGTGAAGCTATACTCAAGCAGGCAAAGGCGGTAGATGGATCCTTCGTGGAACGCATACTTGGTAGCGATTCGTGGGTTCTGACCATCGTAAGTACATACGCTTCGTGGCATTTACCTTTTTATTCGACGGCTCTCCAGAATGCTTTTGCAGAAAAACTGTCTGGCCTCGGTCTGAAGCAACTCACCATGCTAGTAGTCGATTTAATGCATGAATGCGAGCTTGGTTCTTGGAAGTCCCTTTTCACACACCTTATTCGCCTTCTCTATGGTCTTCCAACCGGTGCATTAACTGTCGCTGAGCTAGATGCAAGGTAATTGCTCTTCTCGGCGTTCTGCTTCAACTAACAGCATTCCCAGGTTTCGGCAAATACCTTCATTCGGTCAGGGGACTATTCGGAAATTTTCCAGCAATACCTCGGAAATGAAGCGGCTTGCAGCCAGAGATTTTGAAGACATCCTGCAGGCACGTTCATTTACATCTCATCCATGCTGCCTCAGATGCTCAACAAGAGTAAAGTGCGCCATTCCAGTCTTCGAAGGTCTCTTCCCACCAGCCCATGACCATATTGTGTCCACGTTACTCTTCCACTTTGCCGAATGGCACGCGCTTGCAAAGCTGCGACTACACACAGAGACGACCTTAAATGACCTAGAAAGGACCCATATGATTCTCTGTCAAAAGCTCCGTTTATTTTCAAGGAAGTTATGTCCTGACTATTGCACCGTTGAGCTACCTAAAGAGAGAGCTTCCCGGTTGCAGAAGCAAGCCTGTGATGGAGCTGGTTCTGCTGTGCCGTCTCTGCCAAGTGGTGGGAAAGTGAAGACGTTCAACATGTGCACATATAAATTCCATGCGCTAGGAGATTATGTGGAATCTATTAGATTGTTTGGGACGACAGATTCGTATACAACACAAACGGTGATATGCTTCAGATCTTCGGATGTTTCTTCAGACTAACTGATTTCAGGGGGAACTTGCTCATCGTGCTCTGAAAGCCTATTATCCTCTAACTAGTAAGAAAAACACAATTAACCAGCTCTCGAAACACGAGCAACGTCGGAGGCGGCTGCGGGTCATCGATCAGCTACCAGCAGAAGAGAGTTGTAGCAGCAGAGCACAGGGAGCCATCTCCAAGAAGCAACACAACCACTCAAGTTCCACAGCACTTTCTTCCTTCCCATAGAACCTCTCCATTGGACCTGTTCTCCATGCTCCGGGATCAGCAGGATGATCCCGCCCTGAAAGTAAGCCTATCGGAGCAAGCGATTTGTCTTATCCAGTCTCTAACGCCGAAGCTGATCCAAGGGTTTCCTTCCGGACCTCAAAAACCATCTTCTGCACCGACTCCTTCATGTGCCCCTTGCTGACCAAGATGACGAATATTCAGGTGAGGAACGTAACAGTGTTATAATCCAAGACAACAAGCTATATGCCGTATGAACCATGTGAATTCATTACACTACCTATGACATGCGTGAAGAGTACGATTTCCTACACCTAGGCCACCAGTCCGATGTAATGGTTCCTACCGGTGAATCAGGGCCAGGTTGCCATCCATATTGGTATGCCCGTGTACTTGGAATCTACCACGTCGATGTGCGACTTCTCGGCGGAGGTGAGGGCTTCCAAAACTTGCATGTTTTGTGGGTTCGATGGCTTGGTGTATCCCCGGGCCGCCGATTTCGTTTAGCTGTAGGCCACCTCCCCAAGATAGGATTCGTCCCGACCTCTGACCCTGCCGCATTCGGTTTTCTTGACCCCAATATTGCGATCCATGCTGTTCACCTTATACCAGCCTTCGCAGATGGTAAGGGGACTCACTTACTTCCCGCTGGGAAATCCGTTGCACGAAGAGAAGGGGAAGAAGATGATTGGGTAAATTTCTATGTAAACATGTAGGTGTGTATCTCTAGCGCTACACCTCACTAATCCTACTTCTTAGATTTGCTGACCGAGATATGTTCATGCGCTTTGCTGGGAGAAGTCCTGGTCACGCACATTCCCTTCCCCACCCTCCGGCAGGAGAGATGAACAACAAGGATGATGGACTGTTAGGGGAAGAGAATGATGAGGACGATCGGGATGGTAGTGATATGGAGGTGAATGGCGATGAAGACACAGACGACAGTTCAAGCGAGAACGACACAGATGCTTGCACAGATGTCAGCGGCAATTCGGATGACGAAGACGGTGATGAACTCAATGAGTTCGAAGAGGCCGATGTTGATGACCTTTCGTTCTAAAAATTCACCCTATCAACACTAGTACTAACTTCGAAGTAGTAGTTACTACGGCGCACTGGCAGTTGCAAGTTCTTTATTTCCTGGCTGCTGCTTGGTCTGTCTTGTAATTGTGCTCTGCCATCTGTTCTATCATATTGCCTCACTATCTGCGTGATTGGGTCGAGTGGGAAAATTGGTCACATAGCCCGCTGGCATGCGTCTAATACGAGAGTAACGCGTTATCGACACTCCCACTACATCTCCTCAGAACCCGGTCATGGCGCCAGCAAACATATCTCTACCTCACACAAGTAGTCCCTCTCCGAACTGCTTGCAACCGTCCTTCGCATCTCGCGGTACTCAGAACCGATGAAGGGCATCAAGATATTAACACTTTGTAGGACATCAAGTCATTGCAACCTGACAAACGCCTGTGCACGCCGTCGGAGGTGTACACAACATTCAAGAAAATATCGAATTCTGGTTTCTAGTTACTTCAAGTCTCTCAGACGAGTATGCAAGACCGGAGTGGATGACCATCACCGTATTGCCAGTACTGCCTCCACCTGTCCGCCCGAGTAGAGCTGTTGATGGCGGTGTCATGACGAGTGAAGATGATCTGACATACAAGTTGGGTGACATCACTATGGCCTCTGCCAGCGTTCGACAGTGTGAGTAGGAAGGTGCACCTGCTCCCGTCGTAACGGAGTTTGAACAGCTGTTGCAGGCAAGTATCGCATTGTATTCTTTCCCTATCCACTCATCCCTCCTGGTAGTTTCAACCTACATGGATAATGATGTTACTGGTACCCCTCAAGCCCTCCAGAACTCAGGCCAACCTGTGAAAGCCGTCCGGATACGGCTAAAGGGCAAAGAAGGACGTCTACATGGTAACCTGATGGGTGGACTTCTCCACCCGCACGGTCATCACAGGTGACCCAAACTTGGAACTGGACGAAGCTGGTGTTTCCATAAGTATAGGCATGAGTCCTATGACCCTGAACGAGGCACGTATCGACAGATGGTGGTGGGGTTGTCGCTAACGTCTCTGTGTAGTGACACCGTACAACATTGCTTACCTGCAAGAACTCATTCGGAATGGGCTCTCGACTTATCCAGGAGCAAGATACGATGTCAGGGATACCGGAGAACGTATCGACTTGCGGCACTGCAAGTGTCAATGCGTTTCTCCAATACAGTTGGATAGTAGGACAACTTTTGAAGGACGGGGGGTTGGCTATATCCTTAAATATGAGTCACCAGGGTGAAGCTGATGCCCTACTCGAGTAAGCTCTTAGATGTCTCAGAGTTCCTTATGCTGACAACTTTTCTAGCCTCCCGCCTGAACCCCTCCGCGAGGTCCCCTTATGATGCTGGTTTCAGCAGGTGACAAGATGAACATGCAGTAAGTCCAAGGTTGTTAGTTACCAGTTGCGTGTGTTCATAATCATTGTTCAGTATACCACAGTCTGAGACTCGTGCAGAATCATCACAGATTGCATTGGTACACTGCAGGTTCGTGCACGCCCTCCATCGTCTATTCTTCGTCGCTGATGCTGTTTGAGTCAGATCATTTCGCCATAAGCTGACAAACCCCTTGTGGGTGTCATGCAAGATATGCTGTGCGGTATCCGCAAGTACACGCTGCGAGACACGTTCCCTGACTGGAACCAAGTTCAAAACATTCTCCTCTGGGTACCTAATTGGGATGGTCATGTCCCGCTGCCAGCTGTTATCAAGCCAAAGCCCCTCTGGATAGGTGAATAAATTCTGAGCACAGCTATTCCGCGCGGATTCAATATTCGTCGTGCATTGGATTAGAAAACATTGAACCCAATCCTCGACGATGGCATGATGGTCGACAACAGTGAAATTTTGTATGGCATCGTTGACAAAAAGGCGGCCGGCGCAACCAAAGGTGGTCCCATACTTGTCGCCTTCTGTGAGAAAGGTCTCGGCCCCACTTCAAGTCTTCACTGGTATGCAGAGGGTCGTCAACTATGGGCTTTGCCATAATGGTTTCAGTATCGGCATTGGAGATACTTTTTCTGGACCAAAAGTGGTGAGCTTCATCACCGAAAAAATTCGGAGGAGCACAGGGTCTAGGAGATCATCAATGACGCATATCGCAACCACTTGAAGGTCATGCCCGGCATGATTATCCAAGAATCCTTCAGTATAGTGGAACATGAACTTAGCCTTGGCCATGACCAGTCTGGTCGATACGCGCAGGAGCACTTGAAAGAGGACGACAATGTCAAGCAGATGATCAGTGCGGGATCTACAGATTCATATAGCAATGTCTTGCAGATGTCCGCCTATTTCAGGCGGCGGAGTGTAGAAGGAAAGCGTATATCATTCGGCTTCCGCTATCAGACGTTAACTCACTTCACTAAGGATGACTTTAGTCTGGAGGCGAGGGGAGTTCATATCTGTGCGGTCTGACCTCCCTCCAGGAGTTCTTTTTCCATGGTGTGGTTGGTCAAGAAGGTCTCGTCGATACCGCTGTCAAAACGGCAGAGACAAGCTGCATCTAACGGTGTGATGTCTTGTCAAGGCGCTAGAGGACGTCACGGTCTGCTATGACATACAGTGTGCAATTCATTGGGTGACCTCATCCGGCTCATATATGGAGAGGGTGAGAAGGATGGCGCATTCATCGAGCACCAGAGGATCGGCACGTTCGAGCTCAGGATAGGGGGTTCGAGCACAGAGTCCATGTTGGTGTCACGGACAAGGAGGTGGCTTGCTTCCTGGGGTTCTGCGGATCGGTATCGACGATGGCTCCCTTGAGTTGCAAGTGAAGCTTGACGAAGAATACAGTTGACCCGTACAGGATCGTCCCGAATTGCGGTGGTTCATTTTCCTTCATGCAGACAACCTTACTCCCCACCACATGCCTGTCAATCCGCATTGTATCACTTAGAATGCTGTTCAGATCTTTCACATCGACCGCCACAAGCCTAGTGACCTCGAACCAGCGTACATTGTCAATGCAGTCTACCAACTCACGGAGAGGCTCCTGGCTGTGCTGGACGATGATGAACTTGGTAGGGAAGCGCAGGCGAGCGCTTTGCTGACCTTCTGCTTGCATGTACGAGCCACACTCGCTACTCGCTGCGTGTTAGAAGAGTTCCATCTCAACTGCGAAGTGTCTGAGTGGGTGTTGGGTGGGATCCAGGCGAAGTTCAACCATTCCCTTGTCAATCCTGGAGAAATGTGCAGTACCCTTGTCGCCCAATCCATTGGTGAACCAGTTACTCAGATGTCGCTTAACACCTTCCATTATGCCTGCATATCCAGCAAGAATGTTACAATCGGTGCGCCCGGTTCAAAAGAAATTATCAATGTCACCGCCAGTATCAAAACGCCTCTGCTTTCCGTATACTTGGAGTCTGATGTTGCCCGGGTCGCTTTGGACTGTAACTGCTGCAGTCGAGATTTGGTACGACCCCGACCCTACATCCACCGTAATTGAAGAAGACTCCGAGTTCGTGGAATTCTTTGCCATCCTGGATGAGGAAATCGAGTCGAAGCTCCAGCTAGAACTGGTGTCCCAATGCCTTGCTCGTTTGAGGAAACGGTGGAGATTTTGATGGAAGCCGCTGTCGTTGGTGAAAAGGATGATTGTCATGGCATCACAGAAAATGTAATGTTCGGCCAGCTCGCGCCCATGGGTACGAGTGCCTTTGATGTCGCATCGCACTGGTCATTGACACACTACAAGATCCCATCGTTTGCCAGTGCAAAATATACTTGCTACGAACGTGGACGGCGGCATGGCAATGACGCTGTATGACACGCACTCCCCCGCATGGTCAGAGAGTAACTTCAAGGGCAAGTCAGTGGCATTCTCGCCCTGCTGTCAATGGCGAATGGCGGGGAGGAGATCTCATTCCTCGGATACGGGCAGAGTCCTTTGGGCAAAAGATCCGACATGACGCCAACCCAAGACTGCGAAGCACGAGAGACCTTGCCTGCACCCCCATGCGAGTGGCATGTGCATCTCGCTGGTCCGTGTGCACTTCCTGTTTATATACAGTATATCTCATTTGTTGCTTTGTCGCTCTCTTCCTGTTCTGCACACCCCACTATGCACTTACAGGCGACAATGTCATAGTCATGCCTCGACCCCGGCCAGACTCGGCCTCGCACTCACTCAGTCCGGCCTCGGCCTCGCCTGTCCTGCATCTCCAGTTGGTCTAGCGCGGTAGACACTGCTTTGCAGTGTCTGTCATTTCGGTTAAGTCCTGTCCCCGGTCCACCTGTCCCGGTCTCCGTTACCTTTGTCATACCTTACTAATACCTATCTTACCAATCACCTTAGCAATCCTTGCGAGACCGGCATTACCGGTCTCCGTACTATAGTTACTTCTGGTATATAAGCTCGTAGTTACTCGGCCTGTACTCCTTAGTCTGAAATCAACTAAGTCACCTCTGATAACTCCGTCTCGGCCTCGGACTCGGACTGAGACCCACGCAAGGGAATAGCGCTGTATCCTCAGTTGCTAAGTCCAAACAGTCCAAAACCATCTGCATCCCCGACTTCACCTCTGACCCCGACCCCTCGGCTTCACGCCCGCTTCGGTCTCCGGTCCGGACTCAACCCGGACAATCCTCGTACTTAACAGACGACCACTTTGCTGTAGTTATGTACCTTGTGTATGGGGGTAAGCCTCTGGGGAGTTTTTCTTCGGCTTGTGCCTATGTCTCTTGCTGGATGTCCCTCCAAGCAACTGGCACATATCTAGTATGTTTTTGTCGTCATGGACCCCACGTAGATTACTGTACATTTTCATCATGCAAGCTAGGTAGCAATAATGCTGGTGCTGAGTAAAAATCCTGTTGGTTGATTGGGACCATTCTGGGAGCGTTTCAAAGCTACCCTCGAGTGCCCTAACTCATTAGCATATGGCAAAAAGCACTTGGAGTCTCAACATGACATAATAGCGAACACTCAGTGGAATTCTCTTGCCGTATTCCAGGAGGCACGCCCTGTCAAGAAATCGCTTAGGTGAAATTTCAACCTGGGCCGTCCGTCTCGGATGAAACAGCACTTCGGTACATGCTGAGTTCTCAAACAATTCATATGCTGTAATTCAACCATCTCGCAGATGAAATTTCAACCTGTCATCCGAAGTTCTGTAGTCATGTAAACGATATTGCACGCCGAGTCTATTAAGTGCGCCTGCCCGCAAAAGCATGCTACTAGCTGCCACCCACTACCACCTTCAGAGCTCCAGGCATGGCAGAGTCACAGTCTGATGATGGGCAGCCTTCCGGTGACGAAGATGCTCTGCACGTTGCGCACTGCAGATCGAAGAGGCAGATAGCAGCCCTTGAGCTCGAGCTTGAAACCATGAGAGCAAGCTCAAAAAAATCCCGCAGGTGTGTATTTACCATTTGACGTTTTTACTTGTTCACCGATCCACCATAGGCAACAGGACTCGTATGTTCATTGGGGCAGAGCAATAAGACGCCTGGTAACTCTTTATGAAAATGTCAAAGATCTCATCGCAGCGTTCGACCGCCACCAAGAGTTTCAAGAAAATGACCATAACGAGTCTGACTTGGAGAACACCTGCGAGTATGTGAATTCAAACAGTTGATCGGTTTCTAGCTAATTGCTACCAGTGACGACCGTCTCTATAAATCCTTTGAGGAACTCATCACAGTTCTTCCTTGGATGAAAAAGATTGTTTTGCGCGGCACTGCTGATGAGCTCGAAGATATTTGCAAGCAGCTTCGAAAAGGAGCTGATGGGGCGTGTGGAGATGACACGGCTAATCTCAAACAAGACATCGTGTCTTGGTTGACTGACTTGTTCCATCCCATTGAGCCTCCCCTTTGCACTACCACCAAAGATGAGCGCGGGTTCGTGCATGATGTTACTGGCAAGTTAATCTGCCCAGCAGAGTTTGATTGGGACCTAGCCATGTAAGTACTTAAACCACCTACAATTTCTTTCGCATGCTAATGCCGGACCAGCGTGAAAGACGGGATTCAGGATCGCAACCCATCTTACCTTGTCACAGCATATTCTTGGCCGCTCTTCCTTTATGAAAATTTCGAGTTTTACTCAACAGATGCTGAGCGAGGACTCTTCCGATCTTCACTTTTGATTAAGGTATGTGGAATCGATTTCTGGGTAGCTACCGTTCGCGGCGTTGACTTCTGCAGGCGTTCAAGTTCATATTCACATCACCTTCATCCATCCGGGACCTTGACAAGGATCGCACAATGCCTGGACACCGTCGGGGGAGTTCCAACCAGAAGGCAGCAACCAAGAATCACGTTGCTTCGATCCTTGGCATGAAGGCAGTCACTCCTTGGTCAATTGCATACACGGCAGTCCAGGTATGCTACACTCTGGTCATGTATGCTCAATCCCTTACCATCTTAGGTCCGCTTCACCCTTTCCTCCACCAACACCTGGCACAATGTGGACGGCGACTTTGACTATTCACAATTCTACAACGCGATTTTGGATTTTTTCGAAGATCTGCCAGGCCCTGCAGCTAAGAAACGAGTGGACGAGCTGCTTGCATGGTGGAATCGGTATGCGTCCCAAATTGAAGTCACTATGCTCTGACGTCTTTTTAGCAAGGCTTTTGGTAAGAACTGACTGATCACATTGCCTGTCGCTGCAGTCAAGAAATCGTCGGTGTCCCAACTTGCAGCCCAGCGCTTGGCCAAAGAGGTGGAATAATTTTGATTACCTGATGTCGCATTCCCATTCATTACAAGTAGCTCGATTATTGTAATTCCAGTGCATTACCTATCTTCTGCCGGGATGGCAGCTTCTAATATATAAATATATTCATTGCATGCACCAATGCAGCCCAAAGAGTAATGTTTATGTCCACATGGTCCTAGGATTGCAGCATCTGCTGAATGATCTCTGCCTGCCCATGTAGTGGGATGTTATAAATAAATTTACACAGCAGTGGTAGTGTTCCATATGTTGTTTGTTTGTTGCTCTTATTCAAAGGTGGGATAATCCACCAACTACATAGCAATGGGACAACAATTGGCATGTAGTTGTATCATGCCACAAGATTTGCAGAATAACCAGAATTGGCAGGACATGGTGAATGCTAATAAGTAGTTGTTTAGATTGCAGATCAAGGGCTACTTGCTTGCAAGGTAGGATGATATGCCTACTGGATACTGTTGGGCTGAAGGGCTCAATATAGTTCTGAGGTTGGAGACTTGTAATGTAACAGGGACTACATTGTGGACAATATCTATTTACATACCAGCATGCCAAAGCAATACCATCTACCTTAACCCTGACAAAAACTCACAGTAGCCATGTAGATTTCAGTCAACATTACTCATGTGGCTTCTGCTAATACAATATCAACACCAAGTGACAGCTCCTGACAACTTCCCAGCAAATATACTAATGAATGCAGCATGACTTACTAATGTCCAGAAATCACATGATAACAGCCATATTACATGGGACTCAACATGGTGTCCAAACATTTGGTAGAAATGGATGAACCTCAATGGTTTTGTCTATGTTGCAAGTCAGTGTCTGCCTGCCTACAAAGTACAATACACACTAATTGAGGACAGACCTTACATGTTAAACAATGATGTCAGGTAATGTCAGTTGCCAGAGAAAACTATGAGGACTTGTGCATAGCTGGAACAATGCTGACTTGCTGTGATGCATCCCCACCTTGGCAGCAGTTGACAGTCACATATATGTTCTTGAAGTCTTACTCATGTGGCATACATGTATAAGGGTAGCAATAGTAGTACAACCAAATATATTCTATGTTACTGTGGCCAGTCCATTATACTTCTTTGGCATGCCATACAAAGTTCCCTACAAAGTGCAATACACACTAATTGAGGACAGACCTTACACATTAAACAATGATGTCAGACAATGTCAGTTACCAGAATAAATTGTCAGGACTTGCACATAGCCAGAATAGTGCTGACTTACTGTGATGCATCCCCACCTTGGCAGCAGTTGACAGTCACATATATGTTCTTGAAGTCTTACTCATGTGGCATACATGTATAAGGGTAGCAATAGTAGTACAACCAAATATATTCTATGTTACTGTGGCCAGTCCATTACACTTCTTTGGCATGCCATACAAAGTTCCCTACAAAGTGCAATACACACTAATTGAGGACAGACCTTACATGTTAAACAATGATGTCAGACAACATCAGTTACCAGAATAAATTGTCAGGACTTGCACATAGCCAGAATAGTGCTGCCTTACTGTGATGCATCCCCACCTTGGCAGCAGTTGACAGTCACATATATGTCCTTGAGGTCTTACTCATGTAACATACATGTATAA
Organism: Pisolithus tinctorius; assembly: GCA_024663395.1. NCBI lineage: Eukaryota > Fungi > Basidiomycota > Agaricomycetes > Boletales > Pisolithaceae > Pisolithus > Pisolithus tinctorius. The sequence continues at coordinate 2,853,911 of JANFAH010000005.1, read as the reverse complement.
GGGTAGCAATGGTAGTACAGCCAAATATATTATATGTTATCATGGCCAGCCCATTGTGCTTCTTTGGCAGGCCATACAAAATCTTACAGACAAAATTTACTGGACATGATGAACGGGGAACAATTGGAGCAAGGAACACGGTTCCCCACTGCTCCACCGCTGAGTGAGTAGACTGTGAACAGTCCTTTCGGCGCGATCTTGGAATCAAACAACGTGAGCATGCATTGTAATATAGGATTGCAGTTTCTGAAGGTACTGTGGAAGTCTGGAGTGGGTGTGATCGTTTGGAGTTCCCCAGGTTGTTCACCAAGTATCATGCATGCAAACGCTTCCTCTGCGCTCTTGCTCGCAATCTCCGCGACCACAAGTCTGTTCTTAAGAAAACGCAATCCAAGGCCCTCTTTAACTAAAACTTGTAATCGCCTTTTCCTTTTCCAGCCTTTTGACCGGTGTCCTCCAGGGAAACTGAAACCTCTGGTGGATTCATGGGACGCTGTCTTGGTGGGTCCCTGATTCACCTGCGGTGAAGTTGGTTCTCATAGATTGATTTGCTGTGCTAGATTTCCGTGGAGGGTGCCTTTGATCATCGATAACTGTCAGTTAGCTCTGGGAGAGGGGGCGAAGAGCGGCGAGGCTGCAATGCCTCCGCATGCGATAGTCTACGAAACAAGTGCGAAGTGCCAGGTAAAGCTCCTGTTTCGAATCCACATTTCAGTTCGGCAACTGTAGGACCTCCTCAGAGAGCTCGCCTCTTGCCCTTATAGTCCGAAGGCGGTCTTGAGGTTGCGGCTGCCTATTATATGCCAACGCGTTGGTTGTGTCTGAGCTAAAACCCACAAGTTGCACGTCAGATTCTATGGGGACCATGCAATTAACAGGGCGTCAGGAGTAGAGAAACCATGCGAGAGTGCTCAAATAATATTTATTAAATCCATCCCGTATTGCATGTGCCAGACAAGCCCCAAATGTGCTGGATAGGTCGTCAGTTCAGGAACTGAGTGCTCAATACCTTGTGATAAACAACTGTCAGGACAACACCATCAATTCGAAAGACCTTAAGATGTAGAAGCTAGTTGCCCCGCGTAAACTTCGCTCATACAAGCGCAATTCATACTACAAATCATCCTAGAACATTAACAGTGTCAGGAGGCGGACACACACCCCCCTCAAAAATACAGCTGCAACCACGCAATGCTGTTAATGAACGACCCCTCCTTGCCAGCGAATTGTTGGGGTTCCAACATATCTCCTCTAACAGCAAATCCATGGGGACACCCAGGCCAGCAGTCGCGTTTATATCCGGGAGCGTACTTGCCGCCGCCAAGGATGGTATCTATTTCTTCTTGCTGGGGTACAGAGATTTCGTTGTCTTCGTTTCCCATTTCAAGGAGAAATGGTGCCTTGGCTTTTTGTGCGAAGGTCTAGGCAGAGACCCAGAAGAATGAAAAGGACAATCCGGAAAAGAACCAGACGGATTTTATGAACATACCTCGAAGGTAGTCGGAACCACAACCTGCGAAGGGTGAGCGACAACAATGACGTCCACAACCTGATCACACGCAAGATCAATCGCGTAGCGACCTAAACAGCACGGTTTTTTTAGATGACCCCGAAGTGGCCGTTGAGGGGCAGAACATACCACCGAAACAGTATCCGGTTACTGCGAGAGAGGTCACCCCCTGGTCCTTCAACGCCTGTATGACCTTGTCGATAGGGGGCCGGGTCGCCTCGGGGGTATGATTCTGGGTCCAAGCCTGGACGTTAAACTTGGGATTCTGTACAGCCACATTGAATGAGTGATTCAGTTTCGAGGACGTTCGTGTACGTACGTTGAAAGCATACGGAGGTGCGGGATCGCCGTGCAAATAGTCCGGGGCAATTGTCTAGAGGTTCTCTATTAGTGAGTGGGCGGAGTTAAATAATGACAAGAGATATAATCACCCAGTAGCCCTTCTTTGCGAAGTCGTCAACGAGCAACTACAGCGTCCCATTAATGTACGCCAAGCCATGCAATTGGATGGAACAAGTACTAAGTTGTTCGAAAACTTCACACCGAATATGTCCGTCAAAAGGATCAAGGCCTTCGTGTGGTCGTATTCGCCCGTAGGAGTGCCTACATAGCAAGATACGCCTCCGAGAATCTCAGTTTTGCCTTCATGCTGATCAGCAAAAAGGAATAGCACATCTATTGGTCGAACTGACCCTGGGGAGAACCCAAGTACTGCTTTCCTAGAGCCGAGCATGGTAAGTTTATCGAGAGGTACATGGAAAGCTGCTGGCGAACTTGCCTGCCACACAATCGGAGCAACTCATTTCAACTTTGTGCGTTGATCCGGGATGTGAAATGAGTGCTATGCTCACCCTTAAATACCGCTGTAAATTGTAGCGTGTTTGTTCAAATCTAAACTTGTGTCCGAGCCGGTAGCCCACTAGCAATGTCATATCTAGCTGCTGCTCGTGGGCACCTGGAGCCATATCGAGGCAGAGACTCACTCATCAGGTCAACCTGCGCCAGGTGTTACTATATTCAATGACAATACCAATTTGTCCCACGATTGGACCCAGTGAACGATGTTCATTTCTCTGCTCCGCAGTGTTTCAGGAATAAACAAGTTGCCGGCGAGTTGGATTCCCTAGAAATGTTGTTCAGTGTCAGAGCCGTTACATTTCCAGCACCCGGAGTACCTAAAAGCGCAGAACCCACCCAACAACATTTATCGAGACGCACCCTGCCTAACGGTCACGGCTTGATCAAATCATATAGGAACGGTACATACCTACCCCCGCTGTCGCAGGCGAAAACCCATTGACACGTGGCCTCCGACTTTCTATCGCCATACCCGTGCAATATTCCACAATCTGCTTACCTGATGCAGGAATTCTCTGATTGATCTTGAGACCTAGGGTGGTATTTAAATCCACTACATACCCTTTGAGTGTTAGCTCGGGGAAGCTACGCCTTTGAGCGACAGCTTCTGAGGGTTACTCGCTCCAAGAGAGAGAGAGTTCCACACTTCTGGTTGTGATCTACCTACCGTTGCTTATGTAATCTTGGTGAACAAAATCGGCGAATAGCACCCTGCAGGTTCCATCTCTCCGCCTGCAAGGAACGGATCAGGAACGCGTCCATGTGGACATGACACTAAGAGATAGTCTCCCCACTGGAATGCAGGGAGTTGGTCTGGCCTGCTTGTGGAGTTTTGCCCTAATCCTGTCTTACCGTACCACTGGTATCTCAGCATGAGAGCGGAAAGTGGAGTGTTAGTCGGGTGACGTCCTACTCTTATAACCTGACGCAAACGTGGAATACCGGCTTAACCATGATTCGATGTATGGAGCTAGCGCCAGGTCATATCCCACTGATAACAGGTAAATGTATCTTCGAATGCGCCACGGTGCCAACTTGCGGCTCTCCCATTACCATTATTCGTAGCTTCCGCCTGGCGACCTGTGTGTGATTTCACAATCTGTGACTGAACCCCTGCCATAGACTTACTATGGTCCATGTGCTTATGTAGTCCTCGCTTTTGCTATTTTAGTTGCGCTTTCTGCAAACACAGCACCCCACAGCGTACAGACTCCGGAGGCTGATTATCTGCCACCATCACATTATTCGTTTGTCACTGATCTAAATTCCTCATGCCGAGGGACTTGCCCACCCGCGCAGAGAGTTTATTTCGTTCCATTCATATCACCCTGGTGGAGGGGAGACAAGGGCGACTTTCTCCAGCTGAAAGGAGCGATACATTTCTGTCACTTCAAGGTGAGGATCGTCGTACCCATAATTGAGATGGAAATTTGAAAACATCGTCCGAATCGATGAAAGTCAGTAGTACCCTACAGTGAACTTACATGGACGCCGGCCAAAATGTCAATACAGCGACGAGAGTCTAAGAGAGGCAAGATTGCGACAACGAGTACTTGCGCTGGTTCTGGTGCGGTTTGTGTTTTTGAAACAGCGCTCTAGAACTGGTATTCCAGATCACCCGTGAGTTACCTTGTCGAAACTCATCATAGTAGAACATACCTGGAATGACCGACTGGAATAGGCTCATCGAGTCCGACTTCCCATCTTTGCCACAACGTACTCCCTGCCCACCATCTTGATGATAGCTCGTCTGCCTACATCTCTCATGTCGATATAGACAGCAACAATGTTCTTGGTAGTCCCAGCCACCAACCCTGCACTGCGAGCTGCTTCAGCTCCGTACCTGTGGTGCACACACCGTATCAGCGGCCATATCGTAACAAATGACAAGTGTCAAGATGCGAAAAATAGGCGTACTGGTGTTCGACGATGCGTGTGAGATTATCCCCACTGACGGAAACAATCTACTTGAGGGAAGAATCCATCGTCGACAGTATCATATCCACCGAGAGTAGCAAACGTTTGGGCATCCCCAGAGGCGGGGGATTAGATGACTCTTTGGGAGTAAACATGCCTGGAACGGGTGGTTGTGGCGATGGCGTCCTCGAATATCTTGGCGAGAGGTCTTTCCTAGGAGGGAGAGGTGGTTTGGTACTTTCTCCACTGTGCCGTGGTCGGGGGGACGACGGCGACGGCATGCGAGGAGGTAGAGGTGGCTTCAACGAGTTCGCGGCGGTTCCTGAGGGTGACGGTCCCAGTGGGACCGGTGTTAAAACTGGCGCGGGTTTCTGCTTCCCTCTGACCATACGCTTCACCATACTCTGGATCAACCCAACTGTCTCGCTGCTGACCGTCGCAGCTTGAGCACTGAGTGAGTGAACAGTTGACAACCCCTTCTGTGTGTTCTCAGAAGTGAAGAACATGAGCACCCGTTGAGATGCGAGACTGGAATCATCATTTGCTGAGGGGGCTGGAGAGTGAGGTTTGCTGCGGTCGATGTAGTAGTCTGAAGCAGAGGTAATTGTCGTCAAGATCAGTCTCGTAGTTCCAGAGATAGCACGGCTAGAGGGCAAGCTCAGACGTTTCAAGATGAGAAAGAAGTGCTTTGACACTTGCCTAACGAACGTCGCCGAGCTGGTGATCCAATCTCGCTCTTCAGGAGGTACCACGCGTGCGAAACCTTCCTCTGCATCCCCATCGATAATCTCGATGACCACAGGCGCATTGTCGGCGTAAGGAAGGACCAACGCAGGATCCTCCTTTATGTGGAACTTGTGGTCAAGTTCTCCGACTACCCGACCGGTATCCTCGTCTACGAAGAACACGCGACCTCTGGCAGATTCATCGGACACTGTTCCCACTTGTACCTGACCTACTCGCATCGGAGTCTGTTCCTGGACGTCTGCGTACTGTGATAGAATTTCGTACAAGGTTTCTTGGTCCTCGACAACCTGCGTGTCGTTCTGCGAAGGGGTAGGAAGCAGTAACATTGCTGTCCTGCCATCTGCGGTGCCAAACGTGTACGAACTCCCGTCATGTCTCGAAGTGACATTTACTGGTCTGGACGGATCAATCGGTGTATCATATACACCTACGCGAAGTACCAGATAGAACTCTTGATTCGAATGGGCATCGCGGGCCTTTCCACCCTCGGCAATGGGGACACTAACACTTTTGAGTTCGAGTACGCCACATTGAGATCGACCATCCACCTCGAGGGTTGCTGATGAGAACTTGAGAAGGGTAAAAGCTTGAAATGACATCTCTTGCAGTCCCGATTCTGCCGCTGTATGTACACCTGCCGCCCCACTGAAATTCGGCACAGCCATTAAATAGACTGTTGGCCAACTACCCCCCTTCAGGGGGTAGTTTTAGATCTACGTATGTGCTGGGGAGGTATTGGGGCTGTCCATCTACTTACTACTTCTGTCAGTTACCCCTCCCTGAGGGTCAGGGCCGTGTACAGTAAGCATAGGGGTAGATAAGGGGGAGGGAGGGTAGTGGTTTCGAGCCTGTGAAAGCTCTTGTCAGGGGGCTACTGCTACCCCAACCACCTCCTATTTGGGGCCATTTAGGTAGCTACCAGTAGGGCTACCAATGATGGGAGTTGCCCTTACCCTAGATGCTCATGCTAAGGGTGACCCATCTATGGAAAGCCAGACCATCACAGTTCATTTTTCAGAGTTCTCATGCTGAAAAATTGAGCTCCAAAAAACTGAGACTCCAGACACTGCTGTTCAAATAACCAAAATTGTAAATACCAAGGTTGTCAAGCCCACACAGTGGTTATTTCAATGTTGTCAGACACTTGAAAGAGTGTTCTAAAGTGAAAACAAAATATTTTCTTATGATATGAGTTACAAGCACATTATAATATTTTATTCTGAGTGGACTGATAAATTGTGTCTAAAGTTCATATGATGACAAACATGAAAGGATCTATCTAAATGTGATTGAAGGGTAAATATCAGGAGGACATCAAAAGATTATTGATAATAATATCTTAGTCAAAAGATATGAACAATAGCAAAAAATTAAAATCAGAAATTGCTTCTAAGCCACGCATGATTTAACATTATGTAATGTATTATGTGGTATATCAAAATAAAATATTTTTTTACCCTTCAATCACATTTAGATAGATCCTTTCATGTTTGTCATCATATGAACTCTAGACACAGTTTATCAGTCCACTCAGAATAAAATATTATAATGTGCTTGTAACTCATATCATAAGAAAATATTTTGTTTTCACTTTAGAACACTCTTTCAAGTGTCTGATAACATTGAAACAACTGCTGTGTCAACTGCCCCCCAACATGTCATGTGAGATGTCATGTGATATACATGCAGCATCTTTTTGAAGTGTCTTTTGAGTCTGACATGCACATGTTTTGTACAATGCAACCCTTGTTATTTTAGGCCTGGGCCCATGGATGCCTACTCAAACTGTCTGCCATCTCTGGCTAAGCTGCAACTTGTCTATTATTGTTGTATAATGAAAAGACATGCACCTGTACTACTGGGTGCTGACTAAGCATGCAAAATTGCGCACTATAAAGCACCCATGGCAGCAGTTTTTGGCCATTCCCATGGTCTTTAGATGTAGTTTATGTGTATGTGAGAATAGGTCATATAGATGCTGTCCTCAGGGTGAGGCTTATGCCAATTGCAAAAATAGTTGCATCATCTACAAGCCTCCAATTGTTGGAGATATATTCTCCCCTGTCTTCTCACTTCTTTTGGTGCGATGTTTGGCTGCTTACATAAGCCATTAGAGCGCACTTACTACAGTCATTACACTGTTCCCTCAGTAGATTGTTCACTACTGAGGGTAAGATCACCATTCATTACCAGTATTCTACTTACTGACTCCCTGTAGTTGCCTACAGGTCTATCTAATATATCAGTAGATTGTTCACTACTGAGGTTGCCTACAGCACCCTTTTTCTATACCAATGCCATAATGAATTCCCTAGATACTGTATGTAAGGCAGCATTGCTAACCCTCATGAGTCACTCATAAGAGCCACTGGTTGCAGCCCACCATAGTAGACTGACATTTCTGAGGGGCTATGCTGAGCATCAGGAAATTAACACATTGACTATTTTGACTATTTTGTGACTATTGTGACTATCTGTGACTTTTTTTGAAGGAATCTACTATCTGTGCTTTTTTTTGACCACACACAGCACTGAAGAATGAAAAGAGAATGGAATCTATTAAGACAACTCAGGAATACTAAGTAGATGATATATCTAAGCAAAGAAGACTAGAAAATGTCTCAAAATTCAGAGATATTGAGCCATTGGTGTGATACACACTCTCTGAGAGAAAAATCACAATATCTCTTTGAAACCTTCATCAATTTGAATGTTTGTGGTATCTACTGAAAGCTATGAATTAGATGGTTTGAATGAGAGCAAAATCAGTGAGAACAGTGCAGTCATACCTGTTGGAGATGGTTAACATACCTGTGGGAACAACCAACAACCCAGGGGCCAGTGTTCCCACAGGTATGATTCCCATGTCCCACAAGCATGGTAGCACTGTTCTCACTGATTTTTCTCTCATTCAAACCATCTAATTCATAGCTTTCAGTAGATACCACAAACATTCAAATTGATGAAGGTTTCAAAGAGATATTGTGATTTTTCTCTCAGAGAGTGTGTATCACACCAATGGCTCAATATCTCTGAATTTTGAGACATTTTCTAGTCTTCTTTGCTTAGATATATCATCTACTTAGTATTCCTGAGTTGTCTTAATAGATTCCATTCTCTTTTCATTCTTCAGTGCTGTGTGTGGTCAAAAAAAAGCACAGATAGTAGATTCCTTCAAAAAAAGTCACAGATAGTCACAATAGTCACAAAATAGTCAAAATAGTCAATGTGTTAATTTCCTGATGGAGGGTCTCGCCTCCACAAACCTTCATGAGTAGTTCTTAAGAGCTGCTGGTGGCAGCCCACTGGAGTAGACTGACATTGCCAAGAGGCTACACTGAGGGTCTTGCTGGAGTTGTTTTTTTGTTCTTTGTGGCAGTCATCCCATACAATATATTTTCTTCAGTTAGTTTTGACCTTGGTCACATGAGAACAATTCACAGGGCATAAACTAATTTTATTGAAGGCATACAGAACACAATGTGTGTTGATGACCAATACATACTATGTGTGAGATCTTGGAAGCATATGGTAAATTTTTCTTTAAAGTTTTCTCTTGAGAATGGTAAGGAAGATGTATGCAACTGGCAATATATAAACTTGAAAAACATCAAGCCCAAGAAGCTAGAATGGCAGACTACTTGGCAGTGGACTCAGATTTTGTGGTGTTGCCAGGATGTAGTAGAAGAGAAGTAGTGCCAACAGCAACTTCTGGGACAGTACCAGTCTAGTCAATGGGAGTGGGGTCATGGTGGAAGTGAGAATCATCATACCCTCCCCTGCCAAAGTAGTAATCTGGTGCATGAGTGAGAGTGACATGCTGGATGTTGTAGTTGGGATGTCCTGTGTTACTAGTCTGTTGCTGTGGCATGGTTGATGGCATGCCCTCCATGTATGATCCATAGGATGGATGGCCAGGTGGTGGATATGGGGGAGGATAGGGAACTGATGGATGGTTGTACCATCCTCCATGCATGATGGTGTTGTAATCATAAGGTACCCCTGGCATCTGCCACAGTGGGATACCTGGCCCAGGGAGCCACTCAGTGAAAGTATGTTACTGTGATGGATGATTGAACTGTGTAGCATGGAGAGAGTGAGGTACATTGTAAGCAATGTGTGGGCCACCAGGACCCAAGGTCAAACTCAAATGTGTACCATGAAGGGAATGTGGACTGGTTTGCTGAGTGTTGTCAGCCTCACTTTCCATCATAAGTAGATGTCCTTCCTTGGCTGCACAGAGCCTAGCAGATGCAGTATGCAAGACCTCACTGGATGTACTGGGAATTTCTGGCTTGTCTTGGAACACACAAAGCTGAAGGTTAAATGGCTCTTGGTCACTTCCTAGGTGGGCTTTACCTTGCACAAGCCACAGTGCTGGGCACTTGGCATGTGTTGTTGGAGACCCTTGTCTGGTGGCAGGGCCACTAGCATAGCCTGAGAAGAACCCTCCATCTGGCCCATCATCCTCACTGACAAAGAGATCAGCAGTGGAACAATTGACAGGGGTGGAGGGAGTTAGCCAGGGCAATAAGTGGTCATTAGCAGCATGCATGTAATGTTGAAAGTGATGGAGCTTGCCTGCATTCAGTTTCATGTCAGATTCATTGAGTACTTGTGTGCCCTCAGGGAGTGAAGTGGAAGTGCCATTGGAAATGGTAGAAGTATCTGATGCTTCATTGGGGCTGGGGATTGCAGAAACAGGGACAGAAGTGTTGTGCAGAATGCTGGGAATCTCACAGGAATCAGTGATGTTAGAAATACTGCATGTAACTCCAGGAGCATTGGAGCCAACAGCAATGACCAAGGTAAGGTTTGCAGTGTCAGCAGACACTTTGTGAGGGTCTGAAGTGGTAGACTGAAGAGTTTTCTGTGCAGAACCAGTGGCAACAATGTGGTGAGTGGTGTCTGAAGCAATAGCAGGGACATGTGCCTTCACAACATCAGTAGTCCCCTTGCAAGACTCTGGAATGTCAAGTCAAATGCTTTTGGTGATGATATGATCAGTGAGATCTGACATAACAGGAGGGACAAACTTCTTCATTGTGCTGGTGGAGCCCTTGTGAGGCCCCAGAATGTCAGATTGAATACTCTGCTCTGCCATATCATCCACTTGACTACCATCTGATGAAATGTACATCAGCAATGATGAATGCACCAGCCAGCCAGCCTACTCTTCAAAACTTTTGACATCCTTGCCTTGCTTTGCTTAGATGCCTTTACTTTGTGCTTGCAGGAAAGTGGTTCTTGCTCATAGTCAGACATATCCACAACATGCCTCACCATCTCTCATCTCAACATCACTAGCTACATTGTCATCATCCTGGGCATCTGTGGGATGAAAGTCATCACCAGAGGACTTGGACTGAGATTGTGAACTACTTGAGAGGCTTATGACTTCAGAAGCTCCAGCAGCTTTCAACTTCAAAGATTGTTGAGGAGCACTGAGTGCCTTTGGCCAAGGGGCAGTGCTGGAACTAGGTTTCTTGTCCATGGAGACCTCTTCAACACTGTCAGAATTGCCCAATCCTTCTGTCTTGTCAACTTCAAACTGAGCTCTCTTCTTGGTCTTATTCCTCTTGACACATGTAGCAGTGATGTTGGACAATCAGCTGAGTCCAAGGTAATCCACAGTGGAGTTCATGAACATGTGCTTTCCCCTTGTAAGATTAGAGTCATGACATGGTGGGGCACTAGTGATGACCAGTTTCTTTGATGAAAGAAGTGCATCTGTGACTGCATTAGCATCCACTGGCACAAGGAAAATTAAGAAGGTACCTTTCAGTTTAGGCAAGTGCTGAAAATGAAGCTGGTTGGTATTTTGGTCCTTGAGAGCAGCAATGAACTTGGAGCAATCAGTGAGGGTTAAGTCTGAAATGCCCTTCCCATTTGCCTTTCTGTGGTGTTCCTCAGCTGGGAATATAACATCTGCTGGCCAGTTCATCAAGACCAAAGCACTGCCTGCCAAATGATTGAGGAGTGACTTCCACGGGAACAATTTTTGTGGTGCCCACTTGCAACCAAAGCTCTCTAAATAACATGTTAAATGGCATTGCACAGGAAACATGAAAGGCCTACTGGTATGCTTTCCAAGGAGTTGCTTAACTTGCTCATGATCTGAATGAATAAATTTAACTTCATTATCACTTAAGTCAACCCCTTCTGGAGACCCATTAGGTCTACATAGTTCTACAGATGTATATACCTATGAGGTCTTGACAGGTCAGGTATCCTCAACCACTTATGGGGAAAGTTTTTTCTCCAGCACCATGCCTAGGGATTCTCCAGCCCCCCCAGGGATTTCTCCACAATTAAAATATGTTTCCCCAAATATGTCAGAGTGACTGGGTCCAGATGGGCTTTTCTCCAGCTGAAATAGGGTCTCCATTGGACTTTCTCCATGCCAATAAGGACCCAAATGAGGGTTTTGCCAGCTGAAATAGGACCTCCATTGGACTTTCTCCATGCAAAAAAAGACCAGGATGAGAGTTTCTCCAGCTGAAACAGGGCCTCCATGGGATTTTCTCCACACCAAATGAGGCTTTCACCAAATGGGTTGGGAGAATCTCCTAGCAGTTATGGGGAATCTCCACAAAGTGTGGAGAATCTCCAAGTGGGTTGGGAGAATCTCCATGCAAGTGTGGGGAATCTTCAAGCAAGTGTGGAGATTCTCCAAGTGAGTTGGGAGAATCTCCAAGGAGGTGTGGGGAATTTCCATGCAAGTGTGGGGAATCCCCAAGGGGGTTGGGAGGATCTACAGTGAAGGACAAAACTGTTGCAATGTTTGCAATGTGTGCATTGTTGATGATGTAGCTTGGGCAATCCTGCCAGGGGAGTTGTGAAGTTGTGATACATATACCATTGGAAAGGGGTGACTCCCAGCCTTCCAGAACACTAAGGTATATACAAAAAAAAGCCATATGTGCCAAGATATACTGTATTCTTTCCAAAAGGTGCATTGCAATGCTTTTGTCCCTGACTGGTGAGATAGTGAAAAGTGACCTTTTGATGGTATTGAGGGCATGAGGGATGGGAAAATATGATTACATAATAAAACACATGATCTTCCAGATGATTTGTCAGCATGTAAACAAGGACAAACATTGAATTTGTACCATTAAACCTCCCTCTTTTACCACAACTCATGAAATCATCTTTCTGGCTCACATGAACATTTTCTCAGGGAAATATTATCAAATACTGGTGGCCACTACTGTACCATCAGTCCATTAAAAAACCTGCTGTCAGTTGTTCCCTGGACTGTTTCCCTACCCATGCCTGATGTGTTCTGGAACTAATCTAATCAGTACCTGGAAGGCTAAGAATGTTATGGAGGTCAATTTGGCACTTCAGAATATGATGTACAAACTAATCCCTTCTTGACCAATGCATTTTAGGCACAGAGACACTTGTATGGAAGTTGGGGTGGACAAAACCTCCTTGTGCCCCAAGCACCATAAGAGGGTTCACTAGATCTTGCTCTGATCTGAACTGTGGATGACTGGGGAAGGGTTGTGCAATCACATGTGACCAAAGGCAATATTCAGGGCCAGATGGAAGCACAGGATTCTGCTCCATCACACCTCAGTAGCATATCCTTCTGATGACACCCAAGGGTAAAGAGGATTGAGTCTCACCTGGACTTCCATACAAGTGTCTCTGTGCCTAAAATGCATTGGTCAAGAAGGGATTAGTTTGTACATCATATTCTGAAGTGCCAAATTGACCTCCATAACATTCTTAGCCTTCCAGGTACTGATTAGATTAGTTCCAGAACACATCAGGCATGGGTAGGGAAACAGTCCAGGGAACAACTGACAGCAGGTTTTTTAATGGACTGATGGTACAGTAGTGGCCACCAGTATTTGATAATATTTCCCTGAGAAAATGTTCATGTGAGCCAGAAAGATGATTTCATGAGTTGTGGTAAAAGAGGGAGGTTTAATGGTACAAATTCAATGTTTGTCCTTGTTTACATGCTGACAAATCATCTGGAAGATCATGTGTTTTATTATGTAATCATATTTTCCCATCCCTCATGCCCTCAATACCATCAAAAGGTCACTTTTCACTATCTCACCAGTCAGGGACAAAAGCATTGCAATGCACCTTTTGGAAAGAATACAGTATATCTTGGCACATATGGCTTTTTTTTGTATATACCTTAGTGTTCTGGAAGGCTGGGAGTCACCCCTTTCCAATGGTATATGTATCACAACTTCACAACTCCCCTGGCAGGATTGCCCAAGCTACATCATCAACAATGCACACATTGCAAACATTGCAACAGTTTTGTCCTTCACTGTACAAGCAGGTGTGGGGAATCTCCATCTAACTGTGGAGCATCATGACATGGAGAATCCCCAGCAGGCTGCATCAGGAAAATAACACTTTTTCTAAGTGGTCTAATAGTCTACACTGCATCTAATGATGTCTTGATATTTGCAGCACTTTAGTGCTTATTGTCTAACTTCATCTAATTCATGCTGTAGTCCTAATGTGGTCTGTAAGTGATTTATTGATATCTTCATGCCACTATATTACTGTAACTCTTGATTCATAGTACTCTATAGAACCATATGCATATGTGTCTTGCTTAATTCACTTGCTCTACATGTTCCTTGGCATCTGTTCCACTTATACATCTACCTTTCTGAGATAGGTTGTGATTAGAATAGTTAGAACAATGACTGTTTTCCAGATGCATAGAGAATCCCCACCAGGATGAGGCCTGGGAAAGTGGGTCTACAGTGGCTCAAAAAACTGTCCTAATGTTTTAGCAATTTTGATTGATGGGAGTGTAGCATGTCAATGACTAAGAACTGGTCCAAGTGGTTAGTGTGGGGTGTGAAGCCCATGGTCTGGGCTTTCTAACAAGTCATAGGTGATGTTGTCCAGGTGAAAACCAATGGAGGTATGATCCATTTGGTGTGATGATGCATTGGGACAGTTTTTTGAGTTTGAACCCAGTCTGCATAGTTTTGATTTTAGCAAAGTTTAAAATGCTGTGAGGTGCTTGCTAATGCTTATATACTATATCACATGGTCTATTCAAGGATTTGTCATCATACAAACAATGCCAAACAATGAATTGGGACCATCAAGGCTCCCTCTTCTACCCAACTCATGACACCACCTCTTGGTCCATCTGGGCCATTTTCTCAGAGTAATCTCCATAAATATTGGTGTCCACTACAGCAATGTCATCAGGGTACATGTCCAACACAATCAAACCCTTAAAAAATTTGCTTTCAGTCATCCCCTTGCTGTTTCCCCCACCCATACCTGACATGTTCTGCAACTAATCAGTACTGAGAATGCTGAAAAAGCTATGATGGTTAATCTGACACTGTAAATCATGACCAACAATCCAATCACCTCTTATCTGGTGGGTTTCCACCTCAGGGGTGCTGTGTTGAGGGCTAGGGTGAGCTAAAACCCTTCATTACAGTCCAGGTGCCCTGGGGGGGATAGCCCACTGAACCACTAGGAAGGAGATTCCATCAATCCATCTAGCCCTGAGTATTACCTATGGTCTTATATGACCAAATCAACCATTCCCACTCATCCATATTCAGCTGAGAGCACAGTCTAGCCATGCTTCCCATGCCACCTGAAGTGCACAGGAATGTTTTGCCTCACCCCAGCATTGAAACTAGTTACACTGTGGTGAAAATGTACTGGTTAAAAGGTGTTTTGTTTGTTCATCATCTCCTGATGTGCCAGATTGACCTCCATGGCATTTCCAGTTGTCTTGGTACTGATTAGTTGCAGAACATGTCAGGTATGGGTGGGGGAAACAGCAAGGGGATGACTGAAAGCAAATTTTTTAAGGGTTTGATTGTGTTGGACATGTACCCTGATGACATTGCTGTAGTGGACACCAATATTTATGGAGATTACTCTGAGAAAATGGCCCAGATGGACCAAGAGGTGGTGTCATGAGTTGGGTAGAAGAGGGAGCCTTGATGGTCCCAATTCATTGTTTGGCATTGTTTGTATGATGACAAATCCTTGAATAGACCATGTGATATAGTATATAAGCATTAGCAAGCACCTCACAGCATTTTAAACTTTGCTAAAATCAAAACTATGCAGACTGGGTTCAAACTCAAAAAACTGTCCCAATGCATCATCACACCAAATGGATCATACCTCCACTAGTTTTCACCTGGACAACATCACCTATGACTTGTTAGAAAGCCCAGACCATGGGCTTCACACCCCACACTAACCACTTGGACCAGTTCTTAGTCATTGACATGCTACACTCCCATCAATCAAAATTGCTAAAACATTAGGACAGTTTTTTGAGCCACTGTATCTATCCCGGAGAAAACCCAGGTTCACACAGGAAAGGGGTCTATTTAGCCTATGGGAAGCCCATGTTCTGCCTTGAAAGCAGGTCTATTTACCCTGGGGAAAACCCAGGTTCAGCCTAGAATGTAGGTCTATTTAAATGGGTGGGAGACACAATCTCCTATGCTCCTGTTGCCCCACAGACCCCCAATACCCAAGCCCATTGACACTTGACTCATGCCATCCATTTCTGGATTTAATACTTCCCCATCTGGAAACACCACCCATCTGTCATCCCTGCCTTGGTCCAGTGATATCTCCACTGAGATCTGACATGCATCACCACCCTCTAATGTGATACCAGTGTGCTTACACAGTTTCTGACATTCTTTGACTCACACTGTGATATTTTGACTGTCCTTGACTCATTCATTGTCAATACTTACCAATCTTCTTTGCTTGCTTACTTTTTATTTCTTGCTTACTCATCATGATTACTCATTGCTCACAGTCCTTGTAATGACCAGTAGACTTTTCACTTCTGTGTTTCCTAATTCTCCATATATATCCACCCTCTGGTTAGGGTTACACTTTAGGGATGCTTGGTCATCTCAGACTTTTCCTTTCATTTACTCTTTAATGCTTACATGATACTTAGTAAGGCTGTGCCTTGTTACTAATGCATGTTTGTGTTCATCCAATAGCATAGTTCTCTCTTTTGTTTACTTCCTTCCAGAACATTCTCTCATGGCAGTATGTACAAACAGTAAGGCAGTATATAAGTCCTGTCATTTGTCATAGCCAGTTTCTCTAATCTAGTTCGTTTTGAGCCTACTCCTCATTCAATGGGTTCCACTCCCATTGCTCTCTGGTTTGAAGTGATAGCTGAGAAGACATTTGTCTTTGGTTGCTTCACTCGAACTAGATTCCAACTTCTCCCCTATCCCTTCATACCTGGCACCGAGGGTCAACAGCAGTACGATAGTCATAGTGGGCAGATTGCCCCATAGCTTTTCTTTTTTCACCTCCATCAGTGTGACCGAGAGTGCCTGAGTGATGGAGCCAGTTGGGCAAACATCTTAGGGAGTTTTTACTCTATGTATATACACCATCCTGAGGTCAAGCTCGGTGTATGGGTGACACTTGATCAAGAAGGCCCACAAGGTCCAGAGCAGCTGAGCCATACTTAGTCATAGTTCCCGCACAGCAGCAGAGGTAGACCAGTAGTCAATGTTCTCAAACCCACTGTAGTTCACATAGTGTGCCAGGCTGGTCTCTCCCTATTTCTAGGAGATTGATCAGGTGCACGACAGCAAATGGACTACATGTTTAGTGGTCCTGAACACCATCAGCAAGTAGTACACCTACATTACTTTTACTTTACCACCATTCCCACCATCAAGAAAGAAGAGGTCGAGCTCTGCCTCCCTCTTAGGTTCCTCCCCTATAAAAGAGAACTTTCTACTCCATGCCTCTCGTGCTTGCTGTCCCCGCTCACCCCACTTCCCCTTCCACCCCTCGAGCTTTTCCGAGAGATAACTCCAGAGCTCATCTATCCTTCACCCTCACCCTCTCCCAACCCAAATGAGCTTGGGTTTGTCTTTAATCAACCCTACAACCTTCAGAACAGACATTCCATCTGCCACCCCCTTCAAAAACTGGTCCCACTAACCAGCAGAAATGGACCCTGCACAGCTGCAACTGCCTGCCATTGATTACACAATGGTGCAAGCCATGGCACAAGCAATGCAGCAGTACATGCTGGTGCCAGCTGCAGTGCAAACAACCAACTTTGACCCCACCAAGAGGGGTGTTGCAGAGCCCGGAACTTTCAATGGATCTGTGGTGAAGTACAAAGAGTGGGCAATCAGAATGAGGGCCTACTGTAAAGCAGTGGTCCACCACTACACAAGCCAGGACTGCATGGCTTTCTGGACCCAGATGACCGGTCCAATAGCTGGCAACTACACAAGAGCCAAGTTGGACTTTCACTTGGCAAATGGAAATTGGCCCACCATTGATGAGGTGGTGGCTGACCTTAATTCTTGCTTCTGGCCCATGAACAATGGGGACTGGGCCTGGAAGAGGATGCAGAAGGCAAGGCAGGGACAGTCTTGAATGGATGCCTTTTTGGCAGAGTTTGATAGTTGGAAGCTCATGGCCAGTGCTTCTGATGACTTGGCTATCCTGTGCCTAGAACAGGCCATAAACCCCAAGGTGCTCTGCCTCATGCATCACTTGGGGAAAAGAAAAGATACATACAAGGAGTATGTAACAGAGCTCCAGTTGGTGGCCAGAAATTTTGAAAACCACCAATATATGATGGCCTCCTCTTTGAGGGTATGGCCTCAAAATCAACCTCATGGCTTTTCTGCCACAGGCACGCAACCCAGGGCTGGCACCTCCATGGACATAGGTGCCATCCTGCAGCAAGGAAAAGGGAAGGGACCCCCTAAGGACAAGTCCCACATCATGTGTTTCAGATGCAGCCTGAAGGGCCATTACCAAAGCAAATGCCCTAAACAGGCACAACCACAAGGATGCCCTGTCAGGGCTGTAAATACTGATGCTGGACCTGACCCCCACCTAAAGGCAATGGAGGGGATGAGCTTCGAACAGATCGTTGCTCATATCAACCAGTTAAAAGAATCGGAGCTGCAGTGAAATCGGGTCCTGCAGACTCTTCTCATACATGGACACTTGCTCCTGTTTCTTCTTCCTCTTTTTACAGGTTTCATTCTACTTACAGACTTAAAGTTACAAAAGAAAATACAAAAATCGAAAATAAAAATATAAAAAATAGTGTACCAGTAGTTTCCTTCAATCGTTTTTCTTTTCTCAATGTTGAAGAACCACAGGAGTTATTTAATGGTTCAGAATCTGTTTCTTCTTCTACTTTTACATCATCTGAAGTGGAGTCCTGAAAGGGCTCGGGGCCAGATGTAAAATCATGCCTGCTTAATTCCACTTGCAATAAAAAACAAAAAAATGTTTCTTTCGATCTCCCTGATCTGGAAGGTAGTAGTGCAAAGACCTCTGTATGGTCTGAAACCCGATGCACACTGAACCTGAAAGATTCTGTGGAGGTCCCTTTGGTCTTGCAGACAAATGCCGGTTTGGCATTCAAGGTTAATGCATTACTCGACAGTGGCGCTACTGGAGTATTTATAGATAAGGACTTTGTTGAAAGGAACCAGATTCCAAAGATAGCATTGCCGAGGGCAGTGGGTGTATTTAATGTTGATGGTTCACCTAATTCCACTGGAAGGATTATGCATCAGGCTCACCTTCGAGTCTCATACCTTGACCATTACAAGGAACTTCTTGCTGAGATTACTGATCTAGGAGGTAGCACCATGATCTTAGGTCATACCTGGTTACATCAGCACAACCTGCTGATAGATTGGAAAACTGGTGAGGTCAAAATGGGCAGGTGTCCAGCTAGATGCCAGTAGTTAGCCCCTAAAACCTCATTTGTGCACAAGGTCAAGAAGCTTGAAAGAGAAGCCATGGACTCTTATGTAACCTGGATTTGAAATCTAGGAACAGATAAGCCAAAAACAGACAAAACCCCTGAGGAACTCATTCCAAAGGCATATCACAAATAGTTATCAGTCTTTTCCGAAAAGGAATCTGAGTGCATGCCGCTTAGAAAACCTTGGGACCATGCTATAGAACTGAAGGAGTTGTTTGTACCAAAGAAGGGAAGGTTGATCCCTCTCTCCCCTGATGAGCAGAAAGAAGTCAGTGACTTCATGGATGGACAGCTCAAGAAGGGTTATATTTGGCCTAGTAAATCGCCACAAACCTCTCCAGTGTTCTTCATCCCTAAAAAGGATGGCAAAAAGCATATGGTCCAGGACTATCAATATTTAAACGAGCATACCATCAAAAACTTGTATCCTCTCCCTTTAATATCTCAGCTTGTGGACAAGTTGAAAGGTTGCAAGCTCTTTATGAAGATGGATCTTCACTGGGGTTACAACAATGTTAGGATCAAAGAAGGAGATGAGTGGAAAGCTGCTTTCATATGCCATCACAGTGCTTTTGAGCCCCTGGTCATGTTCTTTGGGCTTTGCAACTCGCCTGCCACATTCCAGAACATGATGAACAATATCTTTGGTGATATGGAAGATGTGCTTGTCATCTACATCAATGACCTAATGATATTTATGAAAATGGACAATCAAGAGGAACATGACAGGATTGTACTGGAGGTGCTTAGAAGGCTGGAACTGAATGACTTGTTTGTCAAACCACAGAAGTGTATCTTTGGACAAGAGGAGGTGGACTTTTTAGGAATGATAGTTGGTGTTAACAGAGTACGTATGGACCCCACCAAGATCTCTGCTGTGCAAGACTGGCCCATACCTACCAATGTTTGCAGAGTTTGTGGCTTCCTCGGCCTAGTGAACTTCTACTGATGATTCATTAAGGACTTTGCACAGATTGCGAAACCCCTGAATAACCTCACAAAGAAGGACCTTCCATTCATTTGGGATGACAAATGTCAAATGGTGTTTGATATGCTGAAAGAAGCCTTCACCACTGCCCCTATTCTTATGTTCCCTGATCAGGATCAGAGGTTTCAGTTAGAAACAGATGCTTCAGACTATGCCACTGGAGCAGTGCTCTTGGTAGAATGTGATGACAGTCTTTGGAGACCTGTCACCTACTCCAGTCACCCTCTATCTGGGACTGAACTTAATTATACAGTTCACGACAAAGAAATGCTGGCCATTATCTGTGCACTTGAACAATGGCATCATTACCTCAAGGCAACTCCATACCAGTTTGAAATTTGGATGGATCACCATAACCTCAAGTGGTTTATGACTGCACAGAAGCTTCAACTATGTCAGGCATGTTGGGCACAGTACTTTAGTCGTTTTAACTGTATCATAGTTCACAAGCCCAGAGTCACGATGGGAAGACCAGATGCCCTGTCAAGACGAGAGGATTTCATAGAAGGAAAAGAAAGGGCAAAGTCAGAGGAGTCCCTATTTATAAACCCGAGTCAAGTTCGCTCAGTAAAACTAGAAAACCCCTTCATGGAAGATCTGCAGATCAAGTCCACTAAAGCTGAAGGAGTTCCCACCAGATGTGGGCTCTGAGGTGGTCTTCTTTACAATGGAGAAAAGGTCTGGGTGCCTAGTGCACTTAGAAGGAAGTTACTTAATGCTCTCCATGACTCCCCCCTAGTGGGACATCATGGAATAAAAGGAACTCAGGAGTTGATCACATGCTGGTTCACATGGTCCACCTTGAAACCCGATGTAGAAGAGTATGTAAAGCATTGCCAAACATGCCAAGACAGCAAGTCTGGAAATAGGCCACCTGCAGGAGAACTCAAACCTTTACCTGTCCCTGATGGGCCTTGGAGAGAATTAATGACCGACTTCATGGACCTTGGAGTCAAGGGATCTTCCAGAAAGTCCCACATGTTAGTCATCGTTGACAGATTCTCTAAGGAAGCAGAGTTCATCCCCTGCACTGCAGAAGAAACAGCTGCTAGTACAGCTCGACTTTACCTGGCACATGTATGGAAACATCATGGACTTCCAGACTCTATCATATCAGACTGAGGCCTGCAATTTGCCTCTTCCTTTATGAAGGAACTATTTAAAATGTTGGGAGTACAACAGAAGCTGTCTATGGCCTTCCACCCACAAACAGATGGACAAACAGAGTGGTTGAACCATGAGATTCAACAATATTTACAGATGTATGCCAACTAGCAACAGGATCGCTGGGAAGAATGGCTACCTTTGGCCCAGTTTGCATACAACAACTCTGCTTCATCTTTTACTGGCAAGTGCCCCTTTGAAGTTACTCGATCCTATAGACCTAGGATGGGCATTGAACCAATGACATTGAAGGTAGAAGCAGCAGAGGAAGTTGCTAAGTCTTGGTTCCAGGTGTTCCAGGACATAAAAGCAAACCTCGCCAAAGTGCATTCCCAGCAAAAGCAGCAAGCAGATAGATGCTGCTCATCTGCCCCTTCCTACTCTGTTGGATCTCAGGTCTGGCTAGCTACAGACCACCTGTCCTTGAAAGAATGGCAGAGCCATAAACTTTCCAAAAAGTGGATTGGACTGTACAAAGTTCTAGAGGTACTTCCAAATGCTCTTAAATTAAAGTTGCTGTGCAACATGAGGATCCACCTGGTTGTGAATGTCTCACAGGTTAAACCCTATCTTGGTGCCCTTGATGGGCAGCCTGTTAACAGGCCTGGACTGCAGAGGGTCACTGATGAAGGAGACATCAAATATGAGGTTGAATATGTTGTCGACTCCTGTTTGAAACAAGGAGCCCTTCAATTCCTCATGCATTGGAGGGGATACCCTGAAGAAGATTGTACTTGGGAGCCAGCCTCCACCTTGAAGAATTCGCAGTTGGTGATCAAGGATTTTTATCAATCCCACCCCAGGGCACCCCATAAATTATCTCTCCTTTCATTGGAAAGCTTTGATAGCCTATTCATGCCCATGCCAGAACTGTTTACTACTGTTCATCCTATTTGGCCTCACCTGGAAGTCGAGCCTTAGGAGGGGATAGCATAATGACCAGTAGACTTTTCACTTCTGCATTTCCTAATTCTGCATATATATCCACCCTCTGGTTAGGGTTATGCTTTAGGGATGCTTGGTCATCTTGGACTTTTCCTTTTGTTTACTCTTTAATGCTTACATGATACTTAGTAAGGCCATGCCTTGTTACTAATGCATGTTTGTGTTTGTCCAATAGTGTAGTTCTCTCTTTTGTTTACTTCCTTCCAGAATGTTCTCTCATGGCAGTACATACAAACAGTAAGGCAGTATATAAGTCCCATTGTTTGTCATAGCCAGTTTCTCTAATCTAGTTCATTTTGAGCCTACTCATTCAACAGGTTCCACTCCCATTGCTCTCTGGTTTGAAGTGATAGCTGAGAAGACATTCATCTTTGGTTGCTTCAGTCCTTACTTAATACTCACCAAGCATTTGTGCCTTGTTTGTCATAGGCTGTGCTCCCCCTACAGTATATAAACCCCCCTGTACTTAGCTACAAAGCGATCAAGAAGTCAGTTGGTTCAGAAGCAATCCTCTCAGAAGTGACTTGTCATTGACAGTTGAGGCTCCATGAAAGGATCCATCTGTCACCATTCATCATCAGTGGTAGTTGGGGCTCCATTAAAGGTCTATCTACCATCATTCATTTTCTGCAGTCCTCCCCATGCTTAGTCAGCAACATTGCTTAGTCATCCATTGGCTCCTGTGCAACTCAATGTTGACATCTGCCAGGAACACATTCTAGCAAAGTTCTTCACTCTAGTCAACATCCCCTTCACAGTCATCATCCATCCATCCACTCCTGCATAACTCATCAACAACTTGCACCAGGAGTACTCTCACTTGAAAAACACCCCCTTGAGATTTTTCTGCCCTCCAGGTTCCATGGAGGCAAACCACCACTCACTCATTATTTGTCTTTGGTGTTGGTTTTGGTTGGTTCAAACTGCCTACTCACATTGCATGCTTCTGAATACTGATCTTCAAATCTTGTGCCATTAGAAGGGCCTGAACAAACTCCAAGTTAACTCCATGGAGTTCCAGAAATTTGTCAGGGATGTTGAGAGAAGTATACAACATGTCTATCTTGTTTAGAAGTTGGTTGTGGCTGTGCTCCAGACTCTCAAGAATGTCAAGGGTATTCTCCATCATTCCCTACATAATTATCATGTGTGCAACTTGTAGGGCTCAGTCAGAGGCTTCTACATCAGCTTGCAATACAAGCACTATATCTAATTCTTTCTTCAGCCATGCTGACACATCTAAAGAATGGGAGTTGACAGGGGACTTCAGAACCATGAGGCAAGACTTACATGCATGTATTGAAAGCTGCACACTGCATTGACCTGACCACAGCTTCTGCAACTCCAGAATACTGATCCCACAGTCACTGATGATGTTTTGCACTTCAGAACCTTGTTCAGCAATTCCTTTCTTTAGTCAACATTGAATTCAGTCCCAATAATCACTATGCATCTCCAGTCCTATGGTGGCTGCATGCCAAACAATTACCCATATCCACTATTCATGCTGCAGTGAATGTTTCAAGTTCTTGTCAACTATGTACAATAAAGAACTAGACTTACCATCAAGGCTCACTCAATGCCAATAAGTTTGATGAACCATGACCAAAGGCATTTGGTCCCCTCCCCATCAGAAAGACCTAGTCTGTTAATAATGTGTGGGTTGTAAGTAAGCTGGCAAGCCCACTCATGGCCATAGGCATGCATAGCAGTTGTTGTGGAGCATATGTGAGAGATAATTCCATCACTTAGAATGACATACTCACACAAGGACATCAGCATGGGTATAGATGTAAAAAGTGAGTCACTGACCCTGGATAACAAACAATCAAGATTGCAAGAGGGAAAAGAGGTGTTCCAGGAGTGTGATACTATACTTCTGGTGTTCACCCAGGGTGTGAATGTTCACAAAGAAAAGCAGGATATCATGATGGCATGTGAGAGCCATGATGCCAGTGTTGTTGAAGCAATCCATTACAGCCTTCTGCTTGTTGCTGTCAGTGGCTTCATATGATGCCTCACATTGATCAATCACTTCATCAGGAACTATAATGTGATGTTGCCTTGGGGACCACTTACATGCCCATCCAATCCAATAACCCACCTCATCCACTTAAGCCTTGGGAATGAAATATGTGGGCTTGTAGAATGGGGGACAACTGCCTGCTGCATGCTGATGATGATGGTAAAAATTCCCATCAGTAGCAACATGAATGTCACCACCTTCACTTAATGGTCACCCAAATGTGGTACCTGCAGAACAAGTGGGGCATCTTTGGGCAAGGATCAATATGCATAAATCCAGGGATGATGGAGATTGACAGTCAGAAGATGAGGGGATAGGTGATGATGGTGTTTCCTCAGCTGATTGAGTGCAATCAAGGTTCTTCAACACAATTTGGCAACAGTGGCCAATTATATTTTCTACATGATGCTCTACATGTATTTGCAAAACATCAAACCACTGCACAGCATGGCAGATGCTGTGACAAAACAGTTCTTGTACAATTTTACCCTGTTAACTATGTTTGTAAGCTGGAAAAATTTGAGAAGTTGAGCACACACTTCTCAGGTGGTCAAGCAGAAGCCTCAGCACTCATAATGGGTATTGAGTGCAGAAGCCAGGGCATTGATAGAGTCACAAGAACATTCAAATAGCACACAATAAAATCTGAGTAATTCAACAGAAATTGCTATGCATGGTTGAGAAGGGGCAGTATGGAAGAGGGCTGAATGCAGGAGCACTTGAAGAAGTGGCAGGCATGTGCAGTTCAGGATAGTCACAGTAGCAAAACCTGGAAATATGTCAGTGTGCAGCAAACATATGAAGTCAGCAACAAACAATCAAAATACAGGCAGAGGAGGGAAGAGTGCCTTGGCTCACACCCACTGTGACAACTGAAGAGGGCATGACACAGCCTGCCAATGGTTTTCTGGTCATTTCTGTTAAATACTGGAGGTATGACTGCTGTCCAGCTATCATACAACCAGCCTGAAGTCACATGTCAAGCAGAATAGTTAGGATCCTCATTGAAAGGCAGTTCATCAACATCATTGAAGTGTTGAATAGCATGAGCATCATCAATGGCACTGTCTTCCAGTGGGGAGGGGCAAGTGGTAGACAGCATACATAGGTGGTGGGGATGATTTGGGGTTCAAAAGGTCACTCAAATGTTGAAGTAGACATTACCATGTGGTATCTTGACCTGGAATGACAACACTAGTTTGTGTTTTCTGCTTGTCCCTCCATTTCTTTGGACTTGAGAAATGTTGGCCCATGCCCAAGCTGGTGCTGGGAAGCACACACTGGGTCACATAATCATAACACATATTACAGAGGAATAACACACCATGTGAACTGGAGTAACCCTGCAAATCCAGATCGGTGCAGACAGTTGTCCAAAGGATGCTCACCACAAGCATTGTGAGGGAACATGCTAGACAGTTTGGATAGGCTCTGGAGGCAGCATCATGAGGGTTTTGGGAAGGAAGGTAGAGGTGGTGATGATGGTTAAGCTGGATATATACAGTATAAGTTCCTCAATTGATTCATGCATCTATTCTTAGCACAAGCTGGGTGAAGTCAGTGTAGATAGTGGGTCTCTTAGATTCATTATTCATGTCACAAAACTATATCTGAAAGACCAGAGATTTGGCTGAAAACTGGTGCCTAAGGTGCTATGAAGCAAAAACACAGTAGTTGTAAGTTTGAAAGGAAAACAACAAAACAAAGGACATAAACTATAACTATTCAAAAGGTCTTGTTGAGAAATACCATATTCTGAAAAAGTGAGAAGTAGGATGGTGAAATGAGTGGGCTATTGTGCAAGCACCTGTGAGGTATCACCTGGGGGAGGGAGAGGGGAGACCCTCAAATGATAACAGCTGTGAGGATCAACACCAAACTATGGGAGATGGTGGGGAGCCTGGAGACATACATGGCACAAGATGAACCATGCCATTTAGACCACCCAATCCAGAGCTATACCCAAAGTTGCCTCAACTTCCTCTGAATACAAAAACAGGCATATCTCAACAATGGCAGCACTGAACTGGATGACTGAGGGATCCAAAGGAAGGGTAATCATGCTAGATCCAACCAGCTATGGCCCCTCCATTGCCATGCGACGTAATGGGCATTCACCTCGCCCCAGACGGACGAAATAGGAGGGAGAGGTGGCTGAGTACTTTTTCCGCTGCATCGTGGTCGGGGGGACGACGGCGACGACATGCGAGGGGGCAGAGGCGGCTTCAGTGAGTTCGCGGCAATACCTGAGGGTGACACGGGGCCGGTGTGAAAACTGGCGCGGGTTGCTGCTTCCTTCCGACAATGCGCTTCACCCTATTCTGGATTAACCCAACTATCTCGCTGCTGATTGTCGCAGCTTGAGCACTGAGTAAGTGAACAGTTGAAAATCCCTTCTGTGTATTCCCAGAAGTGGAGAATATGAACAGGCGTTGAGATGCGAGACTGGGATCATCATTTGCTAAGGGGACTGGAGAGTGAGGTTTGCTGTGGTCGATGTAGTAGTCTGGAGCAGATGTAATTGTCGTCAAGATCAGTCTCGTAGTTCCAGAGATAGCGCGGCTAGAGAGAGAGCTCAGACCTTTCCAGATAAGAAAGAAATGCTTTGACACTCGCCTAACGAACGTCGTCGAGCTGGTGATCCAACCACGCGTGCGAAAGCTTCCTGCATCTCCGTCAGTGATCTCGATGACCACAGGTACATTATCTGTGCACGGAAAGCCCAACGCAGGACCCTCCTTAATGATGGGGAACTTGTGATTAAGTTCTCCGACTACTTGACCGGTATTCTCGTCCACGGAAAGCACGCGACCTCTGGCAGATTCTTTCTCCGCTTATACCTGACCTGCCCGCATTGGAGTCTGCTTCTGGACATCTGCGTACTGTGACAGAAGAAATCGGGCAAGGTTTCTTGGTCCTCGATGGCCTGCGTGTCGTTCTGCGAAGCGGTAGGAAGCAGTAACATTGCTGTCCTGCCATCTGCGGTGCCAAACGCGTACGAATTCTCGTCATGTCTTGAAGTGACCCTTACTGGTCGGGACGGATCAGTTGGTGTATCATGTAAACCTACACGAAGTACCAGATAGAGCTCTTCATTCGATTGGGCATCGCTGGCCTTTCCACCCTCGGCAATGGGGACACTGGCACTGTTGAGCTCGAGTACGCCACAGTAAGATCGGCCATCCTCGTCGAGCCTTGCTGAGGAAAATAGAGAAGCGTAGAAGCTTGGATTGACAACTTGGAATCCCAATTCTGCCATATATACACTTGTACATTTCCACCTGCACCCCACTGAGGTTAACACAGCCACTAGGTAGGTTAGTCACTGGCTGCGTTGCTGTGGACTGAGGGCTCAAGTACTCACGGGCCGTTGATCGCAACCCTCGCTGCATCGCTTATCGGCACTTGACTTGAATCCTTCCCATTTCCTCGACCACTTTCGCTCTCGGCCTTGCGCACAGAAATACTAATCTCTCAATGGTCCGCGAGCAGTCGAAGATACGACATTTTTTGCGTTTCGGAAACTCGCGCAGCTCGACGTCTGACCCTTTGGTAAGCGTTTCACTCCCTTCAGGCGATAGTATTCATCAATCCTCGCAAAAAGCAGTCCCAAGAGCCGTCGCGGGGTTCTGCCCGCGACATCAGCTCGGTTACTGGAACATTGTCCAGTACCCACGAGCCACTCCCCAGGTTGGGGTGCCTTTTTCACTGGACGGGCGCATATCAATCAGGTCCTACTATTCCAAGAGCCACTGACGGGAGTGCCGGTAGGGTAGCTCAGGAGGAAGGAGAACGATCCGAGGTGGTTTCAACGCAGATCGTACGTGGTATCCCGACCTCCCGTTCTCGTAGCGATCCTGATGGGTCTCGATTCACAGATTCCAAAGGCAATCAAAAGACCTGGATCAGAACTCGTGCCAGCTGCGTTTGGCAGGGGCGTTGATACTATTCTCAAGCCGTTCGACGGTAAGGATACCGCTGTCGAAAGCGCTGTCCGCATCGTCGGTGGCGATATCGTAGACAGTCCGATGCGGGCATTGGTAGGCAGCCAAGGCGACGCTGCTCAGCAGGCACTGGACTGCATGACGCCCATTTCCTGCGTCGGCGAAATGGCGGTCGATGTTGAACGGGGTCACTCCACAACTGCAAACATTCGAGCGATCAGTGATACCAACCTTCAGACTCTCAGAATCTTCAACTCCGTTGTTATTACTATCACAAACGTAAGCCCTTCATCGTTACACTGCTCTCATACTCTGATGTAACCTCGCAGGTTCACCCCTACACCCAGATTGCACTGGGGATGCTGACCTCCGCTTCTCAAGTACGTCTCCACCCTTCTTGCGTATCCCTCATCTCATCTGGTCCCCATTAGTTGCTCATCGATCGAGCGAATTTAGACCACGAGATGTCCGGCCTTCTCACTACTGTCAAGAGTGTCTACGAATTCCTTGCGGAAAAGGATACTGTCCAGGACATCGATAGCATGCGAGAGACGTTGGGAGTAATTGCGCGAGTCATGGGTGATGTGGTGCAGTTCATCACAGGCTATTCCAATGCAAAGAGCTTCTGTGGGTCTTTTGGTATTCTGTTTGGCTTCAGGGCTCTGATGTGATAACATTATCAGGGAACAGATTGGGGAAGGACTTGCATTCCGAGACACAGGTCATTATCGCTGAATACGCCGAATCTCTACATGACTTGATGCAACAGTATCGAGATCGTGCGTTCCGTGACACCCAGATCAGGACACGTCGCGTGCTTGAAGGGTTTGACCTTGAAGGCATGGATTATGCAGCAGGCGCGAGTCTCGATTCGACCAAGGTTTGCCTCGATGGCACCAGGGTAGAGGTTCTGCAGGAGATCATTAACTGGATTACCGATCCTGACCCCAACGCCCGTCGTATCTTCTGGCTCCATGGCCGGGCAGGAAGAGGAAAGTCCACCATTGCCCATACAATCGGATTGTGGATGCGGAATGTGGGGGGACCTGGGGTTATCTTCTGCTTCGCTCGCAACAGGCAGGTTGAACGACGGCAAGAAAAGATTTTTACCACCATCGCGCGCGATCTGGCCAATGCTATCCCTGCGTTCCAGTGCGCTCTAGCAGATGTGATTGCAGAGGATCGTTCTTTGAAGACCACGCCAGACGTGATGCAGCAGTGGAAGAGACTTATCTTGGAGCCGCTATCAAAGATCAATGGAGAAATAGTCGGGAATGTGGTCGTGGTCATCGATGCCTTAGATGAAAGTGGACCTGGGACATCGAGAGCGCACATCCTGTCTCTTCTATCCTCGCCGGAAGCTGCCTATGTTCCCCCCAATGTCCGGATCCTTTTGACGTCCAGACCATTGCCGGACATCGAGCATGCCTTGAGTTTTGCTCCGCACGTAAAGGCGATCTCGTTAGATGACATCCCCCTGATTTCGGTGGAACGTGATATCGGGCTATACGTCTCCAAGGAATTAGACCAATTCACCGACATTGGGGCAAAGGAAATCCAGCTGATCGTCAAAAAGTCTGATGGTTTGTTTGAGTGGGCTCGTCTGGCCTGCAGCTACATGAAGGCGGGGGGGACTTTGGGGGAACGGTACAGCGACCTGATGACTCTCCAGTCCGGAGAAGGAAGGTCGCTCTTGGACGCGACTTACTTTACGATCCTGAAGGGTGTCATACCGGAGTCTGGGGAAGCCCTCGAACGGTACCGCTCTGTGATGTGTCAAATTTTGATGACACTGGAACCTCTGCCTATGGTGGCCTTGAGTCGCATGCGTGAAAAATTCCCGGACATCCAGGACCACTATGACATTACTCTTGTCCTTGAAGTCATGTCGCCGGTGTTGGGTGGTATTATGGAGCATACCTCTCCTGTGGTGTTGTGCCATGCGTCCTTCTATGACTTCCTGACGGATCCTTCACGGAGTGGTGTCTACTTCATCGACACTTCTGATGCAAAAGACCTAGCTTTTGCTACATTGCAGATTCTTTGCGACGAGCTTCAATTTAACATCTGTGGATTGGAAAGTTCATACTTGGCTAATGCTGAGGTCACTGACCTTCCAGAGAGAATCAGGAAGAATATTTCACCACATCTCTCCTACTCATGTCAATTCTGGACTCAACATCTGGAGAAAACTACATTTGACTTGGCACTTGCAGTGTTGGTGAGGGCCATTGTTGGAAGTGAAAAAGTTCTCTTCTGGTTGGAGATAATGAGCCTTATTGGGGTGGTTGAAAAGGGTGTAGGTGCACTGGCCTCTGTTGCCACATGGCTACTGGTGGGTACTCTGTGAATGCTGTATCTTGATGACATTTGACATCACATTGAAGGGTCAAGACCACTTCAAAGATACATTGGCATTGGCACAAGATGGGATTAAGTTCATTCAGAACTTTTCCCATGTGATGGTATACAGCACCCCACACCTGTATGCCTCTTTATTGACATTTATTCCCCCAAACACACTGCTATCAACAATGCTCATGCCAAAATTCCACTTACTGGCTGGTATTGCTGTAGGAGATCTAAAAGATTGGCCAGTTGTTCAGCTTGCATTACAGGGGCATACTGCTGCAGTCAAAACAGTCACATTTTCCCCTGATGGGAAGATGATTATTTCAGGCTCAAGGGACAGGACAGTGAGGGTGTGGGATGTGTTGAGTGGCATGCAGATTGGTGGTCCTTTTCAAGGTCATACCTCTGAGGTTAATTCAGTTGCATTCTCCCCAGATGGGAAGAGGATTGTCTCAGGCTCAACAGATGGGACTGTGAGGGTGTGGGATGCTGAGAGGGGTGTACAATTTTGCAGCTCTCTTGAGGGTCATACTTCTACAGTCCTCTCAGTTGCATTCTCCTCTGATGGGAAGAAGGTTGTCTCAGGCTCAAGGGACAAGACTGTGAGAGTGTGGGATGTTGAGAGAGGCATTCAAATTGGCAGCCCTCTTAAGGGCCATAATTCTGCAGTTTTTTCAGCTGCATTCTTTCCTGATGGGAAGAAGATTGTGTCAGGGTCATGGGATAACACTGTGAGGGTGTGGGATGCTGAGAGGGGTGTGCAGCTTGGGAGCCCACTGGAGGGTCACACATCTGCTGTTTTTTCAGTTGCATTGTCTTCTGATGGCAAGAGAATTGTCTCAGGGTCATGGGATAAGACAGTGAGGGTGTGGGATGCAGACAGAGGTGTCCAGATTGGTGGCCCACTGGAGGGCCATTCATCTGCAGTCTTTTCAGTTGCATTTTCCCCTGACAGGAAGATGATTGTATCAGGTTCTGGAGATGGAACTGTGAGGATGTGGGATGCTGAGAGGGGTACACAGATTTGCAGCCCTCTTCAGGGGCATTCAGATGTTGTATTTTCTGTCGCATTCTCTCCTGATGGGAGGATGATGGTCACAGGCTCAGATGACAACACAGTTCAGGTATGGGATGTTTCAAGTGGTACATGGATCAGTGATTGTCTTCAAAGCCACACCTCTGAAGTCAATTCAGTTGCATTCTCCCAAGATGGGAAGAGGATCATCACAGGCTCAAATGACAAGAGTGTGAGGATGTGGGATGCTGAGAGAGGTGTGGAGATTGGCAGCCCTCTCCAGGGGCATACTGCTGCAGTCTTTTCTGTTGCATGCTCTCCTGATGGGAAAAAGATTGTGTCTGGCTCAAAGGACAGGTCTGTGAGGCTGTGGGATAGTGAGAGATGTGTGCAGGTTGGCAGTCCTCTGGAGTGTCATACTTCTGCAGTCAAGTCAGTGGCATTCTCCAGTGATGGGAAGAGGATTATCTCAGGCTCTTGGGATAAGACTGTGAGGGTGTGGGATGCTGAGAGGGGCATTCAAATTGGCAGCCCTCTTAAGGGACACACTTCTGCAGTTCTTTCAGTTGCATTCTCCCCAGATGGGAAGAGGATTGTGTCAGGCTCAGATGACAGGACTGTGAGGGTGTGGGATGCTGAGAGAAGTGTGCAGATTGGCAACCTTCTTCAGGGGCATACTTCTGCAGTCTTTTCAGTTGCATTCTCCCCAGATGGAAAGAGGATTGTGTCAGGCTCAGATGACAGGACTGTGAGGGTGTGGGATGTTGAGAGAGGTGTGCAGATTGGTAGCCCTCTTCAGGGGCATAATTTGGCAGTGTATTCAGTTTCAGTTTCTCCTGATGGGAAGTGGATTGCATCAGGCTCAAGGGACAAGGGTGTGAGGGTGTGGGATGCTGAGAGAGGTGTGCAGCTTGGAAGCCCTCTTGAACACCACAAATCTGCTGTCTTTTCAGTTGCATTTTCACCTGATGGGAAGAGAGTTGTCTCAGGTTCTGGTGATGAGACTGTGAGGGTCTGGGATGTTCATAGCTATGAGGATTTCATTGGTTATTGCAAAGCATTGGAATTGGTGCAATGGGATCCAAAGGGAGTATCTGCACCACCTGGTACTGCAAATAGTGAGTATCATCCTCCTGTTGTGCATTTTGGTTTTGCTCAATGTAGTGAAGTTGTTAAGGGATGTATCTGCTTCTCACCAATTACTTCTTTTGCACTGCAAGACAACGATGGATTCCTTGATGGGATCATTGGTCCCAGGATGTGTGGTGAACCAGTCAAGCTTCATGCTGATGGTTGGATCAGAGGTCCAAGTGGCAGATTATTACTTTGGATACCTCCAGCATTCAGGCAGCCATTTTATTCAATGTGGAACACTGTGGTCATGCCCAGAGGTTGTTGTATAGAGTTGGACTTGAGTCAGATGGTCCATGGGAATAACTGGCACAGATGCCTGCAGAAAGTCTCCCAGAAATGACATGTATTCTACTAGACAGTATTCTATTTTTTGATGTCAATTTGTTAACATTGTTGAGTTACTTTACACTACAACAGTAGGTTGAAGGGCCATCTTGCAGGGAGACAAGTGGCTATGCCCCAGCCACTGCAGGTATACAGTTTGTATACTTCCACACTAAAGAACCAAAATGAACATATTCTAGTGCTGCATGTCCCAGTGTACATAGCTTGTGTACTTCTGCTAAACAACTGCAATGAATACATAGCAGCCTAATTATGCACAAGAAAAATAGGTATGTAAGAAAGCTGAGTACATACTGTACTTGCACTTAGTCACAACACATGGGCAGCCTGTATACCAAAATACCATCACTCATATAGAACCTGAGATGGGCCTGTCAAAATGAATAAGCCATGACACATGAACAGGCCCAAGGCCCTAGATTGAGTGTAACATATGTACAGGCCTGTGAGTGCATAACCACAACATATGGGAGGGTCTGTGGAGGGTAAGAGCACTTTAGACAGATCTTGTCAAGTCTGGTGTCATGACTGCACTTCAACCCCAGTCTGGACTCAGCCTCATTACCAACTCAGCCCAGCCTCAGACTTGTTGAATCTATCCCACAGATGGTTTAGTATGCATGGCATTGTAAAGCAGTGTTCATTTGAGATGTCATCTCAGTCAAGTCTGCCTCAGCCTAAACCCCAGTCTGCCTTCATTCTGTCCTGGTCCCACCATTCTTTGTCATACCTTACTAATGTCAAGTCCAGGCCTACTCTGACCAACTCTGACACTAGACAAGGTCTGGAGAAGGGTTCAGAGGCAAGTCTGACACAAAGAAACAGAACTCCGACTGGCAGAGTGTTGGCAGGAATGAAGTCTGCCAAGACAAAGGCAGAGTGGAGTGAGGGCATCAGGTTTAGCTCATGCACTACCCCCTTGCATGATCTCAGCCCTCATATTTCAGAGGGAGAGTACAGACAGAGAGTCAGAGGTAACTCCAACAGGCAGAAGATGGAGACAGAGGGAGTAGGAACTAAGTCGATATTTGTACTGAAGAACATCAGAGTATGATACATGCTTTTTATACTACTATGGAGGTACAGTAACTGGAATCAGAACTGACATATGGAGACTCATAAATTTTCAAGTAAAACTTCCTAGATGATGAATGAAGGGTAGATGGAGGACATATGAACAGGTAACATAGAACAACCCAAAAAGGAAACAGTCCAGGTGCTGGACCATGTGGTGCACATGCTGCAGAGTACCTGACTGCATGCTATCAGGGAGAAGTCTGAAGGGTAGTCACATGACCCCTCAGAGAACAGTCCACACAGTCCAGTAGGAGAGCAATGCAAGTCCAACAGCAGTCAGAGCAGAGATGGTTCATAAATGATAGAAGGTGGGTGGAGTGAGTGAATGACCAGCAGAAAAGGGTGCAGAGTTAGTGAGGACACAGGATGAACACATGGTCATGACAACTAATCTAGTCTCTCAACAATCATGTTACCAGTCTTCATGAGCCTGGCATTACCAGTCTCAGTATTATACCTTGTCTTTAGTATACAGTGACTTCCAAAATTGATTCAATGTTTGCACATTTTGGGTTGTTCATTGAATTTATCAAGAACAAAGACAAATAAGACAAAGTGTAAGTTAATGACATAAGCCATTTGCATGGGACTATCCATCAAAAAAAGAATTATGTAATTTGAATTAGTGTCCATAAAGGTATATACAATTTAAATTGCCATGTCATTGAATCAATTTTGGAAGTGTGTACCAGAAATATAGAAACTGATAATTTCAATACTTTGTATGACCTCCCTTGGCTTTTATCACTGCTTGGACCCTTCTAGGCATACTTTCAATTAAATTCTGTCACACCCCTGGGTCTATATTATTCCAAACCACTGCCTCAGCACTCATCTTTGAGTGTTGTATCTTGCAACAACTGCCAGAATTAGATCTTCTGCCATCTAAGTAATGCAGAGGCACACCACCACTCACTATTTCTGTCTTTTGTGTTGGGTTTGGTTGGTTTACACTACTGAACCTCACTTTGACTCACAATGGTATCCTGCTTCAGCCTCAGGGAGTATACAAATCCCTACACCTCCTGGGGACTTTGAATGCTGACCATCCCTGGTCAGGCTGTGGCTTCCTGAAGGAAAAGACATGCTTGCCATAGCACAATTCCTGGGAAGTCTACAGTGGTTCCAGTGGTGGGCTTGCCTACAGCTCCCCAATGGCCAGGTCATGCAATCACTGTGGTGAGAGCAATTGAAACAGCCAGAAAAACTTTGTGTATCCCAGAATTTCAAGGTGAAATTGTTTTCTTTCATTTGAGAATATATTAACAGGATAAAAGTTCATACATGCAGGTCAGGAACATTTTGGTGAGGTCCAATATTTTGTGGTGCTGGCTACAAGAATGCCAGTCAATGGGCAAATGCCAATCATGATGGATTTATCATTTGGTTAGAAAGGTCTTCTGTGGTCATTTCAGTCTCCCCACTTGATGAAGTATATGGATCCTTCCTCCCTGCTCCCTACAATGTCTTTATTCCAATCTCATCCACCATTCTCCCCAGATTGTGACAGCTACAGTATACTCTACTGTCCTCCACTCTCCCTGATCACATCCATCATGAGTATGACAGGCATCTTGCCTTCTTATTGCAAGATACAGCAGAAGACATCCCCCCTTCATCCTTTCCTCCATCAGAGTCTTGTCCATGTGGTGTTTATTAACTTCAAAGAGAGGAGAAGTAGGTGGAAATGTGATTCCCTATGCTCCTGTTGCCCCACAGACCCCCAACACCCAAGCCCTTTGACACCTGACTCATGCCATCCATTTCTGGATTTAATGCATTCCCATCTAGCAAACACCACTCATCCATTATCCCACTTTGGTCCAGTGGTAATTCCACTGAGATTTGACATGCATCACTACCTCCTAATGTGGTACCAGTGTGCTTACTCAGTTTTTGACATTCTTTGACTCATGCTTTGATGTTTTAACTGTCCTTGACTCATTCATTGTCAATACTTACCAATCTTTGCTTGCTTACTTTTTGCTTTTTGCTCACTGCTTACATTCCTTACTCATTACTTATGAAGCATTTACACCTTGTTTGCCATAGGCTGCCCCCCCCTATAGTATACAAACCCCTGTGCTTAGACAGCTACAAGCAATTGGGTCTGATCCAAGCAGTCATCCCAGAATCTATCAGATCAAATTCATCATCAGCAGTTGAGGCTCCATCAAGGGTCTATCCACCTTCATTCATCATCATCAGTAGGTGAGGCTTCATGAATGGTCTATCTACCTCCATTCATCATCTTCAGCAATTAATTATCAACAACTTATATCAGGAGCACTGTCCATTGAACCACATCCATTCTAGATTTTTCTGCCCTCCAGGTACCACAGAGGCATACCACCACTCACCTTTTATTGTCTTGTGTGTTGGTTTTGGTTGGTTCACCCCACCTTTCAACACTTTGACTCACAGCAGTTAGATGAATAGGGTGCATGGGTAGGGGCAACATCTGGGTAGTGGTTGTAATCAGCTTAAACTTATCATGGGTCAGGGCAGTGCTCCAAAAGGTCTTGGTCATTTCCAGATAGTTTCCTTCTGTATATCCTTTCTTCAAGGCCTCTTTTATGATAGAGGGGTACATGGCATATTCTAGCAGGAAGCAGGCTGCCTTGTTGATCATTCCTTCCACTTTGAGGGATTCAAACTTTCCATAGAATTCTTTGTATCTGGTCTGTCCTTGGTGCATTTTACACAACTGGGCTTTTGCCCAATCCATATCTGTTTGCAGTGTGAAGAAGCAGTTCATGTCTGCCAGCATTTCTCTCACACTCAGCCATGTTGCCACTGCTACTTCATCTGAGAATTTTGCCTGAGAAAACTGTCCTGCCATGGGGCCAGTCATCTGTGACCACACCACCATGCATTTATCCTGGTCTGAGGACAAGGCAGGTCTGTTCTGAGTGGTCCATACCTTCATCTTTAGCCACCATTCTGAGAACTTTGCTCAATCCTCCATATACTGGTCCAGGTTGGCCATCACTTCTATCCACCTCTGTATCACATCAGCAGGGAGGGCATTCCATTGGTTGTGTTGCCCTTCAATGGTGGCAATGGCTTGCTGAGTACATCCCAGGTCCTAGTTTATCCTTTGCTTTTCTGCTCACAAGGTGCCAAGCACATTTTGGAGGTCAGTGAGTTGGTCCAGGATATCATCCATAACATTTAGGAGCCTCTAGGATATGATGAGGATGGAGGTTATAGTGAGGGGGAACAAGAGTAGATTGAAGCAACAGAGAAGGGGTAAGATGGTGGTAGGGGAAGAGGATAGGCAACAGAGTCAAAGAGGGTTGTGAGGGATTGGTGATCAGGGAGAATGGGAATGAAGAGATTTGGGCCAGGTTCAGAGGCTGGGGGACTTGGAAAGCACACCCACAAGCCTTTGTGAGGGAAGTGAGGAATGGTGATGGCAGGTGGTGTGAAGGTACAACAATGAGAAGGTAGTTCAAGTGAGACAAATCCTAACAACTGGTTGTTGTAGGTTTGCAACCAAGAACCAAAGAGGAAGAACAAAGAGGAATGAAGAGGAGATGACTTAGAAGCAGAGGACCTTAGGACTCAAAGACCCAATGAACTAGCTCAGAGCTAGTCTGGGGATTGAGTGATGATACTTATACTATGGTACATGAGGTACAGGTGAGGCATACATGAGGTATAGGCATGGTACGACATCACAGGTGGCATCATAGCAGTGTAGGGAGTTGTATACTCTCTGAGGCTGAAGCAGGATACCATCAATCAATTCTGCCACCTCTGAGGCAAGCCCCTATCAGCCCTCCCCATTTGTCACCTTCAGAATTCTTTCCACATGTCACCTTGTGTATTGTCCTACCTACTGTCAGCTTCAGAGTTTTCCCTGACCATCAGTATGTTGATCCAGAATTCCACAGTCATGTCACCCTAGCCACTGTCTTGCCACAGCACCAGTCATTTCCACCAGATGCCTGTGAAAACCCCTGTCACCCCTGTCACCCCTTTTGCTCTTCAATCCTGTCCCTGCAATCATATTCTCTTTTTTCTGGTGCTACTGCTTCACCTATGAGCTTTGCCTGTCACATCTCACTCCATGGTATGCAATACCCTCATTCTGTTGGAAGATACCCATCCTTCCCTTTATTTTTCTCATTTTATGTCTTACAAGTGTAGTTTTCACATGTCCCTGTACTTTACTGACATTTAACACATTCATCTTTATTTTTTGGAATTTTGGTTTACCTGCCCCACTTTACTCTGACTTGTACCTACTCTCCATGTACTATATAATTCTGCTACAGCATCAGAATAATACCACCCACATTTTGGAGTTGTTCTTCCTGTGTCCTCACTAACTCTGCACCCTTTTCTGCTGGTCATTCACTCACTCCACCCACCTTCTATCATTTATGAACCATCTCTGCTCTGACTGCTGTTGGACTTGCATTGCTCTCCTACTGGACTGTGTGGACTGTTCTCTGAGGGGTCATGTGACTACCCTTCAGACTTCTCCCTGATAGCATGCAGTCAGGTACTCTGCAGCATGTGCACCACATGGTCCAGCACCTGGACTGTTTCCTTTTTGGGTTGTTCTATGTTACCTGTTCATATGTCCTCCATCTACCCTTCATTCATCATCTAGGAAGTTTTACTTGAAAATTTATGAGTCTCCATATGTCAGTTCTGATTCCAGTTACTGTACCTCCATAGTAGTATAAAAAGCATGTATCATACTCTGATGTTCTTCAGTACAAATATCGACTTAGTTCCTACTCCCTCTGTCTCCATCTTCTGCCTGTTGGAGTTACCTCTGACTCTCTGTCTGTACTCTCCCTCTGAAATATGAGGGCTGAGATCATGCAAGGGGGTAGTGCATGAGCTAAACCTGATGCCCTCACTCCACTCTGCCTTTGTCTTGGCAGACTTCATTCCTGCCAACACTCTGCCAGTCGGAGTTCTGTTTCTTTGTGTCAGACTTGCCTCTGAACCCTTCTCCAGACCTTGTCTAGTGTCAGAGTTGGTCAGAGTAGGCCTGGACTTGACATTAGTAAGGTATGACAAAGAATGGTGGGACCAGGACAGAATGAAGGCAGACTGGGGTTTAGGCTGAGGCAGACTTGACTGAGATGACATCTCAAATGAACACTGCTTTACAATGCCATGCATACTAAACCATCTGTGGGATAGATTCAACAAGTCTGAGGCTGGGCTGAGTTGGTAATGAGGCTGAGTCCAGACTGGGGTTGAAGTGCAGTCATGACACCAGACTTGACAAGATCTGTCTAAAGTGCTCTTACCCTCCACAGACCCTCCCATATGTTGTGGTTATGCACTCACAGGCCTGTACATATGTTACACTCAATCTAGGGCCTTGGGCCTGTTCATGTGTCATGGCTTATTCATTTTGACAGGCCCATCTCAGGTTCTATATGAGTGATGGTATTTTGGTATACAGGCTGCCCATGTGTTGTGACTAAGTGCAAGTACAGTATGTACTCAGCTTTCTTACATACCTATTTTTCTTGTGCATAATTAGGCTGCTATGTATTCATTGCAGTTGTTTAGCAGAAGTACACAAGCTATGTACACTGGGACATGCAGCACTAGAATATGTTCATTTTGGTTCTTTAGTGTGGAAGTATACAAACTGTATACCTGCAGTGGCTGGGGCATAGCCACTTGTCTCCCTGCAAGATGGCCCTTCAACCTACTGTTGTAGTGTAAAGTAACTCAACAATGTTAACAAATTGACATCAAAAAATAGAATACTGTCTAGTAGAATACATGTCATTTCTGGGAGACTTTCTGCAGGCATCTGTGCCAGTTATTCCCATGGACCATCTGACTCAAGTCCAACTCTATACAACAACCTCTGGGCATGACCACAGTGTTCCACATTGAATAAAATGGCTGCCTGAATGCTGGAGGTATCCAAAGTAATAATCTGCCACTTGGACCTCTGATCCAACCATCAGCATGAAGCTTGACTGGTTCACCACACATCCTGGGACCAATGATCCCATCAAGGAATCCATCGTTGTCTTGCAGTGCAAAAGAAGTAATTGGTGAGAAGCAGATACATCCCTTAACAACTTCACTACATTGAGCAAAACCAAAATGCACAACAGGAGGATGATACTCACTATTTGCAGTACCAGGTGGTGCAGATACTCCCTTTGGATCCCATTGCACCAATTCCAATGCTTTGCAATAACCAATGAAATCCTCATAGCTATGAACATCCCAGACCCTCACAGTCTCATCACCAGAACCTGAGACAACTCTCTTCCCATCAGGTGAAAATGCAACTGAAAAGACAGCAGATTTGTGGTGTTCAAGAGGGCTTCCAAGCTGCACACCTCTCTCAGCATCCCACACCCTCACACCCTTGTCCCTTGAGCCTGATGCAATCCACTTCCCATCAGGAGAAACTGAAACTGAATACACTGCCAAATTATGCCCCTGAAGAGGGCTACCAATCTGCACACCTCTCTCAACATCCCACACCCTCACAGTCCTGTCATCTGAGCCTGACACAATCCTCTTTCCATCTGGGGAGAATGCAACTGAAAAGACTGCAGAAGTATGCCCCTGAAGAAGGTTGCCAATCTGCACACTTCTCTCAGCATCCCACACCCTCACAGTCCTGTCATCTGAGCCTGACACAATCCTCTTCCCATCTGGGGAGAATGCAACTGAAAGAACTGCAGAAGTGTGTCCCTTAAGAGGGCTGCCAATTTGAATGCCCCTCTCAGCATCCCACACCCTCACAGTCTTATCCCAAGAGCCTGAGATAATCCTCTTCCCATCACTGGAGAATGCCACTGACTTGACTGCAGAAGTATGACACTCCAGAGGACTGCCAACCTGCACACATCTCTCACTATCCCACAGCCTCACAGACCTGTCCTTTGAGCCAGACACAATCTTTTTCCCATCAGGAGAGCATGCAACAGAAAAGACTGCAGCAGTATGCCCCTGGAGAGGGCTGCCAATCTCCACACCTCTCTCAGCATCCCACATCCTCACACTCTTGTCATTTGAGCCTGTGATGATCCTCTTCCCATCTTGGGAGAATGCAACTGAATTGACTTCAGAGGTGTGGCTTTGAAGACAATCACTGATCCATGTACCACTTGAAACATCCCATACCTGAACTGTGTTGTCATCTGAGCCTGTGACCATCATCCTCCCATCAGGAGAGAATGCGACAGAAAATACAACATCTGAATGCCCCTGAAGAGGGCTGCAAATCTGTGTACCCCTCTCAGCATCCCACATCCTCACAGTTCCATCTCCAGAACCTGATACAATCATCTTCCTGTCAGGGGAAAATGCAACTGAAAAGACTGCAGATGAATGGCCCTCCAGTGGGCCACCAATCTGGACACCTCTGTCTGCATCCCACACCCTCACTGTCTTATCCCATGACCCTGAGACAATTCTCTTGCCATCAGAAGACAATGCAACTGAAAAAACAGCAGATGTGTGACCCTCCAGTGGGCTCCCAAGCTGCACACCCCTCTCAGCATCCCACACCCTCACAGTGTTATCCCATGACCCTGACACAATCTTCTTCCCATCAGGAAAGAATGCAGCTGAAAAAACTGCAGAATTATGGCCCTTAAGAGGGCTGCCAATTTGAATGCCTCTCTCAACATCCCACACTCTCACAGTCTTGTCCCTTGAGCCTGAGACAACCTTCTTCCCATCAGAGGAGAATGCAACTGAGAGGACTGTAGAAGTATGACCCTCAAGAGAGCTGCAAAATTGTACACCCCTCTCAGCATCCCACACCCTCACAGTCCCATCTGTTGAGCCTGAGACAATCCTCTTCCCATCTGGGGAGAATGCAACTGAATTAACCTCAGAGGTAT
This sequence comes from Pisolithus tinctorius, assembly GCA_024663395.1. NCBI lineage: Eukaryota > Fungi > Basidiomycota > Agaricomycetes > Boletales > Pisolithaceae > Pisolithus > Pisolithus tinctorius. The sequence continues at coordinate 2,812,256 of JANFAH010000005.1, read as the reverse complement.
GACCTTGAAAAGGACCACCAATCTGCATGCCACTCAACACATCCCACACCCTCACTGTCCTGTCCCTTGAGCCTGAAATAATCATCTTCCCATCAGGGGAAAATGTGACTGTTTTGACTGCAGCAGTATGCCCCTGTAATGCAAGCTGAACAACTGGCCAATCTTTTAGATCTCCTACAGCAATACCAGCCAGTAAGTGGAATTTTGGCATGAGCATTGTTGATAGCAGTGTGTTTGGGGGAATAAATGTCAATAAAGAGGCATACAGGTGTGGGGTGCTGTATACCATCACATGGGAAAAGTTCTGAATGAACTTAATCCCATCTTGTGCCAATGCCAATGTATCTTTGAAGTGGTCTTGACCCTTCAATGTGATGTCAAATGTCATCAAGATACAGCATTCACAGAGTACCCACCAGTAGCCATGTGGCAACAGAGGCCAGTGCACCTACACCCTTTTCAACCACCCCAATAAGGCTCATTATCTCCAACCAGAAGAGAACTTTTTCACTTCCAACAATGGCCCTCACCAACACTGCAAGTGCCAAGTCAAATGTAGTTTTCTCCAGATGTTGAGTCCAGAATTGACATGAGTAGGAGAGATGTGGTGAAATATTCTTCCTGATTCTCTCTGGAAGGTCAGTGACCTCAGCATTAGCCAAGTATGAACTTTCCAATCCACAGATGTTAAATTGAAGCTCGTCGCAAAGAATCTGCAATGTAGCAAAAGCTAGGTCTTTTGCATCAGAAGTGTCGATGAAGTAGACACCACTCCGTGAAGGATCCGTCAGGAAGTCATAGAAGGACGCATGGCACAACACCACAGGAGAGGTATGCTCCATAATACCACCCAACACCGGCGACATGACTTCAAGGACAAGAGTAATGTCATAGTGGTCCTGGATGTCCGGGAATTTTTCACGCATGCGACTCAAGGCCACCATAGGCAGAGGTTCCAGTGTCATCAAAATTTGACACATCACAGAGCGGTACCGTTCGAGGGCTTCCCCAGACTCCGGTATGACACCCTTCAGGATCGTAAAGTAAGTCGCGTCCAAGAGCGACCTTCCTTCTCCGGACTGGAGAGTCATCAGGTCGCTGTACCGTTCCCCCAAAGTCCCCCCCGCCTTCATGTAGCTGCAGGCCAGACGAGCCCACTCAAACAAACCATCAGACTTTTTGACGATCAGCTGGATTTCCTTTGCCCCAATGTCGGTGAATTGGTCTAATTCCTTGGAGACGTATAGCCCGATATCACGTTCCACCGAAATCAGGGGGATGTCATCTAACGAGATCGCCTTTACGTGCGGAGCAAAACTCAAGGCATGCTCGATGTCCGGCAATGGTCTGGACGTCAAAAGGATCCGGACATTGGGGGGAACATAGGCAGCTTCCGGCGAGGATAGAAGAGACAGGATGTGCGCTCTCGATGTCCCAGGTCCACTTTCATCTAAGGCATCGATGACCACGACCACATTCCCGACTATTTCTCCATTGATCTTTGATAGCGGCTCCAAGATAAGTCTCTTCCACTGCTGCATCACGTCTGGCGTGGTCTTCAAAGAACGATCCTCTGCAATCACATCTGCTAGAGCGCACTGGAACGCAGGGATAGCATTGGCCAGATCGCGCGCGATGGTGGTAAAAATCTTTTCTTGCCGTCGTTCAACCTGCCTGTTGCGAGCGAAGCAGAAGATAACCCCAGGTCCCCCCACATTCCGCATCCACAATCCGATTGTATGGGCAATGGTGGACTTTCCTCTTCCTGCCCGGCCATGGAGCCAGAAGATACGACGGGCGTTGGGGTCAGGATCGGTAATCCAGTTAATGATCTCCTGCAGAACCTCTACCCTGGTGCCATCGAGGCAAACCTTGGTCGAATCGAGACTCGCGCCTGCTGCATAATCCATGCCTTCAAGGTCAAACCCTTCAAGCACGCGACGTGTCCTGATCTGGGTGTCACGGAACGCACGATCTCGATACTGTTGCATCAAGTCATGTAGAGATTCGGCGTATTCAGCGATAATGACCTGTGTCTCGGAATGCAAGTCCTTCCCCAATCTGTTCCCTGATAATGTTATCACATCAGAGCCCTGAAGCCAAACAGAATACCAAAAGACCCACAGAAGCTCTTTGCATTGGAATAGCCTGTGATGAACTGCACCACATCACCCATGACTCGCGCAATTACTCCCAACGTCTCTCGCATGCTATCGATGTCCTGGACAGTATCCTTTTCCGCAAGGAATTCGTAGACACTCTTGACAGTAGTGAGAAGGCCGGACATCTCGTGGTCTAAATTCGCTCGATCGATGAGCAACTAATGGGGACCAGATGAGATGAGGGATACGCAAGAAGGGTGGAGACGTACTTGAGAAGCGGAGGTCAGCATCCCCAGTGCAATCTGGGTGTAGGGGTGAACCTGCGAGGTTACATCAGAGTATGAGAGCAGTGTAACGATGAAGGGCTTACGTTTGTGATAGTAATAACAACGGAGTTGAAGATTCTGAGAGTCTGAAGGTTGGTATCACTGATCGCTCGAATGTTTGCAGTTGTGGAGTGACCCCGTTCAACATCGACCGCCATTTCGCCGACGCAGGAAATGGGCGTCATGCAGTCCAGTGCCTGCTGAGCAGCGTCGCCTTGGCTGCCTACCAATGCCCGCATCGGACTGTCTACGATATCGCCACCGACGATGCGGACAGCGCTTTCGACAGCGGTATCCTTACCGTCGAACGGCTTGAGAATAGTATCAACGCCCCTGCCAAACGCAGCTGGTACGAGTTCTGATCCAGGTCTTTCGATTGCTTTTGGAATCTGTGAATCGAGACCCATCAGGATCGCTACGAGAACGGGAGGTCGGGATACCACGTACGATCTGCGTTGAAACCACCTCGGATCGTTCTCCTTCCTCCTGAGCTACCCTACCGGCACTCCCGTCAGTGGCTCTTGGAATAGTAGGACCTGATTGATATGCGCCCGTCCAGTGAAAAAGGCACCCCAACCTGGGGAGTGGCTCGTGGGTACTGGACAATGTTCCAGTAACCGAGCTGATGTCGCAGGCAGAACCCCGCGACGGCTCTTGGGACTGCTTTTTGCGAGGATTGATGAATACTATCGCCTGAAGGGAGTGAAACGCTTACCAAAGGGTCAGACGTCGAGCTGCGCGAGTTTCCGAAACGCAAAAAATGTCGTATCTTCGACTGCTCGCGGACCATTGAGAGATTAGTATTTCTGTGCGCAAGGCCGAGAGCGAAAGTGGTCGAGGAAATGGGAAGGATTCAAGTCAAGTGCCGATAAGCGGTGCAGCGAGGGTTGCGATCAACGGCCCGTGAGTACTTGAGCCCTCAGTCCACAGCAACGCAGCCAGTGACTAACCTACCTAGTGGCTGTGTTAACCTCAGTGGGGTGCAGGTGGAAATGTACAAGTGTATATATGGCAGAATTGGGATTCCAAGTTGTCAATCCAAGCTTCTACGCTTCTCTATTTTCCTCAGCAAGGCTCGACGAGGATGGTCGATCTTACTGTGGCGTACTCGAGCTCAACAGTGCCAGTGTCCCCATTGCCGAGGGTGGAAAGGCCAGCGATGCCCAATCGAATGAAGAGCTCTATCTGGTACTTCGTGTAGGTTTACATGATACACCAACTGATCCGTCCCGACCAGTAAGGGTCACTTCAAGACATGACGAGAATTCGTACGCGTTTGGCACCGCAGATGGCAGGACAGCAATGTTACTGCTTCCTACCGCTTCGCAGAACGACACGCAGGCCATCGAGGACCAAGCAACCTTGCCCGATTTCTTCTGTCACAGTACGCAGATGTCCAGAAGCAGACTCCAATGCGGGCAGGTCAGGTATAAGCGGAGAAAGAATCTGCCAGAGGTCGCGTGCTCTCCGTGGACGAGAATACCGGTCAAGTAGTCGGAGAACTTAATCACAAGTTCCCCATCATTAAGGAGGGTCCTGCGTTGGGCTTTCCGTGCACAGATAATGTACCTGTGGTCATCGAGATCACTGACGGAGATGCAGGAAGCTTTCGCACGCGTGATTGGATCACCAGCTCGACGACGTTCGTTAGGCGAGTGTCAAAGCATTTCTTTCTTATCTGGAAAGGTCTGAGCTCGCTCTCTAGCCGCGCTATCTCTGGAACTACGAGACTGATCTTGACGACAATTACATCTGCTCCAGACTACTACATCGACCACAGCAAACCTCACTCTCCAGTCCCCTTAGCAAATGATGATCCCAGTCTCGCATCTCAACGCCTGTTCATATTCTCCACTTCTGGGAATACACAGAAGGGATTTTCAACTGTTCACTTACTCAGTGCTCAAGCTGCGACAATCAGCAGCGAGATAGTTGGGTTAATCCAGAATAGGGTGAAGCGCATTGTCGGAAGGAAGCAGCAACCCGCGCCAGTTTTCACACCGGCCCCGTGTCACCCTCAGGTATTGCCGCGAACTCACTGAAGCCGCCTCTGCCCCCTCGCATATCGTCGCCGTCGTCCCCCCGACCACGATACAGCGGAAAAAGTACTCAGCCACCTCTCCCTCCTAGGAAAGACCTCCCGCCAAGATATTCGTGGACGCCATCGCCACAACCACCCGTTTCAGGCATGTTTACTCCCAAAGAGTTGTCTAATCCTCTGCCTCTGGGGATGCCCAAACCTTTGCTGCTCTCGGTGGATATGATACTATTGACGATGGATTCTTCCCTCAAGCAGATTGTTTCCGTCAGTGGGGATAATCCCACACGCATCGTCGAACACCAGTACGCCTGTCTTTCGGATCTTGATATTTATTATTTGTTACGATATGACCGCTGATACGATGTGTGCACCACAGGTACAGAGCTGAAGCAGCTCGCAGTGCAGGGTTGGTGGTTGGGACTACCAAGAACATTGTTGCTGTCTCTATCGACATGAGAAATGTGGGCAGACGAGCTATCATCAAGATGATGGGCAGGGAGTACGTTGTGGCAAAGATGGGCAGTCGAACTCAACGAGCCTATTCCAGTTGGTCATTCCAGGTATGTTGTACTTGGATGAGTTTCGACAATATAGCTCACCGGTGGCTTGGAATACCAGCTCTGGAGCACTGTTTCAAAAACACAAACCGCACCAGAGCCAACACTGCCTATCCGCCTAGAAGGTACCTATTTGGACGTCTTTCCCGATCCCATATTCACTGCTGCCAGTGGTGGCTCGCACCCGCCGAAGCTATTAGCATCAGAGCCATGTGCTAAGGGTCTCCCTGGCTGTGATCAGAACTAGCGTGGCAGACGAAGTTTCGGACTACACAAGTTCAGAGGCCGTCAGGGACGCTAGGGGTGTAGCGTTTGCGGATCTGAACGAAGATGCAAGTCGAATTGTAGCTTTTTTTTTCTGCGTTGGTGGTGCAGCGTCAGGGAACGCTTGATATTCCGGCGCAGACTACAGGAGCACAAGGCAAGGGGATACCATCGTTCATACGAAACAACCTCTCTTGTGATGCTTTCTACCTCAAGGCGATTGGTAGGCCACGTTGGTCTTTGGTGTACGTCCTCGGGTTGTGATTGTAGTGCGTAATAGTGTTCGTTGCTCAATGGTTCTCACTTTGGTGAGTGGAATGTCGCCGTAGATGTAAGACTCACTGATTCGTGATGAAGCCTTTCGGCGTAAGTGGCTCTACTGCTTCCAATAAATACACTGCTCTAGGCATGGACTGTCGAGCAAGAGATGATTAACGGGATCAGTGTGCACGTGTTGTCATTAGGGGAGTAGTACTACCGTGTCATTGCGGTTGGAAGTGACAACATGAACTTTATAAGCATGCCATCGACTCTACTACGTGACGACAGGAGAAGTAAGTCTGTGGGCCACCATGCGGGAACATTCCCATTGGTTCGGAAATGAAAATGACATCCTCATCGGTACACCTGGTAGGTGCGCTTGCATGAGAAGGGTGAAGCATCTAACCCATGCAGAGATGGCCAATAAACTTCAGCGATCCGAGGCTGCAGGCAGGCGAGAGGTTCTACGCAGCGGCGTCTTCGGAACAAGGAAAGACCTAGACTGGACGTAACCATTACATTCAGAGTGGTCAACAGAGCTCAAGGCAGCGACATCGAAACTCACCTTGGTTTGCGATCGTCGCTCCGTTATGCGTGGCATTATTGATCGCATCCCACGGAAATCCCTCCCGTCGAGATTTCACAGTGAATCCAAATTGTCCGACACTATACCTCTCCTCTACTGCCGAGTCTCCAACTTGTACGCGCAATCTCGCCTCAAGGAAAGAATTAGAATGATACGACACGCGGTTGCCGAAGACGGACCAAAAGGTCAAGGTTACCGACGATGGCTTAGAGTTCCATGTCGCTAAACTATCAGAAGCAAAGAGGTCAACAATCCAAACCGCCGGGATATTCGAGGATGAAAGTAGTTTGCAGCCGCTGCGAAGCGTGAACGGTTGTGATGAGAAGAGGGAGTCGTGTGCCCTGGGGTCCAGAGGTGACGAGAACGACCCCGTGCTAGCAGCGGGCATATTCGTACAGGACGGGGGGAGGTCAGATGAGGACCGTGGTTGTGGACCCATTTGTAGCCTTGTGTGTCTACTGGACGATCTAGCTTACGGCAACCTTCGTCTGTACAGGAAGAAACCCTTCTATGACCCTGAAGTATTGAGCGCTCTTAGATACACTGGATAGATGCCAAATGGTATAGGGAAGAGTTTCATGATCAGCACGTGTTCCTTAGATCCTGTGGAAGGGGACCAGGCTACTTACTTCAAGCCTTCAAGTTACTCTTCGCCAGGTGGACATCACCCCATAGTCTCGCATACCGAGACAGTAGGTGCGGCGACCTCATATTTTTGGCGAGTGCTGAGTTTTGAATTAACATGTTTTTGAAGATGTGGCTATTGAATGTGAAAGCCGTTCTTGACCGGGAAGAGAGCGCCGAAGGGGCCACATCCAAAGTCGGGATCCTAGAGAGGCGCGATCACCGGACGACCAAATATGCCATACTGTCACACCGCTGGGAATCCAACTCGGAAGTTGGTTACAGGGAGATGGCAGAACTCATGGAGATGGAGGAGTGGAAAAGAGACGAGGTGAAGAAGCGTGAAGGCTACCGGAAGATCATCAAGAGCTGTGAGCGGGCCAAGAAGGACGGTTACAAGTGGTTGTGGATCGATACATGTTGCATTGAAAGGCAAAGCAGCACTGAGCTATCGGAAAGCATCAACTCGATGTACCGATGGTACCAGCACTCAGGGGTGTGCTATGCGTACCTTCATGACGTCGAGACGACCTTCCCCATGAAACAAGACAAAAGCAGGTTTAGCAAGTCCAACGGTTGGCCAGAGTGGTTCATGCGAGGCTGGACGCTGCAGGAACTTATCGCCCCGAGCGAAATCCAATTTTTTAATAGAGGTTGGGTCTATATCGGCAGCAAGCGGGAACTAGCATCCACGTTGGAGGACGTCACAAGAGTTCCAGGCGATGTTTTGAGGAATGGCCTAACATCGCAACCTCGGCCCAGTGTGGCTCAAATAGTGTCCTGGGCAGCCGACCGGGTAACCACACGAGTGGAAGATCGAGCGTATTCGCTGTTGGGGTTGTTTGGCGTGAACATTCCGATGGTATATGGGGAGGGTGAGAAAGCATTTCGGCGACTACAGTTGGAAATCATCAAGGATTCTAACGATCAGAGTATATTCGCATGGGATCCCTACGGAAGGATGCCACGACACGGCAGCGTCCTGGCCGACGACCCGAGCTACTTTCGCGATTGTCGTGACGTCGAAAGGTTGGAATCCGAGAGGTTCGTCAGTTCTCTAAAGGAATTCATTCGACGACACGAACTCGCCACCACGACCATTGAGAGCGAACCCGCGTTGCGCAGAACTGCCGAACACATTTCCGTATTCGCTGTGACGAATGCAGGTATCCAAATGTCCTTACCCCTCATCCCCTATCGTAACTCTACGTCCTTCAAGGCCATATTGGCATGTCACAACCGTGTTGGAAACCTGATCACCATCGACTTGACTCCTCGCGGATCCGCCTTTGACAGGTCTCGCATTCGCGCTGCAGAAATCTGCAGGGTGTATCCACATTTCAGGCAACTTTATCTTACTTGTTCTCGAGAAGCTATCCACTATCTTACACTCGACGACAAGGTTACTTCGTACCATGGATTCGTCCGCTGTGGTACCTTCCCGCGCAACCTCACTGGCGATGTTGTCACACTCTCGTCAGAAAACGATGATTGCATCGTCATAGTCTATGCGAACGATGACGCGAGATCTCGCTTTGCCGTTGGCCTTGGATACTGCCTTGGCAAAGGATGGGTGCACATCATTAGCCCTGTCATTGCAGAGGAACACTGGATGACGTGGACGGACTTTGCCAGAAGGGCACGTGACATGATGCGCGGTGCAAGTATTGAGCTTGTCAAGGATATCCACAAGCACGATGAGTCCCTCTGCGACAACTTCATCAAGCATGCACACCTTCCCAGATCGATCTGGGCTGCAAGGGTCGCCTGGGGTAGATGGAATGAGAACGATCTTAAAATTGTGATTGATATCAAACAATGTTTTGGTTGTTGCATTGGGCCACGCGAATGGGTACCTGCCTCTGTTCGTACCTTCTCCCTTGTATGATGTGGAACTAACCATGAATATTACTTTAGAATGATCGGAACGTTGAGGTAGACTGCTATCCGGGCGTATTTGGACTGGAATTCGATAGGAAATGTGTGTGGCTTGACAAGTGCTCTTGTCCGAAGATCGCAGTGAGTCATCACATACATCCTCAGGCTTCTCACGAGTCAGATTTAAACAGCCAGGTGATTATGGTGACGTGTCTGGTGACAATTTTAAGCGTGGTGGAAACATATTCGAAGATACGCAGGTACTTGACGCCAATCAAACAGATTCAGCTTATTGTGCAGTTATCTCTCACGTGTCTGGCGATGTGGATAAACTGTGCCGCGCAGAGAATAAGGATGATATTGCCATGATGTTTCACAACATGGACAGGTCCCAGATGCTATGTCAACTGGAGTGCCATTCGCTTCCAAAAAATCAACATCTCTGGCAGCTACTGGACACCTTCTCTGCGCGCCTTGCAGGAAAACATTTGGTGACGACAGTTATACGACATCCAGATTTTGACGGGGTTGACCACTTGAGAGGTGGTGAGCTTTCCTCAGAGAATGGTGTCCTGATTTTCGTCCTGACCCTGAGTGCCAGACTTGGCATTGCACCATGATAATGGCGCTAGGAAGTGGGACTCCTTTACTCCTTTTTGCATTGTTGCAAGCCCACACATTTGGCGAAGAGAGCCTGCTGATATACGAAGAAGGTTGCAATTTGAAAGTATTCGGTGAGTTCATTGTGTATTGCGTCATGTAACCCTTGCTGACTACATATTATCAATTATAGGAAACACTTTTATTCTCTTGGGGTCTGGTTTCTTTCACTGTCACCCATGGCATGACTGAGTTTGTCTGACGAGTTGTGTTATTGATGCAGCTCCAGCCTGGGGGCACTGCGGTTCAAGAAAATCCCATGGTGTGTTGGCTAACTACACGCAACTCGTGCGCACATACTTATGATAGCACCGGAACCAACAGATGACAGATGGAGCGATCAAGTTCTTCTCGGATTTGTTTGGTTTAGAGGACTTGAAAATTTATGTTTGTATTCGTTCTTTGGGCTCTCATTTCCCACGCCCCTTCATATCACCATATTGTAGGTTGGCGAAATAACATTCTTCAAGAGACTCCCATGCATTTTGGAAGCCAAGTCACATGGAAAGACTTCTGTGCGCGTGGTGGAAAGTCAGTTTGTCATGTTAGATATGTCCTCTTGCACACTTATGCTATGGTTTAGAGCGGAACCCCCACCTTGAGGCGATGCTGCCATTGCTGCGTGAGAAGTGTCAAGCCCTTAGTGCGGAGTGCGGGCCGCATCGATATGCCGATGAGGAGCATAGTACAGAACACGATGTAAAGTCAATATTACAAACTTTAGGTGCCGGGGTAAGTGTTTATCAGCCATCGCAAATTGAGACCAATTCTTGTCGCAAGTTAATTGAGCACATCACGTCTGCCTTCTTTGATGCCTTCTTTGAACCTGAATATTTGTGAGCACGCTTTTTGTACATGAGTCATTTTCATTTGCTACGATTCATTGCATCTTACTAGACAAACATACCAAGAAAGCTCCTCTGACTACCAAAGGTTATTGCCATTTTTCCGATGTACAGTGAACCATCTCTCAAACAGCGATATAGGCAAGCAAAGCTCCATTCCATAGCAGAAAGGATAAGGAAGCTCCAGGCGAAACTTGATGAAACATTGGATGACAATGAACAACGAGTGCTGGAGGAGGATGTCACAGGACAGGTAAGCATAACATCAGACTATAGACCCTTGATATTGATTGATTATTCTCTAATAGATGTTGTGGCTTTGCTGGTGTGGAATCCGCTCAGAAGTAGAACAAGTATTCCCAGAGGCAAGCTAGCTCTTTTAACTCCACAATTGTCATTTGACATCATTTAGGTTGTGAACTATATTAGGCGAGAAGGAAAGATAAAAGTAAGTAGAGATGTAACATGCAAGAATGCCTTCATAACTACTGTTGCTAGGGTTTGTTTAAGGTTGCGGAGATTATGAATGAAATGCCACCTGCAGACGAAGATGACCATCAAATTCACTTACAACGGTAGGGGATATGATTCAACATATGTAGGGCATTGAATTGGGTTACTGAATTTGTGGTATTCTAGGATTATGGCTGATGCTGGAGCAGGTATAGCGAAGCATGAATTGTTTCTTATTGCACAGCCCCCACACCTTGAATGATGTTATTAGAACTAATTGCCATTCTCTATGCCCAAGATCCCTCCATTATCTGACCAACACCCTCAACATTCACAGTAGCAACAACTAGGTTCCTTTTGTACTACCTTCATCATGTGATCATGGTTTCAATATTAATATTTTCACCCACTAAAGAGAATTCTGAAGTGAAAACCCAGTATTTTTATATAATTCAAATTATAAGCCCACTACAATTTTCTATTCAGCGTGGACTCATAAATTTGGTCTGAAGTTTACATTGTGATGAACTTTAAGACATCTGTCCAGATACTAGAAGATAGGGCCATCAGGGATGACATGTACCTTCTTTACAGATACAATTTAGATCCCCATAATTTACATATTCAATTACTAAAGATCATAAACCACTCTTCACACTGTTGTCAACTCCTCTGTCTTACCTTCCCCATTACCTGAAATATGCCCAGTGACATGTCAAGCTTCCAATAATACCTTCCCCCTTTGGAACCCTAAATTTCCTCACTTCCAACAAACTGCTAATCCATGAGATGATCCCTTCACATGATGAGAGCTGATATAGGCAGCATTTTAAGATCCAGTCTCAAGATTGGTAAAAAACTGGGACCTAACCTAACTTTAACCAACTGTAACTGAACCATCAAAGACCAAAATTTGTCAGTCTTCATCAGTCTTGGTCTTTGTCACACAAATTTGTGAAAGATGAAAGAACTGGGAAGGACTGGTCTTAACCAGTCAAGACCACAAGACCATTAGTATAACTACACATCAACTACATTATCATCAAGGCAAGCCAACTCTTTGTCAAGCTTGTACAGATCCTGGTATTCTCATAGATAGACATCTGTGATCTCCTGTGAATTGGCAGCAGCACAATTAATGATCTCACTGTGCCACATGTGCTTGAGAATTTGAAGTTCTTAAACTTATCTGCTGCTAAATGTGAGCAGCAATCAGTCACAATTTCAGCACCTCCAGAAAACAAGCACTCACAGGGAATAGATGAGGCTGGAATGGCACAAACATCACATGCAACTTGTGCAAGTGTTGGGTACACTGTAGCATGTCTTGAGCACCAGGCAACAATGTCCATATTCTTTGAGACATTGCCTGGCAGATCATTGAGGTAACATCACAGCTTGGCTGCCCAGCCAAGGTTTGAGCCCCACCTAGCTTTCACAATGGGAACATCATGGTGATGCTCATACTCAGATGTGAGTGTGTTGTTCTCTGCCACATCATTAACACCAGTGCTCTTGGTTGTCTTTGGGGCTTGAGATAACCCCAAGACAGAAGTCCTCAGGCTAGTCCTACCATCACTCAAGAGAAGGGAATCCAGCTAGGATGTGAGTCTTTTAGAGCAAAAACTCCAAAGAGAACTCAAATGAGGACTTTGGGCATTGGCATTGACACTTGTATACTAATACAGGGACCCTACAGGTGTACTATGCATGTATGTATGACATCACCAGTGACATCAAGGGTAGCTGTGTGTATACCTCAAGGTGAGAGTCTGGAAGAGTCCAAATGAAAAAGGAAAGGGCTGTAACCTGTGATGTTTAGATTGTGACTGTATGATATGATCAAGAGATAAGATAAGAAAAAGATGTGTCCATTACACTTAGTGTTGCTGTCATAGTCATGCCTCGACCCCAGCCGGACTCGGCCTCGTGCTCACTCAGTCTGGCCTCGGCCTTGCCAATCCCGTACCTCCAGTTGGTCTAGCGCGGTAGACACTGCTTTGCAGTGTCTGTCACTTCAGTTAAGCTCTGCCCAGTCCTGTCTCTGGTCCTCCTGTCCTGGTCTCCGCTACCTTAGTCATACCTTAGTAATCCTTGTCTTACCAATCATCTTAGCAATCCTTGCGAGACTGGCATTACCGGTCTCCGTACTATAGTTGTTTCTAGTATATAAGCTAGTAGATACTTGGCCTGTAGACCTCAGTCTGAAATCAACTAAGTTACCTCTGATAACTCCGTCTCGGCCTTGGACTCGGACTGAGACTCACACAAGGGAATAGCACTGTATCCTCAGTCGCTAAGTCCAAACAGTCCAAACATCTGAATCTTCGACTCCCCTTCTGATCCCGACCCCTCGGTCTCCGGTCCGGCCTCAACCCAGACATCCCATACTTGACAGTATTTCAGACTCCACCTGTGTGGGTCTAATACACCATGGCAACCAAGACTCGATTCCAACCTCCCTGTGGCCGCTCTGCCACCAATCCTGACTCCACTTCAGCCAGTGGGGCTCGCCGCGAAACAGCACTAGCTGCTTTGGGCACCACTAGGTGCTCCCCAGATCCCGTTAGTCCCTTCAGGGGCTTTTCAGCCCGCACTTCTAATACCCCTACCCCACGTCGTCCCACTGCTCCCATCCCCGAGGGTGACCCCAGCAATGATGGGCCAGGCGATGATGATGATAACCACCCAGAAGATGATGACCCCAGTAATGATCCTGATGATAATGGTCCCAGTGACAATAATCCGGAAGATGATCTGGACTTCCCAGATCCAGACACTGAGCCCACCATTACGGTCTTGGACAACCTCGCTTCGGCCATCAAGTTATTGGCTCGCAATGCCTGCACCACCCCTGAGTCCTCAAGTAGGACCAAGTTACATGAGCCCGACACCTTTGATGGCACTGACCCCAAGAAGCTTCGCGCATTCTTCATCCAGTGCGAACTTAACTTCCAAGACCGACTGTGCCAAAGTCATCTTCACACAATCCTACCTCAAAGGCATGGCCCTTGAGTGGTTTGAGCCGGACTTGCTCGGGCTCGACGACCCTGATGACCGGCCTCTCTGGATGGACTCCTGGAGGGAGTTCGTCCTAGAATTGCAAACCACCTTTGGCCCTCACGACCCGGTTGCTGACGCCGAGAGCCAACTCAACCACTTGCACATGAAGGAAAGTCAGCGCATTAATAAATATGTAGTCGACTTCAATCAGCTTGCCTCGCAAGTCCAAGGCTACGGAGATGGTGCGCTGCGCCACCATTTCTATTCTGGCCTTCCAGACCGAATCAAAGATGAGGTCTGCCGGGTTGGAAAACCCCAGACTCTACACGAGCTCCACCACCTCGCCCAGGAGATAGATGCATGCTATTGGGAGCGCAAGGAAGAAGTCCAATGGGCAAGTAAGCACCAAGGCTCGTCCAACTCTAGTAACAACAAGTCCGGTGGCTCTGGCAACAATAACCAGTCCAAGACCGGTCAAGAAAAGACCAAGACTGGCAACAATAACAACTCCAGTTCTACCCCCAAGCCAGCTTCATCAAAGCCGGGCAACAACAATAACAGCAACTCCTCCAAGCCCGAGCCTAGCAAACTTGGCAAAGATGGAAAGCTTACCCCTGAGGAATGCAAGCGTCGCATAGACGGAAACCTCTGCATGTTCTGCGGAGGGTCCGGTCACTTCGCTGACAAATGCCCCAAGAAGACCGGAAAGGCTAAGGCTCGTGCTGTGGCTACCACCGAGGCCGCACCGGCCTCGGGCTCGGGTACTACCCCTGAGACAAAAAAATAGGTAGCAGCTCCCAGGACTCCGCACAATCTGGGAGCTGCATTGACTCCGGTTGTGCAAACTTGGAGGCTCGTCTCAACACATCCGCTCTTTCCAGCCTGAATTCTTTAACCCCCTATGTCACATTAGAAAACCCAGATTTACCTTGGCTTCATACTTTAGTGGACTCCAGTTCCACTCATTGTTTCATAGATAATCACTTTGCTAATCAACACTCTTTTACCCCGTACTCGGTTTCCCCAATCCGACTCCGGCTCTTCGATGGAACATCCACCTTCACTATAACCCAAGCAGTAGATGTCAACATCTGCTTCACATCCAGCGATGTCACACCGGTAACCCTGTATCTAGCCCCATTGGATTCTGAGTGTAAGATAGTTCTCGGACATGACTGGCTCACCCGCTACAATCCGTTGATTGATTGGGTATTGGGCAGTCTAACCTTCCGGACTTCTACACAAGGAATGCCAACCCCATCAACACCCCCTGTAAGCCTGGTTTCCACTGGCCTTCCTGACCCCAGTCCTAGTGACCAACCCGGCCTTGCGCCATCTGTACCAGTCTCTGGCTCCCTGGCTCGCACCCCCCTGAAGGCCCCTCTCGTTTCCCTAATCAATGCAGCTGCTTTTGTGCGCGCCTGCAAACTAGAAGGGTCCGTCCAGTTCCAACTTCAGCTCCGCCCCTCGGACTCAGCCCAAGCCTGATCGGCCTTGGCTTCCCCTCCTCCGGCCTTACCCAATGTCCTGGAAGAGTACCATGACTTTGCTGATGTATTCAGCAAGGCCAAGGCCTCGGCACTCCCGCCACACCCGGAGTATGACCTGAAGATAGAGCTCGAAGAAGGAACAACCCCGCCATTAGGCACCATCTACTCGCTGTCCCTGGTTGAGCTGCAAGCTCTCTGGACTTTCATCGACGAAAACCTCACTACCGGATTCATTCGGCCTACCTCCTCCCCCTATGCTGCACTGGTCCTCTTTGTCAAGAAGAAGGACAGCTCCCTCTGGCTCTGTGTAGATTTCCGCAGCCTCAACAAAATCACTAAGAAGGATCGCTACCCACTCCTGCTCATCTCTGACCTATTAGATTCACCAAGCCGAGCCAAGATCTACACCAAGATTGATCTTCGGCATGCCTACCATCTCGTCCAGATTGCCCTGGGTGATGAATGGAAGACTGCATTCTGGACTCGGTATGGATCCTACAAGTGGTTAGTGATGCCCTTCAGCCTCACCAATGCCCCGGCCGCTTTCCAACACTTCATCAACACTATCTTTGCGGATATGTTGGATGTCTGTGTAGTCGTCTACCTAGATGACATCTTGATCTACTCTGGAGATAAGGAGTCTCACAAACAGCATGTCCAAGAGGTCCTCTGCCGGCTTCGGCTTCATGGCCTTTATGCGAAGCCAGAGAAGTGGGAGTTCCACTTGGACTTGGTCGAATACCTTGGATTCCACCTCTCCCCTGCCAGCCTCACGATGTCCAAGGAAAAGGTCCAGACCATCTGCGATTGGCCTGAGCCTTGCAAGGTCAAGGACATTCAGTCTTTCCTCAGATTCGCCAACTTTTACTACCGGTTTATCTTTAATTACTCAGACATCGTCGTGCCACTGACTCGGCTTACCCGCAAGGGGGCTCCTTGGAACTTCTCTGAGGAGTGCCGCCGATCATTCAACAACCTCAAGGCCGCCTTCACTACCACGCCGGTCTTAACTCATTTCATCCCCAGGGTCCCTATCACCGTCGAGACCGATGCATCAGACTATGCCATCGCCAGCATTCTGTCTATTACTTGTGGCGACAGCCAGATTCATCCGGTCACATTCTACTCCCGGACTCTGATGGCCCCGGAATTGAATTATGACACCCACGACAAGGAATTGCTTGCCATTTTCGAAGCATTCCAGACCTGGCGCCATTACCTTGAGGGCTCGGCCTCACCAGTTGACATTGTTACTGACCACAAGAATCTCGAGTACTTTTCTACCTCCAAAGTACTCACCCGCCGCCAAGCTTGCTGGTCTGAATTCCTTTCACAATTCAATATGATCATCAGATTCAGGCCCGGTAAGCTTGGAGCTAAGCCTGACGCCCTAACTAGATGATGGGACGTCTACCCCAAAGAGGGGGATAGCGGCTACGCCCGAGTGAACCCGCAAAACCTGAGACCGGTTTTCACCCAGGAGCAGCTAGCGGTCTCCCTTCACACAACTTACCTAGAGTACCCGGTCTTACGAGCAGTTGCCTTAATGGATGTCGAGAAGCTTCATAATGATATCCTGACCACACTGCCAGATGACCCGGTCTCACAAATCCGCCTGTCTGACATATCAGATCCCCGGTGGTCAGTAGATGACACTGGCTTCCTTCGGCTTGATGGAAGGATCTACGTGCCAGACTCAAATGACCTCCGCCTTCGGGTCTTGCACCTCAAGCATGACCACCCTCTGTCCGGCCACTTCAGCCAAAACCACACTTTAGAACTCATACGGCGTGAGTATACCTGGCCCAGCCTCAGGACCTTCGTCAAGGACTATGTCCGGTCTTGCACGGCCTGTGCTCGGGCTAAGGTTCCCCGCCATCGGCCTTACGGCCTCCTCAAGCAGCTTCCGGTGCTGGAGAAACCGTGGAATTCCATCTCTATGGATTTCATCGAGCAGCTCCTGGCCTCAACCAGCTTCATGGCCATCCTCATTGTAGTTGACCGGCTTTCCAAGCAGGCCATATTCATCCCCACCCACGACACCATAACAGCCCCGGAACTCGCCAAACTATTCCTACTCCATGTCTTTTCAAAGCACAGAGTGCCAGCCCATGTAACCTCAGACCAAGGCTCGGAGTTCGTGTCTCACTTCTTCCGGTCACTCGGTAAGGCCTTAGACATGCGCTTACATTTCACCTTGGGCTACCACCCCGAAGGTGATGGCCAGACTGAGCGGACTAACCAGACCCTTGAACAATACCTCCGAGTCTACTGTAACTATCAACAGGACAATTGGGCCGACCTATTACCTCTGGCAGAGTTCGCTTATAACAATGCCCCTAGCACTACCACCGGTGTCTCACCTTTCTTCGCTAATAAGGGCTATCATCCCAACATCTCGGTATACCCAGAGCGCGATCTTACCTCCGCTCAGGCTCGCGATTATGCAGTCAACCTGGACTCACTGCACCAGTTCTTACGTGAGGAAATGACCCTCACACAACAGCGTTATCAAGGACTGGCCAATGCCAAACACATGCCAGCTCCAGACTTCAAGGTCGGTGACCAAGTATATGTCAAAGCCAAATACTTCCAGTCTACTTGGCCTTCCAAGAAGCTCTTGGAGAAGAATCTTGGACCATACCCGGTCATAGCTCAGGCTGCTACCCACTCATTCACACTGCGCCTGCCAGACTCAATGCGCACAGTACATCTGGTCTTCCACATTTCCCAACTCGAGCTGGCCATCCCTAATACCATCCTGAACCAGACTCAACCACCACCCCCACCAGTCGAAGTCGATGGTGACCTAGAGTTCGAGGTAGCAGAAATCCTCGACTCTAAGGTCAACTGGCGTCGCTGGTGTTGGCTTCAGTACTTAGTCCAGTGGACTGGCTACGAGGGGACCAATGAAGAAACCACTTGGGTACTTGCTACAGAGCTTGACAACGCTTCTGAACTCGTCCAAGAGTTTCACTCCAGCTATCCCAGTAAACCCGGCCCATACCAATGAGGACTGGTCTCAACCGGCCTCAGTTTCTTTTCTGTTTTCTATCGGTATCTAGCTTTCTTTGATCTCTTACTTACCTTGTTTCCCTTCCTTCTTGTTTTTCTTGCTCTACTGTACAATGTCGGACACCAGACACCAGACACCGGATATGTGACATTGGCAGAAGGAAAAAACTACAAACCTACGCTAAGGTACTACTCACCCTTGGCCATGGCCTCATCCTCTCCCTCAGTCTCCTCCTCTTCGTCCTCACCATGGGTCCTCAGCCACTTGGCCTCCTCGCACAGCTCTTCGGAATCGAGCTCAGATGAGCCCGAGTCCGAAGGGGAGACTGCCATGCTGAAACTGTAGGACTTGTCGAGTAGCGACTCAAGTGTGTTGGCTATGCAGCCTGAATTCTCGACCGTGGTTTCATGAAGTTCGAAGAGGCTGGCCAGGTTGTTGGCAATCAGCCCCGCGGCCTCAATCAGTCACTCGAGCTTGTTTTCCAAGCCCGAGTACCTTTCGGCACCGGCCTCCCTCAGCCCACTCCCTCCAGCCTCGGGCTCATCAATCTCCAACACCTCGATTGCTCTTGACTTCGTCCTTCCTGTCTCCTGGCCACCAGCACTTGCCCTTCAATAGGTTGCACTGAACGCAGGCAACCTGCTTCTTATTGCTGTCTACAAGGAACTCACAGGCGACCTTAGCTCAGGAGCAGCGAGTACATCTAAAAGAGGAGATTAAATGGAAAAAATGCACAAGGTTGAAAGAGTACTCACCCGGGGTCCATAACCACCTTCTTCACCTCCCCCCCAGCCTCATCACCCTTGTCGGCCTTGGCCTTGTGTTTCCGCTCAGCCTCCTTCTCCTCCTCGGCTCTGCACTTCTCTTCTTCCTTGCGAGCCCTTTGCTCCTCGGCCTCCCACGCTATCCTCTCGGCCTTGGCTTGCTCTCTCGCCACCCTCTCAGCCTCAAGCCGAGCCTGCTCCTCCCACCGGGCTTGCTCAGCCACCTTTTGCCTTTTTCTCTCCTTCACCTTCGCCTTCATCACCTCCTCTTCGTCATCGGTGTCATACCTGATGGCGTCGTCCGCTACCTGGGTCCAGTCGATGACGACCTGGCCTTCGTTGTCATTGCCAGTCGTGCTGATCAGCCTCGATTCAGACATGATGAATAGGATGAGAAAGAAAGACGCAAAGGGCTTAGCGGGCCACAAGTATCGGTTTTTTCAAACTCAGCTGATTTTCGGACTCAGCCTACCACTCTCGCAAGGGTCTCATGGGTTTGACCCCTAAGAGGGGGATACTGTCATAGTCATGCCTCAACCCTGGCCGGACTCAGCCTCGCACTCACTCAGTCCAGCCTCGGCCTCGCCAATCCCATACCTCCAGTTGGTCTAGCGTGGTAGACACTGCTTTGCAGTGTCTGTCACTTTGGTTAAGCTCTGCCCAGTCCTGTCTCTGGTCCTCCTGTCCCGGTCTCCACTACCTTAGTCATACCTTAGTAATCCTTGTCTTACCAATCATCTTAGCAATCCTTGCGAGACCGGCATTACCGGTCTCCGTACTATAGTTGTTTCTAGTATATAAGCTAGTAGATACTCAGCCTGTAGACCTCAGTCTGAAATCAACTAAGTTACCTCTGATAACTCCGTCTCGGCCTCGGACTCGGACTGAGACTCATGCAAGGGAATAGTGCTGTATCCTCAGTCGCTAAGTCCAAACAGTCCAATCATCTGAATCTTCGACTCCCCTTCTGATCCCGACCCCTTGGTCTCCAGTCCGGCCTCAACCTGGACATCCCGTACTTGACAGTTGCTACAGCTCAGGGAGCTGCCCTAAGCTAAGGGCCATACTGCATCTATATTATTAAATATTAAAATAATTATTGTGGATTTGGTATGTGGCAACACAAGGCTACATTTGGTAATAGTGGTCATAGTGACTAAGCTGCTTGTTGTTGAGCAGCTCAGCCTTTGGAGCTGATCTGCAGCAACACTAATTACACTAACCCCTCTTTAGCTGCAGGATTCCAGACTGCAGAAGACAGGGTCTGTTAGGCACCCAAGCCCCTGTTGGGTGCTTATGTCATACTGAGGCTATTACCACCTCTTACTTCATATATCACATCTCTGCTTGTCACTGAGGTATGCACATGTAAACTACTCTTTTTTCCTTCACTGTGAATACCATACTTTGGTCATGTTCACTGGTGAAACTGAAAGAGCCCTAGAATCTTACAGGGCCAGACTCAGTGAGGCTGTCTGGAACTGATAAAAAGAGGGAAGGTAAAGTCTGAGTAGGCCATCCAAAGTTTATGAGCAAGAGTGCACTGAGATCTGTGAAACAGTGGATCAGTCCTAAAATCACATCAATGCACAGCTCTTACACTACAAATGTGCCATCCACAATTCCAACAGCCATTCAACACATCGCAATTGTGTTTTTAGACTTGCATGGTATTTAGATGACCTTCGTCTGCCAATCTGTATATCTAACAAGTCAATCTTCATGTCTCTGTTTATGTCAACAGGAATAGGTTGTGCAACAGTAGATGGTGGTGCTGATATAGACAGGAAGGCTGGCAAACAAACGGTACATTATTTTACAACCAATTCAAATTTGAGAAAGACGCACCAAAGGTTCCATCGTGATTACCCTCATAGAGGGCCATGCTTAGAGTGTCTCACTGCACATCTTTACTCATGACCAGAATGTCTAGCTTCCTAGCATGTGTGAAGTCGCCAAGGACAACATTAAAAATGGAGGTTGGGTGTTGGATTGACGAAACTTTCTTGAATAGACAATCATCTGCAGAGATTCTTAAAACTGGTTCACAGGTCATTCCAGGGGTAAACAGATAGTTCCTGCAGATTTGACCGAGAGACAGTGCACCTAGTCCTCGCGTGAGATCTCATATAAACTATATCACTGGACTGCACTTACAGCTGAAGTCATCAAACGCAATTATGCGTCCACCGTTGTAAATGAACTCTTCGAGGATCATTTGGTTGAGAATGGCCCTAAGTATCAACGGGAGCAGTGCTGGTGCACTTGGATCGGCACAGCCATCGAGGAGGCTGCTTCTCTTGTCGTCACGTAGTAAAGTCGATGACATGTTTGTAAAGTTCAAGTTGTCACTTCCAACCGCAATGACGCAGTAGTACCTCCCCTAATGATGACATGTTCACACTCTGATCCCGTTAGTAGTGTCTCGCTCAACCGTCTGTGCCTAGGTTTGTGCGAAGCACCAGAGCAACTTATGCCGAAAGGCTTCATCACAAATCAGTAGGTGAGTCTTACAGTCATAGCCACATTTCACTCACCAAAATGAGAACCACTAAGCAATGAACACCATTAAGCACTACAATCATTAGCCATGGACATGCACCAAACACCAAAGTGGCCTACTAATTGCCTTAAGGAAGAAAGTATCACAAATGTGGTTGTTTTGTACGAACAATGGTGTCCTCTTGCCTTGTGCTCCTTTCGTCTGCGCCAGAATATCGAGCGTTCCCTGACGCCGCAAAAAAAAAGTCTTACATCGTTCAGATCCGCGAATGCTACACCCCTAGCGTCCCCGACGGCCTCTGAACTTATGGAGCAGTCCGAAACTCCGTCTGCCGCGCTAGTCCTGATCGCAGCCAGAGAGACCCTTAGCACATGGCTCTGATGCTAATAGTTTCGGCGTGTGCGAGCCATCAGTGGCAGCAATGAATATGAGTCCGGGAAAGCCGTCCAGATTGGTCCTCATAGGCAGATAGGGAACGGAATAGGATGCAATGTGGAATCAACAATATCGATGTTTGTGATGCGGGCGAGTGTATTGGAATCCGTGAAGATATGTCACAATCGTTATCCGGACTGGTGCTAAGGTCATAACAGAACTCGGGCCCTGCGCCGCAGAGGTTCACAGGCGGTCTACATATTGGCTGGCCTGGTTTATTGACAGTAGGTGAGATCGTGGAGAGACAGACAGGTAACTAGGCAAGTCGATCGAACCATCGTGGTCAAAAGAGACAGTGAGTGGATCGAAACGGGATACCAACCTCTATGCAGTTGCTAATGTCATCGAGCGAGATAACTTGGATTCCAGAAGAGAGCCATTCACGCTATCAATATAACCCCTCTTCGCATATCAGAAAAATTCCTGACACGCTAAACGGGCCGCCTATTGAAGGCCTGGAATTCCCATACCTGCAAGACACCCCTATACAACAATGTCAACACACAACATCTGTACTGCGGATGCGCGACCCACAATTCGAACAAGGGCGCCTCGCTGTTCAATGACTTGCATAGGATTTGAGGACCCTTGTCTGTCAGTTGGTATCCCTAATGAGTCGATCTTCATGTTTCCATTTATGTTAACAAGAATGGGCTGTGAGAGAATCAATGGTGGTGAGAGGCTGATACATTGTTCTACAACGGATTCGAATTTCAGACGGACGCACCTAAGGATCCGTCATGATTACCCTTGTAAGGCCCCGTACTTAGAGTAACCCGCTATGTGGCTTCACTCATGACCAAAACGTCTAGCTTCCCATCATGCGTGAAGTCGCCAGGGACAACGTTAGAAATGCAGACCGGATGTTGTTGGAGCGATGAAGTTTTCCGAGATACAAATTCATCTGTAAAGATCCTTAAAACTGACACCGGAGCTTCGAAGAACTGTGCATATCATGATCCCAGAGGCGCCCGAAGAATGCCCATATCGACGAGACGCACTTGCATTGAAAATGGAATATCGATACGGTCGACTGCAAAGTTCAGTCCCTCGAAGGAAGAGGAGCACAGCCACTGAAGAGGCTGTCACGTGTTCTTATTAGGGCCACTTGCTCCATCCCCATCCACGATGTCCCGTCCACAGGATGACCGCAACCAGGAAGCGACCGTGTACCTGGTGGGTATCAATTCATATTTTGGTGGGTAAGCAGCTTAATATTTCTAGGGAAATCTCGATGAACGGTGTACGGACGCTCTCGTCTGGGAGCTCATGCTGCAAGCTGGTCCTGTAGGCGAGTCCACATGCCATTCTCGACCGTATCTGGCCTTCATCTTTTATTGTACAGTGAACGTCCACCTGCCCAAGGATCGTGTATCAATGACCCACTGGGAATGAATTTCCTCTGAAACTTATGATGAAGCATTAAACACTAGGCAGTACGTACCACACCCCTACCTTATGGCATGTGCATCAGTTACTGAAGTCTACTCCGGCCAATCCTGTTTAGGAACGTCCCATCTCATCCCTGTCCTGTCACTGTTGTCGCTGTCCCTCACAAGATGATCCTTCATAGCATGGTTCAGACTCAAGACCAGCACGCTCGATCTGCTCGCAACAGTCCGGCTCTGTCTTGCACTCAGGCTGCTCAGAGAGTGTTTGAGGCACGAGCATCTTAGATGCGCATCTAGAAAGATGCTGGAAGATGCTGTCGCTGCAGTAGAGAATAGGTCCTTTGTTGGAGACGCGGTGACCACCCTGGTGGTGGTGTAGGGCGGCGAGGCAATGATATGTGAGTTCAACCGTTCGACTGTGTTTCGTTGGCCGATACATGTAGCTGAGCTGTTCCTCACTGCAAGATCCTTGTATCTCGGTGACAGCGTCGCTTATGCTCTTCGTTGCGACGCCGCTTCTCTACGTCGTTACACACGCTCTGGTCGAAAGCATCCCGGCATCCATGGTACCCATTCCCTCGTTCAACTCAGAACTCCCGTTTTCGATCTTTGACGCATATAACGGTGCCTCCTTGCTCTGCAGCATCGTTCCGCCTGTTGTATTGAGCAACCCTGCAGCGGGCAGCGGGGGCATCTGGATCACTGTGAACACTCGTTCTGTCTTCGCTCGTAAGTTTCCATCCGTTCATGTAACGTATAGAAATGCCGTTGAAGATTTTTGCCCGTGGAACGATAAGGATACCAATGAGCAGCATCCACAAAGAGTTTCATATCAATATCCGGAGTTGTTGACAGTACGCGGGGAGTGTTACAATTAAAATAAAGAAACCCGTCCATGCAATGCGAATATATAGAAGGTTAAAAGAACATTCCATCAACGATACATTGCTGTTAGCTATGTGAAAAATAACATGCGAAAGACCATCAAGCCATACAAAACGATCATAATCAAGAAATACAAGTCATGGAAAGAATCAAGGGAAAGCCGTAAGAGCCGAAACGGGTGACAATGTTGCATTGCAGAACGGAGACGGCCTGAAAGATTGGCGTTCAGCGTGGATCACCGAAAGCATCACTCACCGTCAAGACTCAAAGCCGCTGCGCACTTCGACGTTGCTTTCCAAGTCATAACAGCTGTCAGACTCAATACCATCTGCCCGGTGGCGTTCGAACTGAGCCATGGCACGCGCTAGCTGCGCTTCTGCAGCGGCTCAGTCAGCACACCCAACGAGATGACTGTCGAAGTTAGTGTATATAAATCTGACGACCGGGACGTGTGAGACCTTCTATACGATCTGAACCCTTTGTAGACATGTGGGACTTAGTCGTACGAGTGGTCCTTGATCTCTTCCATGACGTCGTTCCGTGCCTTCTGATTCATGTACATGTTCTCCACGTATTGAATCACGAGCGTGCCGAAGTAGTTGACGAGAGGTTTAGCAAGACCTTGGTTGGGAAGTCTTGGAAGTTCGACGGAGAGGTTGACTGCGAATTGGGGCACGACGATGGAATGAGGAGTGTACACCGCCGAACCATATTGCTGGCTTTCGGTGACGACTTGCAAGCGCCGACGAGCCTTCGGGACAATTGCGAGATGCCCATAATCCTTGTCCACCCCGCGTTCGAGAACGGAAGTCCAAGTAGTATTTTCGTTTGGCATGATGAACACCCAGGAGTCTTGGCCTTGTGCTAACACGCTACTACCCACATAATCGAACGGCCGGAGGATGACAAGGGAATGGGGGGCGGCATAACATTGGCCCGTCTGTAGCCAACGTTTGTTGGAGATCCTGGATGACCTCAAGTGGGTATTGATAACCAACTTCTCCAAAACGACGTAATTCAGTGTCGGCGGGCATGAACGAGTAGTGCTGGCGCGAGGCTTCGTCCACAACCGTAATGCCGGTAAGTGGCTGTTCAAAATGTATGGTAGTATGGCCGGCATCTTCCAAGTTCAAAGCGAGGTAGGACAAATCGAGTAGGGCGGATATGCACATGTACCGTTATATACATCGTCCTACTGCTTGCCTCAAGCTCAGCTTATCACTCGGGGCGCCCTCCCCAACTGCTCCAACGAGGTCTGCACTTGGCTAAATAACATGAGGTTGTTGGTTTGAGATTTAGTTCATCTTCGTGTAAAAAATCAGCAACGAAGAGTAGAACGAATCACTTCGACAAAACATACTGGTCCATTGAGACAGGAGTAATAATAATTTTGCAACGGCGAAACAGGCTAATCCATTGTGGACAAGTTGACAAGGCACCTTCGCAACACCACATGGTCAAATTGTCGGGAAACGGTCGGGAACAACAGTGGAAAATGAATGGTGATGTGAGAGAACGTGGCCCACATAGATATGGCTGGCGCACTTCCGTAAATCATATATTAGGTGGACGAGGCAGACGAAGGGCCTGGACCTAGCCCAACACCATGAAACACAGCTCAATCGTCGACGTCCTAAGAGCATACTTCAGCGGACTTGCATCAGCAAAACCACCCAGACCTAGCAGAGCCCGGCAGAATCTGGTGCGCCTAGCTAGGACCTTGCTAGCCTCGGAAGAGCTGGCACGTATCTGCTAGGCCGAGCCAGGTGATGACCAGGGCTTGCAAGGCCTAGCTAGGTGATGAATGGGGCTTGCACACTAGCCTGTAGGCAATGCTCGAGATTTGATTTGTCCAACTCCTTTGATAGACTCATTGTAAATGTACATATATTACCACTAGTATGAGATACACTCTTGCATGTGGCATTACAACACATTCGATGACACTATCACGCAAACTTGCAGATTAGAATGATACCATCAATGACTGGCATGCTCAAATCTGTTGTCAAAGTTGAAGTCCTGGACTTCATGACCTGAACCTGAGTCAGCTGCTTTGTGCTCACTTCTCTAGGTTGCTATATCTGTACTCCTTGAGTCCATCTCATCAGCCAGATTGTCAGGAATAAGTATATTGCTAGGCATGGATTGCTCGCTCTCAGATCCAGCAGTGTTGCATTCCACTGACTTCTCTCTGAGAACAGACGCTCCGCTGTCACGCCCCGGCACCTGCCGGTGGGCCACCCCAGTGCCACCGCACCTCGTGACCTGGCCGTGACGTGAACCGTCGCGGTGGCGGTGGCGGGGCCGTCTTTTCTCCGCACGTGACCTGGCCACGTGCCTGGGCTCGGCTTACTATGGTAATCGCCTGTCTGTGCATGCATGTCGCTCGCCTGCCTCTGCCTCTCTCTCTCTTTCAGTCGAACAGAGCGCCGATTGATTGTTTATTACATACTTTTTGCGTCCGATTTTGTTAATTCATTCATTTCCCTGCCAGCTGTCGCTTGCTGTCGCACCATCCTCCCGCTGGGAAACGATCGCAACAGATGCTGGACCCCCCCTCCTTGCTGATTCGCTGCCCACAGACCAGGCGATAACGGCCACTCCTTCGACGGTCCCCTCCTCGCTGTCAAGCTCCTCCAACGTCACCCTCCCTGAGTTGCCTGCACTTGGCATCGTCCTCGGCATCTCCGTCTTCGTCTCCCTCGTTATTTGCTACAAAATTTACAGCCAAGTCTTACCGGACTTCTCCCCCATCGTCCTGAAGATCTGTGTGTGGATCTGCCCTCCCTGGAAAGGCCTATACGATCCCTCTGCGCGGGAGTCGTTTTTTTGCGTCGAAGCTGAACAGCTTGGCTGTCAAGCAGTGGCAATGGTCAGCCACTCTACCAAGGCTCGATCCGCTGCTGAACTCGAGTTGGCAACCATGTGGGACACCTCTGAAGCTCAATCCACTGCTGAACTCAGGTCAGTAGCTGCATGTGACACCATTTTCATCCCTCTCATCCTGACGATCTGTCCCAGTGCGAGAGCAGCTAGCACATCTATTGACGGCCATGGACCCTGCTCACTGCAGAGTTGCGAGGGTGTGCTCCCGTTCCCTACATGCCAGTTCAGCTGCAACAGGCAGCCCGAGGTCGAACATATTAACATGTGAGTCAGCCTCGAAGGACAGTCGACACCGTTCACTGAACTGATTGTTGGCCGTGGTGCCCCGGGTTTACCATGCAGCAACGTCATGACCGCTAAGGAACTCAAGGCCCTCTGTCGAAGGCTTGGCCTGAGCCAGACCGGTACCAAACAAGTCCTTCTCGAGAGGCTGGAGGCATTCAGCCAGGATCATGATGCCTGGCAGCGGTGAGTCACAGCTTACCTCGTCCTTGGTCTCTCACCAGGTGCTGAGTTGTTCCAATGCAGAGTCCTTCCAGGCACACGAAGATCTCACAAAGGCCCTCAAAATCATCATGCTCAGGATACAGGTAGCGGGAAGGGCAAGAGAGGCCCTGCAAAGCGGTCAGCAAAACGTCGGGCACTGCTGCTGGGTGGCAGTAGCAGTGATGCTGCAGTCCCATCTGCTACTGAAAGGTCGAAAGACACCCGAATGCAGGCAGAAAAGGCGGCTGTCCTTGACTGGGTCAGTTGCAGCTTCACTTCCATTTGCCGAGTTCAGGATCACTCATGCTGGCACTGTGTCCTTGCAGGCACGAACGACTCTCACTCTATATCCTTACCAGCCTCCCCCGGCTGTTGCAGTAACAACAGGTCACGGTGGCAGGCCACTAGGTGCACCGTCAGGTATGAGCGTTGCACAGGCCCCTGCGAGTCAATCACCTGGTCTCCCCTCCCCATCTGCCGAAGCTCGCTGTCCCTCACCGGCGAGTGGAGACACCTCTCCTACTGTCATGGCTACCAATCCGTCTTCTGTCGTTCGCACGCTAACACTTGGTGATGGGACTGTTCTCGCCTTCACGCTCGCTGACATTGGTGACCCCACAGCCGTGGGATTCAGCAAAGACATCCCGAGGCTCAATTCCATGTGGGACGACACTTCCCCTCATTGGACTGGCCAGTCCACCCTTACCATCAAGGGCCGTCCGATTGCGATCAAATACTGGCCCGAGGTGTACCGTTATGCACACAACCGACAATGGAAAGGGATCAAACACAACTGGACATGCTGGAAGGCAAGTATACGTACTCGCTCTTGGCCGAAAGTGGGCCTATCTAATCCTGAGTTCACAGTACATTGTAGAGTGCTACCGTCAAGGCACCCCGGATGAGTTTTGGTGCAGGTTTAGTGAGAACGGGAGGCCGATGAGTTACACTCGTATTCTTGTCCTCCTTTGTGAGGCTCGGAAGAAAGAAGATCAGGAGGCTGTGTGGAAAGTGGCAGAAGAATTCGGCGAATCTTTTGATACGCAGTGCGCGTACAGAAAAGGCAGCAACATGCATGTCCTGACCCAGCCTCGGGCTATCGCAAAACGGTTGCACAGGCTGAGTGATGGGCATGGCAGGGATGAGGGCCATTCTATTTAGCTGCATATTATCTAGCATACATAACCCTGTGGTACGAGACATAGATCGTGCGTGTGTTGTATCAAGCATTTCATGTCTGTTTTTATTCTGAATCTGTGAGCTCAATGACACCCAAGTCAAATGTGCGGCCACCACTGCTACTATTCTTTCTCTCAGTCTCGGAATCGCTATCTGTAAGTTCAATGATCTCTCTTTCAGTCTTGGAATCGCTGTCTGTGAGTTCAATCATCTCCTTGCCATGACTTGGCCTTTGCTGTGCAGAACGGCTTGGTTCCTCGGTGTCATGCTTCGTCAGCCCAGTTGCGAGCAAACCTGGGAGTGCAAACCTGACCACCGGATCTGGCATCCAGACCCGGTGAGTGCTCGGTGCTGGG
This sequence comes from Pisolithus tinctorius, assembly GCA_024663395.1. NCBI lineage: Eukaryota > Fungi > Basidiomycota > Agaricomycetes > Boletales > Pisolithaceae > Pisolithus > Pisolithus tinctorius. The sequence goes on along the minus strand of JANFAH010000005.1, from coordinate 2,783,262 downwards.
TGAGTGCTGGGTGCGGAATCTGCAAATAATCCAGCCTGGGGAACACCATCTGGCATGCTCAGTACTCGAGCAACACCACGTTTTGCAGGGAGCGCTAATGGCGTGGTGTCGATCTCCAAGCGGTGTTGTACCAGTACCTGTCCTGAGGCAGCGACTTCGCATTGTGAGCAAATACAAAGAACTGAATCGAGCATGAAGCCCTGCCGCACTGGATGCGACTTGGAAGAAGACTCAAATGGACCCTGGGGGCATATGTTACCTAGAGTGTCCGAGTCTGCTCCGTCCACCTGTAGATCACAATTTAGCAATTTAGCATTAATGGTGACATGACAATTAACGGCAGCCTTCAAATTCATACTATGACATGGTATAGCCTACTCACACCACATAGATTGCGAATACAAACTCCCTCGTAGACCAGGTTCTTCAGCTTTCCGAGTGTACCAGAAGATTCGATGGCGTGGACTGGGACAGGTGGTCCGCCTCTAGACCACCCAAAGTGGAACTCGCACAGGAAAGCCAGTCGTTCCAGGTTGATTCCTTGCAGCGTTCTGAGCAGCATTGACAAGGCTTGAGGAGGCCCAGGATCAGCGCACGTGAACGTGATCGAGGGCTTAACATATGCCAGGACAACAGCAGGGGAGGGAAAGTCGCTTGGAAAGGTGGCAGAAAGTTTCTTACAACCCATCTCAGTGAGGAGATCACAGACGTGCTTGACCCAAGGTCCAAGGAATGTGGTAAGATCATCCTCATTCGCAGTAGTGGTCGCTGCACATAGCAGCTCATCTCCAACACCATGTTGAGCAAGCGCACGAGTTGTCTTCCATCCACAACGTGAGAGGCCATTCTGTCATGTGACCAATGTGAGTTGCACAGCGCCTGTCAGTGGCCAGTGGGCAAGCATGAACTTATGTTGTAATCTCCACCGCAGAAGAGGGCCATTAGCAGTAGCCCACCCTTTGTCAATGCAACAGCGGACTCTTGTGCCAAACCATTAGCGGAATACATTAGAACAGACTTGTCATCGTCGTTGTCACTGTTAACACATCAATGTAATAAGTTAGCTTGAAGAAGGAGCTTGGCGCGATCTGGTCACCTGCCTTCGGAACACAGTTAGAGCGCCAAATACCAACGCATCACTATCCTCAGTCCAGACAGCATCAATAACCCCTAACTGATTGAGGGCAGCTAGCTCTGCCTCTGCCTCGCCTGCTGCCTATAGAACAAATTTGTAGAAATGACGATGACACTGGCAGTCACTGGTCCGATAGGTTCAGCCTCACCTCATGTGTCCGAAATCCGAAAGCACTAGCAAAGTCCTTGAAGTACGTTGTAAGCCATGGTGGAATAGTGACAACCTTCTTGCCCCGCTTGATTGCTGGCTTTTGCAGGCCATCAAAAACGAAGAGGATGTTGGCTGGGGTGTGATACAGGTGCGCCAACTTGTAAAAGAGCGTCCTCAACTCCGGGTTCTGCCCACACTGCGCATGTCCATGTCGAAACGAGTGCTGGCAATTGGCCATCCATAAGCTTTCAGAGTTGGACCGACCGGGTAAAAATATTTAAGTCCGAGACCAGCAGATTACATTGGAGCACCTGGGAACATACCTGGCATCAACACCAATCCTGAACGGATGTTCAGAGCGTTTTGTACCATCCAGATTAAACATGTGGTTGACCGTGAGATCTCGCAGAGAATATTTCTTTGCTGCTGGAGCGACTGCCTACCGAAGCCAAATTTGCATGTAAAGTAGTACAAATATTCAGCCTCCAGACTTACCTGCCAAAGGCCTGTAACACCCATTATTGTTAAATCCTGTATGATGATGGCAGTGGTCGCAGTGATGACATGCCTGTGAGCCCCTATTGTACTTTTGAGTCCGCTATGTGACCAGTATAGTATGTAGTATGCGGCGAGCTGAAACACAAGTGATAGTAATATACAAAGCTCCTCGAGTCCCTCGCCAGGTTTGACAATTAATTGGAGAGCACTTTTGATTTCTTCATATTGTACATAGGAGGAGAGTAGAGGGTATAGATATGGAGATACCGTGTCCGTTAAATAGCATACCCTGCAAGACCGGGGAGGGAACAATGTTGTATATAATACATTTGCAGCTGTCATCGAGACGGATGGAAAGAGATCTAATATTGACAAAATGAATGTGGAGAGCCAGACATTGTTTACCAAACAGCGGGTGACGTGAAGGTCAACATCTTTGCCTTCGACAACAAGGTGTGTACATGCTCCATTGAGGTCTTCAATGCCGATGGGCATAGGTGGTGGTGCGGAGGAAGCAGGGGAGGTGGACGACGTAGATTAAGAGAGGGACACCTCTGGGATATTGGGAGGGTGGAATGCAAAGGTGGCGGAGTGTACACAGACCATGGAGGATGGATGGCGGGGAGTGTGAGGGTCGAGAGGCGCAAAAGGGTTTGCTGATGAAGGGGGTGTCGATTGCTTCATCAATGGCAAGGTGTAAATTGGAAAAGGGCCCATCCCTGGGAAATCTTTCCGTATCATACTCTCGAACTCACTTAGCGTCGAGGGATCCACATTTAACTCCCACTTCAAATATGTGTCATTACAAATAACTTTGCTCGTGAGCATAAACACGGAAATGAAAAGTTGGAAGGCAGACAAGCCACGAGCGGTGGGGAATCGCACCTTTAGTCTTCAAAGTAAGACTAGTGCAGCGAACGTGATGGATGGATGGAGTTTGGTGCGGTGGAGAGCATAAGCGATGATACCTGTGAAATTGTCCAAGAACGCCCCACCCGCAAAATGTGGATTATCATCATCTCTGCAACCCTTGCAGCTGCTATGTATGATACATTGTTCAAAAGCCTTCGTTGAATAGTACAAGGCCCCCAAAAAGGGTGAGAGGCGGAATGCCGAAACGGGCAGGATATGGGTATGACGCGTGTAACGTCACCAGATACCAGCATGGGGAGAAGGACAGACCACTGAGCGACGAGGGCTGGAGGGATCGATACAAGAATCCCAAAGACAGCAGGGGACTCCTATACGGACCTGAGTTACATGCCAAAGTGCCTCATAGCCATTCCAGTCACAAAAATGGGCATATCTTGAGAACTACTGCGCAGAACTGGGTGAATGAGATATCTCTAGAGAGGGTTCAGCGAGCGGAATGAACGGACCGTAAAGCAAGAGGAATGGCGCAGAGACGGACAAGATACGATGACAAGACCTTGAGGGCGGCCCTTCTCACAAAAATGCGAACAACTCAGGAACCGCTTGGCCAATTCAAACGAACCAAGTGCCAACGTGGAGCTGTCATTAAGGAGTATCATCCCCCCAAAAAAACGAGAGATGCTAGTCAACCACAAGCACAAGATCGTCCACAGTGTGGGCATTTGAGTGCAGGACAGCGATTTGGGTTGAAAAAATCTTCACGGGCCTCCATTGCATCATCGTTGACTGAGATGAGGTACTTAACTATTGTGAGGTTAGTGAATTCTTGACTCCAACCTCCCCATTCACAAATTTTCCTCAGAGGCCATCGTCGTTCGATGTGGAGGTACTGGCAGCCTCCCCGCCAAAAAGAGTGGGTTCCATAAGCTGCAGGATCGATGTTGAGGTCCAGCAAGTTGTTTCGGAACATTTCCAGGAACTGTTCAGACGACTTTCGAACCAGACGCCACATCAGCCAGCTGAACGCCTTGGCAAGCCTGAGGTGCAGAACTCTATCTCACCATTGGTATGTTGGCTTCTGCAACACGGTCACCAGAAGCAATTTTGCAGAAGAGGTAACCAGACGTGATGTTGGATGCTATGATCCACTCAGATATGGCCCTTACAGCGCAGAGGTGAGCTTCCAATTGATGGAATGCCCACAGGAAATATGGTTTGATGTCTGCCGGTGCAATCAGTCCAAGATAACCTTGCTGTGCTGTCAGCACAGCTCGTGCACACTCACCTCCGGTTTGGTGGGTTTTACGGAAAGGGAGGGTAATGGACATGCCGGTTGTAGTGCCAGTAGCATCATACATGAAGTTGATGTCGTGGACTTGAATCTTCAGAACTTCATCGAATCGGAGAAGGCAGATGAACGCAATTGTATAGGCAGCTTGTAAGAGGCGACGCGCCCGAGCACCACCCCAGTCCGCCAACCTGTCATCTTGACCACGATGGTTGGGGTCACGAGGTCGACGAGTGCCGGGCTGGTATGGACGGATGGTCCAATTGTCGGGTAGATGGTTGAAATGATAGAGTTGTGAGAGTATCTCCTGTGGGAATGGGTAGTGAGCTTCCCAGAACCATTGCACCGGTGGTATCAACATAACTGATGAGATTGCACGTGCACTGATGGCGACCTTGCCAGCTTGGACCTGTAATGTATAAGGGAGGGGTATCAGTGAGACTCGTTCACCACCCATATATAGCCCAGACGAAGACACATACCTTGCGGCACCGTAAGGCACACATGTAAGATGACACCTGTACAGACATACTTGGGTTCCCCAGCATGGTGGAATTCCCCAGTACCTCTGACTGGTGCCAGGGCATATCACCGAGCCCATGTAACCGCCCAAATGCATAGGTCATCGCTGCCCTCATCTTCTGCGCATGGCCATAAGTGCCTCATTCCTCAGATGGTGGCTTACTAGTGCCCTTCAGCGTAATCGAATCGCACCTGCCAGAATCAACATCATTTTCATCAGTTTGAGGTGGTGATAGTAAACAGGAGAGACAAGGGATATGCATTCATAATCCAGGCGATGATGAATGTTGGCGCATCACGATGGGGTCGGTTGGAATAGAACGACTCGTCGCCTCGCAACCATCCCATGCCCACGAGAAACCTCTGGCACTGCTGCATGAGGCTATGGGGATTAGGCTGTTTGAGTAATCTTGTTTTGCAAACGGGAAAAACAGACCGTTTATATTCTGCATCCGTTCCCTCTGTCACCCCTTTCAATGCATCTAGTAGCATCGCTTGAAATGCAGAGAATTCGCTGTTGGTTTCGACGCTGCCACAGACGGGACCGGGTAGAGTTTGTTGTTCGGAAGTCATGTCGTACGAAACATCAAGGAGTTCGAGGGGCGATGCCTCGGACGGAGATACAGCATGACACAGTCCAGGATAGCTATCGAAGACTCGCTCGGACATGCTGGTTGTTGGTGCTGGTCCAATTTTCAGGGAGGAAATGGGGAAAGCTGTGAGAGTTGATGGCCTCCTATATACGCAGTGAATTTCCAATCATCGTTAGTCATAGCTAGATCATAGCTAGACAAGCCGGTAACATGAACGAAGACAGTAACCAAAACAGCGTCTTGTACGACACCAAACGGCACTCAGAGCCCACCAAGGACCGTATTTTTTTCCAGCAGGGACTGTAGTTTGATTCCTCCAGGACCGTATTTTTTCCGTGAGGCACTGAGACTCCTCGAAGGAAGACCCTGAGTTGGCAGGGAAAGCACGACCACCGCGACCCACCCACTGGATCATTCTTTCGTGAAAAAAGACGTTCCGATCCTGTGACGTGACAGCTGAGCATAGTGCATACTCACCACAAATGGCCGATGTAAAGCCAAGTCGTATGACACATCGCTGGCTTCGACACCTAACATCAAAGCATAAGATATAACACGCAGCATATGCCAGCTTCATGAGAGGTCGATCGAGGGGCTTATAAGCGAGGACCACTCACGACCATCTGTTTAACCTCTGTCCATCGACCCTACCCCCTACCTCTCACCTCACACTCCAAATACTCGCTCCATCGCGATCTCACCAGTGTCTTCACTGCGATGGCGCCCTCGGTCTCTTCACTGCCGGTCCCCATCTCTGTCTTGGTGAGTACTTCGATCTGGCCTTGCCGATGGACTCGATGGTGTTGCTGTACACCGAGGACTCCATCCACGGTGTTAGGGAGGGCATCGCCAGTCAGCGAAACTCCTCACTGTTACTCGCATCGCTTGCAGATGCCATCGATCGGAGGCCTGGATGGAAGGGCTCAGGGAGGGGCTGAGGGAACAGGCAATCTGATTGCCCGCAGGGAGTCTGTGCATCGGCACACCTGCGCGCGATGGCCGTTTAGGTCGCTGGGGTGACAGCCCGCTCGTTCCCACCGTACCCGTTTCGGATCTGTCACGCTGTGACGGGGTCCTGACTCAGCCGTGACCGCACCGTCTGTTTTCGCAGTCGCAGCTTCACTTCTGACAATGGAGCCACTGGCTTGGTAAGGATGACATGTGGCTGCTGACAGCTTGACATCCTTAAGGATCTCGAGCTGTTTGGGTCATCCTCCACAGCTGGGACATGGACAACAAATGGACACAACACTGCAGGTAACTCATGCATAGTCTCTATAGCCTAGAGGCCGCTCAATGTACAGCATGCTAATTGTCCCTTTTAGGACATTTTTGATCAGGCTCCCCCAGCTCTTTTAAAGATCCTCCTTCTCATTTGGCCCATCTCTTTCGTCCCCTCTTCTCTGCTTGTCACAGATCCCACTGCTCATTGACTTACCCTGTCCAAATTGCCAGTATCAATGCATAATGTGGATGTGTCACAGCATAGACTCATGATTTCCATGGTCAATATGGTGACATTCCCTTGTAAGTTTTTTTGTTTTTGTTTTGTTTTAATGCCTTGCACGGGCATTGACATGCCTCAGGGTCTCAACCTTATATTGGGAGTGTAGTGATGACAAATGATGCCTTCACACATGTGAGTTTGGTGAGTAAGGTAAATGTATGTGCATATAGTTGACCCCTTCTAACCTGCAAGTCATGCAGACATGGTAGGAGGAAGCACGTCCATGGTTTCTGGTTCTTCGTATTTGGTATTTACCCTCTTGTACACTGTTTCATCTGCCTCATGCCATCTACCATTGTCATTTCAGGTTTGCTCATCAGTTCTGCTCTTCATCCATTCTGCTGTTATTATTTGCATGTTGGTTTGTGTCTTCATGTGCTCCGGTATTTGTTCTCTTGCACATGGTTGTGTTCCCCCCTTGCCTCTGCAATGTCTAGTCCACTGTGTATCATAGTACGGGCTAATATATGTGGTTTGGTGATTAAAACCAGTCCTAGTAAGGTTGAGTAAACTAGCAGTAAAGGTAACAAGAACTAGCAAGCCAAGCAGGGCCTAGCAAGGCTGGCCAGAGACTGCTCAGCCTAGTAGAAGTTGTGAGGCTAGCAGCACCTATGCTGTGCAGACTACATCCTTGTTAGGCACTGAACTTCTACTAGGCCGAGTAAGCCTAGCAAGGCCTAGCAAGGCCTTGCTAGATCTGGACGATTTTGCTGATGTGGGTCTCACATGTGACATAGGGACGCTGGTGAGGGCACCTAAGACCCAATGCAAAGGGCATCACCAATCACTGCAGAAACAAGATTTTAGCAGGGGGCATAACTGGATTCTCCAAATGTAGATAATTTGACCTTGATTTTTTTTTGTAAGATATAGCTATTAGTCTGAGTAAAGTCCGACTCAATGATTTTTGAGTAACATATCCAAATAATCCAACATAGGCAAGATCCGAATATAGGCAATACACCAATAGCCTGACCTCTCGCACGTGCATTTCCCCACCCCAACTATGCTCGACTCCATCGGCCATAGTCCAACTATAATACCATCGGAAGAGTGGCTCTTGCCACCCTTGCACCCCTCAGAAAAAATAATGGACTTTGCGAAAATTTTCCTTGGTCTCCAAGTTCACCAGTTTGCCATGTACACCATGAACCAACCCAAGGTATGTCGTACTCAAGTCCTCCAGCCTATCTACTCACCTCCAAAAGTTCCATATCAATGCTAACCAGATGGTTCCAACCTCACAAGCTGACGAAATCGAGTTTGTTGGTCCCCCAACAGTCATCAAATGTAGGCCACACATCCTTCGACTTCATGTCCCAACCAGCGTCCAAAACATTATGCTCTCTTTCGAGCCAAACTCCCAAGGCCCTGTGGTATGTGTGGCTAATTACCATTCATGTGTCTTCCACTCATGGCCATACACCAGACCATAGAAATCTCCCTAATGACAATGTCATCAGAACTTGGCAATGATACCTTTCGTGCAACTCAAGTGTGCATTGTTGACTTTGGTGCTAACATTGGTACTGGTGGGGTTAAGTTGGAGTCTGCAGATGCCCATGTTTCAGCTGTCTTAGTAAGTCATTGCATAATTCATTTCCTTGCTGATAGTATTACATAGGATCCTCTACTTGTCAATGTTGAGCCACTTCCTGCCATGCAAGGACCGTTTGGATGTATTCCAGACCACCTCCCACCTGCTGACAAAAGCCAGACAAACCCTGAGGGTGGTACTGCCCTGCCTATCACCCCTCGCGTTCCTGTCATTGATGAGAGTGAAACTGAGCCTGAAAGTATGGAGGGGACCCCAACCGCAGCTGTCAAGGTACGTTGTGACTCATGAACCGTTCTTTTCTCGATATTGACCTCTTTCTAGAAAACTACTTTGGAAATTCCAGTCTCGTCTCTTCCTGCGCAGGTTTCTGGCCCCTCCATTAGGCATACTTTTACCCTGGACAGTTTTGCTGGATTGGAGATGTTTGATACTGTGAGTACACAACTGTTGTGTGTAAGTAAACTTCACCATTTGTGTTGTCACGTACTCATCATTACTCAGGAGGGATGGGCCCAAATTCGAGAGGGACTTATTGCTGGCCAGGAAAATAATAAAAGATGTTGCATGCCCATATTCTCTGAAGCTAGTACCCCCACCCCTCCTGCTAAATGCTTTCGCAAGTAGTACTTGTCTTTTTTTGGAACTAATATAATGTTCACGTGATCATTAATGTCATGCATGTCCTCCTGCTACCTCCTCAAGGCCTCACACTCTATTCACTAAGAACACGCCTCTGATGGGGTTCTGGCAATGCAACTGCAAGTGTTTCGGGTGTAATGGAGCACTAGTCCCTGCACATATGGCTGCTGCCCATACACAATATGACCTGCATGTGAGGACGAAAGCATCCCAGATGTCACAGCTGCGTGTATCAGGGCATAGGGTCATCCATTCGGTCATTAAAGATGCAGGGCCTGTCTCACAATTATTTCCATACCCTATATGCATGCCTGCTCCCCCCCTCTCACCTGATGTCTCCTTTGCTGACCCGCCATGTACTTCAACCTGTGCTGTAGAACAAGAGATGCTCGACCACGGTACTCTCAGTGGCAAGGACATTGACATTCTGACCTTTGGCAGTGCGCTACCGAATCTGGGACCAAACTTCCATAGCCCCGAGGCCCTGCTTTCCACTGTGGACTACTTCCAAGAGTACAACGCAAGGACGTCTGCTGGTGCTTGCCCTCTCACCTCATTTCGTGCCCACCATCTCCCTCCTGACCCAGAACAGCATGCCATGGAATGTCAGCTCTGACATATTGCAGAAGAACTTTGTGACGAGCAGAACAATAGTCAGAACGATGCCCTGCCCCTTGATTATGATGATATGTCCTATGCTAATGGATCCTGGTCTTATGCTGATGAAACTGATCATGCCCACAATGCAGAGGTAGTAGATGGCCCCCCCCACCCCAGCATCGATGAAGACGATCCTGATCCCTTCCTTATTGATGAAGAGGTGCGATCAGATAACCTAGACCTCGCTGACATCCTGGAGCACATCACGGTCATACATGCTCTTGTATCATGGCTCCATCTCCAGTTCCATCTCCCATGCATTGCATGCAATGCGCTATTGGCAATCCTCACTCTTCTACTATTCTTGCTCAACCCAACCGCTACCTCCCCATTCACAACACTCCAGTCCAGAAATTGCCTTCTTGGAGTCAATAGACCCATCCATACGTTACTGGTCTGTCCAAATTGTCATGATGTATACCCTCTGGCCTTGTCACCACATTGTCATGATACCTGCACATCCTGCCACATTGAACTTTTTCTTCCAGGGCAGACTCTACATGGCAACACTCGCATGCTGAAGACTCCAGTTATTAAGTACCCTTATCTCCCACTGTCTGAGCAAATTGTGTCAATCCTCAAGATTCCTGGCATTGAGGCTACTCTCGACGAGTGGCAAGACAAACCACAAAAACCTGGCATGTATATGGACATATTCAATAGCAATATCTGCCACATGAAGCTTAAAGGTCCCAATGGCAATCTGTTCTTTTCAAACCAGATGAATGAATGTGGTGGTCCAAATGGTGAGCTTCGCTTAGGTGTGAACTTGGGTGTGGACTGGTATGCTCTTCCCACTGACTTTATGATTCAACTGAACATACTTCATGACAGGTTTTCATACATTCAGAGCAATATCGTGCCATCCCATTCATTGGCTCCAACATCATTCTTGATCTGTAACCTGCCACCAGAATACAGGTAAGTTTTATGATATCCTCACATCTTTCTTCTCACACAGCTTTGTCCTTCCTTGCAGGTATCGGACAGCAAATCTAATGTGCACGAGTATCATGCCTGGTCCAAAGGAGCAACCACCGGACCAGGTACAACGATTTCTTCAGCCTATTGTGTCTGATCTACTGTGGCTTTGGAAGCATGGTATCAAAGTTCCCACTGAATCGTGGCTTGAAGGTATGTCTAATATTATTTTATGCGAGTGTCTACTGACTTATCTTAGGACAGCTTGTCCATGTTGCCCTTGTTGCAGTCGTATGTGACAAGCCTGCAGCGCACAAGATTGGAGGCTTCACATCACACTCTCATACTTATTTTTGTACAGAGTGCTGGATATCTGTGGCAGACAAGATGAATCCAAATGCGTTTCAGCAAGGAGGTATGTCTTTCCGCCTCTCACACAGACAGTATACAATAACTTATTATCCATATCAGCTTTTCCGCCATGAACAGATGCTGAGCAGTGCCATTTAGGCAATCAGTATTGCAACCTTGTAACGCTGAATGCACAGAAGACCTTTGTCAAAGAGTATGCAACACAATATTCGCAGCTATCCCGCCTACCATATTTCGACTTGGTCGCACAAATCATCATAGATCTGATGCACAATCTCTTCCTGGGTGCATCATAATATCTACTTCAAGTCTGTATAAAACTGACATGTCTTCTATTCTCAGGATTAGTGAAGACACACTTTTACAATATCTGGGTTCAAAGCAAGATATTATGGCCAAATCATGAGCTTGCCATGCAACACAGCATGCTCGCAGATGTATGTGTGTCCTATTTTTCCCTTCTGAGAGCGACTTAACATTCAAAACATTACTAGTTTATCATCCCAGGCTCATGCAGCAAACTGCCAACTGACATTGGGACCCCTGCCAGTGGATCTCTTACGGCTGATCAGTGGTTGCTTTTGGCAACTGTATATGGCCCGATCATTGTATGTTTCATTGACACTTGACATCAAGCTCACAACTTATACAGGCATAGGTACCTCAGATTTGGGACAGTTATCTACTGCGCCAGACATCTGATGAAGCACCCTTTTGCTACATCTCCACGATTGAGCAGGCCAAAACTGAGAAACAACAGGAAGCTTCCCAGAAGGCTAACAACAAGACGTCCCTCGCAGAAGCCAAGAAACGCAGAAGGGAAGCTTTTGAAACTGAAAAGTCCCATATTGCGCAGGAGAATATGGCCATCGCCAAGGCAAAGAAGCAGGAAAAGCTCCAACAGCTGGTAGTAAAGCAAGCCGAGAAGGTGCAGCAGGCCAAAGTCAAACAAGTGAGTTTCACATACATCTTCGTGTACTTCTATGTACTACATATGGGTTTCCATCCCAGGCACAGAAGAAATGAAAGGCAGCGACCCAGATTGTCGAAGACTTGCCTGAAGGTCAGATACGTGGCCCACCTCCCCCTCCAGGCGATGCAGAGACACCCAAGGTTCCTGAAGACTGCAATGAGCAACTCAACCTTCATCCTACCGATCTGGAAAACTTTCTTAAGCTGTCCTTGGCCATCCATATTCTCATCAAGCACACAATCAACAACCACAATATTGCCAAGGCTGATCGGTTACTACGTGAATACAACATCGAGTTGATTAAGGTATGTCATTGCCCAGACTATACATCAATATTAATGACACTAATGTGCTTGAACTTAAGCTCTATGGATCGAGTGTCATAAAGCCAAATCATCACTATTCCACACATGTCAGCAACTGCACTCACAACTTTGGACCACTACATGACTTCTGGACATTTTTATTTGAGTGCCTTAACAAGGTTCTGAAGTCCTTCAAAGCGAACAACCACGCAAATGGCGAACTCGAGACAACCTTTTTCAAGGAGTTCCATCGTGCATGCAAGAGCTCGAGGGTGGTAAGTGCAACACATTCATAAATTGGAATACAAATACTATTTTACTGACTATGGAACTCTAGATCTATTCTCTGCATGCCAATCCCATGAAATCCCTCGGCTCAGAAGCTGCACGAATCATGCAGAAGGCTACGCATGAGGAATGTGGAACCATCACAGGGCTTGCTGCCCTCTGCAATGATCTTGATGAGGTCAGCACAGATGGTGAGTTACCCTTGGCACAGAATGAATGGATGGCTGTCTGACCATAGACTGCATAGCCAGGATAACTTACTCCCTAAGTCCATGCTGTCATGAAAACGTCTTCTCATCAGAAACTTATCAATTACTCACTCATACACTCAACATGTGCTTTCCACTTTCACCGGTGCACTGCCAACACAAGCAGCCAACTACTCCTCACAGTATTCCTCTCAATCCCAATAGCATCTTCTACGACTATGTTGTGATAAATGGAAAGCAATTTCATGCTTCAAGAGCAGTCAGCACTCACTGGTCTTCCCTAGTTCACATCATGATACCAGGTCAGGTACCTACACACGGCTATGGAGAGATACTGGAGATCTTTCAGCTGGATCAACCCTTACATGATGGGAAGCAATGCTTATGGTTTGCACACATGTGATGGTTCAAGCCATACCATGGGAACCAAAGGACAATTTGGGATGACTTGTACATCATCCTATTTGACCTACTAACCATTGTTCACACTAACATCATGAAGTTCTGCCTTAGATGTCTGATTATGGGAGCTTGGGGAATACCAAATGCAAGAATCATGCCTCCCTTCGCTTGTGGAATTTGACTGGATTGGTAACTTACTGGCATTAACTGTTGTTTCACTTGGAGAGGATCAGCGCAAGGTGTGGGCAACAGTAGACCTTGCAAAGGTGCATAGCGTTATTGTTTACTGATACCCAGCTTGCTACTCAATCAATACTCAGTAACTGGAGTCTAGATGTTCATGTATTACAAGGATGGATGGTAAATTAAACATGATGTTTGTTAATTTTGTAACAGAGCATCACAAATCCTACAACATGCATTACTCAGAACGCGAACAGCAAAGCAAAGTTTCAATACTTGTTTTTGTCATCCGATGACCCATTTTCATTAGACATCTTGAGCCATTCATCCAATTCTTTGAGGTAGGTGGCATCTGCCTCGAAAAGCTCTTCTTGGTTGATGCGAGAATAGAAGCCTTTTAGCCAGCTGATGCCCTCGTGCACCACCATTCCCAGGTGTTCATCTAACCACCTCTTGTCTACCATCACCCTGAAGACCATGGCCTTTGCCAGTGGCATGTTGCAACTCAAATGCTTTGGGGCAACATCAAAGACCCATTTGTGCACCTTCTTCATGGTTTTGTGACATTTATGCTGTGGTTCCTGATTTGTATTGCTAGTATTCACATTCAGGTCCTCAGTTACATCTTGCCACTGCTTCATGGCATGCAAGCTGAGATAGTGCAGAAATGCAACATACTAATATGGCCGGATTCGTGAGTCACCTTTGCCACTCAGATATGAATTTAACTTACATCAACTGAGTGCCAAGCCTGACCTACAACCTGGTTTGCAGATTGCCCAACCTCTGCATCCTTCCTTCACTGGAGCATGTTGTTGCTAACCTCATCATCGTTGCAGCTGATAATATCAGATCCGAGGTCGGTAAGGATGAGGGCTTCTGTGCCCTGATGTCCAGTTTCCACTTCATACTGTGACGCTGCCTTGCATCTAGCTGTTGCAACCTACCAGTATGTCAGGCACACTCAGGCACGATATCTGTGAGAGTTCAAGTACCGTAACACACTGAGCTTGCTGACAATTCTGTCCCAGCCTCTCCTTAGTCCTGTGTGCACCTTGATCGCTCGTTTCCTCTTTTACCCTTTTGTGGATTGTGCGGAAGTATGTTTTTGTGCAATCTTTCATTATTTGGAGGTTGAAAGACTTGTCAGGTATGGTTTTTAATTGGAGCTGTTCCCTCTGGCTCTATTGCATGTCAGGTGAGCGCTTGCAATTCTCATATTATTCATGCACTACCAGATGATACCTTTTCATTATTAAAGACATGCTTGGCAACTTCTTTAATGAACATGTCATTCAGTTTGTCGTCTATGTTGCTGAGCCAGTTGGGGTGCCAAAGACATGTGCTGTCACTTGTCGATATGAAAGGTTCATCATTCTCGAGTGGTTTGATAGCAGCAAGGGCTGTGATGCGGTTTCTTTTTGTCCCTTCACACTCAATTCCACACATGTGAGAGAAGAGCAGCTGGATAATAGACTGGTGCCCGGTGAGTGCACACTCTGATACTGAATGATAGCATAATGTACCTTGAGAACAGAATGGTCATTTGAATTTGTTCTCAACGAAGTATGCTTCTGTTGATCCACACATTTCTCCTGCAGTTCTCTAAGCATTTGCTTGACAGTTTCAAGGCATGAAATGAGAGATTCAGTTGCCTCCCTGATGCTGGTAAGCTGTTCTTCCATGCTGGTGTTGGCCTTGCTGAGGTGTTTGACATGAGCTGTGAGCTGTGCAACTGTAGCATGCAAGCTAAGCTGGTCTCCTTGGTAAGATCCAGTTTGAGAGCAGGATGCTGAATATAAAGTCTGATAGTCTTCCATTGGTGTCTCACTACGTCCTCTGCCATTTGACTGACTATGGGAAGGTCTTCCAGCATACAAGAAGGATGTTTCGTCATGACCATTGACACCCCCATGGTAAGGAGTGAAGCCAAGATGTTGGCTTGGTTGGTTTCCTCAGTGTGGATAGGATACCTCGTCCTGCGATCCCTGTGAATCGATGGCACTGGTTGGCTCCATCATATCAAAGGAGAACTCAGGTGACAAGAGCTTGGCAGATAGGGTGAGTTGATCAACTGACAACAATGATTAGTAGTGACTGACCGATGGTCCACTGTGGTCTCTTCACTGAGCAGGGCCAGGGCCAAATGGATCATCTAGGCCTGGCACAGAAGGGAGGCGAGTGCCCTGCGGGGTGTTTGAGGGCACCATGTTCATCTGTGGTATGTGATGTCCACATGTGATGCTATTAATATTCTGGCTCAATGACTGGGATCCAGGTATCGCTCCACCACTCGGAAGTCTTTGGTGTTGAAGGTGCAAGGAGCTGAAGGGCGTCATGTGTATCTGGGTCTGTGGTATGTGACGACCATGATGAGCTCCCTCCTGGCTCATCAACTGGGACCCAGGCATCAGCAGTGGGGTGCCACCTGTGAGCCTCTGCAAATGCATCATATCCTGCCATTCACCAAGGAGGGGAGCAAGCAAATGTGGGTGATTTTTTTGCATGGCTGGGGGCACTGGGTAGGCATTTTGGAAGCATGTGTTGTACTAGGCACTCATCAAATATAATCTGATCTGGTTATCCTGAAAAACACGACTGAAGGTGGGAGGATCAATTGCATTTATACAATTTAACTCGGTGTACATAGCTCATAGTCACATTCAAATCTGATCTGATTATTGTTGCAAAGGGAAAAATCATCATGGTGATAGGCATGCAAATCCAACCAGATTATGCTCCAAAACGAGAACACTTCAGCACTATATTCAGACATATTATTAGGAGTAGCTACTCTCAGGATATACAACGGTTATTGTCATTGACCCGACTATCTCCGGACCTGATTAAAAACCCGTTTCCGCAGTGAATGAAGTAAAGGCTGGACTCAGCCTAACCTTGCAAACTTTGACGAAGGACTTGCTGGAATCCCGATAAGAGATTATCTTCTCTGCGAAGACACTGGTGAATAATATTACCTCGTTGTTAAACTAGGCTGGATCGATCAAGATTGAGCATGAACAAGCTCCGCTTCGGCTTCACGGTTGGATTCACCTACCTGGTGTCATCATGAACGGCAAGTCAATCGAGCAGATTTCGTGAATTGTGTGGTAGCAGGGTGCGAAAACCGTTCCGCCCGCGACAAGCACAGGCTCAGGAGGCTAGAAGACCAAAGGAGAAATGACCTCGTTAGCCAATAATTGCGGCACACAAGTAAATCTGCGAGGAGAGCAGACATTATTCGAATAGGACACCTGTGCCATGGCGGCATGCCAGGCGTGTGTGAAGTACAGAGAGAGAGAGAGAGAGAGAGAGAGAGATGAGAACACGATCGTCCTGTGCATCAATGCCTGCTTTACCTCCTGGTGCCTTTAGAAATGAACCAGTTGAGCATATAATTTCTGCCATAAAATCCCCGCTTTCGTTCTCACCTCTGGAAGCAATTTAAAGTGCATAGTACTTTGAACCTCATCGCCGAATCCGTGGTGTCCAACTTGTTTTCTCTGTAGCATGCCGTTATAACGATGCTCGTTATTTCGCAACTGTCGCGGCGTCGATATCTGGCAATACGCCATTGCGAACGAGATGGTAGAATGCCAGTTCTCTGGAAGGGAACGTTGGTGTGAGGAGCAACGAGCTACCCTCTGTTGTTTGCACCCCTGCGTGCCCGCCGACCTCCGAGGAGAGCGGTGTTACGGGCGGAAGGGTGTAGGATCGATAGGGAATAATACGTGGCGACGATGATCTTGTCGTTGACGTTGTTGGCGGAAATTTTCGAAATCAGTTAACAGAGCAAGAAGGCCTACACTGTCATCGAAGCGGTGCGCGACCGAAGCAGCGCGCAAGCTCGTCGAAACGAGGAGTTCGTGTGTTGTGAAATACACGAGCCAACCGTGAGCTAAAGCTGAATCCTTACTGCTGGACTGAACTCGATCGATGACTGGGGCCTTCGTCCACGAGTTACAAAACTGGATGCGAGAGTAATACTACAACTCCCACTGCATAGCGAAAGCGTTCGTAGACTTGGCATCGACGTCCTCTTCAACGCGAGCACGAGGGAGTCGACTTTCTTATCGTAAGCATTCGATATAGAAGATAGCGCAATTCCGTCTGTGTCTGGCCCGCGCCCCATGCCTGCAGCAGTGCCACCTGCAACGTGTCTACCTGAGGGTGGCGGCGCTTTCAACACCTGAGTCTGAAACTGTCTGTTTTACACCCCTCAACCTCGAATCCAACCTACAAAGCTTACACAACATACGCATTTCTCAATGGCTCGCAAGCAGTTGAAGAAACATCGTTTGTTTAGCTCCGAAAGACCAAGCTCGACCGCACCTGACATTCCTTCGGTACACATTTTGTACCTTGCACGCGATAGTATTTATTGATATCTGCCCAAACAGTCTGAAGGAGCATCTCACCCCTCTGCCGACGCCCCCTCGGCCGCTGGACCATCGGCGAATACCCCTCGAAATCTGTTCTCCAGGATGGGACACCTCTTTCATCGGTCGAACCAGGCTCGATCAGAGCCTCCCACTACAGAGACAACCCACACCAGACTTGGCGGTCAAATCAATACTGCACAACAGGACACGAAGCCCATCCCCCAAGTATTGGAAACAGCTGTGGGTCTTGTCGGGCAGGCCGATATCGCGGTGACGAAGATTCAAAGTATCGAGGCGATTCTCCAGCCTCTCAAATTGTTCAAATCCTTTGCTACCACTCTATCCAATGTAGGCGGTTTAAACTTCGGTCGCTTGCATGCTCTGATGTAAGCGCACAGGTCCACCCTTATGTCCAGTTTGCACTTGGGATTCTCACCGCTGCTTCTCAAGTACTTCCCCCTTCCTTTTCATGGATCTCTCGCTCACGTAGTCCTTATTAGTTGCTCATCAACCAAGCAAACCTAGACGGCGAGGTGTTCGGCCTCCTCAATACCGTAAAGGATCTCTACGAATTTCTTATGGAAAAGGATACTATCGAGAATATGGATAGCATGAAAGAGACGTTACGGAGGATTTCACAGGAGATGAGTGTCGCAGCGCTGTTCGTCATAAAATATTGCGAAAAGAGGAATATCTGTAGGTTCTATGCTTATCATGGTCCTCTGATCCGCTTCGGTGTGCTGATGTGATACATCGTCAGCGATAAGAATTGGGGACAGCCTTGTTTCCGACCCGCAGACCGTCGCCCGTGGCCACGTCAAGAATCTGAGCGACCTGATGCAACAATATCGAGATCGTGCGATACGGGATATCCAGGTCAACATGTCCCACGTGCTTGAAGACCTGAACCTCGAAGGCATGGCTTACGCAGCTGGTGCGGGCTTGAATACGACCAAGAAATGCCTCGACGGTACCAGGACAGAAATTTTGAAGGATATCATCGACTGGATCACCAGAAGTGACGACAATGCGCCTCGTATCTTGTGGCTCCACGGGCAGGCCGGAAGAGGAAAGTCCGCCATTGCCCACACAATCGCGTCGTGGGTCAAGGCTGTGGGAGCACCCGGCACCTGTTTCTGCTTCGCTCGCGACAGGCAGGCCGAACGACGGGAGGAAAAGATTCTGACTACCATCGCCCGTGATCTGGCGGATCGTGATCCGGCATTTCGACGAGCATTGTCGAATGTGGTGTCAAATAACCACACTCTGAAGACCACACGCGATGTGGCACAGCAGTGGGAACGATTCATCTTGGAGCCGCTATCGAAGATTAATGGAGAGATAGTCGGGAATGTGGTCGTGGTAATCGATGCTTTGGATGAAAGCGGGCCGGAGAGATCGAGGAAGGATATCCTGAGCCTTCTGAAAACGTCGGAAGCTACGCATCTACCAGCCAATTTCCGGATTCTTTTGACGTCCAGAACATTGCCGGACATCGAACGTGCCATGAGGGATGTTCCACACGTGAAGGCAACCTCATTGGACAACGTCCGTCGGGAGTTGGTGGAACGTGACATCCGGTTATATGTTTCCAAGGAACTTGGCCGTTTTCCCAGCATCGGAGCAACAGAAGTCCAGAATGTCGTCAAAAAATCTGATGGCCTGTTCGAGTGGGCTCGTCGGGCTTGCGAGTTCATCAGGCCAGGTAAACCTGGAGTAACTCTGAAGGAACGCTACGACGATTTGATGGCGCTCGAGTCGGAAGAAGCAAGAACACTCCTGGACACGACTTACTTTGCGATACTGGAGGGGAGCATACCCCAATCTGGGAAACGCCTGGAACAATATCGCTCCGTGATGCAGCAAATCGTAATGACACTAGAACCTCTTCCTATGGCAGCCTTGAATTCGATGCGCGAAAATTTCCCAAACAAGCAGGACCGCTATGATGTTATTCTCATCCTCGAGTTCATGTCTCCAGTGCTGGGTGGCATTGTGGACCGTGTCTCTGCTGTGCGGCCTCTTCACGAGTCCTTCTATGATTTCCTGACGGATCATTCACGGAGTGGTATCTACTTCATTGACACCTCCAACACACAACATACAAAAGACCTAGCATTTGCTGCATTGCAGATTCTTCATGACAATCTTCGATTCAACATCTGTGAATTGGAAAGCTCTTATCTTGCCAATGCTGAAGTTGATGATCTGTCAAAGAGAATCGAGGAGAAGATTCCACACCACCTCTCCTACTCCAGTCGATTCTGGGCACGGCATCTGCAGAAGATGGTGTTTGACTTGGAACTTGCAGTGTTGGTGAAGGCTATCATTGGAAGTAAAAAAATTCTGTTCTGGCTGGAGATAATAAGCCTTCTGGGGATGGTTGGGAAGGGGGTGAAAGCTCTTGGTACTGTTGCAACATGGCTACAGGTGAGTACCATATGTACAGTATTTGATGACATCTGACACAACAGTGAAGGGACAAGATGGCTTCAAGGATATATTGGAATTGGTAGAAGATGAAATCAAGTTGATTCAGAATTTTGGTAGTGTGATGGTGCACAGCACTCCACACCTATATGCTTCTGCATTGCCATTTATTCCATCCAATGCATTGCTATCAATGATGCTCTTGCCAAATTTCCCAGGCCTGGCTAGAGTGGTGTTGGGAGGCTTGAACAGGTGGCCAGTTGAACAGCAACTACTGCATGGTCATACTTCTGAAGTCAAATCAGTTACATTCTCCCCTGATGGGAAGAGGATTGTCTCAAGTTCAAGGGACAACACTGTGAGGGTCTGGGATGTTGAGAGGGGTGTGCAGATTGGGGGCCCTCTTGAGGGCCATACAGATGGAGTCAAATCAGTTACATTCTCCCCTGATGGGAAGAGGATTGTCTCAAGTTCAAGGGACAACACTGTGAGGGTCTGGGATGTTGAGAGGGGTGTGCAGATTGGGGGCCCTCTTGAGGGCCATACAGATGGAGTCAACTCAGTTGCATTCTCCCCTGATGGGAAGAGGATTGTCTCAGGTTCAAGGGACAACACTGTGAGGGTCTGGGATGCTGAGATTGGTGTGCAGATTGGCAGCCCACTTGAGAGCCATAAAGATGGAGTCAAATCAGTTGCATTCTCCCCTGATGGGAAGAGGATTGTCTCAGGTTCAAGGGACAACACTGTGAGGGTCTGGGATGCTGAGATTGGTGTGCAGATTGGCAGCTTTCTTAAAGGTCATACAGATGGAGTCAATTCATTCACATTCTCCCCTGATGGGAAGAGGATTGTCTCAGGTTCAAGGGACAACACTGTGAGGGTCTGGGATGCTGAGAGGGGTGTGCAGATTGGGGGCCCTCTTGAGGGCCATACAGATGGAGTCAATTCAGTTGCATTCTCCCCCAATGGGAAGAGGATTGTCTCAGGCTCAAGGGACAACACTGTGAGGGTCTGGGATGCTGAGAGGGGTGTGCAGATTGGGGGCCCTCTTGAGGGCCATACAGATGGAGTCAATTCAGTTGCATTCTCCCCTGATGGGAAGAGGATTGTCTCAGGCTCAAGGGACAACACTGTGAGGGTCTGGGATGCTGAGATTGGTGTGCAGATTGGGGGCCCTCTTGAGGGCCATACAGATGGAGTCAATTCAGTTGCATTCTCCCCTGATGGGAAGAGGATTGTCTCAGGTTCAATGGACAACACTGTGAGGGTCTGGGATGCTGAGAGGGGTGTACAGATTGGGGGCCCTCTTGAGGGCCATACAGATGGAGTCAATTCAGTTGCATTCTCCCCTGATGGGAAGAGGATTGTCTCAGGTTCAAGGGACAACACTGTAAGGATCTGGGATGCTGAGAGGGGTGTGCAGATTGGGGGCCCTCTTGAGGGCCATACAGATGGAGTCGATTCAGTTGCATTCTCCCTCAATGGGAAGAGCATTGTCTCAGGCTCAAAGGACAACACTGTGAGGGTCTGGGATGCTGAGATTGGTGTGCAGATTGGCAGCCCACTTGAAGGCCATACAAATGGAGTCAATTCAGTTGCATTCTCCCCTGCTGGGAAACAGATTGTCTCAGGTTCTTGGGACAGAACTGTGAGGGTCTGGAATGCACCACAGGCATGTCTTCAGATGGGTAGCCCTCCTGACAGGGGTGCATCTGCAGTCAAGTCTGTTGCATTCTCTTCAGATGGGAAGAAGATAGTATCAGGTTCAGATGACAAGACTGTGAGAGTGTGGGATGTTGAAAGAGGTGCACTGGTTAGAAAACTTGAGGGCCATAGTGATGCTGTCAATGCAGTTGCACTCTCTCCTGATGGGGAGATGATTGCTTCAGGCTCTTGGGATGAAACTGTGAGGGTGTGGGATGTGGGCAGTGGGGTGCAGATTTTCAGCCCCATTGAGGGGCATACAGATGCCATCTTCTCAGTTGCATTCTCCCCTGATGGAAAGAGGATTGCCTCAGGCTCAGATGACCAAACTGTGAGGGTATGGGATGCTGGAAGGGGTGTACAGATTGGAAGCCCACTTGAGGGTCATACTTCTGCAGTTGAATCAGTGGCATTCTCCCTTGATGGGAAGATTGCCTCAGGTTCAAGGGACAAGACTGTGAGGGTCTGGAATACAGGTAGGGGTACACAAATTGGTAGCCCTCTTGAGGCCCACACAGGTCCAGTCTTTTCTGTTGTGTTCTCCCCTGATGGGAAGAGGATTGTCTCAGGCTCTTGGGATGGGACTATAAGGATCTGGGATGTTGAGAGGGGTGTGCAAGTTGGCAGTCCTCTTTTGGGGCATAATGATGCAGTCTTTTCAGTTGCATTTTCCCCCAATGGGAAGACAATTATTTCAGGCTCAGATGACAAGACTGTGAGGATTTGGGATGTTGAGAGGGGTGTGCAGGTTGGCAGCCCTCTTGAGAGTCATACAGATGCAGTCAATTCAGTTGCATTCTCCCCTGATGGCAAGTGCATTGTGTCATGCTCAAATGACAACACCATCAGAGTCTGGGATGTTCAGAGCTGTGGAGATATAATCAGTGACCATGAGAAGCTGAAAGTGAGAACCTTCAATCCAAAGTGCATAGCTGTGCTATCTCACTCTACAGATAGTGAGTATCCTTCACTTGTTATCCATTTTGGTTTAACTCAAGGGAGCTACAGTTATCAAGGGTTATCCCATCTCCTTTTCATCATCACCTTCACATGCACTACATGACCCTGAACAACTCTTTGATGGGTTTATGCCCAACATGTTTGCTCAAGAAGTCAAGCTTGATTATGATGGATGGATCAGGGGCCCACAGGGAAGGTTACTGCTTTGGATACCTCCAGCATTCAGGCAACCATTTTACTCAGTGTGGACCACATCAATCATACCCATAGGTCATTGTATAGAGTTGGACTTGAGCCTGATGGCACATGGGAAAAGTTGGCACAAATGTTTGAAGGAAGCCACTGAGTACTGACATGTAGTTACCAGATGCCTTGCAATGTCATTAGTACTGTACAATAGTGAATATGAACAATATTGGGCTCACAGTAGTACTGGAATGGCTATGGACAGGCTATGGGATTATATAATGGTGATAGAGTGATAGATTTGAAACTATGACTGTACTCTGAAACCACAGCTGTTGCTGTTGAGATATAGATAAGATAAGATAAGATTTGACCTCAAGGGTTTGGAAATGTCAATGGTAGAGTCAAACAGGAGTGCAACTATGATGACAGGCACATAGGAATTTGAACATATCTGCAACTATCCCTGCTGCCATCATCTCCTCCATGCCCTGATGGCCTGAATAGCACAAGCAGGTCTATTTAGCCTGGGGAAAGCCCAGGTTCAACCTGGAAAGGGGGTCTACATATTTAGCCTGGAGAAAGCCCAATTTGGACCCCAGCTACCCTTTGATTTGATGTATAATATTTATATATATTATGGAGAAATCATTTTCTCCAACTGTATTAAATCACTGTTCTGGAGAATTCCCGACAAAATGACATCTATTAGGTTAATACATCTATCAAAATTTCCAGACCTAATAGGTCTCCAAAGGGGGTTGACTGAAGTGAGTGAGTAGGGCCAAAAGGGGCTTCTGTAGCCTTAGCAAGGATGGAGGGGACATCTGGGGGCTTCTATAACAGTCTATGGGCAAGACTGGCCTGACTCAAACTTGGTCTTCTCATCTCTGAGGTAGCTCATCTATTGGTCTTAAGGAAAATCTGTGCACAAATAGTACTACTGCTGACCAAGCAACCAAAAAAGCGAAATCTAAGTACAACTCATAGGAACAAGTATCTAGAATGTGAACCAAGTAAAACAAACAAAATAAAACAATTCCCCTTGTAGGGAAATTACATTCCCTACAGTGCTTCCCCCAATCTCTCTCTCCTCCAATCCCCCCTAAGTTGCCTTACCTCACATCTCCTGCACCATCCTGTACATACAGTGACTTCCAAAATTGATTCAATGTTTGCACATTTTGGGTTGTTTGTTGAATTGATCAGGAACAAAGACAAATAAGACCAAAGTGTAAGTTGATGACATAAACCATTTGCACAGGACTATCCATCAAAAAAAGAATTATGTAATTTGAATTAGTATCCATGAAGGTATATACAATTTAAATTGCCATGTCATTGAAGCAATTTTGGAAGTGTGTATCAGAGATATAGAAACTGATAATTTTAGTACTTTGTATGACCTCCCTTGGCTTTTATCACTGCTTAGACCCTTCTGGGCATACTTTCAATTAAATTCTGACACACCACTGCCACTCTCTCCCAAACCTCCCAAACTCCCTTTGGCTGTGTTGAATACTTGTTGAGCTCCTGTTTGATGTGATTCCAGAGGTGTTCAATGGGGTTCATATCTGGAGACTGTGGAAGCCAGTCTAGAGCATTGATATTGTTGTCCTCCAACCACTTCTTGGCCTTTTTGGAGGTATGTTTTGGGTCATTGTCCTGTTGAAAGATAACATCCTTCAAAGGAATTCCAAAATCTCCCAAGCTTGGAAGCAACTGGCTCTCCAAAATGTCCACATATTGGTTGGTGTCCATCCTCCCCTCAATCTCTGCAAGGTGGCCAACACCTTCCCAGCCCATACATCCCCATACCATAATGTTTCCTCCTCCATGCTTGACTGTTCCCTGTATCTCTCTCTCAATAAGCCCCTCTCCTGCCTGTTTCCACACCCAAACCTTCCCATCTGACCTGATCCTATTGATTTTGGTCTCATCTGACCAGATAACCCTTCTCCAGTCCTCCACAGTCCATTCTTTGTATTTCAGAGCAAAGGCTAATCACTTCTTCCTGTGAGTTATAGAAAGGAGTGGTTTTTCTTCTTTGTTACAGCCTTGAATGAATGTTTTCTGAGGACCCTTCTGACTGTTTGTGAGGAGACTGGATTGGAGATTATGGAATTGATGTTCTTTGTAACCTCAATAGCATTGGTGGCCTTGCCTGTGGTGATTTGTGTAATAATAGCATGCTGAGAGGTGGATGAAAGCTTAGCAGGACATCCAGAAGAAGGTGCTTGTTGATCAGGAAGAAGGTTCTTGAGCACCCTGGAGACTGTAGGCTGGCTGATACCCAGCCTGGAGGCAATAGTGTGAGTAGAATGACCATTACAGGCCAGAGAAATGATGTTTGCCTTCTGAGCAGAGGAGATGGGGTGCATAGTATAGTTAGGAAGCATTGACAACATAGACAGTGGTTAAATAGCTTGGACTGAAATGGTTGCTAAGGTACAATAACCATAGCAACCATCTTTGATGATTTTTGAAATTGTTTTATGTGATATTGGTTGGATTCTGATGGATCCAATACATAGTTACAAAATTGATTCAATGATGTGGTGATTTAAATCAAGTATATTGCCATGGATACCCATTCACATTACACAATCTTTTTTTTGATGGATAGCCCTGTGCAAATGGTTTATGTCATCAACTTACACTTTGGTCTTATTTGTCTTTGTTCCTGATCAATTCAACAAACAACCCAAAATGTGCAAACATTGAATCAATTTTGGAAGTCACTGTACATCCTGAGCAATATCATTGCTTTTCCTCAGTGTAGTTCAGCACACCCAGTGATGTCTGAAGACTTCTTCACTTTCCACTTCTCACCAGCCCTTGGCAAAGTCATCTTGTCTGATGCCCTCTTCTTCCCTACCTTCACCTCAGCCTTCCCTCCTCTGACTTCTACCCCCTCTGGTATCTGGCACTTGATTTCTTGCCCAGCACAGCAGTCACAGCTTTTCTTGTGCATACTCTGCAGCATGCACTCAAACTTGCATTCAGCCTCAGCCTTCTCACACTGTCAGCACAAGGCTGTACCTGAAGCACCAGCACTGACCTCCTGGGCCTTGCCTTTGGGCTCTCCTGACTTTTGTTACACCTGAGTCTCTTGCTCTCTCACTCAACCTGCTTGTGCCTCTTGACCTCATGGCTCTCTGTCTCACACTGCTCAGCCTCCTCTCTCTCTCTCTCTCTCTCTCTCTGCTCAACCTCCTGTCTCAGTTGTTCCTCCTCACGACAAACCAACTCTTTGCACTTGGCTTTCAGCTCTGCCTGCTCTCTCTCCACCTTACACCATTTTCTCTTGGCCATCTTCACCTTTACCATGGGCTCCTCACCATCATTACCAATTTGAAGTTCAGGCATGGTAGCCTGTGTCAGGTCAAGAGGGATTTCATGATCATAGGGGGCAGTTGCTTGGTGTGTAGACATGATTGTGGATGGGACTTGAGCAAGAACAGGACAAACAACTCTCTTTTAAATCCCAAGTAACACATGCCTTTGCCAAGGTCTGCTGACCTCATGTACCTTAGGGCAGGTGTCAAGGGCTCAACCCTAAGAGGGGGATACTGTCATATGCCAAACAACTCAGCACTCCAGTCCTTGACAGAGGAACACTGATACTGCATTGAATTCCAATAGTAGCTACATAGGGTTCCCCTTGTTCTTCTTTCAGTTAGACAATTACACTGCCCTTGCTTGTGCCAAGGCAGTGTCTATCATTCAGACCTCAGCCTTAGCTTGACCTAGGCATCACATAACCTCTAGTACATTCTTGTGCATTGTTATTTAGTCATCTACCAGTAACTCTGCTCCTCAGGTTACCAGTCCTTGGTATATACATAAGTCTTAGCTACTCCTGTCCTTAGTCCCCAGACTGAATATCAAATTAGTCTCCCCCTTGAACCCTTGGCTTGAGTCCAAGTTGACACTCTGCTTTCACTTCTGACTCCCTCAGCTATCACCTTCTGACTTCAACCTGGCTTGCACAAGAGTCTAGTGCATGAGCTAGACCAAGGGTTGTCCCACCCAGTACTCAGCTTTTGCCCTTTGGTCCCCTTGTCCTGTCTTGGAAACAAGGTGTCTGAGCTTGCTTCTTGTTGGTACCTGTGCCTCTGTTTGACTTATTGTACAGTAGGTACATATATACAAACAACATGGCATGTATATAAGACCACTTGTAGTAGCATACAGTTTCTGATCAAGTTCACTTGTTGCTTGCCTCATTAACTCTTTTGTCTGTAGTCTGGAAGTTGTGGGTTGGAGTGCCACAGAAAAGGTTTCCACCTTAGTTTGTGACATACATGTATGTGTATTTTAACAATAATTGCAGGATACAGGGAGTACTGACTTCACCAGCTTCAGAACTACTGTTTTTTAAGTCTTTAACACCTAAACCAGATCACTGTAATTTTAAACATAACCACACTTATACAATGGCTTTGTCTGGTCTACAAGCTGATTCAAGCCCAAACTGTGGAAACACTGCAGAGGTTCTTAATGTGCAACAGGTAGCAACTGGTGCTTTGATACACCAGCTCCTGTATCAGCCAAGATTCTGGAATAATGTGCTAAGTGATTCTTGACAATGCAAGTGCCATCACTTACCGCCACAAGTGGATTTGATTGTCCTCTAGATTTGGATGTGGTGTTCTCTTCATAATCTCTGCAATTTTGAACAAACCCTGGTGACAGCAGTTGCAAGGTTACTCCAGTGCATATGGCCTTACTTACTTTCATTTGTCCTTCCCTTCGAATGTAGCTCACAACCTGAACAATGTCAAATGGCATTTGCAGAAGGCAAGGGCTGGCTTACCTCTGGTAATGTTTGTTCCACTTCCGAATGGATTCCACAAAAACAGAGCCAGAGGATCTATTGCAAATAAACCATTGGTTTCAAAAGTAATGACCTCATGCTGTACTTGCCTCCCCTGTAAGGTCCTCTTCTAGTGTTCTCTTCTTATCCCCACCCTCTATTTCATCAAGCTTTACTTGGAGTTCCTTGATCTTTTGTATCATGGAACAGGTGTTAGCCTGCCTATATACACTGTCCAAAAGGTGGACCACTGAACATGTATGGTAATAACCTATCACAATGGAAATCTCACTTGGCTTGGTTTGTTTGCCTGAAATAAACCACATAAACCATGACATGAAGGAATGATTCAAGCAAAATGTACATACGACAATTGAAGTCCACGGTAGGCCTTGAAAAAGGTAGTTGTAATGAGCTTCACCAACTTTTTGGTCACCGGAATTAGCAACAACTGGCATTGAATGATGACAGCAATTACCCCAACGCCGAGAGTCTCTGATATGGACTTCACCTCGCTCTCAATTTCCTGCTTCTCCTGAATATACCGGTACGACGTCTCATGCTCTCCATTGATAATGTTGCACTTCTCGCACAAAGGACGCAATCCTACTTCGCAGTGCAAGCTCTGCCCTAAGGTATAATATATGTTTGTGAAAGAAGCATATAATGCGACAAACTGACTTCCTGTCACTGTAGATGCATCACTAATTGGCTCAGTTTCCATCATGGAAGGAAGCCTTTCGAAGAATGTTATCTCGCCAACCTACATTGTGAGGATGTGAATGGCTGAGGAATTGAAAGAACACACGAACACACATAAATTTTCAGGTTCTCTAGGCCAAATATACTTGAAAAAAAATTGACTGCTTGCTTCCTCTGTTTGCTGGCATCATCATTTCTATCCTTGCAAGATTCATATGGTGTGCCGACTTACAGCAGACTCGTCCTGAACCGCAGTTCCCACTGCATAAAGCTGCATGTAATAAGTACGATCAAACAGGCAAATAGTGCTTTCATCCCATCCAATAAAGACATCAGACTCACCAGATTGTAAAAGTGCTTCCTACAACTCATAGTAGGGTCAGTGGGAGTGCAGAATTCAATCTGCAATGAACACACCGGATATTTTCGAGCTGACCTCTTCTCTGTTCGGAAACCGGCTCCTCTCGCCAAACATGCGGACTCGCAACAATGCAAAGGGGAGTAAATAGGCTCCGGTCCACGGAAAGGTTATCATGGTGTAATTCCGAGTCTGACACTCCAGATCAGAACAAAAAGTAGAATAGTCCTCGGTGGAGAAGACTCGCCAGTACTCAGGCTCCTACGGTCTCCCCCGCAGCCAACTCCGTAAAAATCTGAACGACAGATGACCGTTATCACTAAGTGTTTGCCTGAAAGACGAGTGGACAAATCTTTCAGCAGTAGCACGAGTTGGTGACTGTCCGGAAGCAGGAGTCCCTTAGGAAGGTACAGGGCCCGTTTGTCTGTGCTGTGAAATGCCACAACAATACCATCCCGACTGTCTACGTGGTGTAATGCATCTTCATCTCCGGATACGCGTGAGACAACTGGATGACAATCAATGCCACGTGCCCGTAAATCCTCAAATATGTTGCCATCACGTTCAAACCGACCATTAGGAAAGTTCCCATAATCACCAAGCTGTTTGAGTCAGGCCCTAGAAATGCTTAAGGAGCTGTGTGACGACTCACGGCAATCCTTCGACGAGATTCACCAAGCCGCACACGTTTCCCATCTAATTCCAGTTCAAATTCACGCGGATAGCCCGTCTCCATGAGCCCCGGCATGTCAAGGCAACAGTCATTCTGTGGTAGTACAGATGGTTAGATCCACCTGCATACTGCCAGGGAGAAAGCACCAACAGAAGTAACCGTCCATTTGCGCGGCCCCGCACAACAACCAGGGCATTGTTTGACGTCAACAAGAACTTTGAGATTGCCCTCGTCCCATCTACCCCAGACAACCTTCGCAGCGTAGAGTGATCGAGGGAGGTGGGCGTGCTTTATGAAGGTGTTGAGGTGGTACACATCGCAGACTTCATGGCGCTCGGGCATATCTCGGGCATGTACTGCATGCGCACTCCACATCATATCATACACCTTCTTGGCAAATTCGAAGTTCGCTGTCCCGTGCGCCGCGTGAGTTTCAGGGTGTTCATTGGAGGTAACGTGCACCCATCCCTGGCCAAAATAATTTCCAAGTCCAAGAGCAAAGCGAGAGCCGCTGTTGCCATTGGCATACACTACGATGACGAGATCATTTGCTAGCGACGATAGTGTGACAATATTAAGGGTGACTCGCTCAAGCGGGTAGGTGACACAGCGAGTAAAGCCATAGAATGAGGCATGCCTGTCGTCGAGCATAAGTCGCCGCTGCATCTCGTTGGCATCTTGAGAATGAGTAAGATAGATCGACCTGAACTTTGGATGTGTCTTGCAAAGTTCCGTACGATAACAAGACCTGTCGAAGGTCAGTTCGCGCGAGGCCAAATCAACGGTGACCAGATTTCCATATTGCCGGCACGCCAATATGGCCTTGAAGGTGGATGGAGAGTCGCAATAGGGTATGAGGGGAAGTTGAATTTGAATGCCAGCGTTGGTGACAACGAATGCGTGAAGCTGCTGGGCAGCCCCACGCAACTCGGATTCGCGGCTCTCGGGGTCGTTGAGATTGTACTGTCGGATGTACTTTATTAATTCATCACCGAACTTGTCGAATTCCACCCTTTCAATACCGTGGCAATCCCGAAAGTAACTCGGGTCATCCGCAAGGACGCTGCCATATCGCGGCATCTTTCGGTCCGGATCCCATGCGAATATGCTCTGATCGTTGGATTCCCGTATGACTTCTAGTTGTAGCCGGCGAAACGCTTTCTCTCCTTCCCCGTACAACATCGGCATATTCACCCCAAGCAATCCCAGCAACGAGTACGCTCGATCTTCCACTCGCTTCGTCTTCCGGTCAGCTGCCCAGGACATTACCTGAGCAACACTGGGTCGCTGCTTCGACAGTAGGCCATCCTTTAAAATGTTGTCAGGAATTCCTGTGACGACTTCCAGAGTGGAAGCCAGGCCCCGTTTGTTGCCAATACCCACCCAGTCCTTGTTGAAGAACTGGACATTCTTCGGAGCAATGAGTTCCTGGAGCGTCCAGCCACGCGCGAACCACTCTGGCCAACCTTTGGACGTAGCAAACTTTTCGTCGTTTGGTTCCGTGGGAAAGGTCGCCTCGACATCATGGAGGTACGCATAGCACACTTGGGAGTTCTGGTACCACTGATACATTGAATTGATGGCCTCCGATAGCTCAGCGCTATTTCGCTTGTCGATGCAACATGTATCGATCCATAACCACTTGTACTTGCCCTTAGCCAATGCACAACTCTTAATGATCTTCTTGTAACCATCACGCCGTCTGAGCTTCTCTCTATCCTGGTTTTCCATCTTCATGAGCCTGGTCATCTCCTTATAACTGACCTCCGAGTCAGTCCAGCGATGCGACAGTATGGCATATTCAGTGGTTATATCGTCGCGTTCCTTCAGGACTACGATCCCCCGGAGTTCGGCTGGTTGGATACACGCTTCCCAGTCGAGAACCGCATCCACGTCCAACAACCACATCTTCCCAGGAGCTACTGCAAAGATCAGCACGTGTCAAGAAATGGGGCAGCCGCACGTACTACCTCGCTTCCCGAGACTACAACTTCTTTCTTCAGACGAAAGATTTATGCACCCGGGGAAAAGGGCAAATGCAAGACCTAAAACTTGTTCCTCTTTGCAGGTCGCACGGTCTTATAGAGTGGGAAAGTGCCAAACACGAGGCTCGGTCTGTGATTCGCAGGTGCTTGAAATATCGGGAGAGCTCGATTAGGAAATTTGAGCACTGGTAATGCACAATTTTTACAAAATTTGGAATAGCTACACAACAACAAATTTTCTTGAACTCGGGCTTTGGAGACCGGATAGAGGCAGGTTTTTGCTACAGGCCTGTGCAAAAACCTCGATAAAATATGCTAAAATGTGTGTACCAGTGAGCCTTGAAAATGACATGTCTAAAAGTATAGGTAATGCACAATTTCGTCACACCATGTCACTCCTGTATGACGCTGCATCTGTAACATTAAACAAACAAAAATAAAACACCTGATTGCGCGACTTTTGCAGTAATGCGCAGAAAATTTGCAGGTGGCTGTGCCCACAGCTACTGACTAAGTACGGCACGTGCACGGGAGAGCGAGCGAGTCAGGGCTACACGCACTCCTCGCCCGTTCCTCGGGACTCGTTTCGATGCTACTGTACATAACCTATGTAATGATGGGTATTTTTCCAAGAAACGGGCCCAAATTCGCTAGGCCAGTGATGACTTGTGGCGCGGAGTGCGGTCACATGAATTTGCAGGTGGCGATGCCGTGGGAATTTCCCGAAGGAGCAATCCCGCCACCAGGCGGGAGGGGCGGGGGCGGGGGTCGAGCGTTCGAGCGGGCCTTGTGGGGCATCACGGCCTCGTGGATTGGGCGGGATGACTGGGGAGGGTGCCGACGAACTGTGTTCACGTCCTGCCTACGTTTATCTATTTTATCTGCCCTCCTAGCTAGCGCAAAGTGGTGCAAGGTGGCTGTGTTAAAAATTATGCAGGGGTAGTATAAAAAGTTGCGCAGGAGCAGTACTGCAAAAGTCGCGCAATCAGGTGTTTTATTTTTGTTTGTTTAATGTTACAGATGCAGCGTCATACTCCTGGCGGGCATCTCTGCACGCATAAATTAAGCTCCGCAGTGTTAATAATTATACTCCGCCCCAATTATCATGCTACGCTGAACTCCCTATTTAAGCGGAGTATGAATTTGTTGACGCGCGTGACGCCCCTATACTTGATTTTTGTCATACTCTAGCACAATATCATGAATATTGCAGTCGAGTTTTCCTATGTTTCACTGAACTGATGAGCTGTGAATATTTGTCTCGATACGATGCGACTAATAAGCCGAAACATTCGAGTCCAATGCCCTAGTAGATCTCTGGTATCTGGGTGAAAATGCCATAAAAATGGGGTGGTTCACACCACCTTCCTTGAAGTTCGCATGCTAGAGAGCTACCACATCATTTTTTTTTGTATTGAAGCACACTAGCTAGTAGGATATGCCTCTGGCAATGTGCCCATGATTTATATTATAAATATCTTGAGTGTTGTGGGCAGGAAACACAATTGTGCATTACCCGTCCATGAGAGTAGCTCGGCTTTTAACATGGGCTCACTTCCGAGTCCCCCACTCGAGCCCCAGTTACGTACGAACAGGCACGGATTCAAGCTCCACATATGCACGTTAGTTGCTTTCCACGACGCACGCAATGCACACCAGGTGTCCTGAAAATCTTGGCTTCAAAGTGGATGATCATACGATCTTCCCTGACATCGAAAATCCTATTTTGTCACATCCCAAATCCCATTCTCTTCCCCATCGCTCTCCTTATGATATGTATATTGAAAGAGGCGCGCAGAATAAGATCAGATGTAGGCATTGATTTCAATTTTACAAATACTGAAGGGTCACCAAAATAAGGAGGTCCTTTTCCGTGGAACAGGAAGTTGAGACGGTAGCGTGGTTTCCCACCCTGTGAAATCATCCTTTTCACTAGTGACAGCCTTGGAGACACGGATGAGGGGATGTGGCCATCATCCAGGTCTCCAACATCGTTCCAACCGATGTCTTACGTGATGAACTTGTTGTTCACCTCCGCCCTGATGTCGTGCTGCAGTCTCATTAAACAGGGCCCGTAAAATGTGGCCGAAATATAAGAACGCGTATTGCAGAACAGGTTGTGAAACATTAGATGCTGGCGCTGACATAGACCGGGAGACTGGCGAATAAACGGTACATAATTTTACAACGAATTCGAATTGAGAAAGGTGTACCAAAGGTTCTATCATGAAAACCGTCGTAGAGGGCCATGCTTAGAGTGTCCTGCCACGTGTCTTCACTCATGACCAGAATGTCTAGCTTCCCTTCATGCGTGAGGTCACCAAGGACAACGTTAAAAATGGAGGTTGGGTGTTGGATTTACGAAACTTTCTTGAATACAAAATCGTCTGCAGCAGACCTCACGTGAGGTCTCATATAAACTATAGCACGGGACTACACTTACAACTGAAGTCATCAAACGCGATCATGTGTCCGTCGTCGTAAGTGAACTCTTCAAGAATCGTTTCGGTGAGAACGGCCGTAAGCATCGACGGGAGTAGTACCGGCCCAGCACAGCCACCGAGTTCTCCCGTCCTCACGTGGTAAAGTCGATGGCATGTTCATAAAGTTCATGTTGTCGCTTCCAACCGCAATGAGATGGTAGTACCACTCCCCTAATGGTGTCTCGTTCGACCGTCCGTGCCTAGGTTTGGGAGAAGCACCGGAGTAACTAGTGCTGAAAGGCTTCATCACGAATCAGTAGGTGAGTCTTACAGCTGCAGCCACATTTCACTCACCAAAATGAGAACCACTAAGCAACGAACACCATTAAGCACTACGATCATTAGCCATGGACATGCACCAAACATCAAAGTGGCCTACTAATCGCCTTAAGGAAGAAAGTATCACAAATGTGGTTGTTTTGTACGAACAATGGTGTCCTCTTGAGCCTTGTGCTCCTGTCATCTGCGCCAGAATATCGAGCGTTCCCTGACGCCGCAAAAACAGAAAGTCTCACATCTTCGTTCAGATCTGCAAATGCTACACCCTTAGCGTCCCTGACGGCCTCTGAACTTGTGGAGTAGTCCGGAACTCCGTCTGCCATGCTAGTCCTGATCACAGCCAGGAAGACCCTTAGCACATGGCACTGATGCTAATAGTTTCGGTGTGTGCGGGCCATCAGTAGCAGCAATGAATATGAAACCAGGAAAGCCGTCCAAATTGATCCTCATAGGCGGTTAGGAAACGGAATAGGAGGCAATGTGGAATCGACAATATCGACGTTTGTGATGCGGATTCCAGGAGCAAGTGTATTGGAATCCATGAAGATATGTCACATTATTATCCAGACTGGTGCTAAGGTTATGACAGAACTTGGGCCCTGCGCCACAGAGGTCCATAGGCAGTCTACATATTGGCTAGCCCGGTTTATCGACAGTAGGCGAGATCATGGAGAGACAGACGGGTAACTAGGCAAGTCGATCGAACCATCGTGGTCAAAAGAGACAGTGAGTGGACCACAACAGGATACCAACCTCTATACAATTGCCAATGTCATCGAGCGAGATAACTTGGATTCCAGAAGAGAGCCATCCATGTTATCAATATAACCCCTCGCATACCAGAAAAATACCTGGCACGCTAAACGGACCGCCTATTGAAGGCCTGGAATTCCCATACCTGCAAGAAACCCCCTATACAATAACGTCAGCACACAACATCTGTACTGCGGATGTGCGACCCACAATTTGAATAAGGGTGCCTCGCTGTGCAATGACTTGCACAGGATTTGAGGACCCTTGTCTGTCAGTTGGCATCCCTAATGAGTCGATCTTCATCTTTCCATTCATGTTCACAAGAATGGGCTTTGAGAGTCGATGGTGGGTAGAGGCTGGTGAACGAAAGATACATTATTCTACGATGGATTCGCATTTCAGACGGACGCACCTAAGGTTCCGTCATGGTTACCCTTGTAAAACCCTGTGCTTAGAGTAACCCGCTACGTGTCTTCACTCATGACCAAAACGTCTAGCTTCCCGTCATGTGTGAAGTCGCCAGGGACAATGTTAGAAATGGAGACCGGATGTTGGATCGATGAGGTTTTCCGAGGTACAAATTCATCTGTAAAGATCCTTAAAACTGACAACGGAGCTTCAAAGAACTGTGCATGTCATGATCCCAGAGGCACCCGGAGAATGTCCATATCGACGAGACGCACTTGCGATGAAAATGGAATAACGATACGACCGACTACAAAGTTCAGGCCTTCGAAGGGGCACAGCCACTGAAGAGGCTGTCACGTGTTCTTATTAGGGCCACTTACTCCGTCCCCCATCCACGATGTCCCGTCCACAGGATGACCGCAACCAGGAAGCGACCGTGTACCTGGTGGGTATCAATTCATATTTTGGTGGGTAAGCAGCTTAATATTTCCAGGGAAATCTCGATGAACGGTGTACGGACGCTCTCGTCTGGGAGCTCATGCTGCAAGCTGGTCCTGTAGGCGAGTCCACATGCCATCTCGACCGTATCTGGCCTTCATCTTTTGTTGTACAGTGAACGTCCATCTTCCCAAGGACCGTGTATCAATGACCCACCAGGGTTACGGGTTCTGTGAATTCTCGACAGAGGAGGATGCAGAATATGCGTGCAAAATTATGAATCAAATCAAGCTTTGGGGTAAACCGATACGTGTTAACAAGGTGAGCAACTTATGTTCAATCTGTATGTTCTGCTGATAATGATAATGTGTTTACAGGCTTCGTCTGACAAAAAACAACTGGACGTCGGTGCCAATCTCTTTGTTGGAAATTTGGACGAGAACGTCGATGAAAGGCTCTTGTATGACACGTTTAGCGCGTTTGGATTGATGGCCACGACAGCCAAGGTATGGTTTTCTGTTGACACAACTGTCCATGACTACTTGACGCGATGCATTTCAGATTGCACGGGACCCGCAAACCGGACAATCGAAGGGCTACGGATTCGTCGCATATACAGATTTCGAATCGTCGGACGCCGCCATCGAAGCGATGAACGGTCAATTCCTGATGAACAAACGCATTACCGTTCAATACGCCTTTAAAAAAGATGGCAAAGGGGAGCGACACGGGACAGCCGCTGAACGTCTCCTTGCTGCCCAAGCACGTAAGAACAATGCGTTACCGGTTAGCGCGCGACCACCACCAGCACCGATGGGCGCTTTTGGAGCTCGGCCGCCTGTACCAGGATTCCAAGGACCATATCAGGGTCAGTTCGCGGGAGCATTAGCGCAGCCACCACCTCCGCCTGGGTTTACGCCTCAGTCCACACAAGCGATGGGCGTACCGATGGGGATGCCACCTCCACCCCCACCTCCGAACATGGGGATGTTCCCACCTGGCGGGTTTGCTCCTCCCCCACCGCCTCCTGGATTTGTGCCCGGGCCTGGTATGCCGCCACCGCCCATGCAGTTCCAGTAGTTGTATTTAGTTTTCTATCGTACTGAAATGCATTGTTGACCTGCAGTCGGAGAACCTTCCCTGAGGCTTTGTAGTTGACATTCCCTTAATTGTTCATGAATTACCTCTGAACAAAGAGCCTTGTCTGATATCTACGATGATGAATTTACACAACCCTAAGTAGTGCTGCACCCCTACTTGACGGCATGTGTATTACTCAAGTTCCTACCCCGGCCGATCCCATTTAGGGACAGTCCCATCTGATTCCTGTACCATCGCTGTTGTCGCTGTCCCCCAACAAGATGGTCCTCCAACCTATTGCCGCAGTATACCAGTACATCCTCGCCCCTGTTGCGCCTTTTGCATGGTTCGGGCTCAAGACCAGCACGCTCGATCTGCTCGCGACAGTCCGGCTATGTCTTGCGCTCAGGCAGATCAGGGAGAGTTTGAGGCGCGAGTATCTTAGATGCGCGTCTGGAAAGAAGCTGGAAGATGCTGTCGCTGCAGTAGAGAATAGGTCCTTTGTTAGGGACGCACTGACCACCCTGGTGGTGGTGTACGGCGGCGAGGCAATGATATGTGAGTTCAACCGTTCGACTCTGTTTCGTCGGCCGATACATGTAGCTGAGCTGCTCTTCACTGGCAGGTCCATATATCTCTGTGTCGGCGTCGTTTATGCTCTCCGGTGCGACGCCGCTTCTCTGCGTCGTCACACAAGCTCTCGTCGAAAGCATCCCGGCATCCATGATACCCATCCCCTCGTTCAACACAGAACTCCCGTTTTCGATCTTTGATGCGTATAACCGTGCCTTCTTGCTCTGCAGCATCGTTCCGCCCGTCGTATTGAGTAGCCCGGCAGCGGGGGCATCCGGATCACCATGGGCACTCGTTCTGTCTTCGCTCGTAAGTCTTCATCCGCTCGTGTAAAGTGACGGACCCAACATAAATATAAATTCCGTCGGACAGGTTCTAGCCAACGGCGGATTCTTCCTCGCCAACTTGTTCTCTCTCCTTCAGCCAACACCCCTGGCCGTGTCCACGCCCCCCGAGCTTCTGCCCTACGGCTGGACAGCCACTGATCTGTGGAGTGCACCGCTAGTCGCAGCACTTTACGCCACCCTCACGCATACCCAGCCGTTCTGGGCTGACGTGCATGCGGTGCTGGTGGGGTTGGTCGGGGGTGCGGTGGATGCTGAGGGTCTGGCAAAAGTCGAGCCACTGGACGCCGAAACAGCGAGAGCAGCATGTGCGTTGGTCCTAACGGGATTGTTTGTTGCCCGGACGGCGAGGACGTTTGGAGTTTCTTTCAAGAATGGTACTCTTTCTTTGTCCTGTACTAGTGCTCCGTTGCTCACTACCTTCTGTTACCTATGTGGCAGGAATCGCCGAAAAGATCAAGACCAATTAACGTTTGTTCCTTGTAGTCTTCTCTGGAACTCAAGTTTTCCAAGTTACCATCAGCAGAAACATAGATCTTTCTGTCGAAACGATTACCCTCCGACATTCGGATGTACGAGATTATTTCATGATTTCTTGTTTAGACACGTCTTCGCCTACGGAACGATACCAATGATCCTGTTGACGAAGGGTTTCATATCGATATTCAGAGCTCTGTTAACAGTACGCAGCGAGAGTTACATTTAAGATAAAGAAACCCGTCCATACAATGCAAATATATAGAAGGTTAGAAGAACATTCCATCAACAACGATACAATGCCGTTAGCTATGTGAAAAAATAACATGCAAAAGATCATCAAGCCATACAAAACGATCATAATCAAGAAATACAAGTCGTGAAAAGAGTCAAGGTCATAAGAGCCGTAACGGGTGGCAGTGTTGCATTGCGGAACGGAGGCGACCTGAAAGATTGGAGATCAGCGTGAATCTCCGAAAGCATCACTCACCGTCAAGATTCAAAAACAAGGAATCGTTACCAATGATATAGTCACTGCCCACTTCGACGTCGCTTTCCAAGTCATAACAGCTCTCAGACTCGATACCCTCTGTCCGGTCGCGTTCAAGTTGAGCCATGGCACGCGCTAGTTGCGCTTCTACAGCAGCTCGGTCGGCACACCCAACGAGATGACTGTCGAACTTAGTGTATATAAATCTGACGACCGGGATGCGTGGAACCGTCTTGTATGGTTTGAACCCTTTGAAGAGATGTGGAGCTTGGTCATACAAATGGTCCTTGATCTCTTCCGCGATGTCGTTCCATGCCTTCTGCTTCATGTACATGTTGTCCATGTATTGCATCACGAACGTGCCGAAGTAGTTGACGAGAGGTTTAGCCAGACCTTGGTTGGGAAGCCTTGGAAGTTCGACGAAGAGGTTGACTGCGAATTGGGACATGACGATGAAATGAGGAGTGTACACCGCTGAACCATATTGCTGGCTTTCGGTGACGACTTGCAAGCGCTGACGGGTCTTCGGGTCGGTAGCGAGAGGCCTGTAATCCTTGTCCACACCACGTTCGAGAACGGAAGCCCAGATAGTATCCTCGTTTGGCACTATGAACGCCCAGGAGTCTTGGCCTTGCGCTAACACGCTACCACCCACATAATCGAACGGCCTGAGGATGACAATGGGAATAGGAGGCGGCATAACATTGACCCAATCTGTAGCCAACGTTTGTTGGAGGGCCTGGATGACTTCAAGTGGGTATTGGTAACCAACTTCTCCTCCGAAACGACGTAGTTCAGTGTCAGCGGGCGTGAACGAGTAGTACTGGCGTGAGGCTTCGTCCACAGTCGCAATTCCGGTGAGTGGCGGTTCGAAAGCCAGGGTAGTACGTCCGGGATCTTCCAAGTTCAAAGCGAGGTAGGACAAATCGCGCTCTCTTTCTTTGTCGCGCCTGCCACGAAAGATCATTTCCCGGACGGGATCTTCGGTAAGTGGCTTGGTAAACGGCCGGGTGGGGGCGTCGATAGACCAAGCTTGGAGCTTGGGGCTCGGTTCTGGAGTTGGAAGGCTGATCTGTTCTTGCGATTGGTTGTCTACAAGATCCGTCACTTGGGCAGGTACGGAGCCCACTTGTTCTTGCGGATAACTATAAACAAATTCGTCCGTCTCGACGACATGAGGGGTAGGAACGTGGTATTGTTGAGTATCATGGTTAAATTGGAATCCAATCGCAGTTGGGGTGAAAAGAAACCTCGAGTCAACGGATGTCTCCTGCGGTATGCCACCGTAGTAATCATCATCCGACACGTCGAAAGGGACGTGAGCCGGGGTCGGAGCGGTCGGTGGCAACGGTGGGTAGCCGTCGACCACGGTGGTACTGTGGTAAGACGAGGTCACTGCCTCGAGGACAGGTGACAGCCGACGGTGGTTCTCGTCTTGGACGGACGTAGAACCGCCATGGTCGCTGTAAAAAGTGGTCAGATGAGTGTCATACGGCGGATAACGCTGCTGAAACATGATCGAGGACAGAGAGAAGAGGAGAAGAGGCGATGGGGATTTTCATCGTGGACAGGGGGCATTTTATACTCAAAGGACAATGGAATGCCACTGATGCGGTGGAACAGATTTGCCTCCGAGGCAAAACGTAGATTAATTTTGTCCTTCAAGGGCTCAAGCAGGTGGGAGGTAGTGTCGGCCCCGTGGCTCAGCGGCTGTAATGGCCCTCCATCGGGAATGCGAGGTGGTTTACGTCAGCGAACTCATCCACGAGTGCGCTAGTTCAAGACTGTCCCCTCCAGAAAACTTGGTTGTCATTTCGTCTTGTGCCTCGTAAGAGGTATTTGGACATGGAATAATTGGACCTTGTCTGGCCAGGGAAGCAATTCCGCATCCAGCAGGTCCTGCCGAGTTAGTCGTAGGAGATCAGGACACGTCGTCAGCCGCGCAGTGGATCGCGCCCTTCGCAAACCTTTTTGCAGTAAGTTTTTTTCACTCGAGACACGGTGCGTATCCCCTGGGTAACAGTTCATCACTGAAAGTGAGGGCGTTGGAGCCAGCGAGACAAGCAACCCTTAATACGATGCGGGTCGCATAATAACAGTCCATGCTCAGACAAACATTGCTACTATTGCTACTGAGTGTGTCGTGCTAATGGAGGTGTCTACAGGCAACTGCAATGTACGAACTACGCCACCGTGAAACTTTGATCCACGCACTCTCATCGACAATGGTCACGATTCTACGCATGTGGTATGCTGCCATTGGGGGCACCAGTGGCGCCAGGCCACATACGTCCGAATCTACCAGAGTTGAAATCGGGAGGTCCTTCAGGTGTATTTCGTACCGCTGAGACCGCCGAGGCGTCTAGCGAAACACATAGACACACCGTCAATTGTACTCTCGAGAGTTGCAACCAAGTCTGGCTTTAACTGTTCGAAAGGTGGGCACGACTCACCTTGACTTTCGTTATTAAGTTTCACGAACACAGTCGACGGCCGACAACTTTCGCCCTTGGGAGACACAAGACGACGCAAGTTCGTTTGTTTCATATCAGAAGTATGGGGCTTGACTGAGCAGGCTCGCGATCTCTGGAAAGCGGGGTTGGTGGTACCTGGAGTTCAAGGAATCAACAGTCCGATCCCTTTCTTGGAGCGTGATATTTGGGCCACTGAAACGACTACCGCAGGGATCACGATGGGAGATGTTTACTGAGGACAACATGCTCGGGGATTGAGATCTTTGAGACGAGAACGGGATGCATGAATCACCCCACATTGTTTCAGAAGTCAAGACGAACGGTTGTCCGTCGTTGTGGACACCGACGTTCAGGCCTTCAAGCTGAGCAGTTGCGTCATGGAACAAGCTAAGCGGATTGGTCAGATCATCGAAGTGAGCGGCCCTATGTTATTTGGCGATCCGTCATTCACCGATACTACTGTGCTTCACTCCAGCTCAAACCGGAATCCGCAGAGGAATATAAGAGAGTGCGGACCATCTTTCCTGCGTGCAGCGAATCAGACACGTTGTCTTCTCCCTCCATCGGTAGGGACGCGAACGAACAAGTTTGACAAACCATTTCCAGGTGTAATCGGGTATGAGGTGACACAACGTGTTCGCCCAAGGTCGCTTCATGATTGATGAAGGAGGTGGTAACTGCTCAAAGTTGGACCAGGTCAGCCCTATACAGAGTCAGCCACGGCGTCCACCGGGCTACCAAAGCGCAGCGGCAGTCCGTGAGAAGATGTACCTTCTGCTCGTGTAGGTGGGAAATTTCAAAACAGATAAGCGCCCCCGTACTATCAATCGCTCCACGTCGTCGCCGAACAACTTGAACGTTGAACGTAACGTTTGAACCTTGATCACAACAGGCCTTTCTCACCCGTAACATCTTATACTTGTCGAATCCACATGGCTCCCGGGCGTGTAAAGAAGTTTCTGGCTTCCTTGCCGTTTGGCAGTGCTGCTCGCTCTCGTCGCTCACACGAGAGTCACAGTGGTCCAGTTACCGCTGAAACTGCAGCTGCAGGTATCGTCATATTTACTTGCCGTCATTGGTCAACTAGTTGCTAAAATGTGAATGCAGAAGATAGTAATCCTACCATAGGTATGACTACGATTATTTGGCGGACGTGGATGTGGTTGACGTCGAGGAATAGAAACCACTCCTTCACCTGCCACATTTCGTATGGATCCTGAAAAGGCCAAGGAGTACTTGGCAAAAATTGAGAAATTTCGAGTGTTGGTGATGGGCAGAGCGAACGCTGGCAAAACAACCATCCTTCAGAGGGTATGCAACACTGTGGACAAACCTGATATCTTTGATGCAAAGGGGAACATGGTATGTTTGTGTGGAGTTTTTAACACTTATCTAACAATTTACAGATTGACAACGTTGTCGTGGAAGGTAGTCTAGGGGTAAGAGGTTATCTTGGATTTCAGCAAATAAAGTTACAGTTGATTACCCCTAGCGTGGCTACCATAACATTGAGCATGAACTGGTGTTCAAGAGCAACCCAGGGTTTGTATTCCACGACTCTTCAGGTTTTGAGGCGGGATCAGCCCAGCAGTTTGATAAAATGAAGAAGTTTGTTGTTGACCATGCAGCTGCAAGGACACTGCAGAAGCGGATTCATGCAATTTGGTGAGAATTACCTTTGGAGTGGTTACTGGCTCAACTGAGCATAAGGTATACATA
Organism: Pisolithus tinctorius; assembly: GCA_024663395.1. Classification (NCBI taxonomy): domain Eukaryota; kingdom Fungi; phylum Basidiomycota; class Agaricomycetes; order Boletales; family Pisolithaceae; genus Pisolithus; species Pisolithus tinctorius. The sequence continues at coordinate 2,740,469 of JANFAH010000005.1, read as the reverse complement.
GGTATTGCATCCCCATGACTGACTACCAAAGGACAGTCACTGCTGCTGAGCAGAAGTTCTTTAATGAGTGTGACACAGGGCATGGTATGTTCACTTCTAGAAATGTGGCCATCACTGACCAGCATCTGCATAGTCCCAGTGGTAGTGTTGCTAACAAAGGTGGATGCATTGCATCTTGCTGCCATTGAGGAACTTCTGGATGAAGGGTTGGAGATGGAAGAAGCAAAGAAAAGAGCCCCAGAAAGGGAAACTCTGTTATTAGAAAAGTGGCAGACACACATCAAGCAGATACTGGACCAGTGCCAATTCCCACCTAAGATGTATCTTGCACTGACCAGTAAGTATTGCACTTTTGACAGATGGTTGTGCTTGATGCAAAAATTCTTGACAGAGATGCATAATGAGAGTGCAGATTGCACCACTTTGATGCAGTCCACAGCAAGTGCTTTGAATGAGGAAGGCCTGCAGAGGTTACTTATATCAACACAGCAGTCAAGCATTGGATTATGTATTGAATATGCTGTATACCGGTAAGCCAACAGTGTGATCTCATCACAAATTCTGATATTCTGAAGGGTGGTGGGAAGAATGATCAGACAAGTAATTGAGATGGGGAAAAAATATGACATAACAGCTTTTGAATCTGCTGTGCTCAGTTGGTTTCCCAAGCATTCAGTGAGTGTCTGATTGTGGTGCCACAGTAGGTGCTGAATGCAGTGCATGTCCTCACATGTTTTGCACATATCCCTGGCATAAAAGTTTGTGAGTAATGTTATGACTGGAGTAGCTATCTTGTCTACTGACCAGTGGTGCACATGCCTTGCATTTTGTTGATCTGACAGATTGTGGGTGATTTCATGGAAGGGTTGGCTGGAGGTTGGCTAACCTCATGTGGATTCCACTTGTTGGTGGCATATCAGGAGGTATGATATTTCATGGCAAGGTAATCTGCACATTGGGAGCTGACATACACTGTACATATCACATGTGACAGACTGTCAGTGACTTCATTGCATATAAAGATGGATGTCTACTGATTGGTGACACTTGCATTATATATGGGTGTGGTATGACAGTTTGTAAGTGATGGCACAGCAGGTTTAGCAGGATGCTCACTGATACATTGCATTTATGATATGCATCATTGTGGTGTTGCAGGCTGTGAGGTGTTTCATGGTGGGTTCAGTTGGATCTTTGCTGACTCTCCCCACTTGTACTGTGCTTGTTTGTGCATGACAGGATGTGAGTGCTTTGATGGTAGATTTGGTTGGATGTCTACTGACTGGCCCCACTTGCACTGTGCTTGTTTGTGCCATGACAGATTGTGAGTGACTTGATGGCAGGTTTGGTTGGATGTCTGCTGACTGGCCCATTTATGCTGTGCTTGTTCATGCCATGATAGCTTGTGAGTGATTTGATGACAGGTTTGGTTGGATGTCTGCTGACTGGCCCCACTTGCACTGTGCTTGTTTGTGCCATGACAGGGTGTGAGTGATTTGATGGCAGGTTTGGTTGGATGTCTGCTGACTGGCCCCACTTGCACTGTGCTTGTTTGTGCCATGACAGCTTGTGAGTGATTTGATGGCAGGTTTGGTTGGATGTCTGCTGACTGGCCCCACTTGCACTGTGCTTGTTTGTGCCATGACAGGATGTGAGTGATTTGATGGCAGGTTTGGTTGGATGTCTGCTGACTGGCCCCACTTGCACCATGCTTGTTTGTGCCATGACAGCTTGTGAGTGATTTGATGGCAGGTTTGGTTGGATGTCTGCTGACTGGCCCCACTTGCACTGTGCTTGTTTGTGCCATGACAGCATGTGAGTGATTTGATGGCAGGTTTGGTTGGATGTCTGCTGACTGGCCCCACTTGCACTGTGCTTGTTTGTGCCATGACAGGGTGTGAGTGATTTGATGGCAGGTTTGGTTGGATGTCTGCTGACTGGCCCCACTTGCACTGTGCTTGTTTGTGCCATGACAGCGTGTGAGTGGTTTGATGGCAGGTTTGGTTGGATGTCTGCTGACTGGCCCCACTTGCACTGTGCTTGTTTGTGCCATGACAGCATGTGAGTGATTTGATGGCAGGTTTGGTTGGATGTCTGCTGACTGGCCCCACTTGCACTGTGCTTGTTTGTGCCATGACAGGGTGTGAGTGATTTGATGGCAGGTTTGGTTGGATGTCTGCTGACTGGCCCCACTTGCACTGTGCTTGTTTGTGCCATGACAGCGTGTGAGTGGTTTGATGGCAGGTTTGGTTGGATGTCTGCTGACTGGCCCCACTTGCACTGTGCTTGTTTGTGCCATGACAGCATGTGAGTGATTTGATGGCAGGTTTGGTTGGATGTCTGCTGACTGGCCCCACTTGCAATATGCTTGTTTGTGCCATGACAGCATGTAAGTGATTTGATGGCAGGTTTGGTTGGATGTCTGCTGACTGGCCCCACCTGCACTCTGCTTGTTTGTGCCATGACAGCTTGTGAGTGATTTTATGCCAGGATTAGCTGGCTATTTGCTGACTTGCTTCCTTGTACTCTCCTTGATGGCATGATAGGATGTGAGTAATGTCAGTGGATCAGCATTTGCTGGGTGGACTCACCCACATGTGGCTTTCTGGTGTATTCCCAGCTTGTAAGCCATTCCATTCCATGAAAACTGAATCTCCACTGACCTAATTTTTCCTGTCATCTTCATTGTGATTTGCCAGGATGTGAGTGGTTTGATAATTGGTTTTCATCCTGGCTATAGGCATATCACTATTGTGCTGACCTGTTGCTGCTGCAACACAGGTTGTAAGTTCCATTTTGGGATGGGAATACTCTTGTCACAATATGACACATGTAATCACAGCCTGAAGTTGCACAAAAAGGCAAATACAAGCTGCCATCACCCAAGGTCACCACTTTCTCAATTGCTGAGCATGGAGTTTGTGAGTGGTAGTCACCCTCTACATTGGGGATACTCATTACTTCAGATTGCCTGCTCATTTTTGAGTATTGTTACTTTTTATTGCAAAATGGAAAAGCACCTAGGAAGAAAGATGTTATTGCTCTGGCTGTCAAGGAATACAAGAGTTCTGGCATTAAAGCCACCATCCACCAGGCTGTCAAATCTGCTGTCCAGCAGCATGGTCATAATTTGGAAGATTTGTGTCAGACTCTTGTGCAAATAATTTTGGAGAATCGTCTATGTGAGTGCATATGTTTGATCTGTCCAATGCTATGATTCAAAAAATTCTTTCAGCTCATAAAATAGTCATTTAACAATGTGACAAATTCCTTGTGCTATTTCCTATGGTCATTTGAACACTTAGTACTCAACCTTTGAAGCACTCCCATACTGGTGGGTTTTTCAGTAGCCAGAGATCCATGTACATAAGCACAGGCTGTCATAGCTGCCACACAAGCTGTCCATACACAGGCTATTAGTAGTAGTACTCCCTGTCATTTGGATACAAAATGTCAATGTCCCTCTAACTTTGTAGTTCTTGTGTCAATGATATCATGATTACCTGTAATACACCACTTGATATGACTTGACACAGCTGTAATGGGAACATGTACTTGGAATAACAAAAACATCTTTACTTACCACATCGTGAGAGGAAGGTGTCATTGTCTTGAGAAAATGTGTATATGAGCATCAGAAGCAGATACATGTGCTGTGGGGAGTAGGCTAGTATTCATACAACAATGTAAGTATTTATCACACTGCTCAGAAAACTTTAGGTCACCTGTTACTGTGACAGGGAGTAAAAAGCTGCTGCTGGTCACAATCCCATGCACCTTCCCTGGGAACACTCGCATCCACGAGACGTGGCCAGAAGAAATCATCTGGTTCACTCACCTTCATCCTTTGGAATTGCTGCCATCACAGCTGGTCCCCAGGCATACAACATAGTCATGGGCATTCTCACATGCATTTGAAAGTGGTAGAGAAGGTTGCTTGACAGTGAGCCTACTGAGATCAAGCACACCAAAATTCTCAGCTGATGAATTGGGTGCACAGTTGCATAACAAGGAACAAACATATTTAAAGTCAGATTTTGCCATATAGGTGAGAGAATGGGTATACTTGAGGAAAGTGGAAAAAGTTGTGAGGGAGACCTTTGCAGAATCCATCAACTGAGATATGTTTTTTCAGCTTCAGTATGGTGTTGTTGGAGAGAGTAGTATTGATGCTGCTGAGCCAAGGGAGCAATCCTCACAGCAGATAAATCAGAGTATAGGTGAGTGACTTGAGATCATCTTGACAACTTGACTGAATGCCTAGGTGATGATTTATTGAAGTGAATGCAGGGGTACCAACAAATGGGTACACATAGTGTAGTCACACTTAGTCACAACACATGGGCAGCCTGTGCACCAAAACACCAACACTTATATAGACCCTGAGACAGGCCCACCTAAATAGATTAGCTGGTACACATGGACAGGCCTGAGGGACTAAAGTGAAAGCAACATATGTATGGGCCTGTAAGGCATCACCACAACATAAGGGAGGGCCTGTGGTGGGTAAGGATGTTGAGACATTTAGACAGGCCTGTGACCAATTAAGTATACTGAGCTACTGTAAGATATGGATGGGCCCATCCTAGTAGGTTACGCCTCTGTCACAACATCAAGGCAGGCCTGTCTATGATTAGAATACAAGTTGGCAACATATGGATGGGCCTGGGAGTAATATCATTTATGGTGTCACAACATATAGACAGGCCCATTCAAAATAAGCTGTACCCCTGTTGCAACATAGAGATGGGCCTGTCAGTAATGTTGTTTCATAATGTCACAACATATGGATGGGCCTGTCCATAGTAAGATGTACTGCTGTTGAAACATAAAGACAGGCCCAGCACTAATATCATTTAATAGAGTCACAACATAAGGACAGGCCCTTCAGCAGTATTATTTATATTGTTGCAACATATGGACAGGCCTGTCCACAGTATGATGTACCTCTGACAAAACATAAAGATGGGTCTGTCAGTAATCTCATGTATAGCATCACAACATATGTTGCAAATTTCCTAGATCCATGACAAGTCATTAGCATACCCTAATAGGAGCAGATTTCCCATGCTGCCTTTTAATGACTTGTAATGCCACCCACTTTCCATGAACATGTGGTTGAAATCATGTGTCATCTCATGATTATGACTTTGATAACTCATTATTTTACCTAATCATGGTATTATATTGCTGCAGCCTAATAACTACTTATAATGGCATGACAATGGCGAAGAACCCATAGCAATACCAGTGGAACTCATCACAATGTATACTAACCATTATTGTTTATTAATATTTTGATGATCCATTGTTATTTCATTTTGCCTTGGTACACTCATGACAACAGTTAAAATTCCATTCAGAAATCACTACTTCCTGATGTATAGACAAGTGGTAGTAATAATTGGAGAGTTCTACCTATAATGCCAGTGGTGTGAGTGGATATGCAAAGCAGATGATGAGTGACTAAGAGCAGTAAGGGGAGGAAAGGACAGCAGCTCAACATAAGTATGGGGGCCATTGTGACAATGACACAAGGACAAAAGCAAATGCATACACTGTGGACAACCATCAGATCATAGCTTACAGTGTAATTAAAATACTTATGAGATTAGTGAACCAATGGGAGCAGCAATATGGGGCAATGGGATGAGGAAGATAGAATAAGTGTTGCATGAGAGGCATTCATAGTGTCAAGCAATAGGACAATGGAGCTGGCATTGACAGACAACACCATCATGAGTCATCTGGAACCTTAAAAAAAGTTAACATCAGAAGTAATAATAGTGTCATGGGGGAAATGTACCTTGACACTTGAACCCACTCCCCAGGCAATGGACAATGACAAATGAGCACAATGAGGTGGATAACAGTGACAACACTGTACAACAATGCAATGAACCAGGACAACAATGCAGGAGACAACAAGGCATGAGAAGAGGGGTGAGTTGCTTACAATATAGCCTGCAGAGTTTGAATGACTTAGAAGAAATCACATCAGGTAATTCCAGAGGATGATGGCAACAATATATAATTGCAGCAAATGAATGTATTACAAGTAGATCTATGTAACCTTGAAACATGAATTGCATCTAATATAATGGGATGCAAGCTAAATCAAAGACCATAGAACATATAGAAACCCAGCACATAAGTGACACCTGGTACTGCTATTAATCCAAACCTTTGTCTTCTTTGGTTTCAAGGACCTTGTAGCAGTAGCATGGTGACTATGGCAGGTAGGTTCCAGACCTGGTTCAGTAGCATGAATATCAGTTGTAAGACCCTTGGGAACCACCTCAGGAATGGCTGGAATTGCCTTTTGAGCAGCTGAGCTGTGCTGGTGACTCACAACTGGAATTACTCATCAGGATCAAGATGTTTCAGCCTCAGCTGGGCCAGACACATTCATCTGACCAACAGCAATGGTCACCACTGACACCTTGGTACCACTGTTCAAAATTGGCTGTCCAATTGAGATAGAAGGGGATGATCAATGAGAAGCACCAGAAATAGTTTGAGCACCAAGATCAGCTTCTGCAGCAGTGACACTAGCTGGACAAGAGTGAGGGGGATTGAAATGAGTGACTGAGCTGGCAACAGGAGATGGAGCATGAGAGACCAATGACAGATCAGAGTCACATAGATCTGAATCATGGCTGCCAGGGGCATTGGGGTCATGCAGTGTGGAAACAGGTGGGGTGTGACTCTCAGCAGGGTCAATGTTGTTGAGTTTGTCTAAAAATTCATCTTCCCAAGTATGCAGCTGCTCCATATTAGCAAATACCTCAGATTTGACATTTGCCAATTGAGACCCTTTCCCAAAGACTTCCTGGTTGAAGAAATTCATCACACTGACAGCCCAAGGAGATGCTCTGAAAAGCTTCTTGAGGTAGCAGTTGTATTCTGATTGATAGTTGACCTGCATTTCTGCACTGGTAGCACTTAATTCAGGATCATGCAACAATAGGAATCGAACCTTGGTATGATATTGACATCAGCATGTACTAGCACAGTGACCATGGACACCCTCACCAAGATGCAGGCACCAGCAATCAGGCCCTCAGTAATGCTCAGCACACCCATCTTCTGACCCCTGGCTGGGGGCTGTCCACATTTGTTTTCTGTGAGGATCAATTTTCCAAACATCAGGACACGGATAACCTATGGGCTGAAATCAATTTTTGAATAAGAGTGGCATTGAACTGCACATGCTTACCTTAACTAGGATGGTGTAGGAAAAGTCCAAGTAGCTGTATAATACAAGCTAGATGGCTTAGACAACAACAATAAAAATGAAGGGAATGAATTGCTCATCCCAAGGGATTCTGGACTGCTGAGACTAGAAGGTGAGACCTGGCACTTTGTAGTGGTAGCAATTCATGACATGCATGGCATGGTCTGCAGAGTAGTACTGGCAATGTGAGCAGTGCGGGCAGTGTGCATAGTTTGTGCATGGCAGTATGTGAAATGTGTGGTGTAGACAAAGTGGAAAAGAAACTTGTGGTGACCTTTTGAGTGCAAAAAGGTAAGTATTCTGTACCTAAGTACAGGGCTTTATAGTCTGGGCAAACCCAGAACCTAGGTAAGATAGAGTACAAGTAAGGGAAAACCATGTGACAGCATGTACACATAAGACAGGACAGGCCAGAACAGAGGCCAAGGGTATACTACTAACAAAAAGGGAACAGAGACCATGTTAAAAGAAAGAGTCCAAAGGAAGGGAAGCATCCAAAGCACAGCAGCTGTGGGTATAGCATTGATTTGTGATGTCACACACCAAAGGTGTTTGGTGAGGTGGACATGGATGCAGCTGATGAATGGAGATGAAGACCATAGCCCTCATGTGAAGAAGGACAGCCAGAAATGTCAGCAGTCATCCCTTGCACAAGAATGAGTCATCAATGCCAAAGAAAAAGAAAGGGAGCAAGTTAAGCACCAATGAAAATTCTTAAGTGCCTGTGTATGGCATTCCAGTTTTTGACATATCTCCACCAATTCTGCAGATACCAACACCATTCCCATACTCCCTTGTAGTGCTCAGCCACCCAATCCTACCTTCCAAAATTGGAAAGGATTTGCATGCTCCACACATTTCTACAGCACTCCCTCCAAAAGACACTCATTTTGCTAATTCTTCTGATATGGCTGCCTCCACATCAATCATTTTGCTTGTCCCCTTTGCTAGGGACCATGGCTACATATATCTACCAGGAGTTCCTACCAGCTTCCATCCTGAAGCATCCTGGTACATCCCATCCTTGTCTGCCCCTCTCAGCCCATCCAGCTTGGACAGTGTGTTCTTTTTGTCAGTATGACCTCTAGGAGGACATTCTTTGGTCACCTCAGGTCTGTCATTCACTTGGAAAGGTCTTATGTGGTCATTTCAGTCTCTCCAGTCCAAGAAGCATATGGATCCTTCCTCCCTGCTCCCTGCAACATCTTCATACCAGTCTCATCCATCATTCTTCCAAAATTGTGACAGCTACAGTATAATCTACTGTTCTCCACCCTCCATGATTGCATCCATGATGAGTATGATGCACATCTTGCTTCCTTATTGCAAGATACAGCAGAGGATGCTCCCCCTTCATCCTCTCCTCCAACAGAGCCTCATTCATGAAGTTTTTACTTGCTTCACTGAGAGGACAGTAAGGGGGGGAAAGTTGTGATCCCTTATGCTCCTGTCACCCCACAGACCCCCAAAGCTTGACCCCTGTTGACATCTGACTTACCCTGTCCACTTTTGGATGTACTATATCAGCATCAGATCAGCGCTGCCTCTCTGTCACCCCACTTTGGCCCAGAGGCAATCTCTTTGAGATGTGACATGCACAGCCTCCCCCTAATGTGATTCCAGTGCACTTTCCCAGTTTCTGACCTTAGTTGACTCATACTTTGACATCCTGACTGTCTTTGACTCACCTATTGCCAATATTTACCAATCTTTTGACTTTGCTTACTGGTTCTTCACTTTTTGGCTTACTTATCCTTACCAATGCTCACCAATGCTTTCTAAGATGATTACCCACTGCTTACATTCCTTACTCATCAGTTACCAATCACTTACCAAGTGTTTGCACCTTGTTTTCCATAGGCAATGCCCCTGTACTGTATATAAATCACTGTACTTAGGTAGCAAAAAGAAGGGAAGAAGACATCAGAGAGTCCCTCTTGCTCGCATTTTATCATCACTCAGTAAATCATTCATCAGCTTCAATAGTTGAGACTTTATTAAGGGTCTAGCTATTGTCTACTTTGCTTATTATCATCTATCATTGATCTACTTTGCTCCAAGTCCTCCCTGAGCTCAGTGCAGCTCAGAGCATTGAATTAAGTCACCATCCATCCTTCTGTAGGCTGACAGCAGTCTACCCTATTGCTTCCTATCGCATTCCTGCTCCTTCTTTGTCAGGAGCACCCCCAACCCTTGTCATAACTGTGCATTCATCATAAGTCCTTACTCACTCTGCAACCTTTTCTGCTGGTCTTCTGCTCACTCCACACCAACTCCACCCAACTCTGTCAGTCATGAACCATCTCCACTCTGACTGCTGTTGGACTTGTGTGGTTCTCCTACCAGACCAGGCAGACCATTCTCTGAGGGGTCATGTGACTACCTTTGGACTTCTCCCTGACAGCATGCAGTCAGGTACTCTGCAGTGTGTGCACCATATGGTCCAGTGCCTGGACTGTTTCCTTTTCTGGATGTTCTATGTTACCTGTTCATATGTCCTCTGTCTACCCTTCATTCATCATCTAGGAAGTTTTACTTGAAAATTTCTGGGTCTCCATATGTCAGTTCCAATTCCAATTACTGTACCTCTGTAGTAGTATAAAAGCATGTATCATACTCTGCCATTCCTCAGTACGAATATCAACTGAGTTCCTACTCCTTCTGTCTCTGTCTTCTGTCTGTCAGAGTTACCTCCAACTCTCTCTGTCTGTACTCTCCCTCTGAAATATGAGGGCTGAGATTGTGCAAGGGGGTAGTGCACGAGCTAAACCAAACACCCTCACTCTGCTGTGAGGAATCTGCATTCCCTGGATGTGTGAGCTCCTATTATTAACTGTTCCATGACTACTGTTATGTCCACTCCCCTCTCACATTCACCGTTGTTCACACGCTACCTTCCCACACCCTCACTCTCTCTCATGCAATGCTATACCCACAGCCACTGTGCTCTGGTTGCTTCTTTTCCCTCGGACCCTTCGTTTTACCACCATCTCTGTTCCCTTTTGTTAGTAGTATACCCTCGGTCTCTGTTCCGGCTTGTCCTGTCTTATGTGTACGCGCTGTCGCATGGCTTTTCCTTACTCATACTCTGTTTTACTTAGGTTCCAGGTTTGCCTAGACTATAAAGCCCTGTACTTAGGTACAGAATGATACCTTTCGGCACTCAGAAGGTCACCATGAGTTTCCTTTACACTTTGTCTACACTGCACATCTCACACTCTGCCACGCACAAACTACATATACCGCTCGCACTGCTTGCATCGCCAGTACTATTCCACAGACCACGCTGCACACATCACGAACCACTACCACTACAAAGCGTGGGTCTCACCTTCTAGTCTCGACAGTCCAGAATCCCTTGGGATGAGCAATTCATTCCCTTCATTTGTTATTGTTGTTGTCTAAGCCATCTAGCTCATATTATACAGCTACTTGGACTTTTCCTACAACTGGAGCCCACTGTGAGGGATTCTTCTGTCACTTCCAGAAGGTCACTCAGGCGCACTGCCAAATGCACTGAACTAGAAAATTTATGCCTGCACTTTTGCAATCTCAACCTGTCAGAAGACTCCAACATTTTCTGCCCTGTTTCACCCATAACACCGGATCACACGCAATTACCCACTAACATTCCATGGGTACTACCCGCAATCACTCCTCCTGATACTTCAGCAGATCAGATATTTGTCATGTTGGATCACCTAGATCTCACTGCCCCTGATTTTCCCAGTGGCTTTATCCACTCGACTCCCCGAAGGCCTGAAACCCTGCCATCACCTTTAACACCCATCACATCATCTGATTCATCATCACCAATGCCCTCTTTTTCCCGTCTCTTTGATGCCTCCGAATCTATACCCAGACTCTCAGTTCCATCCACCACACTGCTGTGACCACTCACTCAGTCGCAGACCACCCATCAGCCAATTAGTCACCTGCCAACACTTCCACCAGCTCACTTGTGCACTATACCAACCGCTTCGCACCCACAACCAATACCTGTTCCACCCGTTACCAATCTGGCACTGCCACCACAGGTTAACCCACCAATGGCTAATCCTCAGTTCCAGATGCCGCTCCACGGTACACAAAACTCACCTAAATTTAGCAGAGATTCTCCCACACAGCTTCCACACTACCTCGAAGACATTGACTTCCTCAGTACTCTTGCTGCTCTTGATGACCATGGCAAGATCAGAGCTGCAATCTGCTATGCTGACCTTGAAGAAGCCGAGGTCTGGCAAACACTTCCAGAAGCTGCTCCTGCAGCTGATGACTGGGATGCTTTCATAGTCGCTGTTAAGGGTTTGTACCCCAGCTGTGACGGTGATGACCACTACTGCCGTGCAGACTTGCAGTACCTTGTCAAAGAATATCAGTCCAAGCCTATGCAGAACCAGGATGACCTTGGAGAATACCAGTGGAAATTCACTAAGATTTCTGCCCTGCTCATTAAAACTAAAAAGCTTGCAGAGACAGAACAGGATTCCATGTTCCTGAATGGCTTCCTGAGGGCCATTGCAGACCAAATTCATCATCGACTTTCCATAGTCCGCACCAACCTCCACCCTGACAATCCATACCTGCTTGCAGAAGTCTTCAAAGCCACCAAGTTCCTTCTGACAGGATCCGCTCTTCGTAGTGCGGTACCGATGATGGGTACTGCAGTCTCGCCAGCTGCACCTCCCTCGTCAGCTTACATGCCGCAGGTGCTGCCTGCCGGTACTGTCGTTAAACAGGAATACAACTTCCAGACGCAGCCTCCACTGCAGCAATGCAGACCTGGCTGCAGTTTCTGTGCAGACCCCAACCACTGGACAAGGATGTGTGTGCTCGTTGAAGTTTATATCCGTGCCAGTAAGATCATGAAAGGTACAGACAACTGCCTCTATCTGGCGGATGGGAGCCGAATCCCACATTTCCCTGAATGTAACTCACTGAGAGAGGCTGTTGACCATGTCATGGCTGACAGAGACCAGGCCAGTGTGCGTGCTGTGACTCCTGCTGCTCCATGCAAGGCACCACTAACCTCTTCTGCATTGCTCATCCTGAAGTTGATGTGCAGTTGGAGATCCAGCCTTCTGCCTTCTTAAACACCATCCAAGATGCTGATGAACCTGTTGCAGACTTAGCTGACCCTGACTTCCAAGCATATGTTGCTCAAGCTTGGGCTACCTACCAAGCAGATAAAGGTAACAAGGGAGCAGTCATTCCCCACGGAAAGAAAGCCCACTTTGATGGAGTTGAAATCACAGCTTGACCCATGGCACGTCCTGCCAACCCTCCACGAGCCGACCCATGCGCAGCCACTGTTGAAGAGGAAATCATTTCCCCTGCTGTTCAAAGTTTGCATGCCGCTTGCCAGGCATCTGATCCCTCTGCACCTGCTCCAATGTCCACCGCTACGAAACCATATGTTCCTCCAACTAATCTGGCTCCGACACCCGTGTGCAAGGATCCCATTCCCATGGCAATTGTTCCATCACAGACACTGTACCCAGCAGCTCGCAATCAAAACCAGTATCGTTACTCATTCCCTCTTGAAGATGAAGCTGTGCCCAAGCATATCATGGAGTGCATACTTGAAACCAGTGTTGCCATGCCAGTCAAAGAATTATTTGCAGTAGCCCCAGAGTTTCACAAACAGTTCAGAGACATCACCATGGTGAAACGCGTCACCGCAAACGAGATTGAGGTAGTTTGTAGCAACGATGAGGAAGGAGTACAAGTGAATGAACTGACTGGCTGCAATCCTCAAAGAACCACGCACAAATACGGAGACTGCTGTGAGGAATCTGCATTCCCTGGATGCATAAGCCCCTATCATTAACCGTTCTGTGACTACTGTTACATCTGCTCCCCTCTTGCATTCACCATTGTTCACACACTACCTTCCCATGCCCTCACTCCCTCTCGCGCAATGCTATACCCGCAGCCACTGTGCTCAGGTTGTTGTTTTTCCTCAGACTCTTTCTCTTATCACGGTCTCTGTTCCTTTAGTGCTTGTAGTATACCCTTGGCCTCTGTTTTGGCCTGTCTTCTGTGTATGCACTGTCATGCGGCTTTCCCTTACTGTACCCTGTCTTACTTAGGTTCCGGGTTTGTCCGGACTATAAAGCCCTGTACTTAGGTACAGAATGATACCTTTTGGCACTTGGAAGGTCACCACAAGTTTCCTTTACACTTTGTCTACACCACACGTCTTGCATTCCACTGCACACAAACTATGTATACCACTCGCTGTGAGTCAAAGTGTGGAAAGGTGGTGAAAACCAACCAAAACCAACACAAAAGACAAATGTAGAGCGAGTGGTGGTGTACCTCCGTGGAACCTGGAGGGCAGAAACCTGAAGTGGGGAAGACTTCAAGTGGAGGTGCTCCTGGCACAAGTCATCAACGAGTTACGCAGGAGAAGACGAATGGACGATGATTGGGAAGGGGATGCTGAACAGAGTGAAGGTGTTCAGCCGAAAGTACCTGGGGGTAATGGACCTTTGATAGAATATGCTCCTGGCGCAAGTTGATGATGAGTTATGCAGGAGTGAATGGATGACTAAGCAGGTGTGCTGACAGAGCACAGATGATACTTCAGATGAATGAATGAAGGTAGATAGACCCTTGATGGAGCCTCAACTACCAATGATATGAATGAAGACAGATAGACTCTTCCGAATGAGCCTCAACTGTCGACGACAAGATATGCTGAGCTGAGCTGACTTCTGAGTGACTTCTTGATTGATTGTGGGTAGCTAAGTACATGGGGGTTTATATACTGTGGGGGGAGCACAGCTTGTGACAAACAAGGCACAAACACTTGGTAAGTAATGAGTAAGGACTGGGTAATCATGATGAGTAAGCGAGAAATGAAAAGTAAGCAAGCAAGGAGGATTGGTAAGTATTGGCAATGAACGAGTCAAGGATAGTCAAAATATCACAAAATGAGTCAAACAGAATCAGAAACTGAGTAAGTGCACTGATATCACATTAGGGGGTGGCAATGCAAGTTAGATCTCGGTGGAGACATCTCTAGATCCAAAGATGGCATGACAGATGGACGGTGTTTCCAGACAGGGAAGTATTAACTCCAGAATTGAAGGGCATGAGTCAGGTGTCAAAGGGGGCTAGGGCATTGGGGGTCTGTGGGGCAATGAGAGCATACGCGATTGCGTCTCCCACCCTTCCATCCTCTCAGCGAAGTTAACAAAAACTTCATGAATGGGGCTCTGATGGAGGAGGAGGAGAAGGGGGGACGTCTTCTGCTGGATCTTGCAGTAAGAAGGCAAGATGCATGTCATACTCGTCATGAATGCGATCAGGGAGGCTGGAGGACAGTAGATTATACTGCAGCTGTCGCAATGCAGGAAGAATGATGGACGAGACTGGAATAAAGATGGTGCAGGGAGCAGGGAGGAATGATCCATATGCTTCATCAACCGGGGGGACTGAAATGACCACATAAGACCTTTCTAACCGAGTGACAGACCTGAGGTGACCAAAGAACATCCTTCTGGAAGTCATACTGACAAGGAGAACACGCTGACCAAGCTGCATGGGATGAGACAGGGCTGACAATGACGGGATGAACCAGGGGGCTTCAGGACGGAAGCTGGTGGGAACGCCTGGCAGATATACGTAGCCACTGTCTCTGGCAAATGAGACAAGCGAGATGATTGACGAAGAGGCAGCCATGATTGATGGACTTTGCGAAATGAGTGTCTGATGGATGGAGTGCTGTAGAAACACACAGGGTGCGAGGATCCTCTCCAAATTTGGAAGGAAGAATCATGGGGCTGAGCACTTTAAGCGAGCATGCGAACCGAGTTGATATCTTTGGAAACAGCGGAGATATGACGGAAACCAGAATGCCGTACATGGGCACTAAAAACCTTTAATGTGCGCTTAACTCGCTTCCTCTTTTCTCTTTAGCACTGACGACTCGTTCTTGTGCGAAGGATGACTGTTAACGTCTGACAGTCTTTCTTCACATGAGGCCTTTAGTCTTCATCTGCATGCTTGGGCATTGTGTGCAACTCGTCAATGAGTTAGGCAGAGTCAGCTGTAACCATGTCCACAACACCTTTGGTGTGTGACATCGCACCGCTCGCATCACCAGTACTATTCTGCAGACCACACTGCGCATGTCACAAACCACTACTGCTACAAAGCACCAGGTCTCACCTTCTAGTCTTGACAGTCCAGAATCCCTTGGGACAAGCAATTTGTTCCCTTCATTTTTTTATTGTTGTTATCTAAGCCATCTAGCTCGTATTATACAGCTACTTGGACTTTTCCTACACCGCATTATCTGTGGTGATGATGGCTCCATCATAGCTCACCACACTCTGCCGCTCCACTGCATTGAAGCCAAGGTCCCTGGGACTGATGTCACAATCAACTGCATACTAGATTCCAGTTCAGAAATCGTCACCATGCCCAGGCGTATTTGGGAAAAGATCGGGCTCCCATTGTGCTGCAATCATCTCATGACTATGACATCTGCTAACATGTCTAAAGACACTACTGTAGGCATACTAGAGAACCTGAAACTCAACCTCAGCGCTGGGCCAGTCATGCTACAGGTTCAAGTAATTGAACATGCCAACTTCGACATGCTCCTCGGACGTCCATTCATTTGCCTTATGAGTGCAGTAACAAATGATTATCCCGATGGCAGACAGCGGATCACTCTCCAAGACCTGAACGATGGCTGCGAGTACACTTTGCCCATGCGCCCATGGTGCAAGGGCTGTCCGCACTGTAAATGTGGCAAGCACTGCCATAGTCACCAGAGTATAGTCGAATGGGGTTTTTGAATGTCGATGATCCACCAAATGGTTGGGGAGAGCCTACTAAGATGTCATGTTTCCTGTTTAGCTGCTGTTATCCATTCCTCAGTCCTACAGTCTCATCACTAGCCTTCACTTCAATGAACTTCCCTTCACCTGCGGCACCTGTACCGTGGAACATACCCACCGGGATACCCTTGCCTGCCTTCTCTTTCCTCTTCTCCACTCAGACAATACTAAACCCCTCTGCTATAGCCACATTCAGCAGCATTTATCAACTAGATCCCATAGTTCGCACCCTCGTTTACAAGCCAGTTGCCAAGAAGGTTCAGATGGTACCTGCCCCGATGGCAGAAGAATACCGCATCATGCGCAGCCTGCCTGACAACCCGCTCGTTGGTCTTCAACCACTCCCAACCCATCCACCAGACTTTGCTCCGGGCATCTGCTTCACTGCCAAACAGGCCACAGAACTTGACCTCAATCCTGCAGATTGGCTTTGGCCAGAAGAACTTAAACTCGTAACTTGGCTTGTTTCAGTCCATGAGCTCGCATTTGCTTGGGACATTACAGAGTGCAGACACCTAGATGAATGCTATTTTCCACCAGTAAAGATTCCTACAATTCCGCACACGCCTTGGGTCCAACACAATATCCCCATCCCGAACGCAATACATGCCCAGGTCATAGACATGATTAAAGATCGCATCAAGTCTGGCATGTATGAACCTTCTACAGCAGCTTACTGCTCTCGCTGGTTCTGCATGGTAAAGAAAGATGGAAAGTCTCTTTGCCTTGTGCATGACTTACAGCCCCTGAATGCAGTGACCATCTGCGATGCGTCCATTCTGCCCTTCGTAGAACACCTCACAGAATCCTTTGCTGGATATGTGGTGTGTGTGATGATGGACCTCTACTCCGGGTATGACCAGCACGGTCCGTGGTGATCATTGGCCACAAGTGCACCTTTGAAGGTCACGTTCCTGAAGAAAGCAAAGTGCAGAAGATCCATGACTGGCCCGAGTGCTGCAACCTGACACAGGTCCACAGTTTCCTCAGTGTCTGCAGAGTGCTACACATCTTCATCAAAGATTTCACCAAGATTGCGCGGCCACTAGTCATGCTCACATGGAAAGAAATACCATTCACATGGGATGAACTGCAATGCGCTGCCATGCAACGACTCAAGGACGAAATTGTAAAGTCCCCTGCGCTCCAAAGGATTGACTATGAGTGCAGTCGTGAAGTAATTTTAGCAGTTGACACATCAGTCATCACAGTTGGCTACATCCTCTACCAGCTCAGCAAAGATGGCAGATGGTACCTGAGTCACTTCAGATCCATCACCCTCAACGAAGTGGAAAGCTGCTACTCCCAGGCCAAGCTTGAGTTGTATGGTCTCTTCTGCACGTTGCACGTATACATCTTTGGTCTCACTAACTTCACTGTGGAGGTAGATGCAAAGTATATTAAGGGCATGATAAATAACCCAGATCTGCAGCCTGATGCGACAATCAATTGCTGGATTGCTGGCATCCTCCTTTTCTCGTTCAAACTCGTCCACATTCCTGCAGACAGGCATGCCGGCCCTGATGGCTTGTCCCGCCATCCGTGGTTGGAGCTCGACCCACCCGAGGATGATGACCATGAGGATTGGCTGGACTGTTTTTACTCTTTCTCTACACAGGTTGCCAATGACCACCCACCTCCTATGTCACTTTCCAGTCAAGATCAGCATTCCCTACCACCACCCGCTTGCCATTGGGCGAGCCTCCCACTGCCTGCATCCTTCTATCTCGCATTCTCTGCGACTGCTGATGCTAATAACCCTTCTGATACCCCTGATGACCCTGCCATCCTGCGGTCCGTGAAAGCCTGGGCACACGAAGCGAAGATAGAAATGATCTGCGCATTCCTCGCAACCCATGAGCGACCCCCTGACCTTACTGATGCGCAGTACTCATCTTTCTTCAATTCTGCTAGCTGCTTCTTCCTCCTAGATGACAACTTATGGTGCAGGGAACTGCATGGATGGCACCAGCTAGTCATTGATGAATCCAAGTGGTACCATCTCATCAAAGAAGCACATGATGACCTCAGGCACAAAAGTGTCTTCATGGTCCACACACACCTTCTCCTCCACTTTTGGTGGCCTCTTCTTGTCAAGGATGTGAAGTGGTATGTCTGCACTTGTCACGAATGCCAGATCTGCCAGATGCAGAAGCTTCATATCCCCCCCACTGTGCCCATGATAGGGGGCCTGTTTCATAAAGCTCACATTGACATGATGCTGATGCCCAAAGCTGGTGGCTACCGCTACATAGTACAGGCTCATTGCACGCTCACCTCATATCCCAAATGGCGCATGTTGCGTGTGGAAAATAGTACTGCACTTGCGTCCTTCATCTTCGAGGATATCCTATGCTGCTGGGGTCTGCTCACTGAGATTGTCACTGACAATGGTCCTGCATTCGTCCAAGCCTTAGATGCCCTAGCCGTGCAATATCATATCCATCACATCTGTATCTCTCCTTACAACTCTCAGGCTAACGGCATTGTAGAGCGTCGCCACTATGATGTTTGCGAGGCTATCATGAAGAGCTGCGAGAACGATGATCACCACTGGCACACCATCGTGCACTCTGTCTTCTGGGCTGAGTGGGTCACCATTTTGAAATCCACAGGTCTATCCCCTTATTTCATGGTACATGGTGTCAAACCACTGTTCCCATTTGACCTTGCTGAGGCTACTTTCCTTTTGCCCCTATCCCGCAATGATGCGTCACCGCTGACTACCACAGACCTGATTGCTTGGCGAGCACGCCAGTTACAGAAGCGTCAGGATGACCTAGACCAGGTCCGTGGCAATGTCCTCTGCGCACAATTCCAGTCTATCCAGCAGTTCGAAGCTGCCTTTCAGCATTGCATTAAAGACCATAACTTTGCTCCCGGCACCCTCGTGCTTGTTCGCAACTCCTGCATAGAGAAAGAGCTGAACCAGAAGATGAAGCTGCGGTACACCAGTCCCATGGTTGTCCTTTGTCAGACCACTGGGGGCTCGTACCTGCTGGCTGAGTTGGATGGCTCCATCTCCAAACTCCGCTTTGCTGCATTCTGCTTACTTCCCTACCACCCATGGTCTCAAACCTGTGCAACCGTGACTCGCATTACTGGGTTGGATGATGAAGAACTAGACCACCTTCTTGAGGATGCTGAGGATGACCCCACCGGTGGTGATGTGGAGGCTTTCTCCACAGACAGCTGACTATCCATCCTTTACAGTATCCACAGTCTGTCCATTGTGCTATTCCCCTGTACCCTCATCTCCCACGATACCCATACCTCTTTCTGTGGCCTCACCCACCTCCCCATGGCTTCTTCTGCTACACTTGTTCCTTCTCCCATACTGACTGGGGACAGTCAGTGTTCAAAGTCCCCCACAGGGCTAACCAGCATACCACTCACTCCATCTGATACCAAACATGGTCTGTTTCCTCTTATCTGTTCCACCCTGGGTTTTGTCTGGTGATTCTAATGATAACTAGTCCTTACACCAAAAACATAAAAACCGCTAACAAAAAGTCAAAAACTGTCCAGAAAAATAACAAAAAACCGAATAAGTATATAGCCAAAATGTCTCTCCTATCTCTCTTACTAGTCTCACTGATGCCGTCTTCAGCCGCTCTATACCGTGGATACTTGCAACCACCCCACACATTTCTTCTTCGAACACGCAGTCAGCATGCGCCCCTTGGTCTTTTTTCCTTTCAGTTCATTCTCTGTTTCCTTACAATTAATACCCAAAGACCATCACAGTTACCCAATAAACAGTCCCTTCGCTCTCTCTTCAACGTTTTGTCACACCCTACCATCAAGATTGTTTCATGAGGACATACTGCTGAGAGAAGTTGAAAGTCGCATGAAGAAGACAAGTCGGGCGGTACCCCACACACTATATCTCACCACGGCTCATCTTCAAGCATGTCCAGTCATTCACAACTTCACACAGAAGCAAGCAAAGCGGTATATTTAGCGCAGTATGCACTGACATGCGGATAGGACAGTACAATAGATCTGAACTAACTATAAACGTTCTTATTCCACCCCAATCTTCTCCAGAGCTTCAGCGAGTTGATCGACATGCACCTGCAGGTGAAGGTATGCGGTGTCACACACCAAAGGTGTTGTGGACATGGTTACAGCTGACTCTGCCTAACTCGTTGATGAGTTGCGCACAATGCCCAAGCATGCAGATGAAGACTAAAGGCCTCATGCATAGAAAGACTGTTGGACGTGAACAGTCATCCTTCGCACAAGATCGAGTCGTCAGTGCTAAAGAGAAAAGAGGAAGCGAGTTAAGCACGCATTAAAAGAATTTAGCGCCTGTGTACGGCATTCCGGTTTCCATCATATCTCCGCCATTTCCAAAGATATCAACTCGGTTCGCATGCTCGCTTAAAGTGCTCAGCCCCACGATTCTTCCTTCCAAATTTGGAGAGGATCCTCGCACCCTACGCGTTTCTACAGCACTCCATCCGTCAGACGCTCATTTTGCTAAGTCCATCAATCATGGCCACCTCTTTGTCAATCATCTTGCTTGTTTCAGTTGCCA
Organism: Pisolithus tinctorius; assembly: GCA_024663395.1. Classification (NCBI taxonomy): domain Eukaryota; kingdom Fungi; phylum Basidiomycota; class Agaricomycetes; order Boletales; family Pisolithaceae; genus Pisolithus; species Pisolithus tinctorius. The sequence goes on along the minus strand of JANFAH010000005.1, from coordinate 2,719,834 downwards.
GGGACAATGGCTACGTATATCTGCCAGGCATTCCCACTAGCTTCCGTCCTGAAGCCCCCTGGTTCATCCCATTGTTGTCAGCCCCATCCCATCCCATGCAGCTTGGTCAGCGTGTTCTCCTTGTCAGTATGACTTCTAGAAGGACGTTCTTTGGTCGCCTCAGGTCTGTCACTCGGTTAGAAAGGTCTTATGTGGTCATTTCAGTCTCCCCTCTTGATGAAGCATATGGATCGTTCCTCCCTGCTCCCTGCATTGTCTTTATTCCAATCTCGTCCATCATTCTTCCCGCATTGCGACAGCTGCAGTATAATCTACTGTCCTCCAGCCTCCCTGATCGCATTCATGATGAGTATGACATGCATCTTGCCTTCTTACTGCAAGATCCAGCAGAAGACGTCCCCCCTTCTCCTCCTCTGTCAGAACCCCATTCATGAAGTTTTTGTTAACTTTGCTGAGAGGATGAAAGGGTGGGAGACGTGATCACATATGCTCTCATTGCCCCACAGACCCCCAATGCCCTAGCCCCCTTTGATGCCTGACTCATGCCCTTCAATTCTGGAATTAATACTTCCCTATCTGGAAACACCATCCATCTGTCATGCCATCTTTGGATCTAGAGATGTCTCCGCCAAGATCTGACTTGCATCGCCACCCCCTAATGTGATATCAGTGCGCTTACTCAGTTTCTGACTCTATTTGACTCGTTCTGTGATATTTTGACTATCCTTGACTCGTTCATTGCCAATACTTACCAATCCTCTTTGCTTGCTTACCTTTTATTTCTCACTTACTCATCATGATTACTCAGTCCTTACTCATTACTTACCAAGTGTTTGTGCCTTGTTTGTCACAAGCTGTGCTCCCCCCATAGTATATAAACCCCCATGTACTTAGCTACCCACAATCAATTCAGAAGCAATCAAGAAGTCACTCAGAAGTCAGCTCAGCTCAGCTTATCTCGTCGTCGACAGTTGAGGCTCATTTGGGAGAGTCTATCTGTCTTCATTCGTATCATTGGTAGTTGAGGCTCCATCAAGGGTCTATCTACCACCATTCATTATCTGAAGCTCCATCCACACTTAGTCAGCAGGTCTTGCTTAGTCATCCTCCCACTCCTGCATAACTCGTCATCGACTTGTGCAAGGAGCACGTTTCCTTGAAGTCCATTACTTGAAGTACCTTTCGGCTGAACACCTTCACTCTGTTCAGCATCCCCCATCCAATCGTCACTCATTCATCTTCTCCTGCGTAACTCGTCGACGACTTGCGCCAGGAGCACCTCTACTTGAAGTCCCCCCCCACATTTAGGTTTCTGCCCTCCAGGTTCCGCGGAGGCAAACCACCACTCGCTCTTATTTGTCTTTTGTGTCGGATTTGTTTGGTTTTCACCAGCATTCCACACTTTGACTCACAGTGGCCTGTGACTCTGCAGCCTCAGCAACTGCGAGAGGTCAGCCATGACCTTGGCATCGAGCCAACTACACACTGGTGCCTTCCCTTTCGCACACATGTGGCTCTCGACCACTTCCACCTCGTCATCGTCATCATCGTCATCAACGGCCATCTTGGAAGGGCTGGCCTTCGTGGTTCTCGAGGCCTGGGCTGCGAACCGTTAACTTCGCACCTCCTGAGATGGGGTCATTACTTACCGACCAATGCGCCTGCCTGCACTCTCTTTCCCATGGCCTTTGTCAACTTCTCATGCCTTTGCTTCATCCATGTGCAGCCATTGCACATGCGGCCGACGGGACCCATGCACACAGCATTCCTGACCAGGCAATGTGTGCAGGGCACCTTGTGGAGAGTAGAACTGGGCAGGACGATGGTCTTCAGCTTGTCCTCGTCCTCACTCTCAGCGACTGTCTGCTGCAATCACTTGGGACTCCAGTGTCAGCTGCTACCGCATCATACAAACCACGCACTCACCTTTCGAACCAGCCGGGCTACAACCTTGACATGCGACATTTCCTCTGTCGCTGCTGGCACCACAACACTCAGATCTTGCTTGCCAACGGCCTGGAGGTGGTGACGAACTTTGCCCTTAGAGCAGTCTTCTCCACTTCGATCAGGTCAGGGGTGGCTGTGCGTACAGTGAGGGACAAAAGCATTGCAATGTTTGTGAGGTGTGAATTGTTGCTGATGTACCTTGGGCTATTCTGCACAGATAATCATGATACCTATACCATTTGAAAGGGATGACTCTAAGCTTTCCAGAGCACTAATGTTCAGTCAAAACAAAGCAATACATGCTGAGATACACCCTATTCTTTCCAAAAAGTGCATTGCAACACTTTTGTCCCTGACTGGTGAAATCATGAAATGTGACCTTTTGATGGGATTTCAGGCATGGAGGATGGGAAAAAATGCTTACATAATAAACCACATGATCATCCAGATGATTTGTCAGCATGTAAACAATGACAAACATTGGACTTGTACCATTAATCCTCCCTCTTTTACCACAACTCATGAAATCATCTCTCTAGCTCACATGGTCATTTTCTCAAGGAATTCTTATCAAATACTGGTGGCCACCACAGTGCCATCAGTATAACATGCTCTCAGAACCATCAGTCCCTTAAAAAACCTGCTGTCAGTCATTTCCTGGACTGTTTCCCCCCCATGCCTGATGTGTTCTGGGACTAATCGGTACTTGGAAGGCTGAAAATGTTATGGAGGTCAATCTGGCACTTCAGAACATGATGGACAAACCAGTCCCCTCTCAACCAATGCATTTCGGGCACAGGGACAATGGTATGGAAGTTAGGGAAAGACAAAATCCTCTTTACCCCTGGGTGTCATCAGAAGGATATGCTACTGAACTGCCATGGAGCAGGATCCTGTGCTTCCATCTGGCCCTGAATGTTGCCTTTGGTCACATATGACCAAATAATCCTTCCCCAGTCATCTACAGTTCAGATCAGTGCAAGATCTAGTGAACCCTCTTATGGTGCTCAGAGCACAAGGAGGTTTTGTCTCACCCCAACCTCCATATCAGTGTTCCTGTGCCAGAAATGCATTGGTTGAGAGGGGACTGGTTTGTCCATCATGTTCTGAAGTGCCAGATTGACCTCCATAACATTTTCAGCCTTCCAAGTACTGATTAGTCCCAGAACACATCAGGCATGGGGGGGAAACAGTCCAGGAAATGACTGACAGCAGGTTTTTTAAGGGACTGATGGTTCTGAGAGCATGTTATACTGATGGCACTGTGGTGGCCACCAGTATTTGATAAGAATTCCTTGAGAAAATGACCATGTGAGCTAGAGAGATGATTTCATGAGTTGTGGTAAAAGAGGGAGGATTAATGGTACAAGTCCAATGTTTGTCATTGTTTACATGCTGACAAATCATCTGGATGATCATGTGGTTTATTATGTAAGCATTTTTTCCCATCCTCCATGCCTGAAATCCCATCAAAAGGTCACATTTCATGATTTCACCAGTCAGGGACAAAAGTGTTGCAATGCACTTTTTGGAAAGAATAGGGTGTATCTCAGCATGTATTGCTTTGTTTTGACTGAACATTAGTGCTCTGGAAAGCTTAGAGTCATCCCTTTCAAATGGTATAGGTATCATGATTATCTGTGCAGAATAGCCCAAGGTACATCAGCAACAATTCACACCTCACAAACATTGCAATGCTTTTGTCCCTCACTGTACGAGCTGGGAAAGGCGAGGGGCATGGTTAGCAGACATGACTAAAGCGATAGAGAAGGCGATTGATGAGGGGGAAAGAATCAAATCAATGCAAAGGTTTGAGCCGCACACTAACAAATATATACTTAGTGGCCATGAGGTGCTTATGTCATCGGTCCAGACGCCTATACATGGTATTCAATGGCCTTCTCATGTCCCTCGGCTCTATGCTTCCTTCGCTTCCATGCAGAACTCACCAGTGTTCTTGAACCCTCGGCACCACACCATTGCCATCACCACGCAGCAAGCTATTTACATCCTCCACGCCACATGGCTGACTGGGGATGGTCAGCATCTAAGTCCCCCACAGGTGTGAGGAATCCACATTCCCTGGACATGTGAGCCCCTATTATTAACTGTTCTGTGACTACTGTTACGTCCACTCCCCTCTCATGTTCACTGTTGTTCACATGCTACCTTCCCACGCCCTCGCTCTCTCTCGCACAATGCTATACCCACGGCCACTGTGCTCCGGTCACTTCTTTTCCCTTGGACCCTTCGTTTTACCACTGTCTCTGTTCCCTTTTGTTAGTAGTATACCCTTGGTCTCTGTTCTGGCTTGTCCTGTCTTATGTGTACACGCTGTCATGCAGCTTTTCCTTACTTGTACTCTGTTTTACTTAGGTTCTGGGTTTGCCCAGACTATAAAGCCCTGTACTTAGGTACAAAATGATACCTTTCGGCACTTGGAAGGTCACCACAAGTTTCCTTTACACTTTGTCTACACCACACATCTCACACTCTGCCACACACAAACTACGTATACCGCTCACACCGCTCGCATCGCCAGTACTATTCCATGGACCATGCTGCACACGTCACGAACCACTACCACTACAAAGTGCAGGTCTCACCTTCTAGTCTCGACAGTCCAGAATCCCTTGGGACGAGCAATTCATTCCCTTCATTTGTTATTGTTGTTGTCTAAGCCATCTAGCTCATATTATACAGCTACTTGGACTTTTCCTACACTGCTCTGCCTTTGCTTCAGCAGACTTCATTCCTGCCACCACTCTGCCAGTTGGAGTTCTGTTCTTTCATGTTGGACTTGCTTCCGAACCACTCTCAGGCCTTGTCTAGCATTGGAGTTGGTTGGAGTAGGCCCGGACTTGACAGTATATTTGTACTCACACTTGTATGATCTCGTTTTCTGTCCTCCAAAAAACTTATGCCATCATGAGAACTTGAGCTCAATCCCAGAGAGAGGTCACTGAGAACCTCGCTGCAGTGCTAGCCAATCTGCATTGACTCCCTTCCATCATCAAACAATTCCAATCTTTCTCTGCTCAATGCCACTCTTGCACTGAAGGCAAAAGTGGTTCACAAGCTGGTTGCTCTGACCTCCACCCAACAGCCTTCCACACTCTGTCTCCTTGTAACTGAGATGATGGACCTGACCCCAACCCTGATTATCCTGATGGTGATCCTGATGGCAGGGGCAGCAGTGACAGGGATATCCCTGAAGACCTGGCTGAGTCACCAGAGGATCCCCTCATAGCTCTCACTAGAGCTGTCCATGCACTTGCATGGTCTAGTTTGCACACTGGGGACTCCACTCTGAAAACCAAAGTCTGCAAGCCTGACACCTTTGACAGCTCCAACCCAAAGAAACTCCATGAGTTCCTCATACAATGCGAGTTGAACTTCCAAGACCACCCCCATGCATTCCACTCCGACAGAGCCAAGGTTGCCTTCACTCAGTCTTATCTTAAGGGTATGGCCCTGGCCTGGTTTGAGCCAGACCTACTAAACCCCAACAACTATGACTGCCTGCTCTGGATGGATGACTACCATGAGTTCTTACAAGAGCTCACAACTAATTTTGGTCCACATGATGCCATAGTGGATGCTGTCCAACAACTCGAGAACCTCACCATGAAGGATGGCTCTTGAATTACCAAATACATCATGGAGTTCAATCACTGGGCTTCACAAGTCAAGGACTATGGTGTTGGTGCACTCTGCCACCACTTCTATAGTGGACTTCCAGACTGCATCAAAGACGAGATTGCTCAAGTCAGAAAGCCTTCTACCCTTGCACAACTCCATGAACTCACCCAGACCATCAATGCATGCTACTGGGAGTGCAAAGCAGAGATCTCACGCACCACCAAGTCTGCCTCCAACAAATCGCAGTCCTCCAACTCTGACAACAAAACTAAATTGTTGTCCTCTGCCTCCACTCCAAAGTCTGATGCCAAGGGCAAGGGCAAACAGAAAGATCTGCCCAAGTCTGATATTGCCCACCTTCTGGGCAAAGATGGCAAGCTCACCTCTGCTGAATGCCAGTGCAGGATGAAGAACAACCTCTGCCTCTTCTGTGGTGAGGCTGGCCACTCTGCCAAGGACTATCCCAAGTCCACCTCTCATGCAGCTATGGCTGGAACTCTGCCTACTCTGCCTGCAGAGCAGGCAGAGTCAAAAAATTAGTCCACTCCTCCAGGGAGCTCACACAGCCTGGAGGAAGCGTTGAACCCAACTGTGCACAACCAGACATCTGACTCAATGTGTCTGCTCTTTCTAGTCCCAATTCTTTACTTCCATCTGTAACTCTTCTGGATTATTCTGTTGATACTTTCTCTGTGTTGATCAATTCTGGTTCTTCTCATTGTTTTGTAGACCCATCTATAATCAAAAAATATGCCATTCCAGTTTCCTCCATTTCTCTGCCAATTCTGCTCTGCTTGTTTGATGGTAGTACAAATGCTGTCATTTCCCAAGAAGTAGATCTTTCCCTCTGCTTTCCTTCTGGTGATGTCAACTCTGCTTCATTTTATGTTACTCCATTGGATTCTTCATGTTCATTGGTATTAGGACACAACTGGCTCACCTGCTTCAATCTGTCGATTGACTGGGTACTGGGCAGTATATCATTCAAACCACCATTACAGGGAATGCTGATGCCCCAGGCACCTTCGTCACCTTCCACTGTGACCTCCGCTCCAGATCCGACACCCTCCACTCCATCTGCAGCTCTGACTGCAACTCTGACAGACTCGCTGTGCTCTGCTCTGCTCATCTCACTCATCAATTCTGCCACATATGTCAGAGCCTGTGCTCTCCCTGGCTCTAGACAGTTCTGCTTGCAGCTCTCTGCTGATGATGTGAAGCTTCGTGCATCCTCCACTTCTTCTCCACCTCCTGACCTCTCTTCGGTCCCTCCTCAGTATCACAAGTTTGCCAACATCTTTAGTAAAGACAAGGCTATGGAACTTCTGCCACACCACTCATTCAATCTCAAGATCAACCTTGAGGAAGGAGCTTCTCTGCCTATTGGTACAATCTACTCTCTTTCTCTGCCAGAGCTTGAAGCTCTCTGCACCTTCATTGATGAGCATTTTGGCTATGGTTTCATCAAACAATCCACCTCCACTCATGGTGCCCCTGTCCTCTTCATAAAGAAGAAGGACAGTTCACTCTGCCTCTGTGTAGACTATCAAGGACTCAATAAAATCACGAAAAAAGACTGCTATCTGCTGCTGCTCATCTCTGACCTACTCAACTCTCCAAGCCATGTTAAAGTCTACACCAAGATTGACCTCCACCATGCCTATCATCTCATCTGCATCGCAGATGGAGATGAATGGAAAATGGCATTCTGCACTCGTTATGGTTCCTACGAGTGGCAGGTAATGCCATTTGGTCTGACTAATGTGCCTGTGGCCTTCCAGCGATTTGTTAATAGCATCTTTGTGGACATGCTCGATGTCTGCATCGTGGTATACCTCAATGACATCTTAATCTATTCACAGGATATGGGTTGCATCGCAAACACATAAAAGAGGTACTCTGCCGCCTTCAAAAGCATGGTCTCTATGCCAAGCCAGAGAAGTGCGAGTTTCACTCCAACTCCATCGAGTACCTTGGCTATATTCTTTCTCCCTCCAGTCTCACCATGTCTGCCAAGAAGGTTCAGGCAGTCCATGACTGGCCTGAGCTGCAGAAGGTGCGAGACATCCAATCCTTCCTTGTGTTCACAAATTTCTACAGACGATTCATTAATAACTGCTCCAACATCATCATTCCACTCACTCACCTCACATGAAAGGGTGCTCCTTGGAACTTTTCCAAGGAGTGCTGCTCTGCTTTCCTCTGCCTGAAGGATGCCTTCAGCTCCACTCCTATTCTCACTCATTGGGTTCCTGATGCTCTGCTTACAGTGGAAACCAATGCCTCTGACTATGCCATTGCTGGTATTCTGTCACTCACCTGCTCCGATGTTGAACTCTGCCCAGTTGCTTTCTACTCCTGCACCATGACCATGCCAGAACTCAACTACAATACCCATGACAAGGAGCTGTTGGCTATCTTCAAGGCCTTCCACCATTGGCGGCATTACCTAGAAGGTTCCACCTTACCTGTCAACATGGTGATGGACCACAAAAACCTTGAGTACTTTTCCACCTCTAAGGTTCTCACCCATCAACAGGCCTGCTGGTTGGAGTACCTTTCCCAGTTCAACCTTTCCATCCACTTCTGCCCTGGCCGCCTAGGAGCCAAACCCAATGCACTTATGTGACATTGGGATGTCTACCCAAAAGGGGGGGATAGGGACTATGTGCAGGTAAATCCTCACAATCTCCACCCTATGTTTACACAGGAGCAACTCACATCATCCCTCCATACCACTACCCTCATGGCACCTGTGCTCCATGCTGCCATGGTCTTCGATGCCAAGTGCTTGCACTCCGATATCATCTCTGCCCTACCCTCTGACACTGTCTCTGCCAGCCATCTCCCAACTCCAACTAAGCCTCGGTGGTCCCTGGACTCTGATGGTCTACTCCACCTTGATGGTCACATCTTTGTCCCTGACATTGATGATCTCCACCTTTGAGTGCTTCAGTTCAAGCATGACCACCCTCTAGCAGGCCATTTCAGGCAAAACTGCACCTTAGAACTCACCCACAGGGACTATGAGTGGCCCAACCTCTGCTCTGACATAAAGGAGTACATCAGGTCCTGCACCACCTGTGGACAGAGCAAAACTCTGCAACACTGCCCCTATGGTCTACTGAAGCAACTCCCCATCCCAGAGAGACCTTGGAACTCCATCTCCATGGACTTCATTGAACACCTCCCCAACTCCGATGGCTGCTCTGCCATCCTTGTGGTGGTAGACTGCCTCTCGAAGCAAGTGGTGTTCATTCCCACCCACAACTCTGTCACCTCCACTGAACTCACTAAGCTCTTCCTTACCCGTGTCTTCTCCAAGCATGGAGTACCAGCTAATGTCACCTCTGACAGAGGTCCTGAGTTCATCTCACACTTCTTCTGCTCTCTAGGAAAGGCCCTTGATATGCATCTTCACTTCACTTTGGGTTACCACCCAGAAGGCAATGGCCAGACCAAGCAAATGAACCAGACTCTTGAGCAGTACCTTTGTGTCTATTGCAACTACCAACAAGACAACTGGGCTGAGCTGTTACCTCTAGTGGAGTTTGCTTTCAACAATGCACCAAGTGCAACAACTGGAGTTTCTCCCTTCTTCACTAACAAGGGATACCACCCAAACCTGTCTGTGGTCCCTGACCAAGACTTCACCTCTCCAAGGGCTCATGACTATGCCATCAAACTCTCTGCCCTTCATGACTTCCTCTGCTCCAAAATGTCTGCTGCTCAGCAGCATTACTAGGGTCTAGCAGATGCCAAATGCATACCTCTGCCTGAGTTCAAGGTCAGAGAACAGGCCTATGTCAAAGCCAGGTACTTCTGCTCCACTTGCCCTTCAGAGAAACTCTCCAAAAAGTACTTAGGTCCATTCACCATCTTGGCCAGGCCAGGTATGGACTCCATCACCCTTAAACTCCCTGACTCTATGCGCTCAGTACATCCAGTCTTCCATGTCTCACAACTGGAAGCCACAGTGGCTAATCCTTTCCCAAACTGACAACAACCTCCACCTCCACCAGTGGATGTCAATGGTGACCTTGAGTACGAAGTGTCAGAGATACTTGACTCTAAGGTGGACCACCATCGCCACCACTGTCAACTCTTGTACCTAGTCTGCTGGGCTGGTTACAAAAACACTAACGAGGAAACCTCTTGGTTGCTTGCAACTGAGCTGGATCATGCTTCCAACATAGTTTCCACTTTCCATGAATGTTATCTGCACAAACCTGGCCCATACCAACCCCCACCATAAACTCTGCCCACATAACCTTCCTCCATGGGCCAGCTCCACCCCTTACCAAGTTACCTTAAGTACTTTAGAGTTTTTCTCCACTTATCCATTTCACTTCTCAGAGTCACAAACAAAGTCACAAGTCTATTTTGTAGTAGTACAAAAAATATACAACAAAAAAAACAAAACAAAAAAGAAAAACAAAACAAAACTATTCTACTCCTCTGTCACCTGTTCCTCTCTGCCACCCTCCTGTTCTTCTCTGCCTTCCTGCTGTCCTCTGACTTCCTCCTCTTCCTCATTGTCCCCATCTGCACCTTCATCTGCTTTGTTGTTCCTGTCCTCTGCCACCTCTGATTGCGGCCTTTTCCAACCTCCTCCCGCACACTCGAGTTCAGCCACTCTGGCTTTGCATGCATCTTCCCTCCTCCTCATCTCCACCCACACTGCCCATGCATGGTACAACCCCCACTCATTGGCAGTTTGCTCTGCTGCCTCCACCATCTGCTCTGCTGCTGCTGCCATCCTCTCAAAGGCCAGTGCAGCAGTCTTGTGCACCTCGGCCTGTCTCTCCATGGCCCACAGCTGCCACTCCCTCTCCCACTCTGCCCACCACATGCATACTCCCACTCCCGAGGGACCCTTGAGTGGGGTTGCTGGCTCGTCCTCTTCACCGCCTACCTCCCACTCATCATCTGCCTCCTCTGTCTCTGTCACTCTCACCTTCCCTTTCCCTCACAGCCTCTTCTTCTTCTCTCCTCAGGAGCTCCCCATCCCTGCTCTCTTCCACAAGGGTCCTGCTGTGAGTCAAAGTGTGGAAAGGTGGGGAAAACCAACCAAAACCAACACCAAAGACAAATATGAGCGAGTGGTGGTTTACCTCTGTGGAATTTGGAGGGCAGAGAAACCTAAAGTGGGGGAAACTTTGATGGAAGGTGCTCCTAGCACAAGTCATTGACAAGTTATGCAGGAGTAGACAAGCAGGTGATGACTGGATGGGGGATGCTGAACAGAGTGAAGGTGTTCAGCTGAAAGGACTTCTAGAATGACAGACTTTGATAAGACGTGCTCCTGGTGCAAGTCATTGACAAGTTATGCAGGAGTGGAGGAATGACCAAGCAAGGACTGCTGACTAAGCATGAGGTGGACTGCAGATGATGAAGGATGGCAGATAGACTCTTCTGAATGAGCCTCAACTACCAAGTATACGAATGATGACAGATAGACCCCTTTGTGGAGCCTCAACTGTCAACAACAAGTTATGCTGAGAAGAACTGACTGACTGCTGAGTGAATGGCTTCTGGTTCACTTGGGGTGTAGCTAAGTACATGGGGGTTTATATACTGTGGGGGGAGCACAGCTTGTGACAAACAAGGCACAAACACTTGGTAAGTAATGAGTAAGGACTGAGTAATCATGATAAGTAAGTGAGAAATGAAAAGTAAGCAAGCAAAGAAGATTGGTAAGTATTGGCAATAAACAAGTCAAGGATAGTCAAAATATCACAAAATGAGTCAAACAGAGTCAGCAGTAAGTGCACTGATATCACACTAGGGGGTGGCGATGCAAGTCAGATCTTGGCGGAGACATCTCTAGATCCAAAGATGGGATGACAGATGGATGGTGTTTCCAGATAAGGAAGTATTAATTCCAGAATTGAAGGGCATGAGTCAGGCATCAAACCGGGCAAGGGCATTGGGGGTCTGTGGGGCAATGGGAGCATATGTGATTGTGTCTCCCACCCTTTTGTCCTCTCAGCAAAGTTAACAAAAGCTTCATGAACAGGGCTCTGATGGAGGAGAAGGGAGGACATCTTCTGCTGGATCTTGCAGTAAGAAGGCAAGATGCATGTCATACTTGTCATGGATGCAATCAGGGAGGCTGGAGAACAGTAGACTATGCTGCAGCTGTCACAATGCAGGAAGAATGATGGACAAGATTGGAATAAAGATGGTGCAGGGAGCAGGGAGTAATGATCCATATGCTTCATCAAGAGGGGAGACTGAAACAACCACATAAGACCTTTCTAACTGAGTGACAGACCTGAGGCAACCAAAGAATGTCCTTCTGGAAGTCATACTGACAAGGAGAACATACTGACCAAGCTGCATGGGATGGGATGGGGCTGACAACAATGGGATGAACCAGGGGGCTTCAGGACAGAAGCTGGTGGGAATGCCTGGCAGATATATGTAGCCATTGTCTCTGGCAAATGAGACAAGCAAGATGATCGACAAAGAGGCAGCCATGATTGATGGACTTAGCGAAATGAGTGTCTGATGGATGGAGTGCTGTAGAAATGTGTAGGGTGCAAGGATCCTCTCCAAATTTGGAAGGAAGAATTGTGTGGCCAAGCACTTTAAGTGAGTGTGAGAACAGAGTTGATATCTTTGGAAATGGTGGAGATATGATGAGAACTGGAATGCTGTACATGGGCACTAAAAACCTTTAATGTGTGCTTAACTCACTTCCTCTTTTCTCTTTAGCACTGATGACTTGTTCTTGTGTGAAGGATGACTGCTCATGTCCAGCAGTCTTTCTATGCATGAGGCCTTTGGTCTTCATCTGCATGCATGGGCATTGTGTGCAACTCATCGATAAGTTAGGCAGAGTCAGCTGTAACCATGTCCACAACACCTTTGGTGTGTGACACTGCTGCTGCCTCTTCCTGTGTCCAACTGTATGTCTCCTTCTTGTTATGACAGGGCATGCAGGCCCTGGTCTTGCCTTGCCCTGGCTCGCACTGTCCCTCCATCAGACTCGCTATACAGCGAGTGCAGGGGGCCCTCCTGGTGGTGGTGACCACCACAGAGGCCCCAGGGACCTTCTTGGCAGTGTTGATGTTGTACACCATGCTGGTTAACCTGAAATAGAATAAGGTCAAAAAAAAAAAATAGGTCAGCTCTGCCTAACTCACAGTAATCTGCTACTCACCTCTGTGCAGCCTCATCCCACCTGGCCTGGGCCCTCTCCTGAGAGGCTCTCTGCCTCTGCCTCTCTGCCTCTTCCTCCACCACCCTCTTCTTTCAAGCCTCCTCTTCCTCCATCGCCCTTCTCCACTGAGCCTCCTCTTCTGCCCTCTTCTTCTGCTCTGCCTCCAACTGCTCCTCCTCTGCCCTCCACCTCTTGGCCTCCTCACACTTGGCCTTGCACTCTGCCTCACTCTCTCTCTCTACTCGGCCTCCTCTCATCAGCATGCCTTCTCTGTGGACTTCTCTCGCTCGGTGTCAGTGGAGTTGTCAGTCAGGATGACCAGCTCTTCATCCATGACTTGGGAATAGTCATGGACATGACTGGGGGTTGGCTGGGGGGTTTTGCTCTGGCATTGGGAAGACATGATGATGGGAGGAAAGGACAGGGTTTTGGTACCCTAGCACGTGTTTTTAAGTGGCACTTTGAACTCCAATGGGGCTCCACCATGGCTAAGGCCATTGTCCTTGAGGCATCAAAATAATTTCAAATGATCAACTTGTGTTGATCTCATCCTGTACATGCAGCCTTCAGGGGTTCAGGCCCTAAGGGGGGGGCACTGTCATAACTGTGCATTCATCATAAGTCCTTACTCACTCTGCAACCTTTTCTGCCAGTCTTCCACTCACTCTGCACCAACTCTGCCCAACTTCTGTCAGTCGTGAACCATCTCTGCTCCAACTGCTGTTGGACTTGTGTGGTTCTCCTACCAGACCGGGCAGACCATTCTCTGAGGGGTCATGTGACTACCTTTGGACTTCTCCCTGACAGTGCACAGTCAGGTACTCCGCAGTGCATGAACCATATGGTCCAGTGCCTGGACTGTTTCCTTTTCTGGATGTTCTATGTTACCCATTTGTATGTCCTCTGTCTACCCTTCATTCATTGTCTAGGAAGTTTTACTTGAAAATTTCTGGGTCTCCATATGTCAGTTCCAATTCCGATTACTGTACCTCCATAGTAGTATAAAAGCATGTATCATACTCTGCCATTCCTCAGTATGAATATCAACTGAGTTCCTACTCCTTCTGTCTCCATCTTCTGTCTGTTGGAGTTACCTCCAACTCTCTCTGTCTGTACTCTCCCTCTGAAATATGAGGGCTGAGATCGTGCAAGGGGGTAGCACATGAACTAAACCTGATGCCCTCACTCTGCTCTGCCTTTGCTTCGGTGGACTTCGTTCCTGCCACCACTCTGCCAGTTGGAGTTCTGTTCTTTCATGTTGGACTTGCTTCTGAACCACTCTCTAGGCCTTGTCTAGCATCAGAGTTGGTCAGAGTAGGCCTGGACTTGACAACCCTCAGCACTCATCTTTGAGTGTTGTAGCTCACAAAAAACCCACCCAAATCAAAGGTTCTACCATCTAGGTACTGCATAGGCACACCACCACTCGCTTTTGTTGTCTTTTGTGTTGGTTTTGGTTGGTTTCCACCACTGAACCACACTTTGACTCACAATGGGCCTGTCTATATGTTTTGACAGGGGTATATTATCCCAAAGATGGGCCCTTCCATATGTTGCCAGCTCTGTAATCTATCATAGAGGGGCCCCTCTTTATGTTGTGACCCTATAAAGCATATGACAGGCAGGCCCATCCATGTCTTACAGTAGCTCAGCATACTTACTTGGTCATGGGCCCATCTATATGTTGCAGCATCCTTACCCTCCACAGGCCCTCCCATATGTTGTGGAATTGCACTTATGGGCCCATACATATGTTGCTCTCACTATAGGCCCTCAGGCCTGTCCATGTGTCATGGCTAATTTATTTAGATGGGCCTGTTGTGGGGTCTATATAAGTGTTGGCATTTTGGCATGCAGGCTACCTATATGTTGTGACTAAATGGACTACATGGGGTCTTCCAGTGTGCAAAAGCATGTATGAGATCACTATGACACAACAAAGATCTTAGGTTGCATCTGCAACATTATACAGAACACAGTACTGCCATCATGGTTCAGTTCACTGCCAGCCAACTTTGGCCATCCATCCACTGGAACAATTAAAGCAGATGAGTGGCAGATTCTCATCACTGTTCATATCCCTCTTGCCCTCATCAGCTTGTGGGGAGCACCTGATGTCAATGAACTGAAGCTGGGCAACAAGTTTATTCTGGATCATACTATGGACCTCATTTCCCTGGTCAACATCACATGCTCCCAGATAATGAGTACTCAAAGGGCTAATGCATACTGCTCATACATTGCACATTATGTTGGGAACCTGAAACAAGTACATCTGACATTCAACTTCCATCCAAATCATCATGCTGCCTTTCATATATATGACTACCTTATCCTTTTTGGACCTGTCCATTCATGGTGGACCTTTCCTTTCAAGTGCTTAATCAGTGTTCTCCAGCATCTCCCCACCAACCACAAATCTGGTGAGTCAAACAATGTCAGTTTTGGGAAGACATTATTCTCATTTCATACAGGTGAATTGGAGGCAACAATGCTACATTCCTATCTCAGGGGTGCATGCCTCTGCAGCTGGCTCTCCCACCTGGACTGTCCCAACGCAGTCCAAGAATGCAAGGTCCTCTTAGATCATGCTGATGGCAATGACAATGAATACAAATCTGATTGTTCCCAGATGAGGAAGTCAACCACTACCCCTCCAGACCTGTACAACTTGATTCATAAACAGGATGTGATGCTGCAGGCCCATATCAGATATGGTGGAGTGGTCTATAGTTGCACTGCCACTCATGTAGGAAACTCTCTGATTATGTTTCACCCATCAGGTGATGGATCTCACCTCTGGTTCCTGTGGTACTTGCTCTGATTCACCTGTCAGGCAACTGATCTTTGCCTCCAGTTCCTGCAAGCATCAAATACATATACAAACAGGATGGATGGTCCACATTTGCTGTCTGTCAGCAGTGTCCCCTGGTTTTGAACAAAGGCACCAATGACCCCTTTGCATGCTACCCACATTTCCCAGCAAAGACCTACAGCCACATGCTTTCCACAACACTGGAGAAAGTTGAGGTATCATGGGTTATGAGTCACTATGCATGGTGGCTGATATCTGATAACTGTGTTGTCATTCTTACATTGAGTCAAGTGAGTGAAGCTCTGTCTCATGCCACTCTGATTTGACTGTTGAATTCTTGCAACAATAGGACTGACAAATGTCAAGGCATCATGGAAGAAAAATTGTAGGATCTACTTAGGGAAATATGACGACCATGTAACAATAGCTACAAGGATTATAGGATGATCATGCTGGGCAACTATTGTGTGACCACAGGGTGATCATTGGCCAATGAACAGATGACTGTTGGGTGATTAGTATGGACAGTGGTGAAACTTCAAGTACAAGAATGTGTAGGAACACTAATTCTAGACTTGATGTAAAATCTGTTACTGGAATTTTGGCAGTATTTGTGTATTGTTGGTTATGCAAATTAGGACAGAACTTAAAGTTTCACTCTGCATTGCACATGTTGACATAACTTCCTATCTTGGACAACATCTGCTATTCAACCATACTTATTGTTTACACAATGATTAGACATTTGCTCCAACTTCAAACCTGAGTAAATGTGTAGAACAGGATCTAAACTTCAAACCTGAGTAAATGTGTAGAACAGGATCTAAACTTCAAGTATGGATTTTTTCAGTATGCCATCACAAACTCTAAGTGTGAGATTGACATATTGTATTACATATAACAGGGTACTATATATGTAGTGGAAAACTCACTGTGTCTGTCATCCCACCTTGGCCTAGAAGCAATCTCTTTGAGATGTAACATGCACAGCCTCCCCCTAATGCAATTCCAGTGTGCTCACTCAGTTTCTGACATTGCTTGACTCATATTTTGAAATTCTGACTGTCCTTGACTCACCAATTGCCAATACTTACAGTGGCTCAAAAAAGTGTCCCAATGTTTGGTGATTTTGGAAAGAGTTGAGATTTATGAGAGAGTCAATAGGAATTAGTTCAAACTCCCGCAGGACATAAGGTAGCACTAACCGTTGCCATGACAACAAGGGATTGCTTATGTAATTTGGTTGACATGCCACCAAGATATAACCATTTTAAAATGACATGTCATTGGGACACTTTTTTGAGCATGATCTTGTCAGTCATTATTTAGTAAATAACATAAAGATTTGACAACTTCTGAGGGATTTTTTGCTTCAACCCTGACTGATTATGTAATTTACATAATCCTGAGCCATAAAAATGGCTTGGGTCCCACTCAGCTAACCCTACTTCACCATGAAATGCATTTTTGCCTCTGCTAGAGCAAATATCCACCTTCTTTCTGAATCTGGCCTTTCTGCTCATCAAATCTCCTCCACAACTGGTCAGGGGAGCTCTACTATGGCCAGGGTCATCAAAGAGTTCCAGCTAGATTAAGGAAAACCTCAAACTAGGACATCCTTACCAGCCTTCTTCTCCTGGCAGAGGAGAATATTCACCAGTATGACCTCTGGAAGAGCTGAAATGCTGTCCAGGCTGCACATATAATGTGTGTGGCTGTTCCCTCTCCTGTCACTTCCCAAACTGTTTGCAGTGTGCTCAATTCTGCATCCTTGAAGGTTGTAGTCAAGCAGGAGAATTATCCTGCAAACACTTCCCTACCATTTTCCACACAAGTTTCCTTACTTCTGGTCCAATACTATTGATCTTGGGCTCAACTGACCAGATGACCCTAGTGCAGTCATCCACAGTCCAGTTTTGGTACTTAAGAGCAAAGGCAAGTCACTGTTGTGTATGC
The DNA here is from genome assembly GCA_024663395.1 of Pisolithus tinctorius. Classification (NCBI taxonomy): domain Eukaryota; kingdom Fungi; phylum Basidiomycota; class Agaricomycetes; order Boletales; family Pisolithaceae; genus Pisolithus; species Pisolithus tinctorius. Next base: position 2,702,306 of record JANFAH010000005.1, on the reverse strand, counting down.
TTGCAAGACAAGAGTGGCATCTCCTGCTTGACAATCACCTTCAGGGATGCAGAATTGAGCACACTGCAAACAGTTTGGGAAGTGACAGGAAAGGGAACAGCCACACACATTATATGGGTAGCCTGGACAGCATTTTCAGCTCTTCCAGAGGTCATACTGGTGAATATTCTCCTCTGCCAGGAGAAGAAGGCTGGTAAGGATGTCCTAGTTTGAGGTTTTCCTTAATCTAGCTGGAACTCTTTGATGACCCTGGCCACAGTAGAGCTCCCCTGACCAGTTGTGGAGGAGATTTGATGAGCAGAAAGGCCAGATTCAGAAAGAAGGTGGATATTTGCTCTAGCAAAGGCAAAAATGCATTTCATGGTGAAGTAGGGTTAGCTGAGTGGGACCCAAGCCATTTTTATGGCTCAGGATTATGTAAATTACATAATCAGTCAGGGTTGAAGCAAAAAATCCCTCAGAAGTTGTCAAATCTTTATGTTATTTATTAAATAATGACTGACAAGATCATGCTCAAAAAAGTGTCCCAATGACATGTCATTTTAACATGGTTATATCTTGGTGGCATGTCAACCAAATTACATAAGCAAGGCCCTGTTGTCAAGGCAATGGTTAGTACTACCTTTTGTCCTGCAGGAGTTTGAACTAATTCCTATTGGCTCTCTCGTAAATCTCAACTCTTTCCAAAATCACCAAACATTGGGACACTTTTTTGAGCCACTGTACCAATCACTTACCAAGCATTTACACCTTGTTTTCCATAGGCAACACCCCTGTACTGTATATAAATCACTGTACTTAGATAGCTGAAAAAAGGAGACATCAGAGAGCCCCTCTTGCTTGCAATTCACTGTCTCTCATGAATTAAGTTGTCATCCATCCTTCTGTAGGCTGACAGTAGTCTACCCCATTTCAATCTCTCACATTCTTGCTCCCCCTTCATCAGGAGTGCCACCAACCCTCAGCACTCTTCTTTGAGTGTTGTAACTTGCAAAGCCCACCTGAATAAGGTGTTTAACTGTCTATGTACTGCATAGGCACACCACCACTCACTTTCTTTGTCTTTTGTGTTGGTTTTGGTTGGTTTACACTGAACCACACTTTGACTCATGGTGAAGAGCAAGCAGACTTGGTATATGAAATTCTGAATGGGGATCTTGACACAAAGGGGAATGGTTACTTGAAGAGGAGGTTGGGGACTAGGTCTATTGACACAGAGGAGTCAAGAGGAATGGGAGATGCTGGAGACACTTGTTAACACTGTAGACACAATAGACTCTTTTAGACTCTGGGGACACTTAGACTCACAAAAGACACACAGATAGTGACTTCAAAAGTGGGTGGTATTTCTCCAACACTATGGTGGAATTATATAGTACATGGGATGTAGGTACAAGCCAGAGTAAGGTGGGATGGAAAAACTAAAAGACCAGAAAATAAAGGAAAGGATGACAGATGACAGCAAAGTACAGATGCACATGAAATAGTCCAACAAGAGGTAAATGAGAGTAAAAGGCACAAAGGCAAGGGGGTATCTTCCAACAGAACAAGGGTATGTGTACAGGTGAAAAGTGGAGCTGGCAGGAAAGCAGAAGTGCAGAAGGGAAGAGCCTACAGGTATGAAGGACAACTCACAGAATTTGGAGTGACAGGGGCAACTGGAGTTTTTTAGAGACAATTGGCACAGATGACCAGTGATGTGGTTGGGCAGTGGCTAGGTTGCAGAATTTCAGATCAGCTTATTGATGACTGGGTGACACATTGAAGGTTGGGAGGAACTCCAAAGCTGAAAGGGGGTGGGACAAAACACAAGGCAGCAAGCAGGAAGCATTCCAAAAGCATAGCATGACAGGGGCTTGTCACAGAGGCAGTGGAATTTACTGACAGTTTCCTGATTCAGCCTCAGTGAGTATATGGCTCCCTACAACAGGATGGGCTTCATGAGGAATGGGGGGCATAATGCACAGTAGTTGGACCTGATTTATGTATAAGCACAAGGTTATATTAATAAGTTGAAATTCAGCACAGCCACAGCCATGTCCAGTGTTATGAACATCTGCAAAAAAAAATGTCTGGATGTGTAGGTGGTGTTGTGGATTTAATTGATCAGCCACAAGTCACATGATCATAACCAAATTTGGCATACATGGTCACATGACTTCTGACTATCTACCCCTATTTTCTTATGATTTATGGATTAATATGGACTGAGTTTCAAGCCAATCTTTGAAAAAGTGGCAAACATCTGGACAGTTTTTTGAGTCACTGTATGTTGCAGTGTTCACTGGGTGTGTCTGTTCCCCAGTATGCTAGGTAGCTATTGGTCTTTGGATTGCTAATACCACTGGTGTGGCTTGCTCAGGTGCTATGAGTTGCTTGGATGCTGGCCACTACTTTGGGCTAGTTTTGTGTAGTCTACTCTGGCACTATGAGTTGCTAGGATACTTGACACTGCTTTGAACTAATGTGGAATGGTGTAAATACTATGGACAGCTATGAGTTACTAACTCATTTTGGTGTTTTGCTGATGCATGGATTCAGTATCTCCACCATCATCATACAACCATCCTCCCTTGTCCCACCACCCACTCCCCTCCCTACAGCATGCATTTGTTCCACAACTCTTCGAGATCACGCATTCTTTGGGTAGACATCATGCCAATGCTACAATGCACCTGGCCCTGCAGGTACCATTGGCTCAAAGAACCACCTTCGTCCTCTCATCCTCATCCGCCTAATCGACCATCATGCGCTCGGCTTGAAGTCCCTCGCCGTAAGCCATATTCTCAAAGATGACTCGTCTCCAGGTATTGATCGCGAATTCCTGTGCTTCCTCTTCCAAGACCTGTGCCGAAATGGTGAGATGAACCAATGAGCTTGAGTGTAGATGCGTACAAGTTCGAGACCCTCGACGAGCTTCAAAGGACCGTTGTGATCCTTGAGATGTTAGACCACAAACGTGATGAGGTCGTCATCTTCGAGTTCACCCAGATGCTCAACCTTCCGGTGCTTGATGATTGGCCCAAACTTCCTGTCGATATCATCTGAAGAAAAGCAACGTAAGCGCTGTAAAAAAGCGATATGATACAAGACACGTACATCTGACCCTTGAACAACATCTCCGTGTCGTGCGGAGCGGACTGCTTGATCGTCTCCAAGTGTTCCTTGGCCTTGAGTCCCGCAACACTTAAGTTAAGTTTGACCAACGGCACCTTCCGCTTCTTAATCTCTCCTTCCTCCTCTTTTTTTCCTGCCCAGATACGGCCGCCGCCCCCTTGACGACTTCCCTCTGAGCATGCGGTTCCAGTTTGTCGACAGGTGCAGGACCGAGCAGCGAAACGTTGAGTTTGACATGTGCACCGTCATCGAGGAGCGTCCCCGCTTTGCGTAGTTTCTTTGCGAGTTCTCGTATATCCCCCATTTGACGGGTGAGTAACTTTTCGGATTCGATATGGAGGTTCTCTGCTTCATGCTCTTCGTACGCATGGGACTCGCCGTCTGCAGCTTCCTCTGCGACCAGACCAAGTTTGTCGCCATCGTGTCCTGGGATACACACATATAAAATATACATGATGTACATGATAGTTCAAACGAATGGCGCACCTGTCTACGTAGTACAGTTCATCGCTCTTGTCATCATCCCAGACGTCTAGTCGTGTCACGCTCTTCTGCTTCTTTGATGGCGTCCTGTCGTGCAATTGTCCGTTCGATGGTTGCAATACGAGCTCGCCCACGAGGGTTCGTATCGACGCTCTCGCTGAAGAAAAGTTAACATCCGTCAAAGCAGGACGAATCTACCCGAGAATTTGCGGCGTCCTGCGAGCTGCGGTTGACTTCTTCAACAAGGGATATGATTTTTCAGAGGGTCTCTTGCACTTTTGCCTCGCCAGCCTGAAACCATTTAGCCTCGGCACAGAAGTGCGAATGGGAAACGAGATAGTTCGGCCTTCATTTTCTGTGCAGGGCAAGCATCCATGAATTTCATCGGCATTGATCCGCAAATCTTCATGGAGGTATAGGCTTGCCATGGGTCAAGAGGAGATTGACGGGGACACCAGTAGTTTGTTGTTTGCGAAGCGAAGTTTTCGTGCGCTGGTAATTCGACGCCATTGAGCAGGTCGATGCACCTGATTGCCGATTCTGGGTCTTCGTAGTCGACGAATCCGAAGCTCCGGTGCTTGTTGGCTGGAGTGATGAGACATTTGAACCCCTGCACTGGACTGTGTGCCTGGGCACACACAGATCGGCGGGTGACGACATCATCTTCAATGGACGTATGCCCAGTAGTTTTTTGAGAATGTCGTCCGTGATGCCACCTGATATCGTCCCGATGAACAGGGTATTTGTTTCTGCATTCCCTGACTGTAGGATGGCAGTAGCTGAAGGCTGACGGAAGTGACAAAACAGATTTTCAAACTCATCGGAAGTAGGTTCAAATGGCACATTCCTAATGAACTCGTTATCACTCACTTCAAGCGGGAACTGGAAACGGCGGACCAGTGGAGGCGGAACAGGGATAAACTTGGAACGAGCGTGAGTGGGATCAGGTGGCGAGAGGAGCTCGTTGCGAAGCACGAATCTCTACAAACACAACAAGCGATCACTAGTCTCATCGAACAAAGTAAATTACAGAGTCTGTTCAACAAATGGCAGTTTAGAGTGTATCGTCAACAACTCTATTGCAGGAGGCACTTCACCTCCGAGGAGATGAGGTGACTGGGCAGATCTTGGCATAAATGATTATATCAGCTGCCGTTGCTCGAAAGGAACACCTCCTGAAGACTCCACGCAGAAGTCGGGTCTGGCGTTCTTGCAGCCCTGGAAAAGCATCACATATCTGACTAGCACGGATCGAATGCAGGAGAGCTTCAATGATGGGGCGACTGGAGGTGGATAAAAGATTCCATGCGTTCCCCATAAGTTACTGGTTCCGTAATGGGCTGAGGAGAACAGGACGCGGACGTTGAAGTGTTCCGGTTTGATGGAGGTTCGGCGAAGTTGGGATCGATAGATGGTTGACTGTCTAGTGTCTGAGATCTTAGGAATGGAGGGCGTTTGTCTTATCTTATCTCACTTATTCGAGGTCACGTGAGGCTTGAGTGTACCCTCGAGTTCATGGCAGCACTTACTGCGCTGACGCTCAGCATTATTTATTTCGGTCAAGTCAATCTTCGTCGCTCTGCAGCATATTCTTGTGGCAGGGCATCTCCCCCTTCTCTCCCGTGAAGTCACTGGCAGTCTGCACCAGCAATTAATGGCTCTTCCGCGGTGGGGAGGCAGCTCCGCTCGATTGTCATGTCGCGCACTTCTCGGCATATTCCTTTTGGCGACACCTGTCTCGTCGATATGGCCATTCTCACCCAAACGATTCTCGAAGAGTGCGCTTATACAAGCAGGCCCGTTAGGACTGGATGACGGCGGACGTATAATTACTTTCGGCGATTTTAATGGGGATCAATTGTAAGTGCGACTGAGTGCTGTCGTTTATCTGACATCTCACAGAAGATCGTGCCAAGCCTGGACGTGTTGTCTCTTGACTCAAGTCAGCAGGAACTATCTGTTTACCTCTGGAATCACGGTATGTACAGTTCTCCGAGGCTCTGGGAGTGAACTTCATGGATCTCTGCAGACGACTTTCTATTTCAGAAAGCTTCCTCCATCCAACATCCAACCCCTATTTCTAACGTTGTTCCCGGCGACTTCACGCACGACGGGAAGCTAGATATTCTGGTCATGAGTGAAGACACGTGGCGGGATACACTAAACATGGCCCTTTATCAGGGTAATCATGACGGAACCTTTGGTGCGCCCTCCTGAAATTCGAACCCGTTGTAGAATATAATGTGTTTTCTGTTCGCTAGCCTCTCAGCCTATATCAGTGCCACCATCCACTCTTGCACAACCTATTCCTGTCGACATAAATGGAGACATGAAGATCGACCTGTTAGGGATACCGACTGACAGACGAGGGTCCTCTAATCCCATGCGAGTCTGGAAAAACAGTTGGAATGTATCGAACAGCGAAGCGCCCTTGTTTGAGTTGTGGGTGGCGCATCTGTAGTGCGGGGGGTTGTACACTGACGTCACTGTAGGACCGATCCACTGTTCAACGGATCTCAGTGTACTCTTGTGTCCCCGCATAGCAATGCGGCGATAGACCTGAACGGGGATTGTCTTGCAGGTAAGAGAACTCCTTGCATTCAACAGTCCGTCTACTGAGCGCGTCAGACATTTTTCTGGTATGCGACGAGGGCTCTGGACAACGGTCGTTTCAAATATGGGTGAACAACAAGGACGCGGGGTTTACGTTGGCGCAGCACGCGACGCTCCCCTCCGGAGTCCAAGCTATCTCATTCGCTGACATCGGCAAGTGCATAGAGGCCGGTATCCCGTTGCAGTCCACTCATTATCGACTTTTTTTTAGACCGGGATGGTTCGATCGACATGGTTTTTACAACGTGCTCTCACGTATCTTCAAGCGGGGTCGGTTCTGGCTGTTTGCTCAATATAGCCTACAACAAGCAGTTACCTGTCTGCCCCTCCACGACCTCGCCTAGTGTCAATAAACAAGGCCAGCCAATATGTAGATTGCCTGTGGATCTTTGTAACGCAGACCCCAATTTCCGTTTTGACCTTAGCACCAGTCAGGATAACAATGTAGGATCTCTTCACTTAGTTTATATGGCATGTCGCTGATTGGTTGCTGCCACGTTCCTAGGCGCTCACACGGATCCCAGTACACTCGCTTTTGGAATCCACATCACAATCCATCGTTGTCCTTGATACCACATTTTCCCCTTCTATTCCGCTACCTATCCGGCTAGGAGATATCAATTTGGACGGCTTTCCCGATCTCATGCTCATTGTTGCCGATGGTGGCGCGCGCACGCCGAAGCTATTAGTATCGGAGCCATGTGCTAAGGGTCTCGCCGGCTGTGACCAGAATGGGCGTGGCAGGCGTGGATTCAGGTTGGTCCACAAGGACACCGAGAGCTTGGAGGCCATCAAAGATGCCAGAGGTGTAGCATTCTTGGATCTAGACGAAGATGTGAGTCAAACTGTGGTCTTTAAAAGTTCCGGTGTCAGTGATGCGGTGTCAGGGAACGCTCGATATTCTAGTGCAGAGGACGGGAGCACAAGGCGAGGGAACTGTATCGCTCATACAAAACAACTTCTATTACGATGCTTTCTTCCTCAAGGCGATCGGTAGGTCACTTTGGTGTTTGGTGTGCCTCCTTGGCTAATCATGATAGTGCTGAATGGCGCATGTGACGGCGGATGGTGTTCGTTGCCTAACGGTTCTACATATCTGGTGAGCGTAATATCGCTGTTTTTGTGGGACTCGCTTACTGATTCGCGATGAAGCCTTTCGGCGTAAGTTACTCTGGCGCTTCGTATAAATACACCGTCCTTGGCACAGACGGTCGACGGTCTGCTGCTCAAGGTGAATTATCCGCACGTCTACGTCTCCTGTGCTGACGATATTGAATAGTGGGCCAATTGCCCCAGACATCTTATCATGCCCTTCAGGTGCCGTATGCGTTCCTAGGTCTCGGCCGCACGAACAATTATATCGAGAACCTATTTGTTGGGTCGACGAAGCACACGCAGGACCACTACACCAACATGGAGGGTGTCATTCCGAACTCGCGTCTCGTGATTCACCCACCACCAGGCAAAGATTCTGGATCGTGGAAACGCGAGTTGTATCTAAGACCGGGCGAGTGGATACCCTGGGTGACTCTGACAGTCATCATTACGACTGCGATATTGGCAATCATCGTGTTCGTGTTACATCTGAATGAGAAGGTGTGTCATGGCCTTCTTTAGTTGGACATTGACGAATATTTTGCTGACCTGTGCCCTCATTTCCCGTTCTTCTAACGCCTTCGTAGAGAGAGGATGAACTGGAGAGAAGGAAGGCGTCACACCATATTAACTTTGATGCTCTATAAGACGAGTTCCATGTAGGTTGGTAGTCTGTCGAGTATACTGCGAATTCCGAACGGTGATCAATGGATTCTTACCGGGAAGGCCGGTACGTAATTTGAACCACGTCCGAACATAATAGTCTTTCTTCTGCCTCCATTGACTCTAAAGGGCCCTCGTCTCTCCCTGAGATATAAGCCCACTAAACTGAAATGATCACAGCGAATTTAATGAAGTTGTTGAAAGCACAACCACGCATATGCCCACTGTTATTCCGTACTCCATCCATTGCCTCAAAGCGACGAAGGAACAGGAACCCTTCACTAGTTTTGGTCGTCGAACCCGAAATTATGTTAGCAATCCTGAAACATTTTGACCCGCTGCATCAGGTTTCGACGCCGTATTTCCATGGCGTGACTACGCACAATAAGGTATCTGTGGGCAAGGGCAAAGGCATGGATTGTCGCCGGTCGCGACCACATTTTACGGGCCACAGGACCATCCCACTTAGTTCGGTATGGTGGCCGACTGGCAGCCCTCCCCCTGATCCATACGTGGATATGTACACTATCTCTTGCTGACTCGTTCTCTACCCGCTTTTCTCGAGTCTCCCTCCGTCCCTACTCTCATCTCCCCCCCGTTAAGAACGTCAACCCTCGTACAGCTGCATCATCGCATTTGAATACAATCCAACGAGTACAACGTCCGTGAAAGACCAGGGCGACTCTTCGTCGTTATCTGCGACGAGGGTTCACGCACGCTCCATGTATTCATTTCCGGATGCACAGGATGCTGATTCCAGATTCGGTATGCACATTCCGGAACAAGCATTTCTAGTCGTCGGCACGGTGTCTTCAGACATGCAAGTCAACTACGGTTCTGCGAACCCCCGAGTGCCCGCTCCTGATATTATCAAGACAGAAGACTCCTTGTTTTCTTTCGATTCTTCAAACGAGCGATCACGGACTTACTTTGGGGCTTCGGTAACTGCCCATGAAGCTCAGAGTTGGAGCCACGATTTTAGCAAACCTCCTACCCATGATGTTATCGAAGAAATCATTCTTCAGAGCAGACGCGACAAAGACACCATACCTTCCGACGACGCCGACTTGGGCAATGATGCTGCCGAATATGTGCCCCCATTAACTGGACATGCTCATGCGGACAACGCTTCACGCATGTGCTACAGCATGAAGCCGATAAGGAGTTCAATGCACGATATCGCATGGCCCCTAACTTACATGTATCTTGTTCATGTTATCCTGGATGTTCTACGTGATATGCACGAAACTTGCCGGTTGATCTTGCCGAAATGTATCCCTGCTCCCGGTGGACTACATCGGTTCCAGCCGCATCATACAAGGCCAAGGTAGTTGGGCGGCTCTCGTCCCCAGCAAGGCGGCTGCTTGGAATATCATCCGTGGACGTGGTATTGACAAGTTATTCTGGCCTCTCTTCAGCCATCCAGTTACCGGTCTCCCCGTGGCAGTCCCGTCGGAAGCATAAGCTTTGGTACAGCAATGTATATCACCCGATTGATGGTCACTGCCATGTTCTGAGTGAACCTGTTTCACGTGCTACCCCAATCACGTACTGGTCGTGCCACCGATCTTTTGGTGGAGTGCTTGGGTATGTATCTGCTGCGTTACATCGATAACGCGATGACACCCCAGGAAAGCTGGGACAGGGTTTCGGATGACGAGAAGACCAGGATCTACCGCAACTTCGCCCTGCATGTACCAGCGGCGTCTGAGCTGTGCAGGCAGTTCCCGATCGTGAAGTTCTCCTACATCAAGTTCGATGGGAATTTCATCGGCCGTGCCGATATTTTCTTTGCGAAATTAAGATCGACGGAGGCTGCAATAAGACCGCAACACAATACCAGGGCAGGGGTGGTTGACAATAATCTTGACATGCAAAACATCAATTGGGACGATATCGGAGACTTGGATGACGGCGACATCCTCTCGTCCGCATCTTCAAGGCTGTAGTGCAAGGTATTTCACTGGGTAGGGAAACCGCACTGACCTCTCAACTGCCTGCCACACAGAAAGGGTCGTGATCCCCCAAGTTATTCCTGGACGCATCCTGGTCCAGGTCTGAAAGTTGTTTTGTCCCCCGAGTTTTTGCCGGACCGAAAGAGCCGGGCCAACTAGATTGGGAATCATTGCTCTTAGGTGGCCGTGTATTGGGGTTCATTTCACGCCCCTACTTGAATCATGACGAGCGACTTGCAGCGATCTCAGGTCGAAATGGACATGGACAGCGGCGCACGTTGTTTGGTGGTTGATGTCAGTGATGATGGCGGTTCACACCCGGTCACTACAACACCTCTCCATAGCATTGAACTTTACACTACCTAAGCCATATACATAGCCTCCTGTAACATGTCGCGGGGTTATTTCTCGTGAAACTACTTCTCTACTCGTGTTTGTACTTGTAGCGTCCAGGAGCGCCCGGAGGGCTTTTGGTATTCGTATAATTGAAATCAGTTCCTACGTTTCACCGTGTTTTACGCACCCCCTTTAATGCACATGGGATTATAAGCTTTTTAAAGCTTTGAACTCGCTGCGCATCACGTGACGTTCCTAGGGCTTGAATAGGTTGGTCAGAATCCCACGGCCCACTTCCAACTGGCGGTATGGAATGCGATCTCACGACTACGCCTCTGTACATGGTTTTTCTAGGCAGGCAGCTCTGAAAAACCATACGCTCAATAGCCGTTGAAATGAACCCTACGAAACCTTTTTTACACGGCGGCGTCTTATTTGGTATCACTCTATAGAACGAGCTCATGCAGGTTGGTAGTATGGCAAGCGTACTGCGGAGTGACTGACGAACTCTTGGTCTCTTACTGGGAAAGAGTGCCCTAGCTCAACGTTATGGCGGCATTACGTATTTTGAATTGCTTCGGAGCACCACAGTTTTTCTTTGTCGCCGTTGTCCCCTCACACGACTCTGAAGTGCGCTCGTCTCTTCCTGAGATGGACTCCAAGCTCGCTAAACAGAAGCTATGAATCTACTGTTGCATTCTCACTGGTAACTAATTTCCTGGAAATGTCCCCTAACACTATCGTACAGCTTGTACATGCCGTAGAGCAACTGGACAACGAAAGCAAAATATCTATGCGTAGCAAACAGCTCATCCCCATTTATATGTTGCGTACTACTCAGTTTGTCGCTCATCTTCAAAGTCTTTTTCCTCCAACAATCGTCCATCCAGAATTTTCCCCATGTGTGTCGCTACGAAGTTCATCCCTTTCCTACGCAGGTCGGTAACATAAAGGAGGAAAGGAAGGGGAGACCTCTGGAATGAGCCAATAGATTGTGCCTTTCGAGGACGATGTGCAGGTAGTATGAATCCATCACACTCGACCTCCAAATCCCCTTCATCGGCGAGATCCTTGGCATAGACGCAGAGGAAGCAACAAAGCCGAAGATATGTCTTGTAGTCGCGTAGGTACAGCTGCCCAGCAAACAAGTTGACCTGGTCTACGAGTGAAGCGGGTGCAATCCAACCAGGGCAAGCGGGAGGGATTGTGTATAGGTGCAGGTCGTCACACGGGCGCATTCTCGCTTGAGTTCGCGGCGTGTAGACGTGCAAACATACGGATCCGCTGCTTCTGATTTCTGGCAGTAACTCGTCTACTTCGAATGGGCTAAGGATGACGAGAGTAGGGTGCCCATTTGATTGGCTCGAGAGTACCCAGTTAACCGGACGGAGGTACTCGCCAACATCCACTTGTCTTCCCCTTACCACAGTGCAGTAATCGGAAGTTGCAAAGAGATGTCGGGACCACACCTCCTCTTCTTGGGTAGGTGCTGTGGCTTCGCAGAATGAACCAAACATCAGAACGAAGGCGGTTGAATTAGGAGTAATCGTGCCACTGCGCACGAAACTATGGACATCCGCAGAAACCAGATGCATGGCTGGGGTAGCTGGCGGGGGTCGTTCCACTTGCGTTTCACGTTCTATTTCATGTACAATTTCTCGTTCCTGTTCCTCGTTCATATTCAAGTTGCTCGAGGAGGAAACGCCAAGCTCTTTGCAGCGCTGTTCGATTGCCGGGATAGACAGTGTTGGTTGTGGCGTAGAAGTGGATGGCGCATATAGCTCTTCCAGGGTTTTCGCATCTGGTTGACACCAGGTAGCGGCGAGCTCTGTGGAAGTTATCTCGCCGCTGCAGAACTTCGACCACGCGCGGTACCGCAAAGCATGGTCTCTTCCCTGCTGAGCCCAGTAGGGAGCACTGTTTTGGATCTCCGTGCACGTCTCGCCCATGGCCCACAACAATATGTCTGATGAATGTATCGTGTCTCCGTCACTTTTTCCAGCTGCATGTCGAATACTTCGATCTACCTCGAGGGGACCGAAAAAGATCACAGAGTGACCATGCCCAAGTTTGCGCATGCGCATACACCCTGCCACTAAGATCAGTGGCATGCTTCATCAACCGATCCCATGGTCATACCTTGAGTAAGACGGTCTTTTGTAACTTTGGGCCCCAGAGTGACTGCTGCACGGAAACCGATCGGAAACTTGATGTCGGTGCCTCGTGTATGCGCGTCGTCGAGATATATGATGCATTCATCCAGTCGACTTGCATATGGTGAAGCTGAAAATGATTGTGTGTCTCCTCCACGTGAGAGCACGGTCAGCTCATCATGGTCGTTGAAGTAGATGGCGGCAGGCACATCGGGTTTCAACTCCAGCCAGAGCTCCACAAATTCCTTGTTTTGCAGCTCCAGCACTTGAGCGCCAACATCCAATACTACGTGTATTTCGGGCTTTTGTTCCTCTACAAGCTCAAGGAATTCACGAGTAGTTCGTCGCCGACCCTCTGTCGACGATGTTTGCACGTATGCGTCATTCTCTGGCCTCAGGAGGTAGGCGAGAACTTTCGCATTAGTAGCGCGCTGGTGATCAAGCTCACATTGTATAGTGGAAGTCGGTAGCAGATAGCGGGCATCGTTCGTCCCAGAAAATCCTAACGATGAAATTATTAAAGGAGTTTGTAACTGAGCCATGCACTTACCGGTGGTTACGTGAGCCCGCTCCTCTGCGAGGTCCCACCCGCCGCTAGACAGCTTTGAGGGGAACTCCTTAGCCTCCTTCGGGAAGACAACTTGTGAAAGATAGAAGTCGATGATCGACTGATTGTACGAGAATATCGGAATAAGGTGGTCTTTCCACTGGTCCAAAGACTGGGTGTTGATGCCACTGGTCTGACGGAGGTGTTCAGGAACGTCAAGACAATCGCGGACCCATGAGTGGTATTCCTGGTCTGGATTGTCTAGCATGAACAGGCGATCGAAACATAGCTTCAGCTGCTCTTGATTCAAGCCACCATAGTAGTACGAGAGACAGGTAAGCACTATGGCAACGTCTGGATGACCAAATTCTGCTCTCGGTGCTGGGATGTCCTTCGCACGGTAAGGGACGGCAAGCATCGTCCGAGGAGGTGCGAGTCCGTAGCCAACGCGCCACCTTCGCTCCATTAGTGCAAACAACAAGATTCCAGATGCTAGAAGTCCACGTAAATGTAACAAGGACATCCACATGGCGGTGCCTCCACAGTAGTCTTGTATCATTTGGACTTCGGAAGGGGCAACGTCCATGCGGGTGATAAAGTGGTGAATTGCAGTACTCTCATTTCGACCGAAGTTGAGTAAGCGTCCATCAACGACGTCTTGAGCAATCCTAGAAATAAGCTCTTCGCCTGCCTGTTCATGGAGAAGACGGATGTGAGGGAAAGCACCACTGCGAGGGTGGCATTGCTCGTATTCCACACAGAGCGGGAAGTGTTCGCGGAGCATGGGGGCATGTTTTCTTTACCAGGTGGAGTACCTGTTGCGTAGTCGACCACCGAGTGGGAGAGCCATCTAGAGGTCTCTGTGAACCAATAGCATAGATTAATTGATTTCGAACGTGCAGGATCTCATCACTTTCATCAAGGATATCGCGAACGTGTGAGTGAAGCCACCGCTGAGTCTGCAATAGTTGTTCAGCGATGCCCGTGGTACCATCTAGTTGTTTCTCGACGCTCAGTAGCTTGAATGACAGGATATGTTCTGGTTGAACTACAAGGATGCCACGTTCGCGCATGCACTGTTCTAGGATTGCCTGGACTTCTCTGGCGCTCGAACTGTCTATCTCCAAGGATCTTGAAAATGGCAGGTAAAAGACTCGTCTATTGGCGAGGCCACCAAGTCGATGTACGAGTAAATGGAACATTTGGGAAACGAGGGCTTTCGGGACTACCACTCGGACGAGTTGGTTTCCATCCGCAAGGACCGAGGCCGTTGCTGGCACGATTACTGAGGACTTGCCTTCGCCCATATTCAACTGCAAAACAGTGTTCTGGCCGGAACGAGGAGCTATCATTTCTAGCGCAACATCTGCTTGGACAGGACGGACTAGGAAGTCTCCGTCCAGCTGAAATGTGAATAAGAGGTGTGAATAAGCTTCACACAGAACAAGTAGTGACCAAAAAAAATTACCTGGATTAATAGCCAGTCCACATACGACTCTGCTTTCCAACCATCGCAACCGGTATTCCCTATTTCCTTGTGTAAATCTTCAGTTGCGCCATTCTTTGCCAAGGTAAGCATCCGGCGAGCGCGCTGGTACTCCAATGCGAGCTTCGCGAATGCTATCAAGCAAACTCGCCAGTCACGAGACAATCGAGTTTGCGACGTCGATGCGAGGCAACCTAGGAGAACCTTTGCTGTGACGCGCGGCCACCGGCCAGATTTGTGGATTGCGTGGTCGCTTGTCGTTTGCGGACCCAAGGATTCTGCAAGTGATATTAGAGTGGACGTGTACATTGCCCTGCTCTGCTCATAATGGGTCCTGAGCGGCTCTACCAAACATTGGAGAGCATCTACTTCTAGAGTTATCTGATCATGACTAAGATGGTCGGCACTCTGTTGGAGTGCATCTGCATACATAACCTGAAACACCGAGTTTGCATTCTTGCGAAGGTCATCAATCAACCCGCTGAATAAGTAAGATTCAGGACGGTGTATACACCTAGAGTAATATAATAAATACCAAGTTAGGGACCGGGAAGGGGTCAGGGTGAGTGGCAGCTTCGGGGGCGGAGGCACAGCAGGCACACTACGATGGAAAAGGTCCTCCAGGGTCACCTCCCGGTGGGTTGGTTGGTGACCTTGCGAAGATGGTACGAAGGAATATTGACTAGCGAGTGAAGTCGTACCAAGAGACCCCATGAGTGGGCGGGCAGGGTCCCGACCAAGGATTGACTCCACGCGATTCAAGTGATTCTTTAACTCCATGTTCCGGTAACAACTCGCAAATAATTCGCAGAGATCAGAATCCAATGCAGCAGTGTAATACCAAGAGGGGCATAGGAAGCTAGAGCAAGGAGGCTTCATGCAGGGCCATGCAGCAGTCACTTTCGCAATTATTTCGCTCTTTTCCAGTTGGAGCTTCTCCCTGTACACTTCTGGAGTTACGTAGTCCTTGTAGGGGTGTTCCTGCTGGGAAACGAGTCTGTCCAATGCACATGATGAAGGTCTGTACCCATCAGAGAGGGTGTAAGCTGGGTGGTCAGGTGGATTTTCATCCCTGAATTGAGGCATCGTTGCGAACGCCAGTAATGTACCGGACAACGTCTTCGAGCTTCGGGGAGGCATAAGCCATGGCAGACAGAGAGAATATGAGTTGAAAACGATGCTGTGGTGCCTGACTCCTACGACAGCTATCATACAGTGAAAGCCAGATCGCAGGAAGGTCTGGGGACAACCATTTTCTGTTGTAACGCAACGAAAATCCCGGTGAAACACCTGTCACAGCGTTCCACGAGTCAACTAAGGCTTGGGTGTTGTTCACTGGACGTTTTTGAGTCGACCAATGGTAAACAGCAAGGGCAGTGCTGTATACACGGAATTCATCGGCGGACGACAGTTGTATGTCCCTTGCCTCGTAAACAGAGTCAGATTCACCACCTGGAAGGGGATTATCAGACGACGGTGGATAAAGCACGGCAGCCCTGATTGCCAGCACGACGAAGTAGATGGTCATCGCATGGTGGAAAGAGTGGGGTAGATCGACCACCTTCGGAGAGTGGGGTGGATCGGCCATCTTCGAAGAGTGGGGTAGATCGACCATCATGGAAACCTCCTAGTCCGTTGCTGGATCTCCTTGATAGACGAACAAGCAAGGTATAAGCCATGGTGCTGAGATGCAACCGGGAGTCCTGCCAGCCAATGCACAGTTTGCATGTGCCTCAGATGTACGGGATACCACATTCGAGGAGTGGTCAATCCCGCAATGCGACACAGGAGTTTAGCGGAGAGAATATCGAACTTCATGAACGACCGGCATGCAGCAGAGTGCAGAATGGATAGAGCTTCCTCTGTACCTGTTCTTTTCGTTAGAGGGTCCACGGAGCACGCTTTGCTGGTCAGTGCATGCAGATAGGCTCGATAAAGATTGCCTGCAAGGCCAGCGCTGCCAACCAGGCATCCAAGGTTGGTATCAATCCGGAATATTTGGTATCGGAACCGCCTGCGCGCTGGACCCGATATATCGATCGCGACCTTTACATGATTTTCTTCCCTTGTGGACGACGCATCCCCTTCTGGTACAAGAACGAGCCTCTGGACACCTTCATCGGCTAAATTGGCCTTGGGTCGCAAGACTAGCTTGTTTGCTAGTCCGATCATTGTTCCCGCAGATTGGTTTTCATCGTACACCATGCCACGAGGATGATGGCACTCCAGCTCCCAGTCGTCATTAATGAAGAAAGAAAGACCGTAGCGCGGCAAGGTGACAAGCACCCCTGACTTTTCTAGCACGATAATGAGGTTTCGGGGATTTTCCAAAGGTTGAAGCCGCTCGGACAACATCCGCCAAGTTTCACTGCGGACATCAAGGAGTGCAACACCTCTCTTAGTCATTGAATGCCGTCCAGGTGAAAGTGAAGCGTCCAATTGTCGGGGGACGACCCCCACGGATTATCATTAGGGCGAACCTCCATCATTTGAGTCTCGAGGTTGATCCAGTGTACGTGGTTCTCGACCAGTTCAGCAGGGAGATCGGATGCCAACTTCTGAGGAGGAATCAGCTCCAGAACATTCTGCTCAGTTTCTTTTTTGGCCCGAATTATCAACCCGTCCGCCCCCATTCGGAAGTAAACCTACAAGATAATCTCAACCGTCAGCGGATACAAATCGATCAGAACACCTACGCGATATTCGGCGATCAGGCCGCGAGTGGCATATTCCATTCCAGTCATATCACCAGGAAGGACCTCCGGTCCTTGCTGCTGAGAGTCAGTACACGGAACAGATTGACACCAACACACTTACAGCATCGAAAAGTAAGGTAAAAATTGGATCTTTTCTGATCTCATCCGGTAGTCTCCCTATCGTTCGACCGTCGACCAATAAAGTACCGTTGAGGAGATTTAAGTGTACTTGTTGTGAGCACTGGGTCGCGGAGCTGGCCGTATTGGTGGTGAACCAACTGAAATTATCAGTGTCCGCCTTCCGCCACTGTGCGCCTCTGCGGTACCCTGGCCAAACGTGTTTGATCCCGAGATCAATGCCGTCATTCCCTTCCAGGACCATAGTGCCGACCAGTTCCTCCAGTTTCCATGATAGGCGACAGTCGCGTTCCATGAGAAGCCTCGACATTCCATGAAGAACACTGGATTGCGGAGGGGTGTTGTTATTGATAGCTACCGCACAACACACTAGAATCTCCATAGCCCTGGGAGAGTCCAAAAGCAGCTTTGCGTTATGAAGATCTACGTCAAAAGTGCTGCGGCAGACGGCGGCAGAGTCACGAAGACGTCCTCGAAGTTGTTCCTTTTGGAGCTCGCATGTGGCCTGTTTCCAGTTTGTGAAAGAGTTCCAACACCCAGCAGAATGTCTTCTCCCGAACAGTGCGGAGTAGCTCGAGAGCTCTATGGCAGCTGTGGTCTTCGACCGCCGAAAGCATCCTGGCCACCACAAACGAAATCGTGTCCATCGTCGTACCCTCCAGCCAATTTCCCGACACAGTCGACACAAGAGTTTCAATTTCGCCCAAGAAGCGAGCGACGAAAATGTGTCCGCTCCAGCTCAGCATGCCATATCAACTTCCTGTCATCTGACACAGGTCCGACTTGGCTGGCTGTTTGAGCGAACAGCATGTGGACTTCGTCACGACGAAGAGTCAGCGTATTGGCACGAATTTCCCGTAAAATATTGAGCCACTGCAAAGAGGGACCGCTACGTAGGTGGCCATATGCTATGAACTCGTGCATAGAGAGGTCTTTGTTGCAATCAGCCTGACTGCACAGCACCTCGTTTGACGCGTGGACAGTATATTGAAGATATCGCTGTAAATTTTGATATGAGCCTGGTGGCAGCTGATAGGCGCAACTTCCAGATATATCCACCGCCTTGAAGGCACCAGCGAGGGAGACGTAGGAACGTTCATCGTAGTAGTAAAAGCTGAGACCGTTGTTGACACAAACTTCGTCCTCCTCAATCGGTACGCGCGTTGAGTGGTAGTGAGACGTTGTGAAAGGTGTCGTGTCAGATGCCAGCGTGACACGAGTTCTCGCGTGTTTAGTATGGTAGGGGTACAGCGCAGAATATCCTCCTAGACGAGTGTGAGGATATGTCTCCGTCAACTGAGGAGAACAGATATCAACAAGGAGGAGGCAAGTGACCGATCGCCACATGTCGAAAGCAGGTGGGCGATTCAGCTCGAAGACAACCACTGAGGCACGATAATGATCTTCCGGGAGGGGCCATTCGTGGACCGTGATCTCGATGTTTGACTGGGCTTCAAGGCTACATTTCCCGCAAGAAGAGCTGTGGCACGTTCTCCCGGACCAATTGACGTAGTAGTCATGGTTCATTTCCGCAGCACACCTCGTGATCTCATAGTAACGCTTGTTCAGCTCCCTGAGCTCCAGAAGTTTTTCTCGCCGCTCTTGGAGAGCAGCTTCGTGAATGCGGTCCCTAAGGGCCTGCAAATGTAAATCCCCGTTGAAGTAGCGCACTGCGAAGTTGTTCGTGTCCGCTGTGTCTGAGAATACAGACCACCCACTCCTCGCTCCAGAGTGACGTTTGCGAACGTAGTCGTATGCGAGGCAAAACCGCTGGATGTCATGTGCATCCCGAAGAAGAAGTCGCTCCAGGAGAGAAATAGGTATTTCAGGGGAGTATTCACGAAGCATTGGAATCCGCTGTATGACGAGTTTGTCTAATGCGACCCATAGTTCGATTACAGTGAGAAGCATTCGTGAGAAGTCTTCTGGATTTCCTTCGTAGGTTTTCATAGCTGCCAATGAATACTCGCTGGCTAGGAGCTCCAGCTTCTCGCATGGTGCATCGGCGTCATCCTCCAAGACACCGGCAACCCAACCATCAATGCCGTGGCCAACCTCGCGTTCCACATCATAGAGCGTCGAACGAGGGTCTGCTTCATAGGCATCTTGGAAGTGGCCAGTCGTTGATAGAAAATCATCCAAACTACCACGCAAGCGGCCGCCGGTCATAGAATTGGTGGGACGCACAGTGGAGTAGCTTGAGTTCAGGACGTCCTCGATATACTTTTGACTGGTATGTAGTGAGAGCTGCGTATCGGCCGGGAAATCAAGGGAATGGGGTTTCCAAATCGGCGTCAAGGCATCGCGTTCCTGCGCCTGCTTCCACCTTCCATCCAACAAATTCCGAATCTTCGTACATGTCTCTAGCACAGCGGCTGTCAACCAATCTGGGGCTGACTCTCCCAACTTCGTCAGGCGGCGACTAATCTTGGCAGATATCCAGTGCAGGACGTCATCAGACATTCCGGCGTCCAAAGCTTCGCCGGCGAGTCCGTTCATGAAGAATAACATGAATGTCTTGTAGCCGCCTAGTCCAAGGCCATTTCCTGCAAGCGTAGTCTGCAGTACGACTCTGATCATCAACCAGAGCGAAGAGCGACGCCAAGGGAGACGGACACCGCACCACACGACGTCATCACTGATGCGTTTGTTGATTCGCTGGACTTCGGCAGGTCTGCCAACCGCCCGCAGGATGCCAGTCAACAGCTCGGTTATGTACCGAGGATGCGCCGTATCCCGTTCCTCGGAAACTGTGGAACCTGCCTTTCGGGTGGTGGGAGTTGCAAGATTGTCCTTGTTCATCTCGCAGAGGAAATGTGCAAGTTCGGGGCGGAATACAGTATCATCAAAAATCACATTTGGGACAACGATCGCGGGGCCCGGGTACGAACACACGAGTTTACCACAGGAACCCATGACCGCCGCCGCGGTGGGTGACACTTCAAATGATTCTGCAATGGTTTCCTCTGCACCTCTTCTGAATACAACAGCCGCGTTCTGAGCACGGATAAGATAGGTGACAACATCTGTACAGAGTCAGCACGAGAAAAGAATTGCCTTGTGACATACAGTACATACCTCCCACTGTCATAGATTCGAGCTGGGACGCCACACAATTTTCCTGTAATTGATGAAAGTACATCGCCTGGTAGAGATTCTGCAACAACTTCTTCACGCATTCCCAATGATTTTTTTCAAGATAACCAAGGTTCCAATAAAATTCAAATGCCGAATCGCGTACTGCTTCAGATAGAGCAAGATCATTTGGGTGAGAATGATCATCTCCGTCAGGAAGCTGCAGTGGACAAAAAACGTGCGTGATTTTGTACTCCAAAGACATATGTATGTCTTTCAAGGACGAATTCATTCAACGATTAGGTTAGCAAGTGGACGCGCAACCTTGGGGGAGTCAGATACGGGGAGAGACAGCCGCAACGGACCCATAACCCTGACGTTATATATGCTGTGGGGGCGTCTACTTTGCCTTGAGGCCGCAGATCTCTGATAGGTCAAAGATTAGGGTACAACTGTATAAGGAAGAACTCACATCAGGAGATAAGTGGCTCGTTTTCGTCAACTGACTCGGACGTGCTCAGGATGACGATGTCCGAAGCCATCCTCAATTATCATGATTGAAGAAGCCCAACTCGTCTCATTGACTCAGTGCCAGCGAGTTTATATGTCACTGGGACCCTGGAAATACGTAGCCTGACCATCTTTCAAACTTGGAGAAATGACGTTCCCGAGTGAGTTATCTGGTGGTGGACCCACAGAGGAAGGCCTGGAATCAGGGTTAGGGTAACCCCAAATCAAAAGACTAAAGAAGTACAAATCTCACGGTAGGTCGAAGGGGTGTCTATTGCAAAAGAGCGCGCTGCTTCACATAACTGTTCTGTATAAACAGAACAGGCTCCGTCTTTGCAACAGAAGCTCAGCCCCGGAGTACAAAATAAAATTATATGGATAGTACTTGGTTTACGCTGTCGACAGGCACCCCTGGACACCAGACACAAACAGAAAACATGAAGGAAATGGAAGGAACTCCGGTGTCTTTGCTGCGGACGAAGGAGAACGAAGTTCGAACGGAGAACGTCAATGTCATGTACACCAATGTACGACCAGTATCATTTCGCGAAGCTACACGCTTGAACGTACATTCGCCCGACTCGGAGGAAAGCTGTACGCAAAGCTGAATCTGCCGCCTTGCGTCGGTGGCGTCCACGCCCCGTCAGTCAGGTGACGGATCTGGCTATTCCTGGACTGCGTAGCAGGAATGCTGCCTCGAGCGGAACTCTTCACGAGCATCGTACGCTGAAACAAAAAAAAAGGCAAAATGTGTTCTCAGCAACCTGCTACACTCCCACAGCCTTTGTCTTTGACGCAAATCCACTCTCTAGGCGAGCAGTCTTCGTGCCTTGGTGTAGCGCCTCAGTCCCCTTTCGCCGATGCCCGACATCATGTGCCACAGCGAACCCACTGCATCGTGCATCAGGTTTCGACGCTGCATTTCCATGAGCGTGACTACGTACGATAGGGTATCTTTGGGCATGGGCATCTGCAGAGGACATGGATTGTTGCCGATCGCGACCACATTTCAAGGATCAAACTAAGCAAGCTCAGTTCATGACGCCGGTGGCTGACGGGCCGCCCTCCCCCGGCTCCATACGCGGATATGTACGATATCTCTTGCTCGCTCGTTATCCACCCGCTCTTCTCGACTCCTCCGTCATCCGCGCTCCCACCTCCCCGCTGTCCAGGAACGTCAACTGATGTATAGCCGCACCACTGCGTTTGAATACGAGTAAGATCTCCATGAAGGACCAGGGCGGATCTTTGTCGTCAACTGCGGTGAGGACTACAGTGACTGCGTCCATCACGCTCCTCCAAGGAGGCGCTCTATATGTTCGCTTTTGGATGTGCGGGATGCTAACTCGAAATTCTTCATGCACGTTCAGAATCAGGCTTTTCAGTAGTCGATACGGTTCCTTACTGCGCACAAGTCGACCATGGATCCGCGAATTCCCAAAAACTTGCTTCTGTTATTACTGGGGCGACAGCTTTCATATGTTCTTTTGACTCGCGGACCCACTTCGAGGATTCGGTATCTGCCCGTGAAGCTCAGGGCCGGAGCCACGGATTTCGCAAACCTCCTACCCGTGATGTCATCGAGGAAATAATTCTTCAGAGCAGACGCGACAGGGGCATCGTATCTTCCAGCGATACTTACGTGGACGATGATATTGCCGATTACCTACCCGTGTTAACTGGATATCCGCATGTGGACCATGCCTCACCCATATACTACAACTGGAATCCAACAAGGAGTTCACTGCGCGAGGCCGCATCGCCCCTATCTTACGTGTATCCTATTCACATCATTTTAGACGTTCAACATGCTCTCCGCGAAATCAGCCTGATGGTCATGCCGAGACCCATCCCTATTTTAACCCTCTCCTCGGCGGACTACGTCGGCTCCAGCTGTATCATACAAGGCAAGGATGGCTGGGCGGCTATTGTTCCCAGCAAGAAGACCGCTTGGGATGCCATCCGTCGACGTGGTGTGGATAAGTTTTTCAGGCCCCTCTTTCGCGATCCAGTCACTGGTCCCTGTGGCAATCCCGACGGAAAACGCAAGCCTTGGTGTAGCGACGTACACCGTCTGATCGATCGTCACTAGTATGTTTGGAGTGAACCTATTTCGCGTGTTACCCGAATCGCGTACTAGTTCGCTCACTGAATCTTTCGTGGAGTACTTGGGCGTGTATCTGATGCGTTACATCGATTATGTGGTGATGTCGCGGGAAAATTGTGACAGGATTCCAGACGGCGAGAAGAACAGGATTTACCGCGACTGGGCCCCGCACTTACTAGAGGCGTCTGAGCCGCGTAGGCACTTCCCGATCACGACGTTCTCGTACATCAAATTCGATGCGAATGTCATCGGCTACGCCGATATGCTATCCGCAAAAGAACGTTCCACGGAGGCTGTAATGAGGCTGCAACACGACATTACGACGGGGGTCGACAACGACAATCTTTATGTGCAAGACATTAACTGGGATGATATCGTGGACCCGGATGATGGCGACATTCTCTTGTCCGGATCTCCGAGGTCGTAGTATTACAAGGTATGACTTTCACCCGGTGGGGAAACTACGCTAACCTCTCAACTGCCGGTTTCACGGACAGGGTCCTCGTATCGCGATTCTATGACTTTTTTTCTTGTTTTTGTGACCCTCCAAGTTATTGTTCGTATAATTGGAATCTACTTCCTCTGATGTTATTCTACGCACTCTCCTTAATATACCATGGAATATAATTGAAGTGCATCCGCTGCGGCTTCAGATCTATGAAAGATTTTGGATTCGCGCCACGACGTTCGGAGGCCTGAATAGGCACATGGTATGACTCCACGCGTATTCGTAGTCTCTTTCGCAAGGTTTGGTTAGAAACCCAAGTCAAGTCGGTGGAGAGATGGTTGTCAATCGCGGACAGGACCTCACCCCTGCAGCAGCTGCCAGAGTGTACCAGACTGGAATACCACCGTACTAATTGATATAGCTCAAGCCGCCTCTCGCACCTCTCACTGCCTACAAGCAGTGCCACACTCAGGAAACCTTCTACGAAACAGTAGGCGCTGAGACAAACACTATGAAAACAGGTATTCTCGCTGCAAGATTGCGTTTCTACACGGATGGTTTTCGGACTTTGATGATACCGGTCCTTGCTCAAAGCGAAGGGTCGTGTCTTGTTTGGTTTCTTTTTTTGCGCAGAGGTGGGCGGCTACACTCGCGACTACCAGTCACGTCAAGAGCCTAACGTTTGTCAGCTCGAAGACACCCTTGTCTATCGCAACCATGCGTTTCAAAGTCTATGCAGTTCAGGGTCTGTAATATTACAGATGTCGTTCACCTGATGCAGCAAGGTGGAACTCACCACGGAGGGGTGAGCACACTCAACGATCACAACCGCAACAGAACGTGGACAGGTGTGTGGATTAAACGATTTAGCGTATACGCTGATACAGGGCAATCACAGAGAGAGAGAGAGAAAAAGAGAGAAAAGAGAGATATCTCTCGTACACGCAGGCAGCATCAGTATATATACCCCAGGGTGTACAAACAACGCAACACAGGGGGGATCCGCATGCCCAGACGAGGGCGCGATAGGAGATGTGATGTCGTGACGTGTTAGCGTGAGTGATGTGTGAGCGTGAGTGGTGCGTGAGTGGTAAGCGTACGCTTACACCCTCCCAACCCATAAAAAAGGAGCAACGGGGGGGTGAGCGCGTGAGCTGCGTGAGTAACCTTGCTTCATCGTCCTAGTCTTCTTCATCGCAACTCTTTCCTCGTCCTCTGTCCATCGCTTCCTCGTCCTCTGTCTCGACCTCCAACCCATCAAGGTGGGTGTTCCCTTTCCCAAACGTCCAACACTTCACAATCCTCCAAGTCTTTCTTCGTCAACCACTCGTCATCTTCCGGACCATACCCCAACCACCGCACCAGGTATTTCTTCGTCCGTCCAGACCGTTTCTCATCCAAAATTCGCTCAATCAAATTCTCCAACTGCCCGTTTGCTGTGACAACAGGGCCCGGGCGAGGTAACTCGCGGGATGGGAAGAGCGCTGTGTCATTAGGCACGAAAGTGCATAGTTGGCTGGCATGGAACGTGGTGCATGCATTGGCAGCACGGGGCACGTCCAAGGTGTAGGAGGATGTTTCAGGAGAAGCCGCCAAGACGGTGTATGGACCGTCATAACGTGGCATAAACTTTGCTACACGATTTGTACCATTAGTAATATACTCATGACGACGATGTTTTGTAGATAGCCAAACCTTGTCCCCGACCGAAAACCTCGGGTCGGGGACGCGGCGACGATTTGCCGCATGAGCTTGGGCAGCCTTGGCTGCAAGAAGGTTGTCGCGGGCCTCGAGAACATCCATTTCCAGACGCGTCAGGAAGGTGGTCGCATCGGTATGCTCGGTCTCAGCACGCTCCCCATCTGAAACATCTGGAGTAGATATGGGGGGCAGGAGGCGGGGAGAACGACCAAGATGGAGCTGGAAGGGCAAGAAACCTGTACTGTTATTAATAGTGTTCATGATGTGGAAGCGTACGCGGGGCAGGGCCTTGACCCATCCTTTCTGATTGTGCTCGACGTGGAAGCAAACACACTGGTTGACCGTCTTGTTAGTGCGTTTGCTCGCTCCATCCGTTTGAGGATGGTAGGATGAGGACATTTTGAGCTTAACACCTGTCAACTTGTGAAGGGACTTCCAAAAACGAGAGACAAAAAGCTTATCGCGATCCGACACAATCTCCAAGGGGAGGCCGTTCTCGCAATACCAATGATCGAAAAAGAGCGCCGCAAACTCTGAAGTGGTAATAGAACTGCGACAGGGCACTAGACGCATGTCAGCACCGAGGCGGTCAGTCATGGTCACGATCATATTGAACCCGTGGTCCTCTGGGAGGGGGCCAATAAAATCAATGGCCACGGAGTCCCCACGAGCGTCAGGGACTGGTAAGGGATGTAGGGGGCCAGCCGGGGCTGTAGTTGGAGACTTGTTACGCATGCACTGGGTGCAGGCAGGAATATATGCAGACGCCAGGTCACGGCGCATATTGGGCCAGTAGAATGAGTTGCGAAGTGCCGCATATGTCTTGTCAGTGCCAAAGTGACCCAAGGCGTCGTGAGTGAGGTGGAAGAAGTGCTCGCGAAGCGAGTGAACACGAGGAACCACCAGACGGCCTGCAAGGTACAGCAGACCATCGCGTTCCTGTAAGCCAGGGAGTGAGTCGAGCAAGGAGAAGAGTCGTCTGCAGAACGGGTCCTCTGTGTACCCTTTTAATATCTCCACAGTGAGCGACTTGTCGACCTCAACTGTTGACACGGCAGCCACAGGAGGCACGTCGTCTGAGCGACGAGACAGGGCATCGGCACCAACATTGCGCTCTCCTTGAATATACCGAATGGTAAGGTCGAACTGTGACATGTACTCTTGCCAGCGGGCTTGGCGTCTGGAAAGGTCGCGTTGCATGGCAAAACTCTGCAGCGTATGGTGGTCGGTATATACCAACACTGGGGCACCGAGCAACTCCACCCGCCATTTCTTCAGCGCGCGTATGATGGCAAGAAGTTCCTTTTCATGCACAGGGTAATTAAGTTCTGCGCCGCGAAGGGGAGTGGAATCAAAGGCCACTGGCCGGGCGGTCTCCCAAGTGGGCCCCCAAGAAAGAATGGCCCCAGTGCGGAAGTCAGAGGCGTCGCAAGTAAGGAAGATGTGGTTGTCTCCTGGGTTATCGTGATCGATAGTCGTCAGGCAATGCGGGCTGACCACAAGATCCTTGATGGCCTGGAAGGCCCGCTGGTGATCCTCCGTCCAGGCAGGGAACTTGAGTTCCGCAGCTTTGGTCGTCAACGCATTCAAGATGCGTGTATGGTCTGCAAGATTGGGGAGGTGATCAGCAACATAGCGAACGAGGCCAAGGAAGGCACGCATGTCCGTGACCGAGCGTGGGACTGGCCAGTCGAGAATCCTCGCAATCTTGGAGGAGTCGGGCTCAATCCCATGGGCGGAGATGCGGTGACCAAGGAAAAGTACTTCAGTACAGAAGAGTTGAGTCTTTTTAAGGGAGCAGAACAACTTAGCGTCACGAAGGGCTTGAAGGACCGCACGAACGTTGCGTTCGTGCTCTTCAAGTGTCTGTGACCAGATAATAATATCATCAAGATAGACGTGGCAAATCCGACCGATCAGATGTCGAAGAGCGGCAGACATTCGACGCTGGTGAACCGCAGGGGCATTTCTTACCCCCATGGGCATGACTGTCCACTCATACAAGCCCCATGGTGTATGTACCGCCAACCACTTAATGTCGTCAGGATGGACCTTGGTCTGGAAAAACGCATTAGTCATATCCAGCTTTGCGAAGTACTTGCCCTTAGCACAGTCACGAAGGATCTCATCTATACGAGGCAACGGATGATTATCGGGCACCGTGTTTAAGTTGAGTTGGCGGAAGTCATTTACCCAGCATGGTAGTGCAGTGGGGTCGGCCTTCGGAATGATGAATGCGGGGGAAGAGTGTGTACTGTTGGAAGGGCGCAGGCGTCCTGCATCGAGATGTTGTTGAAGCAACGTTTTCCACGCCTCGCGGTACTTCTTAGGGCAGTCATACGACCGAAGTTGGATGACCTTATTGGCATCTTTGGGCTGTACACGGAAAAGGACGTCGTCAGGAAGCGCATCTGTGGGTGGGATGTCAACCGGAAAACGGTCTGCGAACTCCGTCTTCAAGAGTGCGTCACGCCTTGACAATTCTTCAATGGCCGCAAGGACCTCAATGCGGTGTTGTACCGCGCCGATAACATCCACCCCTGAAACCGGAGTGGACGCTGCCTCCACAATCTCCCGATATGTCGGTAAAACATCCTGTAGTTCCGTAAGAACCGCCTTTTTAAGTTTCTTTACAGTCCGAATAGAAGGAGTTACTGTCTGAGGTGGGGAACTAATGGGAGCCGGAGGATTCATTAAGTCATAACCACTATCTTTATTAACACATGTCCGGAGGGCGTGATCGACAATGAGCTGATTATGAGAAAGGAACGGGAGTCCTAACAGAAGTGGAGTACACAGGCCCCGCGCGATAATGGCACGAACGGAGCGCGAACGAAAGCACATATCAGGGGAAAGGCAAGACAAGACAACATAACTTTCTAACGACATAACCTCTCGGTCACCCAACGAGAGCGCGACCGAGACATCAAGTGACTTATGCAACCGGCGGCGTCGAAGACCCAGCTTCGCAACAAGGGTCTCATCAATCAGAACTAAATGAGAGCCACTGTCAACAAGCGCTTTTACGGGGAGGGGGAAGGTTAAGTTGGGTCCCTCAATAAGACAAGACCATCGAAGATGGGGAATGGAAACGGGGGCGACGTACTCTTCACCTGAGTCTGTCCCATCCCCAAGGGCGGCGGAGGGCATCACAACCGCGATGGCATCCGTATCTTCCTCCTCAGTGATACGGGAGCGCTTCGAAGCCGGCTCATCTTCGACAACCGCGTTGACGGGCTTGGCACGTTTCTTACGAGCAGCTTCAACGTCGGCAGCAGTCAAGGTTTTGTAATTCTTTGCGTCTGGGAATTCATTTGGGCAGTTATGCGTGGTATGATTCTGGAAGAGACGACGACACTTGAAACAACCCGAATTGTCTCAGAGAAGCTGGCGCTCCTCAACGGTGAGAGCAGGAGGTCAGGTGCACGCACGGCCGTCAGATGCCTTCGAGTTCGACGTAGTAGCATTGGCTGCACGACTAGGCTGGAAAGGCTTCTTGCGAAGGGCCGCATCAAGTTTGGCTGCGTCATGGACACGTTTCTCGTCAAGGAGGCGAACCAGATCAAGCCAGGCGCGGAACCGTTTCTCACGACGAGTACCCGTCAAATGGTACTCTGCGGTGAGGTCTGGATGCATGTGGGATTCTAAGTGAAAACGGAGGTGATCCTCGGTAAGGTGGAACTCGCTTCCTCGCAGTAGTACATTCAAGCTTTCCACCTCGATGGCCCACAAATGGAAAGCCTTGTTACCCTGCATCGATGACAACATTTTCTGCTGGATGGCTTCTGCCCAGTCACTAGGAAGCCAATACGTACGGACCTCCTCCATAAACTCTGCAAAGGAGAGATCGGTCAGGCGACTACCGTTGTTACTAACCCACGTTCAAAAAAAGTGGAACTCACCACGGAGGGGTGAGCACACTCAACGATCACAACCGCAACAGAACGTGGACAGGCATGTGGATTAAACAATTTAGCGTATACGCTGATACAGGGCAATCGCAGAGAGAGAGAGAGAAAAAGAGAGAAAAGAGAGATATCTCTCGTACACGCAGGCAGCATCAGTATATATACCCCAGGGTGTACAAACAACGCAACACAGGGGGGATCCGCATGCCCAGACGAGGGCGCGATAGGAGATGTGATGTCATGACGTGTTAGCGTGAGTGATGTGTGAGCGTGAGTGGTGCGTGAGTGGTAAGCGTACGCTTACACAAGGTCATGTGCTGTTGTGTCGACCGCCGCCGTAGATGCGCGGATCCGATAGCACGTCGTACAAACACTCATGATGCAGACCGTCATATTGCTCTGGTCTGTACATACGCGCAATTCAGTAATAGCTGCTACTTCGGTGCTAAAGTTTAGGTGCCCCACTTGGATACGGCAGGTATGCAGTGAGGGTGGCTGACGCCCAAGGAGTTGTCTCGGGCCAAGCTGGTATGTTTTACCCCGTCATCATTACCGTCTCTCGAACTCTCGTCCCGCCCACTCCCGCCTTTGATAATTCGGTCATTTTCGATCCTATTCTTTTTGAAAACAGGAAGATGTTTGCCGAGGACCCGTGCGAAATGTCTTCGTCACCTGACCCCGACGAGTCAGGCGGTCATGAAATCGGGGTCAGCTACCCAGCATCGGACCCTTCCAGCGGTGCCTCTACTCCTGCCTATTCTCCCATAGACGTACAGTTCCTCGACCCAGGGTCTGACGCGGATGTCGATGATGGGGCAATTCCAACCCAGGATTCGGTTTCTTACATCAGGTCTGCGGGCACGGCAGCCTTTGAATGGTCATCTAAGCGGTCATCTGATGGTTCAAGTGAATTATTCTACGGAAGCTTTGCGGAGCCACTGCCTCTCCTTGAAGCTCAAGTTCGCAGCCTCAATTTCAGTAAACCACCAGGCCACGACGTCATAAAGGAGATCGTTCTTCGTCGTAGACGTGATAACGGTCCCTTTCGAATGGAGTTCGACGACGACTCCAGCGATTTCGACCCCCAGGCCACCGGATTCCAGACGATGGACGAACTTTCACGCATGTACTACAACTTCAGACCAATCCGCAGCCCTCTTCGCGCAATCGGGTCGCCTCTGTCCTATATGTACCCTATCCGAGTCGTTCTGGACGTTCTACAACAAATGAACTACATCGGAAGTGCCATCTTCCCACCGCCGATCCCAGTTAACATTCTCTCTCCATTGGACTATGTTGGCCCTAGTCGTATCGTGCAAGGTGAAGATAGCTGGGCGTTTGTCGTTCCAAGCGAAATGACCGTCTGGAAAACCGTTCTCGAGCGCGGTGTGGACAAGCGTTACAGGCCACTCTTCCGTGAACCGACTACAGGCCAGCCTCGGGACGTTGCAACAGGTCGTCAACGCTATGGCTGGGCAATTTATAGTGCTCGATCGATGGTCACTTCGGATTTTGCAGTTAACTTATTCCGCCAGCTGCCCAGTCCGCTCCCGGACTTCGACGAAATTCTAGTGGAGTATCTTGGCATGTATGTGATGCGCCACATAGACAACGTGACGATGACCCCAGAGAGCTTCCATACGATTTCGGAAGAGGATATGAACAGGATTTATTGCGACCTGTGTCCAAAACTGCCCAGGGCATCTAAACCATGGATGCAGTTCCCGTTCGTGAAGTTCTCGTACATCAAATTTGACGAGCATTTAATTGGGTGCATCGATCGAGCGGAAGCAAGATCGAATAAACTCGAGTCCTTGGCGAGACTCCAACGGGATATCGCGGATGGGGTCGTCGACAACAGTCTCAACTGGCAGGACATCGCTTGGGACTGGATCCCCGACGACGACGACGACAACGTTTTGTCTACACCCGAGTCTTATTAAATCAAGGCCAGCCTGCACCAACGTCTGAAGCTGCAGAATCTCTCCGTTTCGCAAGATAGGATCACTTCCCTCTATATTTTCCTAGCATCCCCGACTTTTGTGTCGCTCATTCGATTGCATTGGGCAGTGACACTTAATTGTCCTCAACGTACCACCTTCATTAACATGTATCGTTGCATTTTTGCCGTTATTACTACTTGCAACAATAATTTAGTGCTCGCCTTGGGGAACCGAGGGTGACAGAACCTTTGAAGTTTCAATGCTCTTAGGCCTCAGCTTAATATTAGGCAGGACGCCGTCATACGAACGTGATGCGTCGGTATCCGCGGATATAGAAACTAGAACCTCAAATACTTCAGCAAGCCCTGTAACATCGAGGTACGCAGTATGCGTTGGCGCATTTCCATTCCGCATGCTTATGAAGACCGACTCCGCTGATCAAGGATTCCTCTGATACTCTGCACCGCGGCTCCTGGTCAGGCTTCAGCGTATTACTGAAACATCCCATTACTATAGGTTTGTGCCTGTCCGTGACTGTATGGTAGTAAAAGCTATGGCATATAGCTATCAGATAGCGAATTACGACTGACCGTCCAGAACTTCAACGGTTCCCTGAAGAGTCAAGAAATCCGGCAGTGAACAGGAGGTATCGTAGTGGTTGCATGCAGATGGTACCTACGGACCCCTATGTAGAGTGATTACCGTGCAAGGTTGAGGTGGGTATCGCAGATGGCCTGGCTCCTTGGGGATTGAAACCGCCTGAAGGCCTTGTCTCGTGGGAAGCCGAACCTGAGCGTTCCACGCCCCCGCTCTCGTCTTGAATCGTACATAAATTGACGGTAGAAGCGTAAAAATGGCGGAGACGATGTGCGATGGACTCCAGTAGCCTGCAGTTTGACTCTTCCATCAACCAGCTACAGATCATCGATCACGACCCATCCGAATCCTCTTGTTCCGGTTCCTGAATCACGATTCGCCGCGGGGCATTCACGCCGCTTTGCTGTCCCTCCTCCGCTGATACCTTCCCTTTACCTCTCCCTCTCCTTCTTCGTTTCCGTTTTCCCTGATTGGCGGGGGCGCGGACGCCCTCTGCTTCTGCAGGGTTAGTGTTCCCATCTTTATGGCGTATGATCACATTCATGGTCGACTTGGTTCTCTTTCTGAACTCTTCCTTTGGCGTATCCGTATCCTCAACTTTCTCGCCACTCTCGCTCTCACTGTCACTCAGTATCTCATCCACCACCTCCACGGAACCCGTATACACTTCCACCTCGAGGTCATCCTGGGCAAACGGCAAGACTCCTTGCGTAGTCAAGCTCCCGACGAGAACCGCGAGATGCGGTATAGCAGCACCCATCGCAGACAGATGGATTTCACGTGCACCGTCCTGCAAAAAAGCAGACTCGCATCGCCGGATATAAGCAGCAAGCGCGGTTTTGCGCGTGATGCATAGGCATAGTGGTTCATCAGGTGAAGGACGAGTGGATGTCGAGCGTGGCCCAGTCGCAGAACGTCCAATGGGTACCGTTGGATAAGGACGGGGCGGTGCCAGTTTGAGGATACGCGGACGTTTACGTGGGGGTGCTGGGGCTGGGGCTGGGGCTGGGGCGAGTGGAGTGGGCACCGGAACGGATGGACCCATATCAGATGCGCTGGAGGGCGAAGGCGCGTTGGTTTTTGGAGCGTTGGGGATAGCCTTCCGCATCTCTTTCCCCTGCCTCTTGGCGGTAGCCTTTGTCTGAGCACTCTGACTACCCGCCGCGGCAGACGATGTAGGACGCGTCATTGGGACCGGTTTTGCTACTCCCAAGTTATCCTTGACTCGTTTTACACGATTTGAGTCGTCGCTGGACTCTGTGTCCTGTTTCCGCTTGTTCATGACACGTCCCACAGCAAATCTTGTCGGCGCGAGCGTAAACTCATAAGGTGGCGATTGTCACGTGGTTAGTAAGCCCACCCTAAAGCACTCCCCACAGCGGTGCTTGCATTTGCCAGCTCGCATAAGATCGAGATCGGCAAGGTGAGGGCTGCTTTTTTTTCAACCTTCCAACTCTCATCTACAGAACACCAAACGCCAAACCAAGCAGCAAGATTTGTGAGACTGTGAAGGGCATTTTTCCCCTTTGGACGATCCGTCATGAGTCAACAAGACCTCGCAGAGCAGAATATTCAGATGTGGAAAGTCAAAAAGCTCATCAAGAGCTTGGATTCAGCAAGAGGGTATACTTTTCTCCTTTTTTTCGCTGTACAGGTTCACTCATGGCACCCATCAGCGCTGGAACATCAATGATCAGCTTAATCATCCCCCCCAAGGTGAGTAAAGGTGCCCGACCGTTCGATCCGTCCCCCCGCACATGATTGATACAGACTTACTGATCTGAATCCTGCAGGACCAGATCTCTCGCGCGGTTTCGATGTTGACGCAGGAGTATGGTACTGCGTCTAATATCAAGTCTCGTGTGAACAGACTTTCCGTGCTATCTGCCATCACGAGTACGCAACAGCGTCTAAAACTGTACACTCGCGTCCCACCAAATGGGCTTGTCCTCTTCGTTGGGACGATCCTCACCGATGAAGGCAAGGAAAAGAAAGTATCCTTTGATTTCGAACCTCACAAACCCATTAATACGTGCGTACGCTGTCTGATTACCTAAACTGGGATCAGATCATGGACTCTTGCCTGGATCGATACAGATCTCTTTACTTGTGTGACAACAAGTTCCACACAGAGGCACTCTCGGAGCTCCTCGAGTCTGACCAACGTTTCGGATTCATCGTCATGGACGGTAACGGCACTCTCTTCGGGACGCTGGCTGGCAACACGCGTGACGTGATCCATAAATTTACCGTTGACCTGCCCAAGAAACATGGTCGTGGTGGTCAGTCCGCGCTTCGTTTCTCTCGTCTCCGCGACGAAAAACGGCACAACTACGTCCGCAAGGTCGCAGAGCTTGCTGTGCAACACTTCATCACGAACGACAAAGTAAACGTGTCTGGATTGGTTCTCGCTGGAAGTGCAGATTTCAAGACTGAACTGAGTCAGAGTGACATGTTTGATCCGAGATTGGGCTCCAAGATAATCAAGGTGGTGGACGTGAGCTACGGAGGTGAGAACGGCTTCAATCAGGTACGTTCCTTTACTGGTGCCGTGGGTGAGAGCTAAACATCACCGTCAAGGCTATCGAACTGGCTGCAGAGTCACTCTCGAATGTTAAGTTTGTGCAAGAAAAGAAGCTTATCCAAAGATACTTCGATGAAATTAGTCAAGACACGGGCAGGTACTGTTTCGGAGTAGACGATACGCTCAAGTGTCTTGAGCTTGGTGCCGTTGAGACACTGGTCGTATGGGAGAGCTTGGATATAACCCGCTATGTCCTTCGCAATGCTGCAGGAGGTATTTACCTGCTTCCCATTTGCTCTCTGCCCCATCTGACCGCATGCAGAGGAGATCATAATCTACCTGACGAAAG
Organism: Pisolithus tinctorius; assembly: GCA_024663395.1. Taxonomy (NCBI): domain Eukaryota; kingdom Fungi; phylum Basidiomycota; class Agaricomycetes; order Boletales; family Pisolithaceae; genus Pisolithus; species Pisolithus tinctorius. Next base: position 2,667,862 of record JANFAH010000005.1, on the reverse strand, counting down.
AACAAGAGAAAGAACGCGAGAGATTCCTAGACAAATCCACAGGGTTGGAAATGGAAAAAGCCAGTGAACCGATATCGCTCCTTGAATGGTTCACCGAGAAATACAAAGAATTCGGTGCTACACTTGAATTTGTTACGAACCGGTCGCAAGAGGGCGCGCAGTTCGTAAAGGGCTTCGGTGGGATCGGGGGTCTCTTGAGGTACAAGGTCGACATGGCGAACTTGGCCTCTGTCGATGACGATGAGGACGAGTTCCTCTCTGATGACGAGGCTATTTGACGATTTCGTCGGCTCCAATTCGGAGCCCCGTCCTCTTCTAGTAGCACGCAGGGCGGGGCGGAGGGAAAGTGGGGAGAAAGCGGCAGATATGGGGTCGGAGGTGTTGATCAGATGCAACGCCGAGTTGGAATATCTTGCGATGAGGGATGCAGCCATACAAGCGATGCTCTGCTAAACGGCGAGTCTTCGTCTGCATTTTCCTCAAATCTTTTTACTGATGGTCGCGTAGATGATAGGTCTGTAGAATGTGCTATGTAATTGTGTAGTCAAGTGGTATGTAGTCGGTGGGAATAGCTTATGAGTAATCGAACAAACGTGGCACCTGTGACGTCAAAGCAACGAGACAGGGGCAGAACCATTCCACCGGCCCAGTGACAATAGAAATTCCCAGCGCTAGTAACGAAGTTACACGGGGAATCTTAGTCCATTGAATTTTGCTTCTTGCCACTATCATACGCGCAGATAGATTTGTGTCTGAACCTATGGCCGGTGCGTACACAGTGACTCTAGGAACTTGAGTTACTGACATATAACCTGACAGGACGAAAGCGATCTCGAACAGACGACGCTCCTGCCACCGAGAAACGCGAAACGCGGAGCTCGAAAGTGCAAAAGACAGAGGGGGGCAGAGCATCGGGAAAAGGTGGAGCTAAAGGTGCAGCACGTCTCAAAGTGAGGGTTGCCATCTGTCCTTTTCTGCTAAACATGTCCGCTCATTGGTTTTTGGTACTACGACCTCGAATGTTGTATGTCTTGCCACCATACATAGACCGGGCTTACTGCTTCCGCTTTCAAGTCTCGTGCCGCGCCCATTCACCTGGCACTAAGTTTTAATCCGTTCCCAGGGGAAGGTGAAACTGTGGCAGTGGGGGAGGGTGAAGAACAAGCATCCATCTTAACTACAACCACTTTAACAGCGAGCTCATTCTCAACGGGCAGTTTCGGGTGGAAGGGAAGTAAGCGGATCGCAATTCCATTGAAAGCCCCAGGTGAAGGGGGAGAAGCTGAGGAGGATACTGTCCATATTATGTTGACGTAAGGGGTCCTATGGTGCTGTGAGTCAAGAACCTCCGTCGCTAATCCGTCAATTAGGGTCAACGCCACTGTCATTGGCAGCAAGGACGTCAAGGAAAGCGCAGAAGAGGGAGAAGAGGCGAAGGAAGAGGGGGAAGGGACTAAAGAAAATGCGGAGGAAGGGGAGGGGATTAAGGAAGGCGGTGGAGATGACGAAGGAGCGCAAGAAGAGCAAACAAGTACCGAGGCAAAGGCAGAAGGTGCAAAAGCCGCTGCTGAACTGGGGCTGCCTGCAGCAGAAACCACAGGTAATCCGGTTACTGTTGCTCAAGCTTGATTGGCAATGGCGTCAACTGCACGTCGAACAGGTATTCGTATTCTGGTCGAATATCTTGTGAATATCGGGTATTTTATATGTAAACGTATTCTGCAATGTAGCTCTTCACCTGCGCTTTTGTTTTGAAAGTTTCTTTGTGGGTAGAATACATCTTGAACCATGTCAGCTAAATTATCGGTACAGCTACCTTGGTGCTACATGTCAAACTCAAAGTCCGAGTCCGAGTCGTTGCCTTTTGCCGTTGACCCGCGTACGTTTCTTGCTGAACGAGTATTGGTGCTCGTGGCTGCGGAGCGCATGCGAGCGGAGGGGTCGTCGTAGTCGTCGTCATCTGACTCACCGTCCTGTTCGCGGTTGCGACCTCCACGCTCTGGAAGTTCAATGGCTCCGCAGAGTAGAAGAACGGCTTCTAGTTCTATGTGAAGTGTCACTGTGTGCATTGCAGAACAATCAAAAGAAACGCACCTTCTAATCGCCTTTCCCTCTCCGTTCCCCATGCGACAACCTGATTCCTGATCTCACCCTTCCGATATATGATCAACATGGGTATCCGGGAATCTGGGAGATCGGCGATGCACTTGTCGCCCACGATTGAAACGAACTTCGTGCGTGGATAACGGGTTGCAAGGGTGCGAAGGTGTTCAAAAGTGCGATCGCTCCTCGGTATGCTGTAGACGGGTTAGGATGCAATAATGTAAACTTCGCTACGTGCTCACCCGTCCTTGTACAAGAAGCAAACGACGCCGGTCCCTCTACCCTTGTCGTCACCCTCCTCGTCTATCTGGCTAGCCTCCGTGACCTCTCTCGTATAGTCATCTCTTCCAATAGGATAGACCCGTCCAAACCGCGCTCGCTTCTGATCTTTGCGCTCCTCGGCGATGCGCTGTCGCCTGAATGACTCGATAGTGCGATGGAGGTCATCATCAACAACTTCTTCCCCTAGTTCACGCAATTCATCGGGTGTGAGATCGTCAAGGACCTGTTCAAGGGGCGGCGATGAGGGTGGTGAGGGAGTTTCGGGCGTGGTTTCTCTAGGCGGTATGATACCGTGTTTGCGGAGAGCATCGTTGCTGGCAACGGTTTTACGGATGACTTGGGAGCGTACTACCAACTACTTACAATTCTGTGTCTTCGTTTGGGTTTACTGCCATGATCGGGGTCGGTGATGTCAGCGTTTGGGCAGGGCGTTGTAGCGCCACCCACGCTAACACCTAAATCACGAACATGGCACGACCCCAGGTTTTCGTTCTGGCATGTATTGGGCATACAAAGTCCTGTAATCGTGTGTGGCGAGCTCGTGGTGAGCAACCCACATGTCTGACAATGCGTACCGGCATTACTATGTTCTATCCGGGAAATCGAAGGTCCTCAAGCGAAACTTATTCATATGGTCAACGTATGCTCAGTTACATGGAGGTGCGGGTATTCTCCAATTCCTTATCGTGCTAGCTTAGGAGCTATATCCGTCAGGGCTTCATATTTATCCACGCCGTCCCATCACGGTTTCTGCGCTCTATACCTGGATAGGTACTCTTGTATTGAGAGGACCCCGGCCCTTCACGCGGCACTATGTGGAGGTCACCCATTCATCGTTGAATGAGATTTTCAGGTTTGAGGTCGTCCCCGTTGGAGATGACCTTCCCCACACTTCGGACACATTCTTGCGCCCAGGTGATTTGGACATATTCCCTGGTATGCAATCGACAATCGTCGCTCTTTGCTGTATGACTGTGGCTGATATTTTCTGCACCGTAGGGAAAGCCTGTCCGAAACCTTTTGAATTTGGATTCTTAAAGTTATCCTTTTTTGATGAAGAGCAAGTCTACATGAGAGACCCAGATGCGCATTTGGTATGTATGATATATTAAATTGGCACGCTGTCCTGACAAGCCTACGTAGAAAAATGACATGTCTGCCAACTTTGTCGAAGACTTCGTATCTTGAGATCATGGTCGCTATGTGGTCAAAGGTGGGGTACCGATGATAGCCCGCTCATTGTAACTTGGATTCACCCTCCTATAATCGGATCAAAGGTGGGGGTTCCTTGTCTTGACGCTCTGCCTCGCATGTCGACACCAACTTTTGCCCGATAGTTACGACCTTGAGACGAACCAAAAGTTGGGTGAAGACTTGTTCCAACTAAATCGAATGAGCTTACTTTACGGGAAGACGTTGCAGAGTTGTTCAAGCGGAACCTCTTCGGCATTGATGTTGATGTGATTTCCTTTATCTTCATCCTTCTTTTGAACCTGAATATTTCTTCACTTAAGGGTTATTGTATTGTCTTTTTCATCTCATACAACGATTATGTGCCATTGGAACCCCATACGTATCTCGACATTTTTTCTGATGATCCACTGCGGCCTAGTGACGAGTTCTTGCGTGTCCACCTTCAGGGATGCTTGCGATGTCATTTCCCTGGTGTTGATGTTCATGGCGATTTGTGGGATTACAACGTGGACTATTCCCGCGACGAGGTGGGCGTCTTTGGTCATGTCGTCGATCCCAACGACCCCGAATGGCAGACCCCGTTTGAAAAGGAGGTCTAGGAGGTGCTGATCCGCCAACGGTGTGTGCGAAGGTGAGAGTTCCTGGATTCATTTGTTTTGTGCCGTCATGCTCTTCTTTCCGGACATTGACGTGACGCGGCAACTCAGACGAGCGACATCAAATGGGCTGGTTGTGTGGGACTTGTGATGTACATTAGACACTCCACTGATCCAAAATGTACCAGTAATTCTTCGCTTTCTGACCGGTTACTAGTTGAAGTAACCGGTAAGTACGATAGTCGGATCATCGCGCAGTGATGTCACTCCACTTCGGTCACACGGTGTGACGGCGAGAGTAGTCCGTAATATGCACATGCGCTGTTCTCCCATCTGACCACCTCCGTCTGTCGTAGCATCCAAGCTGGTTAGCAAGTGGACCGTCGTCGTAATTATCATCCGTGTTGAACTTGTTCCCCTCAGGCTTGCTCAACACAGATGATCATCACGAAGACGATCAAGTCGCCAACCATCTTGGCTAAATCTCATTCGCTTCCTGGAGTCCCTCATTCCCAAGTCATATTATCGCAGTCCAAGTCTCAGAAACCACAGAAACCACATCAGCCTGCTGCGGATGTCACGACGACGACGACGACGACGACGCCCATGGAGGTGTTCATGCCCCGAAAATATCAGGAAGAAATCTTCATCCGTGCTCAGTCTAGCAACATCATCGCTGCACTTGACACCGGGAGTGGCAAGACCTACATATCCGTTTTACTCATCAAATGGATAGTCCTTCAGCCTCATGCCCGAGGAAAGGTCGTCGTGTTTCTGGTCCCCAAGGTTGCTCTCGTCGAGCAACAAGCTTCATTTATCTCTAGTCAGACCCCACTGCGAGTTCGCAAGTTTCACGGTAGACTCGATTTAGAGCTATCAGATAGGGCAAATTGGAAGGCGGCATTCGAGGGCGCAGACGTAGTAGTTATGACAGGTAAGTGCTAGGTTTCCGAATTCGGACCCGTCCGGGGCCTTTCACCTTCGTGATGGGCATGTGTTGATGCGATGACGCATTTAGCTCAGATATTTCTGAACGTATTGACGCATTCCCACTGGAGTATAGATAAGGTATGTCTTTGCCATATCGTGTCAGCGTTTGATCGTTTCTCTTATCACATATGTTCAGGTTTCGCTCATAATATTTGACGAGTGCCATCACACAAGGAAAAATCATGCATATAATGGCATCATGCGCGAATACTTCCAAGTTGATCCTGCCGAGAGACCCAAGATATTTGGCATGACTGCGTCACCGATATGGAACCCTAAGGATGCCGAAGGGTCCCTTCAAACGCTAGAGAGAAACTTGGATGCCACAGTCATTGCCGTCCGGGAACACGTGTCTGAGTTACTAGAAAACTCCCCGCGGCCGGTCGAGGTGTGTGGTCCAGAGTGTGTGACTCTAATGGCATTGACAATACAACTTGTACTTGCAGCTCATTAAAGAGTACTACCCTCCCCCCGACCACTATTTGTATTTAAATCCCAACCTATGGGACACTCTCAGCTATTTCCGCTCTGACGATGTGGACATTCCCTGGGACAAGCTTCTTATGAAGTACCATGTCACGCGCAACAGCCTGGGCCCCTACTGTGCCGACCTGTTCATATATCACGACCTTCGCCCACGTATAAGCCAGATTTTGTATCAAATTGAGACGTCGTGGAAAGAACAGCTAGGCGATCCGCTCTCCTTGTATGATGATGAAAACTATGGCTTTGCACCTATGGATGTCGACGGTGCGGTAAACATGCCCAAACCTCCCGTTCCGGTTGACCTTGAACAAATCGATGCAATTTTAACTGACTTTCAACCCTGGTTCGATTCTTCCCCGCCCTCACATTCATCCTCGCTCTCGCGTTCATCGTCATCCTCGCCCATCCCCACTTCCACCATTGTGTCTTCCACTCCCATGGCCCCCACCTCTCATCAATTACCAACAGCTCAGTCTACTGTACCCGTAACGGTTCCCCTTGCTTGGTGCTCACCGAAGGTGAAAGCCCTCACGGAGGTGCTTCTCGAGTACCATACGTCCACGTTCCATGGTATTGTCTTTGTCGAGCAACGCCAAGTTGCAGCTTGCCTTGCAAAGATCCTAGGAAATGTGCCAGAATTGCGAGGGAAGATTCGCTGTGCCGAATTGGTGGGTCACGGTGGTGGCCATGGCAGTGGAAGACAGAACGGTGGAAGTGGGGGTGGCAAAGGAAAGGCAGCGGTTTCGGTACGAGCGGATGTGAAGGGTATGGGATTGGCGAGACAGCAAGATACAGTGAGAATGTTTAGAGAGGGGGAACTCAACCTTCGTGTGTTTTTCTCCGCATTGCTGTCAATGGTTTGACTTACGTGCCTCAGTTATCGCTACGTCTGTCGCGGAAGAGGGTCTTGATTTCCCAGTAGGTCTCGGCATGATTTAGTTGTGCGTTGCTGAATTTTGGTCAGGCCTGTGACCTCGTGATTCGCTTCGATCCGCTTCATCATATGGTGGGGTATGTCCAGTCGCGCGGACGTGCCCGCACCAAATCTTCTAGTTTCGTTATCATGGTCCAAGCCGGGCACACGGCGCACCTGAGTCGTTACACCATGTTCCAGTCCTCTGAGCCGGAGCTTAAGCGTGTCTACCAGACGCGCGAGGGCCCCACACGGCCCACTTCTCCTGGCATGTCCTCCGATTCTGAAGAGGGCGAGCTGGAGGAAGACGACCCCGAAGACCTTGCAGTCCGCGAGCGTTACATCGTTCCATCCACTGGAGCAGTGCTCACGTACGGGAGTGCGATAGGCCTCATTAACTACCTCTGCTCGTTGATCCCACATGACGCCTACACACCGCCACCAACACCGAAGTACTCAGGCGACTACGCGGCTGTGCTGGAACTTCCCGCGAGCCTTCCGCTACCTATTGACAAGTTGGTCTACCGCGGACCACCGAGACACTCAAAGCGGGAGGCGAAGCGTGCTGTAGCCTTCTTGGCTGTCAAGACATTGCACAAGCTAGACGTTTTTGATGATTATTTGCTGCCGATCACGGGGTCGAAGGGACGGAGTGAGCACGATGCAGACGGACGGAGGCTGGTGGACGTGTCAAGTATTCCGGAGGTTTTGGATGTTCAAGTGCGAGATCCGTGGACGCTGGGACCGCGTCTACGCATGCATGTCATCACGATCGATGGCATTGACTGTGCAGGACTGGTGACCGGCACGGAGTTGCCAGCGCTCGAACTGATGAGTGAAGGTCATACAATTTCGTTGCGATGCACGGATGAGCTTGTTTTCGATGCGGACGAAGAGTTGGAGAAATTACGCATGCTTGAAGACTATACCAAAGCCGGGCTCTGGTTTTGTGTCACAGGTCGTCCTATCACATTGCCGATAACTTGCTTCGTTGTTCCACTCACAGAACATAATTGTATTGACTTCGAAGCTATGCAGCGCGTCATCGATGAACCCTATGGCACGTATGACTGGACGAGTGTCACCGAGGCTGACTATGACCGTCTGATGGTAATGAACTGTAACCAGTACGGTCGAGCTTTGATATTGCACAACATCCGAAAAGATCTCACTGCACGTTCTGTTCCTCCTCCCGGTTCGCGCGAAGCGACACATGCAACTTATGAGGACTATTTTATGGAGCGTTGGACGCGCAAGACACGCGAAGCATTCGTCCCCACTGACTGTCCCCTGATCGAGGTCCTAAGTGTCCCACGACGTCCGTCGGGTTTATACCGCCCTATGGGTCGACTGCTGGATGTGGATGCTTTCAGGACGCAGACTGTGCCTATCGGCTCTATCGTCCCCCAAGGCGCATGTAGACGGATGCATTTCTCAGACAGGGTGTATCGGGCGTTTCTCTTCCTTCCGCGCATATGTAGGCGTGCGACGGATCTCTACCGTGCCCGCGAGGCTCGCTTCCAACTTGGCCTTCCCCCCATCACCGACGATCTCCTCATTGAAGGCACCGCCCTGCCGACGACGAATGCGAAGTGGAACAATCAGCGTCTGGAAACGTTGGGCGATTCGGTACTGAAGCTTGTCACTACGGTGCATGTCATGAACAAGTATCCGCACCGCCACGAAGGCCAGCTCTCGCAGTTGCGACAGAGCAGCGTATCCAACAGGACCCTCCTTGCGCGTGCCACAGAGATTGGCCTTGAGCGGTTCCTGACTTCAGAGGGACACAACGTACATATATGGCGATACACGATCCCCGAAGGAGAGGACGTGCTGACGCAGATGTTAAATTCGTGCCATGCCGTGCAGAGGTCCTTCGCCCGACGTAGTTTACAGGACTGTATGGAGGCTACCCTCGGTGCTGCGTTTTTGACGGGAGGGATTGAGATGGCCTTGCGTGCTGGTGATGCCCTTGGGGTGTCGATAGGTAACGCGATCCCGTGGGGTTTAAGGTTCTCGCGTCCACCGGAATCGTCACCTGTGCCGCCTCTCTTCTCGGAACTGCAGGTCGTGATGGGATACGAATTCCACAGGGGTGAGCTGCTCGTTGAGGCGGTTACGCACCCATCCTTTGCTACGTCTTCTGGAGCGTCATATCAGCGCATGGAATTCCTCGGAGATGGTGAGTCTAGAGCCATATTTTCCGGACCTAGTCCTTACGAGTTGTCGCAAACGTAGCTGTGATTGACCTTGTGGTGATGCGCCACCTATTTCAAAAGTTCCCGGAAGCAACATCCGGCCAATTATCTGCTGCGAGATCTCGTGCTGTCTGTGGCCCTACGCTGGCGTCCATCGCAGTTAAACGTCTCGGGCTGCACAAGCATTTGCTAATTAACAATGCTGAACTCAGCACGGCGATAAACCGACATGTGCCACTTCTCGAGACGCTTATGCCAGAGGACGTAATCGTGAAAGGATGGAAGTACGATCCGCCGAAGGCGCTAAGCGATGTGCTGGAAAGTTTGATTGGCGCAGTGCTGATTGACAGTGCTTATAACTTTGAGCGGACGGCTGCAGTTGTCGAGGTGGTGATGAGCGACATATTAGACGTGCTTACCACGAATCTCCCCCGTGACCCTGTTTCAGAGCTCATGGTGTGGGCTGCCACTGCAGGGTGTAAACGGATTGCCTTCCAGTAAGTGTTATGATTCTGACTCTGAACTTCCTTATCTGACGTTTTATCCTTACATTACAGGAAAAGTCAAAGCAATATGGAGTTGCGACGTAATGATAGTATCTCCGTGGTCGTGCATGACGTTGTGGTGGTCGGACCCGTCACTGCTACCAATCTCTCGCTTTCGAAAGGACTCGCCGCAGAACGTGCACGTAACTTGCTGAGCGACCCCAATTTCGAGATGAATCTTGCTCGCCTGTGTGATTGCGTCAAGGCAATTCCGGAACGACCTAGTCAGGCTGAAGATCCCATGGAGTCGGCCGTTGAGGAAACGCCGCCCAGCCTCTCAGACGAGACCGAAGAAGGTTTCGCAACACTAGCTAAACGAAAGTTAGATGAGAACTTCGCTCCAAATGAGAGCGAGGACGTTGACGTCGAGGATGCCGAGGATGCCGAAGACGCGGATGAAGCAGGAAGCGAACGTGGGGAGGATGCGATGGAAGAATGACGAGTTACTATGTATTGAATGGACGTGCCGTAGGGAACTGAAGTCCCGGGGCTTGAAGATGGTGGTGCCACTGTTGGCAGTCTTTTACATCGCCGTGAAACATTGTCGAAGGCCACTTTCAACGATTATTTGCCTGCTCTTGCACACGGTGATACCGTGTTGTTATTTGTACTTCGCTGTGATAGCATGTTTTAAAATGTCCTGTCTTCAACATCAATGATATGCCAATCTAGTGTTAAACCCGCCATATAAATTTCATACGAGACATGATAATATCCAAAACCACACCAACAGAACGTTGGTCCAGCATGGTTCTCGATGAAGAGTGCTATCTAAGCACCTAGCAAGCGAACGGACGACAAAGACGATGAAATCATAAATAAATGACATCAAATCGTTGTAAGCTGAAGTCATTTACAAATCAAATTTCAAAAGAAGTTGGAAATTATGGTCGCCCGGCTTTTGGTCCGGTAAGATCTTGCGCGACACAGACCAGGATCCGCGTCCTGGAATGTGACTCACTGGTTGGAATTGGAAACCGGAAAAGCATACTCCATATAAAACGGATTTGTTTGCACAGAAATACGTACGTTCATCATGCATCATGTCTGGCAGTGACAATGTATACCAACCTTACCATGTTCTATCCAAGAGATCAACTGCCCTCAAGCGAAACTTATTCGTATGGTCAACGTATGGTCAGTTACATGGAGGTGCGTGCCGTCTCTAATTTCTTATCGCACTAACTTAGGAGCTATGTTCATCAGGACTTCACGTCGACCCACGCCGTCCAATCCCGGTTTCTGCACTCTACCGCTGGATCGACACTTTATCGCTGGATGGGCCCAGGCCCTTCACGCTGCGCTATGTGGAGGTCACCCATTCATCATTGAATGAGCCTTTTGGGTATGACGTCTTCCCCGTTGGAGACGACCTTCCTCGCACTTTGGACGCACCCTTACACCCAGGTGACTTGGCCATGTTCTCTGGTGTGTAACCGACAGTCGTCGTTCTTTGCTATGACTGTGGCTGATATTTTCTACACCGTAGGAGAAGTCTCTCCAAAAGCTTTTCGATTCGATTACTTAAAGTTAACCTTTTTTGAGGAAGAACAAGTCTACATGGACGATCCAGAGGCGCGTCCAGTATGTACATATGATGTGTTGAATTGGCATGCTGTCCTGACCAGCCTACGTAGAAAAATGACATGTCTGCCAACTTTGTCGAAGAGGTCATATCTCGAGATCACGGTCGCTGTGTGGTCACGGGCGCGGGTGCCGATAATGGCCCACTCAATGTAACTTGGATTTACCCTCCTATAGTTGGATCAGAGGTGGGGTTCCTGGTCCTGACAATTTGCTTCACGTGTTGACACCAACTTTAGCCCGATTGTTACGAGCCCGAGATAGGCCAACAGTTTACTGATGACCTGGAGCAGTATCTAACCATATCGAATGCGCTTACTTTACGGGAAGGCATTGCAGAGTTGTTCAGGCAGAACTTCTTGGGCATTGATGTTGATGTGATTACCTTCATTTTCCTCTTGATTTGATTCTGAAGATATCTTCACTTAAGGATAACTATCGTATCGTCTTTTTCGTCCCATACGATGAATACGCGCCATTTGACCCCCGTACTTATCTCGACATTTCCTCCGATGATCCACTGCGGCCTAGCGACATGTTCTTACGTACCCATTTTGAGCGATGCCTGCTCTGTCATTTTCCGGGTGGCGATGTTCGTAGCGACTTTTGGGATTATGACCTGAACGATTTTTGCGAGCAGATGGGTGTGTTTGATAATGACGTCGATCCCAACGACCCCGAATGGCAGACCACGTTTGGCAAGGAGGTCTGGGGGATGCTGATCCGCCAAGAGCTGCAGCGAAAGTAAGAGTTCCTGGGTTTATTTGTTTTTGACAAAGCATCATTTCTTGTTTTTAGGCTTTCTAGACAGCATAGAACATGTGACGTCGATCCAGTCGAGTGAACTGGATTTCCATGTCCGTGCCAAAATGCATCGGTAATGTTTGACATCTCTTTTAAGCGGTTCTCTGGCTCGGAATCTATGCTGCTCGTTTTCCATTTTGCTTTTTGTCTGGTTATATGTGTTTACCGTACATAAATACTGGTAATCGTCATGAATGATTGTTGAAGGCTGTTTCCAATGCTGGTTCTGCGCGATGGTACTGTTTCCTACTGCAAGTATAGCTGTTGTACGCTGTTCGAGCCTCGGGTCGCCGCTGTACCGAGAGGTCCGCGTAAGGAGGGTCCATGTCACCATGGCATCTCTACAGCGGCATTTCTGTGGTATGGCACGCGTGTATACTCCACTCTGACACTGGGCACATACCATCTACCTTCCCATTCGTTTATCGACAATTGGGGGAGTGTTTCTTGCCAAAATCCAAACGTCAAATGAAATGAACGACAACTTCAAGTTGGTAGCGCCCTCCGTGGATTGCGGTCCCCATCGGCCGGTTGAATCGCGTCACCATGTGTCGAGTCGGTCGAAAACTGGGGACGGACCAATCCCAATATGTAGACGTTGTATAAGCTGGGCCGCAGGTACGGTGTGAGTTCTGGTGGACGTGCAGACGCACAGATCGGCTCGTACTCGGATTCCTAGTGACCGAACATATCAAACAGCGTAGGTGGCGGTTGTCTGTATTATACTGTACACCTATGAATGATAACAATGCGCACATGAAAGAGACTTTTGAGTTCAAATCTAGGTACCTTCGTTGTGAGGAACAGGAAGAGATTGAGAGTGCTGCGGTATTACAGAGCGGCGGGCTAAGTAGCATAGCCACCGGTGTATAGCTTGCTGAAAGTTCTCGGAGACGGACGACGCGAGGGACGAAACAAGCCCATCTCGTACGACCGGGATGCTTCTTATGCCAACGAAAGAGGATGGGAGGCTAAGTGCCCCCTCAAATACCGCCCTCTTCTGCATGCTGGGCCTTTGTCGAGGTTGTGACGGAATCATCCCAATTAATTACATCAACAACCCCGCACCCTCATCACCAACAGGGCCCATCAATAATTTTTCATCATCTACTGGAGATGATACAGGGCTGGCCAGCTGGGGGAAAAGAGGAGCCAGGTTAATCAGATGAATCATATTTGCTACGCGATTCTGCGTGAACTGAAGATCCACAGTGACAATGTCTCGAAGTTCCAGCTTCTCTCCGTCGCATGGAGGTGTAATGATCGCCGCGAGGGTCATGGTCGAATCAAAACAATAGAGACTACACAGGAGTGGTCAGATAAATACATAGCTGAATGTGTAGACCGCCTACCAAGCACATAAGGAACGGGCTGATATTTCCATTAGACCTTTTCGATCGGTTTCCTCTGAAGGTCTCCTCTCTCGTATGTTCCCATTTCCTTGCCCCGAAAAGGGCGTACATAGTTGATGATGAAGGCACAGTTGGGGATCGTCTTTTGCTTCGCCGTTTCACGGTCGTTACGGATCGTTAGGCCGCTCAGTTGCATAATCTCGAGGAGGTGGCGAATATTCCTGTCCAAGTGGGGAACGAAACCGTACGTCGTACCTCTTTCGGGCACACGTGTCCCAACCATATCATAAACAGTTTGTGAGAATGGGGTTCCCCAATTGTGAATAGCATGCTGACATCATCCCTGCTGTACGAGTCCTGGCAGATGGGGACTAGATACACGCGCTGTGTAATCGGGATTTTCTGCGGGGTATTTAGCGGCCCCCGGACCGGTTTACAGGGCTCTTCGCCGGAGGAACATCCGTTCCAGATCGCTTAGCCTTCCAGGTGCTGTCAACGTGGACGCTGTCAACCATGACTCTAACACCGATAGTTGGGTGTCGCTGCGTAAGGGAGAAACCTTGATGTTGAAAAACTGCGTGTGGATCGTCCCGAGCTCATTCCCCACACTGCCAAGCGATTTATGAGGCCAATCGCAGACAGGATACACAAAGTGAATAAAGGTTAGCAGTGGAAAGCATTGGGAATGCGAATTTACGCGCCCTGCAGGCGTTGACCCCGACTAGAGGTAAATGCTAGCCGCAGATGCGCGATCAAGCAGCGTCCAGGACGTCCATGCTTGGCTTGTGCTGGCGATGTCTTCGGTGACTTCCGTACCAAGGATCTCGTACGTCCCGCACATCTTCTCCTGAAGTAAAAGGTAGGCGATTTTAGGCATGGTGTTGGTAATACAGCCCTCTGAGGGGATCGTCCGTTGGGGCATGGGCTTCTTCTCGGCTAGCATAAGTACTTTGTCCTACACAAATAACACAAATAAAGCCAAATACTTGCTCGGGTCGCCGTCGCGTCTCTAAAGACACCAAGCGCAGCACTGTTGTGGACTCAGACCGTCTTTTATAACCTCTGACGCCCTACTCTACTATTCTAACTCACGAAATGGGGGATGATTATCCTTCCATGTTCCGTGCGTATCCAGACTATAGTTAGGTTACTCATTTCTAACCAGTTACGGTAGGTTCGGAACCCATGAGCTTGGTGCAGCTCTATATTCCAACGGAAGTAGCCCATGACACGGTCACCGAATTGGGAGAACTCGGTAACGTTCAATTTAAGGATGTTCGTGTAGCTGTTATTGTCTGGATAGTTTTCCTTACATTGCGTTGCAGCTGAACCCCAACGTCAATCCTTTCCAACGTTCGTTTGTTGGTGAAATCCGGAGGTTCGAAGACATGGCGCGGAAGACCCGTTTCTTTACCAGCCAAATTGAGAAAGAAAAGGATCCAATTCCGATTCGTCCCTTGTCTGATTCGGCACCTCTCATCACTGTTGGACCTCGTGCTGCCCGTACCATTGACGAACTCGATGACGTGCTGGGAGAGCATGAAGCTCGACTGGTACAAATGAACGAGAGTTACAAGACACTGAACGAGCGCACAAAGGAACTTACTGAGGCACGGTACGTTCTACGGGAGACCGCGGTTTTCTTTGACAAGGTAGGTAATACTAGCAGTAGACATAGAGGCTATACTCATACGCTCGACAGGCAGAAACCCAGCAAACCGAAGTCCGATCATCCTTCGACGACAGTTCCGCTCCCTTGCTTCAATATGATGACCGTGAAACGCAACATTCATCTGCGTCACAATTCGAGTTGGAGTGAGTTGTATCCTCGAAGAAACTCGTCCACGTCTTTACCAACTGGTTGTAGGTTCGTTGCAGGAACCATAGAAAGATCGCACATTCCGACTTTGGAACGTGTTCTTTGGCGTCTTCTGAGAGGCAATCTCTACATGAACCATACCGACATTGCGGAACCTTTTGTCGACCCCGTTACTAGTGTGGAGACGCGTAAGAACGTGTTCATCATTTTCGCTCACGGTGAAGCTATTCTTGCAAAAATTCGCAAAGTGGCGGAATCCATGGGCGCAACTTTGTATCCCATAGACGCGAACGCTGACAAGCGTGCTGATTCGCTTCGCGAAGTTACAGCTCGTTTGGAGGATCTCCAGACTGTCCTGTACCACACTGGTCTCACTAGACGAAATGAGTTGGTTACAATCGGCGAGAATCTTTCTCGATGGCAGGATGTCGTCCGCAAGGAAAAGGCCATCTATGAAACGATGAACCTCTTCAACTACGACGTCAGAAGGAAGACGCTCGTTGCTGAAGGGTGGTGCCCCACTCGGGATCTTATAGTCATACAGACAGCCCTCAGGCGCGCGACGGTAATATATCATTCACACCTGCTTTTGCGGCGAACTTAATCTCCAGATAGGAAGAGTCAGGGACGAATGTTGTGCCCATACTGCATGAGCTTCCTACCCACAAGACACCGCCGACCTTCGTAAGGACGAACAAATTCACGGAAGGCTTCCAGGCGATCATGGATAGTTATGGTATTGCGACCTATCAAGAAGTCAACCCTGGTTTATTCGCTATCATTACGTTCCCTTTCCTCTTCGCTGTCATGTTCGGCGACATTGGTCACGGTCTCATTATCTTGTTTGCCTCCCTGTACATGATCGCAAATGAAAGGAAATGGGCAAGAGCCAACCTTGGAGAGGTAAGTACACTATTTTCGCATTTTGGGGTTCACTCAAGGCTAATGCATGGCTAGATCACCGCGATGTTTTTCTCGTAAGCCGTAGTGCATTCGTTAGAAGTCTTCGCTTACGCTTTTGCAGCGGGCGATACATTATCCTCCTCATGGGCCTATTTTCCCTGTATACCGGCCTCATTTATAATGACCTGTTCTCCCGGACCCTTCACATCTGGCGTTCTGGGTGGGACTTCGTGAATATGAATGGGATCGAGGTTGGAGTCCCCACTGGCCGTGTCTACCCGTTTGGCCTAGATCCTGCCTGGCGTTCGGCTGACAACGGCTTGGTATTTGCGAACTCCTACAAAATGAAAATGTCCGTTGTCTTAGGGGTCATACACGTGCGTCTATCCTTTGCCTTCTTCACATCAGTAAGCTAATCATATCATCCAGATGACATTTGCCTTGTGCTTGCAGCTCCCTAATCATATCAGATTCAAACGGCCGTTGGATATTTACACTAACTTCATCCCGCAGATGGTATTCCTTCAGTCGATCTTTGGCTATCTTGTCGTGTGTATTCTTTACAAGTGGTCGATTGACTGGACAACGCGATCGACGGAACCCCCTTCGTTGCTCAACATGTTGATCGCCATGCTTTTGTCGCCTGGGAGGATTGATCCCACTACGCAGCTATACGCTGGGCAGGGTTTCGTTCAAGTGGTCTTGGTTCTACTCGCCGTTGTCTGCGTCCCATGGATGTTGTGTGCAAAGCCGTATTTCGAGTGGAAGGAAATGAAAAAGATCCAGGGCCAAGGGTATGTAGGGCTGGATCATCATGATGGGCTTCGCCATAGCACCGATGAGGGTTTGGAAATCGAGGAAGAAGGCAACGGACGGGCCGCAATTGAGCAAATGGAAGAGGAACACGTGAGTGATATTATTTTTGATAGTGATAGTGAAGTGGATCGTCGATGTTGTTTGACAGGAACAGCACGATTTTGGCGACATCGTTGTCCACCAGGTTATTCACACTATCGAGTTCTGTCTGGGGTGTATATCTCACACGGCCTCATACCTTCGGTTGTGGGCCCTGTCATTGGCTCATGCTCAACTATCTGAGGTACTGTGGTCGATGACATTAGAGGGTTTCCTGGGCATGCCTGGCATCACGGGAATCATCGCACTTGCGCTGATAGGCTCGCTGTGGTTTGGGGCCACGGTGTTTATATTGTGTATAATGGAGGTAGGTGTTTGGTGGGATCGTGCGTGCGGTGCGGAGCTGACTGTCATTCTGTCCAAATCAGGGGCTCTCGGCATTTTTGCATGCTCTCCGATTACACTGGGTCGAAGCGAACAGCAAGCATTACCAAGGGGAGGGTTATGTACGTATCCCAACAATGATGATCTGAACGTGTGTAGCGCATGCTGATCCGGGGTTCTCCACTTTCACAGCCTTTCATGCCGTTGAGTTTTGCGAAGCTGGATGAGAAGGATTGAAATTTCGACTTATCCTCCTAGCAGTGTGTCCTTTGTTGTAGAGGTGATACCAAACAATATCATCTTTTTCGCTGTGAATACAACTACGGGGGGTAACGACAAAGAGTCACCATTTTTCGTACTACACAGCAAGGGGCCTGTGCTGCATTTGGGGGTCTGGGCTTTTGTTTTTTTTTGTGACACAGGATGGCACCGGATCTGATCGCCATATCTGGGTTATATTTAAAGCTCCGCCCATACCACTCCATATAGATACAAATCTCGTGTCCTCCTTTTTTTTCTCCCTCAGACCCCCCTCTCAGTTCCTTTTTTTTTCCCCTTTGTTCTTCATAGAGGTCAGTCCCTTCTTCCCTCCGTTGTCCCCATACTGAGCTCTCTTCGCGTAGGCATTTCAGCCATTCCATAGACTTAGTGTTCTTTGAACCTTTTTGCCAGGTCTTCGTTTGCTTAGTCGCTCTTAGAAGAAAATCCAAGCTTGAGTTCTATACTGTCTACTGTTAGCTCGTTTCTCCTCCTTTTGTAGTCTTCTCCCTCATCTTCCTTCAGATAAAAATGCCAGCTGTCACTGCTAGTTCTGCTGTCCCCGCAACCCCTGCTGCTCTCAAGGGCTCCGTTGAGGGTGTCGACGTCGCATCTCTCTTTGCCGCTGACAAGGCTAGTCGCCTCGCAGCCTCCAAGACTTTGGCTTCTGCGGTCCAAAATTATGGCCCGGCTGGCCTTACAGCGGTCGGATTCGCCGAAGCCGCCGTCAAGGCGCTTGCTGACAAAAAATCTCCTGCTGCGCGCGAGGGCGCTGCCCAGGCCGTAACTGCTCTCGCAGAAGCCGGTGCGACTAAGGCTCTTGAGCCCATTTTCATAGATTCTGGTCTCTACGATGCTCTTATTGAGGCATTTGCCGACAAAATCCCTGCCGCTCGCAATGCAGCTGTTGAGGCTGTTCGTCAGTTTGCTGCTACTATGAACCCATGGGCGACTGCTCTTCTTCTCCCCGCCCTCCTCCACCAGATTAAGACGGCTGGAAAGTGGCAAATCAAAACTGGTGCGCTCGTCGTACTCAACCAGCTCGTTGCCAGTGCCCCTTTGCAGACTGCTCGGCTCATGCCCGACATTATTCCCGTCCTCTCGGAGGCTATTTGGGACACCAAGGCTGACGTGAAGAAGGCTGCCCGCGATTCGCTTACCAAGGCCTGTGTATTAATTTCCAACAAGGATATCGAACGGTTTATTCCGGCACTTATCAACTCCCTAATCAACCCAGTCGAAGAGGTCCCTAATACCATTCAGCTTCTTTCGGCTACTACGTTCGTTTCTGAAGTAGACTCTGCTACGCTTTCCTTGATGGTTCCGCTTTTGTCACGTGGTATCAACGAGAAGCTTACTGCTACGAAACGCAAGGTTGCTGTGTAAGTGCATTTGTCGTCATCCGTCAATTGCGTCACTGATGGATATATTTTTAGTATTGTTGACAACATGTCTAAGTTGGTCGACTCCCACATCACGGTCCGACCTTTCTTGCCTAAGCTGCTACCCGGTCTCATCAAGATCGAGTCATCCATTGGTGACCCTGAGGCTCGTGGAGTCGTTGGCAAAGCCATCGCGACCCTCCGTCAAATTGGGCAGGTCCCTGAAGGCAGCGACGGCACTGATCTGCCACCTCTGAAGTTTGCCGAAGCATCTCAGATGACGTCGGGCCTTACCTCCGTCTATAAGAAGGCAGGCGCCACTCCCCCTTCGTCCGCTGATGTGAACGTCGTGTACGTCTCGCGTCTGGCGGCCAACCTTGTCAATGCGAAGAACTTTGACGTCGCTGAGTGGGAGAGCCTCGCACCTTTCCTTGGTTTTGCTGCCTCCACTCCTGATCCTGCGGGTATTACGCGCGATTGGGTTGTTCGCTCGGCCACTGAAGGTGACGATGATGATGACGTACCGGAGGATGAGGAAGAGGGTGAAGACCTGTGCAATTGCCAGTTCTCCCTTGCTTACGGCGCTAAGATCCTCTTGAACACGGCTACCCTTCGTCTTAAGCGCGGTCACCGTTATGGTCTTTGCGGTAAGAACGGTACCGGCAAGTCCACCCTCATGCGTGCCATCCACAATGGCCAGGTCGAGGGCTTCCCGTCCCCAGATGAGGTTCGCACCTTCTACGTTGAGCACGATATCGATGGCAGCGATGCGGATACCTCTGTTCTCCAATTTATCGTCTCCGACAAGCGCATCCAAGCTACTGAGACCGAGGTTGTTGAGACTCTCGCTTCCGTCGGTTTCAGTGACGAGCGCCAGAAACAATCCATTGGAAGCTTGTCTGGTGGTTGGAAGATGAAGCTCGCCCTTGCCCGCGCCATGCTCTTCAAGGCTGATATCCTCCTCCTCGATGAGCCTACTAACCACTTGGATGTTATCAACGTTGCCTGGCTGGAGAACTATCTCGTCTCGCTCAAGACCTGTACATCCAGTATGTGTCTGCTCTACTTACCGATTCTTTATTCTTATCTCTGTTAGTTATCGTGTCTCACGATTCTGGCTTCCTCAACAACACAATCACCGATGTTCTCCACCTCAACCGATTCAAGATCAAGAGGTACCGCGGTACTCTGGAGAACTTCGTTAAGCAAGTACCAGAGGCCAAGTCTTACTACACTCTTGAGGCCGCTGAGGATTACAAGTTCAAGCTCCCCGACCCACCTCTTCTCGATGGTGTCAAGACCAAGGAAAAGTCTCTGTTGAAGATGCGCAAAGTTGGATTCCAATACCCTACATCGAACGTCCAGCAGCTGTACGATATCACTCTGCAAGTTTCCCTTTCTTCTCGGGTCGCCGTCTTGGGGCCTAACGGTTCCGGAAAATCGACACTCGTCAAATTGCTCATTGGTGACACTGAGCCGAACAAGGGCGGCGAGATTTGGAAGCACCCGAACTTGGTCATCGGTTACGTTGCGCAGCATGCATTCCACCACATTGATAACCATCTCGATAAGACTGCCCTGGAGTACATGCTCTGGCGTTACCAGACGGGTGAAGATTTGGAGGAGATGACCAAGGCTAGCCGTCAGATTACCGAAGCCGAGGTGCAGAAGATGAAGGATGGCTCGCTCTACATTCACGAGGGCCAAAAGAGGATTATCGATGAGATTACTTCTCGCAAAAAGCTGAAGCAATCATATGAATACGAGGTATCTTTCAAGGGTCTTTCGTCGACCGAGAACCTTTGGATTCCTCGTGACGAACTCGTTAAGCGTGGTTTCGAGAAGGTAAACTAGCTCAGTTCTCTCATGTTGCAGCGAAGGCTGACCAAGATTTGCCGCTATCCAGAAAGTTCTCGAGGTTGATACTCGTGAGGCTCAGCGCCTTGGTCTGCTGCGACCCCTCGTCCGTCGTGAGATCGAGAAGCACTTTGCTGACTTCGGTCTTGAGCCCGAGTTCGTTTCCCACAATTCTATGCGAGGTCTGTCGGGTGGTCAGAAGGTTAAAATCGTCCTTGGTGCTGCTACATGGCGTCGTCCTCACATCATTTGCTTGGACGAGCCTACTAGTAAGTTTGACATTCGGTTGTTTGCCATGGTATGAAGTAACCTCTACTTTTTTAGACTATCTCGACCGTGAATCACTTGCCGCCCTTATTGCGGCATTGAAGGTCTTTGAGGGAGGTGTGCTTATTATTACACACAACAGGGACTTCTCCGAATCCCTCTGTACCGAGTACGTGTTCCCCTTATGGAAAGGAAGCACCCTTCTCATGTGGCTTTGTTAGGGTGTGGGCTATGCGTGACGGCCACCTCGAGGCGTCCGGTCACAACTGGGTTGAGGGACAGGGCTCAGGTCCTCGTATTGACAAGAAAGACGGAGAAGAGGATGTGCAATACGACGCAATGGGTAACAAGATTGATGTCAAGAAGACCAAGAAGCTGACGTCTTCGGAATTGCGCAAGAAGAAGAAGGATCGCATGGCTCGCAGGAAACGGGGTGAGGAAGTGTTCAGCGACGAGGATGAATGAGCTCTTGAGCCCCGCTTCTACTCCCCACACTTCCCTGTTGTATTTTTCCATGTTTTCCTACCGGCGTGCAGTGTAATTGGTCGACTTGTTTTCACACATACCTTGTTGTTGCCTAATATTTCTATCTAATTGGAACTTGAATTCACGATTTCTCATGACAACGGCATCACAGCCAGCTGGTGAACTAATATTACAGTAATGTCCGGTTGCGCGGCACACGGGAAATGAAATTTGCCGTTTCATTTCGGCGTAAGGCGAACAAATTGCAACCTGCTGCCAAATCGGGCTTATATAGTGGGATTCCTGGGTCAGCTTGGCGTTGGTTTGTTGGCAGTGCGGTGAATTTGCACGTCGACGCAAATACTGCGCTTCCTTGAACGCCTCTTTCTTTACGACCATATACGAAATGCCCATCCTTGATGACGAGCACTATTTGTATTCCAGAGATGCCGCCTCAGACCTCACCCCAAACGCAACTCAAAAGGTGACGTTGATCGTAGCAGGATGTTATGTTGTTGCAATTGCCATTCTTTGGTATGTATCTTCCTATTCCTCATTTCTCCGAGTTTGATTGGTCCGGGTTGTTAGGCATGTACCGTATCTTAGTTGGATAAGTACGTATGAGGTTTGCGGTGGGGAAGACGTAGTAACTGATATGTTCGCCACACCTCACAGTTTATCCTTTCAAGTACGTTGCCCTGAGATTCACATTCCTGGTCCTAGCGAAATGACGAGTTTTATAGACTGCTCACTGTCGGTTTTCACGAAGTAAGCAACTCCCTGCATTGCATCTCGAATGTGGCTGGGTTAACGGATGGATACCCGTTAGATGAGTCACGCGATCGCAGGAATGTTGACTTGTGCCACTATCCACTCGATAGAATTAGACCGTTAGTGGCCTTGTTAGCAACCTCATTTCAATATTGCTAATACAGCGTTTATAGCTGATGAAGGAGGCGAGACTCGAATGTCTGGCGGTATACCGTGGATCAGTCTTCCGGCAGGATACCTCGGCTCCTCTTTCATTGGAGCGTGCCTCATCGCCTGCGGATTCGATACCAACGCCAGTAAAGTTGCCTCTCTCGCACTTGCTGTCTTTTTCCTGTTCACGCTTTGGTGGGCGAGGAAAAATTGGCTGTGAGTGGCCACCTCACGGTGAGGTGGCGTCCCGCCTTTTGATATTCCGTCCATAGATCATGGGTCTTGATTCTTGGCATGTCGGGCTTGATCGTCATGTTTTGGTTTATTGAGGGTGGTGTAGCCCTGCGGTATTTTGTGGGGTTTTACCTCTTTTCGGCTCCGAGCAACACTCATAACCTGTTTCCCAGGTCTTGTTTATAGGCGTGATGTCAGATCTGTATGTGATTTGGGATGTAATTGGTATGTCAGCTTCGATGCTGCTGTCGATATGAAGCATTAAGTTGGTACGTTGCAGACGATACCATCGAACGCAAGGTAAACAACTCTGATGCATCCGCGTTTGCACGGATTTGTGGATGCTTCCCATCTCAAGGTACGTGTTTCCATATTTCTGCGGGCCCATTGCTCATCTTGACCGACTGTTATGCCACAGTTTGGGGTGTCATTTGGTTGATCATAGCGATCATCTTTTTCGCTGCTGGCGTACTAGTCGGCATCGTCGCATTCAAGGTTGGTAAACTGATTGCGTAGGTTAACATGGCTGCTCACTGCTTCACAGGAGTCAGAAGCTCAACAACAATCAGACGCATCCCATTTCCTTCCCGTCCCGGGCTCCAGCGGCGCCGTTCTCGGTGCACCCATTCCGACGTTCCTTCTTATAACCGTAACAACATTTGTTTGGAACATTCTTGCGTGACGCTACCCCATCAATGTTTGTATACCAGGAACGAATGTCGTCTTTTTCTGAGAAAGGTTGGACCGTTGTCGATGATCATGATTTTTGATGATGCGATGATATCCTGCTAGAGCAGCTAGATGAAATATATCCCTATGTCGTATGTATGTAACACTGCCCCTCTTGTCTCGAAATATTCAGCAACAATTTGTTGTCTTTTACTCGTTTTTGGCTGGAGATCCTCCTCAGTCTGGTTAATAAGGCGACTCAGGCGCTTGCGGAGGCACCTCGCTAGCAAGAACTTCGCAATAAAAACCGTTTATCAAACCGTATACATTGCCCCTAACTACTTGGTTCCCCACGCCCTGCTGGTACCCACTTCATGCTGCTGGACTGACTTATAGCTATGCATGGACGACGGGACAGTGTCCACTGAATTATGAACAAGATAATAGTAGCATAGACTCGTAACTTTTTCGAGTCGCCACAATGGTACACAAGAGATTATAATACCTCACACTCGTCATTCAAAATCGAGCATGCCTATCTGCTCCGGTCATCGTAGTCCCTCTCATCCAACCTTCGGCGCCTCGGGCTCGGAGAGTCACGCTTTACGCTCGGAGAGCGACGCCTATAGTCGCCGCGATACCTACCGCCGTCCCTCGAATAGTAGCCCCTATCCCGTTCCTTTTCAGATCGGTGATCCCGCGAATCATCCCTTCCCCGCCGACCATATCCATCGACGCGTGACCTTTCTCGTTCCCTTTCTCTGTCCCGTTCACGGTCGTCTTCCCGGGGTCGACGCGGGGGTGAATCATGGTGGTAGTGGGGAGGAAGGTTTTGTCTGCCCGTCATGCGGTCATCACGGTACCGACGAGGTGGGGAGGGAGATCGACGAGGTGGAGAGGGAGATCGACGAAGTGAGGGAGACCGACGAGGGGAAGAAGGCAGGGAACGCGAGTCATCGCGGTACTTGTCTCGCGCGTAATTGCGATCACGTTCCCGAGTGTATTCCCCGTCGCGTCCATGTGGCCTGTAGTCGCGCGAGTCGTCTGGGCTCCGAGCCGGGCCCCGACTGCGACCTTTACTGTAGTCTCTTCGTGGGGTAGGTGAGCGTCGGGAACGTCGTCGGGAATCAATAGATGAGTCAGAAGCATCGGACGTCGTGCCCGAGTCTGAGCTTGAATCATCTGAGTCTGAGTCTGAGTCGTCCGAAGAATCTGAATCTGAAGAGGAGGATTCTTGCTCGAGCAGTGCGCGGCGTTGTTCCATGATTAGACGCGGAGCATTCTGCAACGTCTCAGCGATCTCGAAACTCTGGACACGGCAGTGAAATCTACCTTTAAGTACTCTCTCATATCCTCCGTCAGTATACCGAGTCCGATACTCGTGAAGTAGTTGATCGAGAAGCGAGTATTCTTCGGATTGTCCATAGGGAACATGTCTTTGCATGCGACCTTTATTTCTTCGTCCTTGAATCGCTCTGCAAGAGCCTTCAAACCCATACTCTCCATCACCTCCTGCATCATGATCTTGACAAAAATACGGGAACTCGACGTCGTATCGTCCTCGTTCATTTTGATGCAACCGAGGTTGACCCAGGAGATCGCGTCATTGGCGAACATATGCCCAAAGAACCGCGCAATGTTGCGGAGTCGGTTGGTCTCGTATCGGTGAACGGTATGGTAGTAGTTGTCGAATGCTTGTTCGATACATTCCATCCAGACCCGATTAAGCCGACTAAATCGTTCCCCAACAAGGCCGTAGAAGGTAGAGTAAGAGCGCTCTTGCGAACAACACTCGATAATCATGTTGATGAGCTCGATCTAACCAGCGGTCATGAGGATGAGTTTGAAGTAATTAAGACAACGATACTCACCTCTTCTCCTTCCTTCAACTGGATCTTTAAGAGCTTGTGGACCGCTTCTTCGTAGTTGAGAGCGTTCATGATAGTGAGGTATATCATTCGTCGTAGATTGACCAAGTTCGTCCCCGTCTGATCCAATATACCATCTTGTTCTTCAGCTGCTGAAGGGTCAAAATTATGACATAGGGAGTGAAAGAGTCGCATACCTTCCTCTTCTTCTTCCTCGCTGGACTCCTCTGAACCAGATTCATCGTCAGAGCCCTCTCCAAGAATCTCAGCTTTTATTGCTTTGTACTTTTCCTCGTTCTCCGCGTAATTGGGATCGAACTTAAAAATATCTGCCCGAACGCTTCAAATACTAAAACTGGTAACAGACGACGGAAACTCACTGAGCCCTTCTTGCACTTGCAGCTCCTCTTCAAGGCGTATGTGGTGTGTAATTTGCTCCTCTTCCTCTACGAGGTCCAACCCGTCTGGTATGACTGGGTTGTCCTTGTACTTGTCTTTCCGGACCTGCATAAGCACCTCTATCATATATTGTACGCGATGGCTGATAGTCCCCTCGTTGAGAACATCACGGAAACGGTCGAAAACGAGCGCATTTGCTTTCGGAGAATTTTCCGCCAGAAACGCGCCGACCTCACGCATGAAGCCAACCGCAATCTCAATTGAGTCATCCGTTGGGCGCTCAAGGAGGAAGATGAGGGTTTCAAGCGCAATAATCTCATGTGCGACAGCTTGATTGACAAGGTGAGCAATGAAGGTTGTCGAAGAATGACAAACGGTCTGTCCGGCATGACATCAACGATTCGAAACAGGCGAAGAGAATTGCGACTTACTTTGTCGTTACGCTTGAACGCACGTCGAAACTGGCTTATAAGCCGGGTTAAGACGAGCTCTCCCACTTGAGGAAGTTTTGTGTTGATAATGGCCACCAGAGCGGCGAAAACAGGTGTAAAGGGTAAACTGGATGCCTGTGCTTTCATGACGCTGCGCGCGAACAGCCCTCGTCCTCGTATGAGGTTTTCTGAGAATAGTTCTGGAACAACCTGCTTGATGTTGGCAATGTTGACTCGGTTAACGATACCAGTGATTGATTTGCGCAGCGCGTCCCAGGACAACCGCTGGTACTCCTGACTTGATTTGTCCGTTGCAGCGGCGGCCTGCATGGCACGGAGTCGAGCGGGGGGGACATAAACGCCACCAGAACGAGAGTTACTGATCAATTTTTGGAACTCGGCCTGCTTGTCTGCTTGCTCCTGTGCAGAATCCTGTTTAGCAGTCTTGTCGAGCTCAACTGCTGCCATTCGAGCAGCCAATTCCCTCTCTCTCTGAGCACGTCGCACGGGATCTACATCTTGAACCTTGGGTAAGTCAAGTTTCGTCCGTGGCGGTGGTGGTGAACGTGACCTCCTTCGGGTCGGAGGAGGGCCGCGAGAGCCATCAGAGGATGGTGAACGTGACCTGGGCAGTCGTTAGTTGTGAATACCACACGTTAACAACATTTCAAAGGCACCGTTTCTTTCCTACGGCTCTGCTAGAATCCATAGGAATCGATGTTGCCGCTGTAGCCATCGTCGTGGTCAGTGGCCCCAAAACCGCTTCGAAAACGTCGCCATCGATCTATTTGCCTCTGTTTTGACAGGACACAACTCACAGCCACTTTATTATAGACAATGAATTAGGGGTAGACTTTTCACAACCGCGCAGTTACATAACGTGTCCGCTCGACATCACGAGGTGATAGGCGGCTGTACTAGTCATGGCTGCGACGTGTGGTTTTGGGCTATCCGCCAGTGCAATATCGTCCCTTACACATGCCTACGAGTTAACCAAATTGACTGAGCCTGACTGCAGTGTGAAAGGCACGTTTTGTAGCATCACCGCCATGCAGTCTTATCGCTTTTCATCGTTCGAGGTATGCTTATCCTCCCTCCAACTTTATGATCTGAGGCTTCTCATCAACAACCAACATACGTAGGAATTGCGTCTCGCTGACTATCAGCAGGGTGTTCGTCCACCACAAAAGGCTGATGTCATCTTCTTTGGGATGCATCTCGCCCCAGAGCAGCCTAGTCTATTGGTTATCTCTACATCGCAGGGTGCAGTTTCGAGGGAGCAACTCCTGTTTAAAACCCTGGAAGCCTCTCTCACCTCTGTTGACTTTAGAGACACAGTTTTTTATCTGTACTCACGCACGTCGTCTGGATTCGTTGAATTTCCCCGCCCTGTCTTCGCAAACAGCGGGATGTTGGCGACCGTGGTTCCCTACTTTGAGATGTGTGAGTCCTTTTCCCCCATATATTGACGTGACGTTGGAAGATTCACAGTGTTAAGCGGAGATTTCGTGGAGGCAAACACCACACGTCTCCATGACAATTCAAGCTCTGCTCGTTTGTTAGACGAAAGGTTGTCTGTTGAGGAGTATGGGTATGAATGCGACAGTGACCTGGATGTCACCGAAGAGGACTGGAACGGCGATGATGACCAGCACGACCAAGAAGCCCAGAATTCTGAAGGTATCCAAAATGGCGAAGTCGGATTGGAAAGCATCAGATCAAGCTCCGAAGCCTCAGTAGGTCACAGCTAGCTCGCTACATCCGTGCTAATACAAGACATATAGGTGGATGATTCCGACGATCCTGTGTCAGCAACCTCTGGTAAACCTCCCAATTTTCTCCGGAAAATTTGTGTCAAGGATGTTGCATTCAAGACGTGAGCCCGATCTCACGGAGAGCGATACTCACAACTGAGAAGAATCAGGTGGAAAGCGCTTGTTTTCTACATTTACACTGGGCATATATCATTCGCCCCTCTTCGATCACAGCCCCTGATAAGCACACATATCCACCATGGGCCGACCGACTACGCGCCAATGTGCTCTCCGAAATCCATGTACCGACTTGCCGATAAGGTGGGTGCTGATCTGCTGACAGGTTATTGTTGTTTATGACGCCGTCTTCAGTATGATTTGAAAGCGCTCAAGGAACAGGCCCGAACGGACATACAGTCCAAGATAACTGCGCAGAACGTCGTCCCAGAGCTATTCTCTACCTTTGCTTCCAGGTAATCAGGATGGTATCAGTGGTTGTAAGTTTATCTATAAATTCAATTTCCCCTTCCAGGTATCCAGACGTACGAAATCTCCTGACCAAAATTTACGTTGCACACTGCGATCATCCCAATGTAACAACTGCCATGCCTGTATGGATTGGGAAAGTTGTACGAGGGGAGTTGCCGCACGCGGAGGAAGCTTTGAACGCTATACTTCGAGCATTGGCACAGAAATTGCACACAGGTTCGATTTCGCCTTGACTAGAAGTGATGCACTGTTGTTAATCGTGTAGACGCAGAGCGGCGCGACGCAGAAAAATTGACAGGCTGGAACTGCTTTCGTGAATAGGAGATTCTCTTTTTGCGGTTTAAAGGTCTTTGTCCCTGTGACGTAGCAATATATCCCGATATAAAATAGACAAGGCACCATAATAGAAATTTACAACTGCAGTCAAAGCCCCTGCCATCTACCTTTGTGGTTCACAGAGCACCGCAGAAAGCTTGATCCCGCCGACACCAACATTCAGGTTTTCACCCTGCCACTGCCGATGATTGGCAATTGTCCTTGCCTTTACCATGCAGATCGCGGGCAAACCAAGTCGACTAGTGTTTGGTGGTGGCCACTTGGTCTCGCAAACCTTGCTTTCAGACCTAGACAGCATAAGCCTTGCAGGGGAAATGAGCCGACGGAAGTCGGAAAGGACAGACCGGGTCCGTCCACATATACGAGCATAACGGGTCTTGGTGTGGATCACTATTAGATTCCTTAAGTGATAGTCCGTGACCCTTTTCAAGAAAGCTTCAAGCCTGAGAGTTAAGGCAACGATCGCGTGCAGTGGTAGATGATATCAGTGGCGCACATTCAATAGGGTTTCTGTCTACGAACCGCTAGTTGATGCCTAGAAAGAGACATTTTCCCAACAGGAAACTCATGTTCTAGATCAGGGGGTAATGTATGTGCTGGAAGTCGCCGTCGCTGGTACTGTTACACAGTATGGACCTACAATGCTATAATATATTGTTGTGTTCACTGTGATAAGCCAGGCTATCAACTGCAATCAGAGCTCCAACATGATCCTCTCCGACATCCACTCTTGGGCCTCAGGGTCGGAGAGCACAGAGGGAAGCTTGATCTGCCCAACGCCAACTTTCATACTTTCTCCTCGCCACCGCCGATAATCTGCAAATGTTCCGGGCTTCACAATCCGGATTGTGGGCAAACAAAATTTGTCGGCATCGAATGCAATTTGATGTTCGTCACTTGTTGCAACGAGAGCTGCGAAGGCCTCCTGCCTCGCAGATTTCGCATTGGGACCTACACCTCATGAGTTGTGTGGTCCAAACCGACGACGCAAGACTTGTAGTACCTATGTCGCCCGTGACTGAGACGAAAAATCCGACTATCTGGGGGAATTTGCGGTCGTCAACGACTGTTG
Source organism: Pisolithus tinctorius (assembly GCA_024663395.1). Taxonomy (NCBI): domain Eukaryota; kingdom Fungi; phylum Basidiomycota; class Agaricomycetes; order Boletales; family Pisolithaceae; genus Pisolithus; species Pisolithus tinctorius. The sequence continues at coordinate 2,638,452 of JANFAH010000005.1, read as the reverse complement.
TGAACTCTTGCACTTCCACGATATCCTCTCCACTAATCGCATGAATCACGGTGACAAGGTCAGCTTCCGTGATTATGACATGTGGCAGCCGGAGCTCTAGACTTCACGATTGTACATGAGGGCATCATAATGAGGAGAGGGAAAAAAGTGACCAAAAGGATTTTCCTCACTTCTTCCGTCTGGAGTACTTAAATACCGGCAATCCGTTACGAGGGTCAAACCCGGTGACTTGGATGACATCGTCTATAAGATATCTCCATAGCCCATCATGAGTCGTTGACACAGGCTGGTAGAACTTTCCCGGTTGAAGGTCCCACTGACAGGAATGCATCAGTCGAACATCGCGATGAAGACGTGACGCATACCGCTTGAAGTACTTGTCCATGTGGCCGCTCTTCTCTCATGTCAAGAAACTCGATGAGGTCGTCGGTTGCAACAACGAAAGTCTCTGTATCCTCGAAGTTGAGGGTTCTACCTATGAGGCATTCCGTACATATATAGAAAGGGTTTTGGATGATTACGTTTGGTCCAAGGATTGACCTCGCCTGACTGAGGTGAGGTCCATTGATATGTTATAGAAGGTGGATATGTTCACCTGGGGTAGCGACGCGGCGAATGTACCGCTACAAACGCCTGTAAGTAGCTTCAGATTCGGCCAGACCTGCTGGGCCCACCCAGGGTACGAGAGAGGAGGTCCTATGTTCTGAAGTTCATCTGCTCGCTGTGGGTTTGCGCCCATGTTAAGCTGGTGTAGTCAGATTTCGGCACTGCACACGCATCACTTGGATCGTTCACCTGCAGATAAGGCCGGACGTGGTCTATCTGATCGAAATCTGGGATAATCCCATTCCGAATACTTGAGACGAGTACGTCCCACTCTTGTTTGACGCGATGCACCATGTCGATGAAACACGGTATAAATGTCACAGAAAACCCCTCCAGGGATGGATTCGCCAAAGCAAAGAGTGCATGGATCAACAAGAAAGACCGATAGTGGATGATAAATCCTGTGGCCCACGGAGCCGTGTGGCCTGGAACTGTGCAAGGGACATCAAGTGTAAGTCATCATAATCAAATGTTTTTGAACGATTTGACCACTTACTGATAGACGCCATGCGTGTGCCATCTGTTTCGATGGACCAATTATTTTGTGTACGTGTCACCCCAATCGACTCGTTGCAAACAGGAATCCTCGTCACGACTTCCCCAGAATCTGTTACGACCTCTACCGAGTCTCTGTATGCTAAGGTGAAAATGAGCGAAGTAGCTCGAACGTGGAATGGAGAGGGATTGGGGGAGTAGGGCTGAGGTCGAAAGTACTTCGCAAACTGCTTGGGCTTCTTCTGCGTCGTGGCACTTGAGAGGGGAATATAAATAGGAAGCCCTGGTGCAAGCATGTTCTCGACTTCGGACAACTTGCAAGGGCGGGAATTGAACATCATCATATACGGGCGGTAAGACTCGTAGTCTGTGGGAGAGACGAGTTGACGGAAGTCCGAGAGGATCGATTCGTCGTTCTGTACATCCTTATCTTCGATAGCCAGACGGAAGTCTGAGAGTTGGGGGGAACTACGAGAATAACGTGTCTTGATGTTGGCCGCTATGAGGTTCCTCAAACGACGGTCCGTGTCCTCTTTCAGAATCGCTTCAAGCTCGGGAGTCAAGGCAGTAATCGAGTGTACTGTGTGGGTAGACATTGGTAGCTCGAGATCCGGATTGCTCGCGACTTGTTTGATGGTTTAAAGAGACGCTTGATATGAATGTGGTCACATAGATATCACCACGGGTTGATGGTTCCTTTGATGACTACTAGTGCACTCTCGTCACTGGCGCGAGGAAGATGCACGGCGATCAAGTTGTTCGGTTAAGGTGGAGGGTAATCCACTATCCACTTTGGCTGTTATTGCACAGGTCTGTCAGGATTGATAGGCTGGTCAATGTAATTGTACCTTCCTTGAACTGAAGCCTCATTCGAGCAAATGCAATTCTTCGAGTGCGTGATGAGACTTGCATCGTAGCCACTGCAGAAATTGACTGATTCCTTGGTTAGCGCAAGATTTCTCCCATGTATCACTGATCCTACACGAGGTCGCAGAGTACTGACAGTGACTTGAGTGCGGTGATCACGAAGACTTTCAAAGCATCCACGAGGACTGATCCACTCCCCGGGCCGGTACTTATGCAAGTGAACGGCCCGAAGCGAAGGTCGATCGCAACGCGAGGGACTCAGGGAGCACTCACATGTCTGCTTGGATCGCCCTTGAAGCCATGCATCTCGATGCGAAACGAGATGCTAAATCAACTGAGAAAGGCGAGTTACCATTTGTATTATCTCCTACTTACGCGTCGCAGTGGAACGACTGGAGCTGTTCTTACACTATCGGCATCCGTGTGCCTTGCTTTAGCTCAGCCTGGAAGCATCCCTTCCTAGTGTCTTCTACCCTCTTCGCACTCCATCCGTGAATTACACTTTGGTTTTACTTGGTCTAGCATACGATGACCCGGCGTCCGAGCGCAAGGCACACATCTCTCTCCGTCAACATGACCCGTGGGATATACTGTATCTACCGACTCCCCGTACCCCCTCACGCTGAGGTATGACGTTGAGGAGGGCACTTGGCTTCGTTTAGTCGTGCATTCAGTCGCTGGTAATATCGTCTTTGATATGGCTGGTGACTTTTACTGTCTTCCCGCGTCTTCCTATACCCAGTAAAATCTGCATTGGGGACCACCACGTCAGCGATACCAATTCTCACTGGAGTACGAAACGATTCTGACTCGAAAATTTCTTCGGAAGGTGATAGGCTGCCCTTTAGGGTGTGGATGTGGGACAGTATCTGGGTTATTTCTTGGTGTGCTTGTGGTTGTACAGAGATGAATGTGCGATCACCCTCTGTTATGACTCCCGAAGCCATTACAGTTATGCCCACCCTTATCTGGACCGCAGGAATAAACTGACTTATCACCTACCACCGTCCAAGGACATTGTGGGCGATCGCATAGCTGGCGCTGAACCGCATTCTGTCTGGTTCCGTGCACACAGGGATCCAGGTTGCGGACACCTCAAGAACCAAGATCGACGTGAGAGATTTGGAAGAGAGAGACCAACGGCTGCATGCTTTTACTCACCTCTCTTGATAACAGTGGCAAGAAGGTCGTGTTCCAGGCTTCAGGCGTGACTCACCTGCAAGGAATCCTCTCAAGTGTTCTTGCTGAGCGTGTATTCCAAAGCAGCATATTATTCCACGCCATTCATCGGTGGTGACGTAGCGTTGGTTATACATGCCCGGTGGTCCGATACGTCCCTCAGCATTCGAAATTGCGGATTTAAACACTAGAGCTGTTTACGAGGTACGAACCTTCCTATGGGCAGGTATTTCAGTCCTGTCTTATTTCGCGGAGACACTGCTCAGCTCACAATCGCCTTCATTGATACGGGCGGAGATATCCTCACAGGCAATGGTGTGGCTACTCCTCATACGGGCATTTTGGCCCGTGAGATCACTCTCCCAACGGAAAGCAATTCGTCTTCTGTAATAGAGGTCACAGGTGCGAGGAAGATTTCCACTGCCATCGACCTGTCAGATGAGAAACTCAAGCTTAGTTTCGTTTCACCGTCGAAGCTTCTTGTCCAGGAATCAGACAGGGTTTTCACAGTGGATCTTGCCCAGGGCGCTGATGAATGGGGACGTTATGTGGAAGAAGAACTTGCGAAAGGCTATTCCACAGACGAGTTGGCGTTCTCGCACACTTCCCAGGGTGCAGCCTTCGTCGACTTCCTGCATGTGTATTACGCTCCTAACGTCAATGCTTCAACTGCTTTGTGGAGCAAGTCGGGAAAGGCATCTTTGGGGTTGACGAGGTTGAGCCTTGACGGTGGACATGGTGATGTATTCAGCGGGGACAGGACCGTCATTGGATGTCTGCTGAATTAGCAAGAAATGTACGAGCACCCGTTATAGTGCTCATCCCGCAGGGTACCTGTCCTGTCTTCGGGTCCTTACCCTCCACACTGTTGCCGTCTTCCACCTGTCGACCCGCTTGAACGCCATACAAAAGGACACGACGACATTTGGTATTGTTTGTGTAAGAAACCTTCTGAACGCCATCGAGATCGCCGTAATGATGAATCGGAAATTTCTAGGCTTCGGCGGGAAGCCAAGGTTCATGCTACCTCTGCCAATAGGGAAGTCGTCACCTTTATCAACGCGACAATATTAACTATGGAAAATGGCGAGCTCTCTGCTGACTTAACCGCGGGAGGAACCTGACTGAACGAAGATATAAACATTTCTGGCGGTGTGCGACGAGATCCTTCGAAGGGCCGCAGCCCAATGGCGAGGGACGCTGACTGAGGGAATGTTCACCTGGTTTACAAGGTCACTGCAGCTGGAAATTCAACCAGTCATTTTTCGTCACCCGCGAACTTGCCTCAAATAACCTCCGATTCAACCTCAGTCGGAAAGTCCAGTACAGAGTAGGTGATATCTCAGGACGTGATGAAAAGGATTTCTGTGTGCGGTCTTTATCTTTATAGTAGAGGGGGGACCCACGAGACTCCTATATGGGTGCGGTCAGGGACCTATGACGCTGTTATAAACAAGGTAACTGCCGTCAGAGACGGCGCTATCTTCTAGTGAAAGAAAGCCATATGCAAATCATTGTCCGAGCTTGGATGATGTCCGGGTTGCGAGCCTGTGGCTTGGACAATGAATCGGTCTCTGAATCAGACGCAGAACGCCATCATCACCGCGCCACCTCTGCTCGAGAGGGGTGAACGAGTTAGCTTCGTCGGTCAACTTATCACAACCTTTTTTGGTGTACCCTCATATGGTGATTCTTCATGTATTCGGTGTTTGTGGGTAAAGTAACAGAAGGAGAATCTGTACCCAGACTTGCCACAGGCGATTATTTGCAATCAGAGCTCCGTCACGACCCTCTTCGCCATCCACTCTTGCGCCTTAGGGTCAGTAAGCACAACCGGAAGCTTGGTCTGCCCAACGCCAACGTTCAAACTTTCTCCTCGCCACCGCCGGTAATCTGCAAATGTTCCGGGCTTTACAATCCGGATTGTGGGCAAACCAAATTCATCGGCGTCAAATGCAATTTGGTGTTCGACATTTGTTGCAACGAGGGCTGCGAAGGCCTTCTGCCTCGCAGATTTCGCATTGGGACCTAGATCGCATTAGTTTCGTGGTCCAAACCGACGACGCAAGACCTGCAGTACCTATGTCGCCCGTGACTGAGACGAAAAATCCGACTGTCTGGGGGAATTTGCGGTCGTCAACGACTGTTGTGAACTCTTGCACTTCCACGGTATCCTCTCCGCTAATCGCATGAATCACGGTGACAAGGTCAGCTTCCGTGATCATGGCATGTGGCAGCCGGAGCTCCAGACTTCGTGATTGTACATGAGGGCATCATAATGAAAAGAGGAAAACAAGCGACCAAAGGAATTTTCCTTACTTCGTCCGTCGAGAGTACCTAAATACCGGCAACCCGCTACGCGGGTCAAACCCGGTGACTTGGATGACGTCGTCAATAAGGTATCTCCATAGCCCATCATGAGTTGTTGACATAGGCTGGTAGAACTTTCCCGGTTCAAGGTCCCACTGACAGGAACGGCATTAGTCGAAGCCCAGGATGAAGACGGGACACTTACCGATTGAAGTACTTGTCCATGTGTCGATTCTTGTGTCATGTCAAGAAACTCGATGAGGTCGTCGGTCGCAACAACGAAAGTCTCTGTATCCTCGAGGTTGAGGGTTCTACCTATGAGGCATTCTGTACATATATACAAAGGGTTGTAGATCACCACGTTTGGTCCGAGGATTGACCTCGCCTGACTGAGGTGAGGATCATTGATCTCTTATAAAAGGTGGATATCCTCACCTGAGGTAGTGATGCGGCGAATGTACCGCTACAAATGCTTGTAAGGAGCTTCAGACGTGGCCAAACACGCTGAGCCCACCCCGGGCCAGAAAGAGGAGGTCCAATGTGTTGAAGCTCATCTGCTCGCTGTGGGTCTGCGCGCATGTTAAGCTGGTGCAGTCAGATTTCGTTACTGCGCAGCACCATTGTGATCACTCACCTGCAGGTAAGTCTGGACGTGGTCTATCTGCTCGAAATTTGGGATGGTCCCATTTCGAATGCTTGAGATGAGTGTAGCCCACTCTTCTTCCATGCGATGCACCATGTCCATGAAAATTGTTACAAATGGCACACTAATCCCCTCCAGGGACGGATTCGCCAATGCAAACAGTGCATGGATCAACAGGAAGGACCGATGATGGATGATAAATCCTGTGGCCCATGGAGCTACGTGACCTGGAACTGTGCAAGTGACCTCATGCGTAAATGATCACAACCAGAAAAATATGAACGGTTTGTCCACTTACGTATAGACGCCATGCGAGTGTCATCTGTCTCAATGGACCAATTGTTTTGTGCGCGCGTTACCCCAGTCGAATCGCTGCATACAGGAATCCTCTTCACGACATCACCAGAATCCGTTACGACCTCTACCGGGTCTCTATATGCGAAGGTGTAAATGAGTGAAATAACTCCTACGCGGGATGGCAAGGGGCTGGCCGAATAGGGCTGAGATCGAAAGTACTTGGCAAACTGCTTGCATATCTTGCCAGAAGTAGCACTTGAGAGGGGAATGTAAATAGGAAGACCTGGTGCAAGCATGTTCTCAACTTCGGACAACTTGCAAGGGTGGGAATTGAATATCATCATGAATGGGCGGTAAGACTCGTAATCGGTAGGGGGAACGAGTCGACGGAAGTCCGAGAGGACCGATTCGTCGTTCTGTACATCTTTATCATTGACGGCGAGAAAGAAGTCTGAAAGTTGGGGGGAACTACGGGCATAACGTGTCTTGATGTTGGCCGCTATCAGGTTCCTCAAACGACGGTTCGTGTCCTCTTTCAGGACCGCTTCAAGCTCGGGGGTCAAGGCAACAATCGGATGGACTCTGCTGGTAGGCATTAGTATCTCAAGACCCGGATTGTTCGCGACTGGTCTGACAAGTGACGCTCTGTATCAACGTGGTAATATATATCCCAATAGATCGGCTCCTGTTTTGAAGAAAAAGGCTTAGCTCAGTCGTATCAATGGCGCGAGAAAAATGCACGGCGATATTGTTCGGTTAAGGTGGACAACGACTGGGCTGTATTAGTTAATACTGGTTCCTCGGCTAGTGAAAGCTTTCTTCCACATGTGCCAGTTTTTTAGAGCTCTAACATGACCCTCTCCGCCATCCACTTTTGGGCCTGGGCATCGGAGAGCACAGCGGGAAGCTTGATCTGCCCAACGCCAACCTTCATACTTTCTCCTCGCCACCGCCGATAATCTGTAAATGTTCCGGGCTTCACAATCCGGATTGTGGGCAAACCAAACTCATTGGTATCGAATGCAATTTGGTGCTCGTCATTTGTCGCAACTAGGGCTGCGAATGCCTTCTGTCTCGCGGATTTCACATTTGGACCTAGATCGCATTAGTTTCGTGGTCCAAACCTATGAAACAAGACCGTAGCACCTATCTCTCCTGCGACCGAGACGAAAAATCCGACGGTGTGGGGAAACTTGCGGTCATCGACAACTGTTGTGAACTCTTGTACTTCCACGACATCCTCTCCACTAATCGCATGAATCGCGCTCACAAGATCCGTTTCTGTGATCATGGCATGTGGAAGTCGGAGCTGCAGGCTTCATGACAGTGCATGTGAGCATCATAATGAAAAGAGGAAAACAAGCGACCAAAGGAAATTTCCTTACTTCTTCCGTCTGGAGTACCTAAATACCGGTAACCCGTTACGCGGGTCGAAGCCAGTCACTTGGATGACATCGTCTATAAGATATCTCCATAGCCCATCACGAGTCGTCGACACAGGCTGGTAGAACTTTCCCGGTCGAAGATCCCACTGGCAAGAATGGCGTTAGTCAGAGACCAGAATGGATATGAGACGCATACCGCTTGAAGCACTTGTCCCCGTGTCGGTTCTTGTGTCACATCAAGAAACTCGATCAATTCGTCCGTTGTAGCAACAAAAGTTTCGGTATCCTCGAAGTTGAGGGTTCTACCTATGAGGCATTCTGTGCATATGTAGCAAGGGTTGTGGACGACTACGTTTGGTCCAAGAATTGACCTCGCCTAACTGATGTGAGGTCGCTGATCTGTTATAAAAGGTGGACATGCCCACCTGGGGTAGTGCCGCGGCAAATGTACCGCTACAAATGCCTGTAAGGAGCTTCAGATTTGGCCAAACACGCTGAGCCCATCCAGGACAAGAAAGAGGAGGTCCTATGTGCTGAAGTTCATCTGCCCGCCGCGGGTCTGCATGCATGTTCAGCTGGTGTAGTCAGATATCGTGATTATGCAGCACCACTCTGATCACTCACCTGCAGATAAGGTCGGACATGGTCTATCTGTTCGAAGTCTGGGATGGTCCCATTTCGAATGCTTGAGATGAGTGTGGCCCACTCTTCTTCGATGCGATGCACCATGTCCATGAAAACTGTCACAAATATCGTATAAAATCCCTCCAGCGATGTGTTCGCCAAAGAAAACAACGCATGGATTAACAGGAAAGACCGATGGTGGATGATGAATCCTGTGGCCCACGGAGCTGTGTGGCCTGGGACTGTGCAGAGGATATCAGGTGTAGGTGATTGGAATCAAAAAGAAAATTACATGGATTTTTTACTTACTTATAGACACCATGCGGGAGTCATCCGTCTCGATGGTCCAATTGTTTTGTGTGCGTGCTATCCCGGTCGACCCGTTGCAAATAGGAATCCTCGCTACGACTTCTCCAGAATCTGTTACAACCTCTACTGGGTCTCTGTATGCGAACGTGAAGACGACTGAAGTAACTCCCACGGGGAATGGCGAGAGGTTGGGGGAGGGGGGGATCATAAAGTACTTCGCAAACTGCTTGCACTGCTTGCCAGAAGTGGCACTTGAGAGGGAAATGTAAAGTGGAAGGCCTGGTGCAAGCATATCCTCGACTTCGGACAATTTGCAGGGGCGGGAATTGAACATAATCATATACGGGCGGTAAGATTCGTAATCTGTAGGGGGGACAAGTCGATGGAAGTCCGAGAGGACAGATTCGTCGTTCTGTAGATCCTTATCATTGATGGCCAGAAAGAAGTCTGAGAGTTGGGAGGAGCTACGAGCATAGCGGGTCTTGATGTTGGCAGCTATCAGGTTCCTCAAGCGACGGTCCGTGTCCTCTTTCAGGACCGCTTCTAGCTCGGGAGTCAAGGCAGCAATCGGGTGCACCGTGGTGGAAGGCATTGGTAGCCCTATGTACAGGTCTATGGTTCCTTTTTTTGACTAGCGCACCCTCGTCAATGGCACACGTGGACTGATATCCACTTTGGCTGTCATCACGAGGGTTGATAGACTGGCAGATGTAATTATACCTTCCTTGAGCTGAAGGCTCATTGGACCGAACGAAATTCTTAGTGCAGATGATATGACTCGTGTGGCGCAACCGTAGAAGTTGACTGGGTGCTCACGAGGACCTTTGATAATGCCTCCGCAAGGCGATATTCGACAGCGGTCAACGGCCCGGCCCGGTAAGTGGACGGCCCGAAACGGGGACTCTACTCCACATCTGCTTGGTCGTCCTTCAACTATGCATATCGACGCGAAACGAGATGCCAAATCAACTGAGAAAGGCGAATTTCCTTTTGGTTTATCTTCTACCTACCCGTCGCAGTAGAACGGGTGGAGCTGTTCTTACACTATTGGCATCCGTCTGCCCCGCTTTCTTGCTCTAGAAGGCCGACGTATTGCATCTCCCTCAACATGACCCATAGGATGTTTCTATTGTATCCCCGTACGTCGAAGTACGATGTTGAAGAGGGCACTTGGCTTCGTATGGACGTGCATCCAGTCTCCGCCGATATCGCCTTTGACATGGCCGGTGGCCTATACTGTCTTCCAGCATGTTTTCTACCTTCGTTTCCAAGTAATCAACGGTCTTCAAGCCTATCTACAGATTCAATTTCCCCTTGCGAGTATCCAGGTTCGACGACTTTTCACGTTTCACAGTGCGATCAGCCTGATGTAACGACTCTGACGTCTGCGTGGATCAGGAAAGTCGTGCAAGGGGAATTTCTGGGCGCAGGGGAAGCTACACTTTGAATATCGGCACAACAGCCACACACAGGTACGCTTTCGCTGTTGAGTATAAGTGATGCATTGTTTGTCAACCATGTGGGCGCGATGCAGAAAAACTGACAGCTTTCACGAACAGGAGATTCTTCTGTGGTTTGAGGGCCTACCTTTTGAACTTGCTATCTTTGTCCCCGTGACATAGCAACAGGTCCTGGTCTCAAGGAGAGAAGGAATCGCAGCAGAAACTATTTTAGCCAACGAAGCTCCCGAAAGTGCAGAGCATCGTCTCCCATCACGGGATAGCGTTCGGACCGTCTAAAGTAAGGCATAAGCCCTGCAGGGGAAAAAAGGGGAAGCGAGTCGGCAGGAGTCAGAAAAGATAGACCGAGTCCGCCCGCACATATTTGTCTTCGGTAGCCAGACGGAAGTTTTTCTTTCGAGAGTTGGGAGGAACTACATACGAGCATGACCGATCTTGATGTTGGTCGCTATTAGATTCCTTGCGTAAACAACGGTACATGTCCCTTTTCAAGGATGCTTCAAGCTTGGGAGTCAATTGGGCAGTGATCGCCTGTAGTGGTAGATGATATCGATGGCATACGGTCACAAATAGTGATTCTGTCTACGAACCGCTTGTTGATGCACAGAAAGAAACATATACTCGATGGGAAACCCGTGTTCTGGATCAGAGGGTAAGGTATGAGTACGGACGTACAATCTTCCATGGTGTAAGTTCATCTGGGTCGATCGATCAACGTATGGTCATAATTTCCTCTAAAATGTGACTAAAATACGGTCCTACTATTCGAGGAAACGGGTATCATTAGTATTGGCTGGGTCCTACATCGCGCTGGCTCCATCAATTCATGCCCCGCATCGACTGTGCATATTACTATAATACATTGCTGTGTTCATTCTGGTAAGCCAGGCGATTAATCGTAATCAGAGCTCCAGCATGACCCTCTCCGCCACCCACTCTTGGGCCTTAGGATCGAAAAGCACAGAGGGAAGCTTGATCTGCCCAACGCCAACATTCAAAGTTTCTCCTCGCCACCGCCGATAATCTGTAAATGTTCCAGGCTTCACAATGCGGATTGTGGGTAAACCAAATTCATCGGTGTCGAATGCAATTTGGTGTTCGTCACTTGTCGCAACGAGGGCTGCGAAGGCCTTCTGTCTCGCAGATTTCGCATTGGGGCCTACGTCGCATTAGTTTCGTGGTCCAGACAGATGACACAAGACTGTAATACCCATGTTGCCCGTGATTGAGATGAAAAATCCGACTGTGTGGGGGAACTTGCGGTCATCGACGACCGTTGTGAACTCTTGCACTTCCATGATATCATCTCCATTAAGCGCATCAATCACATTGACGAGATCAGCTTCTGTGATCATGGCATGTGGCAGCCGGAGCCCCAGACTTCACGATTGTACATGGGAGGATCATAATGAGCAGAGGAAAACAAGTGACCAACGGAATTTTCCTTACTTCTTCCGTCCGGAGTACCTAAACACCGGCAACCCGTTACGCGGGTCGAAGCCGGTCACTTGGATGACGTCGTCTATAAGGTATCTCCACAGCCCATCATGGGTCGTTGCCACGGGCTGGTAGAACTTTCCCGGTTGAAGGTCCCACTGACAGGAATGCATCAGTCAAAGACCAGGATGAATACGGGATGCCCACTGCTTGAAGTACTTGTCCAGGCATCCGTTCTGTTGTCATGTCAAGAAACTCGATGAGGTCGTCGGTCGCAACAACAAAAGTCTCGGTATCGCCGAAGTTGAGGGTTCTACCTATGAGGCATTCTGAACATATATACCAAGGGTTGTGGATGATTACGTTTGGTCCAAGAATTGACCTCGCCTGGCTGACGTGAAATCCATTGATCTGTTATAAAAGATGGACATGCTCACCTGGGGTAGTGCCGTAGCGAATGTACCACTACAAATGTTTGTAAGGAGCTTCAGCTTTGGCCAAACACGCTGTGCCCATCCAGGACAAGAAAGAGGAGGTCCTATGTGCTGAAGTTCATCTGCCCGCTGCGGGTCTGCACGCATGTTCAGCTGGTGTAGTCAGCTTTCGTCACTATGCAGCACCATTCTGATCACTCACCTGCAGATAAGGTCGGACATGGTCTATCTGTTCGAAGTCTGGGATGGTCCCATTTCTAATGCTTGAGATGAGTGTGGCCCACTCTTCTTGGATGAGGTGCACCATGTCCATGAAATTTGCTATAAATACCGTAGCAAACTCCTCCAGGGATGTACTCGCCAAAGAAAACAACGCATGGATCAGCAGGAAAGACCGATGGTGGATGATAAGTCCTGTAGCCCACGGAGCTGTGTGGCCTGGATATGCGCAAGGGATATCAGGTGTAGGTGATCAAAATCAAAAAACAAATTACATGGACTTTTCACTTACTTATAGACGCCATGCGAGCGTCGTCTGTTTCGATGGTCCAATCGTTTTGCGCGCGCATTATCCCAGTTGACCCGTTGCAAACAGGAATCCTCTTCACGACTTCCCCAGAATCTGTTACGATCTCCACCGGGTCTCTGTACGCGAACGAGTAAATGAGTGAAGTAGTTCCTACGCGGAATGGCGAGGGGTTGGGGGAGTAAGGTTGAGATCGAAAATACTTCACAAACTGCTTGGGTTTCTTGCCAGAGGTAGCACTTGAAAGTGGAATGTAAATTGGAAGGCCTGGTGCAAGCATATCCTCGACTTCGGACAATTTGCAAGGGTGGGAATTGAACATGATCATAAACGGGTGGTAAGATTCGTATTCTGTAGGGGAGACAAGTCGGCGGAAGTCCGAGAGGACCGATTCATCGTTCTGTAGATCCTTATCATTGACGGCCAGAAAGAAGTCTGAGAGTTGAGAGGAACTACGAGCATAGCGGGTCTTGATGTTGGCAGCTATCAGGTTCCTCAAACGACGGTCCGTGTCCTCTTTCAAGACCGCTTCAAGCTCGGGAGTCAAGGCAGTAATCGGGTGTATCATGGTGGTAGGCATTAGTAACTCGAGATCCGGATTTATCGCGACTCGTCTGATGGTTTTGAAGATATATTTATATTCGATATGAACGTGGTTATATAGATATCTCCACAGGTCTACGATTCCTTTTTTGAAAAGTGGTTAGTGCACGGTTGTATTGCACAGGATAGGCTAGTCGATGTAATCTTACCTTCCTTGAACTGAAGTCTTGTTCCAGTGAATAAAATTCTTGGTGTGCATGATGAAGCTCGCATCGGGGGCAACCGCATGAGTGGGCTATGTCAGTCAATACTGATTCCTCGGTTAGCACAAGCTTTCTCCCATGCACCATCCTACACGAGGTCGCGAGCGCAATGATCATGAAGACTTTCGAAGTGCAAGGCGAAAGCCGGCAATGGTCCATTCCTCGGCCCGGTACTTAAGTGAACGGCCCGGAGCGAAGTTCGGCCGCAGTGCGAGGGACTCAGGGAGCACTCACACGTCTGCTTGCTTGTCCTTGCGGCCATGCACGTCGACGCGAAACGAGATGCTAAATCAACTGAGAAGGGCGAGTTACCCTTTCCTTTATCTCCCACTTACGCGTCATCGCCGACGCGTCGCAGTAGAACGGGTGGAGCTGCTCTTACACTATCGGCATCCGTCTGTCTTGCTCTCTTGGTCTGGAGGGGAGCATCACTTCCTAGTGTCTACAACCCTCTTCACACGCCGTCTGTGAATTACCCTTCGACTTCACCACTTAGCCCAGATTATGATGACCCGGCGTCCGAGTTCAAGGACGACGTCTTCCCTCTCCGCCAACACGACCCATGGGACATTTCTACCGATTTCTCATACCCCCGTACGCTGAAATATGACGTTGAAGAGGGTACTTGGCTTCGTTTGGACGTGCATCCAGTCTCTGGTGATGTCGTCTTTGACATGGCTGGTGACCTATACTGTCTTCCCCGGTCTTCTTATACCCAGGAAAATCTTGTATTGGGGACCACTACTCGAGCGATACCTATTCTCACTGGAGTACCACACGATTCCGACCCGAGATTTTCACCGAAAGGCGATGTGTTGGCCTTCAGGAGTGATGCAGGTTTGGGTGTGGACAATATCTGGGTTATGCCTTGGTCTGCTGGTGGTTGTGAAGAGATGGATGTGCGCTCACCCTCTGTCATAACTCCCGAAGCCATTGCGCTTAAGGAGTACGAAGATAATATCCTTGCTCAAGGTGTCAAGGAAACGGAAGATCGTAGGTTGAGGCGACTTGGGAGGGAAGGGAGACTGTCCGGTCAGCTGTTCTGAACCAAACAGCATGGTGATGTGCTCATTTTTTTACTTCCAGCCCGACGAGTTACAAATGAGACATATAACTGGGTGTCGGATCCCCGTTGGCACCCATCCGGGAACAAAATCATAGCGACCAAATGGTACTTTTCATCGCGTTCTTTGGGCGCCGGAGAAGGATGGGAATACCATGTTCCCAGCCTAGATGGCAAAGAACACCCCATTGAAGTCAATGCAGGCAAGCGTCTCGTTTCCAGGGACCTCCCTTTCGGGTGGGAAAAATCCGACTACGTCGAACAACAAATTGGTCATGAACAATTTTCGTGGGCAGCAGATGATGTCGTTACCTACGCGGGCAATGTGAGAGACTCACAAGGCACATTTAAGTACTCCAAAGGTATGCATCTTGACGTTTCTGTCCGCGAACGGCGACCGTTAATGGCAATCCAGATGTGCACAAGGGTATATATTCCATATTCTCGAAGAATCTGACGAGCGGGCTTGCGGAGGTCCTTGTGGATGCTTTTCCCGGTGGTGCAAGCAGGCCTACTTTGTCCCGTGATGGACGTACTCTTGCGTTTGTCCGCCGTGTGGGGGACAAGGAAGCTCTTGCACTGAAGTAGGTTTTCCCAACTTAACCTCCCGCCTTGACACTTATGCCCTGTTCAGAGACCTCGAAACCGGTACGCTGGATTATATTTGGTTTGGTCTGACATACGACCTCTCGACAATTTATGCCCCAATGGGCACCTACCCGTCCTTCGCATTCAGCCCTTCCGATGACGCCATACTCATCTGGGCAGCAGGTCAAATTTATCACGTACCACTGTCCAAGAACACTGTAGGCGAGCGCATGGCTGGTGCTGAACCGCGCCCTGTCCGGTTCCGTGCAAACATAGAGATTAAGATTGCAGACACCTTAAGAGCCAGGACCGATGTGAGAGATTTGGAAGAGGGAGACCAACGGCTGCATGCTTTCACCCATCTCTCTCTTGATAACAGTGGCAAGAACGCCGTTTTCCAGGCTTCCGGCGTTACTTATCTGCAAGGAATCGGCTCCAACGTTCCTGCTGAGCGCGTTCCGGTGGCCTATCCCAAAGCAGCATATTACTCTCCGTCATTCGTCGGCGTCGATGGAACGCTGGTTATACATGCCCGGTGGTCCGATACATCTCTCTCAGCATTTGAAATTGCGGATTTGAACACTGGGACTATTTACGAGGTTACGAACCTTCCTATCGGGAGGTATTTCAGTCCTGTCGTATCGGCAGGAGATACTGCTCAGCGCAGAATTGCCTTCATAAAGACGGGCGGAGATATCCTCACAGGTGATGTTGTGGCTACTGCCAATACAGGCATTTGGGTCGGTGAGATCACTCTTCCAACGGAAAACAGGCCGTCTTCTGTAATAGAGGTCAAGGGTGTCAGGAAGATCTCCACTACGATCGACCCATCAGATGACAAACTCAAGCTTAGTTTCATTTCATCCTCGAAGCTTCTTGTCCAGGAATCAGACAGGGTTTTCACAGTGGATCTTGCCCAGGGCGCAGATGAATGGGGACGTTATGTGGAAGAAGAACTTGCGAAAGGCCATTCTACGGACGAGTTGGCATTCTCGCACACTTCTCAGGGTGCAGCCTTCGTCAACTTCCTGCATGTTTACTATGCTCCCAACGTCAATGTTTCGACTGCCTTGTGGAGCAAGCCGGGGCAGGCACCTACGGGGTTGACGAGGTTGAGCCTTGATGGTGGACATGATGTTGTATTCAGCGGGGACGGGACTGTCATTGGATGGTTGTTAGGTGAGCGAAAATGCACGCATACCCGGTTATAGCTCTGATACCTGTCCTGTCTTCAGGTCCTTACCTTCATACTGTTCCCGTCTCCCACCTCTCGACCTGCTTGAACGCCGCACAAGAGGATACCTCGACATTTGGTATAGGTTGCGTGAAAAGCCTTCTGAACGTCACCGAGATCGCCGTATATTACGAGTCGGAAATTTCTAGACTTCGCCGGGAAGCCAAGGTTCATACTACCTCTGCTAATGGGGACGTCGTCACCTTTGTCAATGCGACAATACTGACCATGGAACATGGTGAACTCTCTGCTGACTTGATCACGGAAGGAACTGTTGTCCTGCGAGGGGGATACATCGACACTGTAGGTAAAGATGGTGAAGTCGCCATCCCAGAGGGCGGTGTTGTTATACAAGCCGATGGAGGTAATACCAGGCTTTTCATAGTAGTACGAACCCACTGATGTGAGCATGTGAGGTAGGTTACATTGTGCCTGGCTTCATTGACGCGCACGCACACTGGGACGGTGAGTCGGAAACATATCCAGCGTCCTCTTGGGAGATGGAAACGTTCCTTGCATATGGTGTAACCACTGTTCACAAGTAAGAGCCATGATCTCCTACGATATTGCTGTCACATCTTCTGACTCGCTGTCACTTCCTAGTCCGAGTTCGCAAAATTACCTCGGGTTCGTAGAGCGCGGGCGCGTCGAGAGTGGATTGATGATTGGTCCTCGAATCTTCCATACTGGACAGATCATCTATGGCGCCTCTTCACATGCGTATCATCACGATATCGCCAATACCGAGGAAGCGAAGGAAGCTCTCACCCGAATTAAGGTGGAAGGTGGCCCCGCCAGCTGGTCGTATAAGAATTATAATCTCCCAGCGAGAGCTTCGAGACAGCGCCTACTGCTGCAGGCGAGACAGATGAACATGGCCTGTGTGCCTGAAGGGGTGAGTGAATGCGAACTTGACTTTCCAGGCAATTAAACCCGGTTTTAGGGCATGAATTTCGATTGGGACTTGACCTACATTGTCGATGGTAAGTGCGATGTCATGGCAGAGTGCATGGCCCAACCTAACGAGTACTTCCAAGGCATGACTACCGTCGAACACAATATTCCTGTGTCGATCCTTTACGATGACTTGCTCACACTTTTTGTTTTGAGCGGTACTGGCACCACTCCTACTCACATTGTTAATTATGGCGGAGCTCACGGCGAACAGTATCTCTGGGCAACTGAGGATCTACCCGGTGACGCCAAGTGAGCCTTATCCATGCTCGGACCAGGGTTACTGACCGAGGAGTGTTATTGCAGACTTAGACGATTCACAAGGCATGACATTCTAGAAGGTCTGTCGGAGTCTACAGCACGTCCCTTCAATTGTAAGCGTGTTCATTGGGCTCGGTTGTTAGCCATACTCACTGTGTGGATTATGTAGCTCTAGCGTTTTTCAATGTCTCTACAACGGTTGCAACGATGGTTCATCGTGGTATCCACGCTCATATCGGTGCGCACGGTGAACCGCCACTCGGACTCATGTACCATCACGAGATGGCGTTAGCCAAAGTAGGCGGGTTGAGTAGCTACGAGGTTTGAACAGTCGTCATGTTGGACATACCACCCAGATGCTGATTTTGTGCCCGTCGCTACACAGGTTCTCCGTGCTGCCACGATCCACGCGGCTCTGACGTTTGGGTTGGATGAATCTATCGGGTCAGTCTCTGCGGGTAAACTCGCTGATTTGGTTGTTTACCCTGGAGGGGTCGATTTATTGGAGAACATCCGAAAGACTAGAGACCTCAAATACGTGATACGTGGAGGCAGGATATGGGAAACTGAGGACATGACTGAGGTTTGGCCTGTGAAGGGCAGAAAGCAGGTGTTGTCTCGGATCAATGTGGATTGAGGGGGTGAGAGAGTATGTAACTACTTATCTCACAGAACTCTCCTGATTGAGAAAAGTTTCAACCAGTCATTCCAATGACAAGGGATGGTCGCTCATCATTCTTTGACAGACACCGCTAAGTTTATTGGCAATATGTCATCCCAGAGTTCGCGCACTGGGCATTTCGAACGTTACATATGTATTCCAATTTGACATTTGTGTTTACGATCAGTTTCAGCTTGCACGCGCTCAAGCCTGCTTCGCTGCGTTGGCGCGTATCACCGAGGCTGTGGTTCCCTTCATGCTACAGCAGTTTGTGGTCACCCAGCATGCACATCCCTAACGAAGATCTGTGCTTACCCAATGAAATCAGGGCCAGCGTCCAGGAAAGCCCTGAAAGACATAAGTATCCCTGTGATGCACGATGCATGAGTCTGTCACTCACATAACTGCCCGATCGGGCGGAACCCCTAGTTTTTCTTCGAAGAAATCCGAGAAAGCCTTCGACCATATAATGGAATTCTCCGCATTGGTATTGAAAAGGCTCATCTAAGTGGGAAGAGTTAACGCTGAGAAGTATCAAAGACTAGCCTGAAATGCTGACAACTTGAACCAAGACTGAGGGCTCAAACCCTCCTCTGCATGTCAAGAAGGGATTGTACTGGCAGTCGATAATGAAGGCGTTCTCGTCCTTTCCGATAGTCTGAGCAGCAAACTAGATCGAAGCATTTCAGGGCGCCCTATGAATATTGGTCGTGATTGATATCCATACCCGCCTGAATTCGCAGACGAATGTCCTGAAGGCATCGTCCGATTCCAGCTGAGCCACGAATTGTGAGAATCGTCCCATGATATTCTTGGTTCTTGAGGGTAACGACTTACTTTCACGTTGGTAGTGAGCCAAATCAAAGGCATGGTGGGTTGTCGAGAGGATCAGGCTTGAGCGAGATCACATATCTAAGCGCAAGTATCCGTGGGAATTCGCTGAAAACGTACCCAGGGGACTCAAAATGCATCCGGCGTGATCCCGACGGCGGGTGGTGCCAGATACATGGAAAGCGATCCTTTTCGTGGTTTTACCTTGCACCATGCAAGCCCCAATTAGCCGGACACGACTGGTACTATCTCCATCGGAAAATCATGGAGCACAAATCGAAGACAAAGTCACAGGCAAGAAACGTTTTTTCGTTTTTTACAACCCAATTCGCTATGCGATAAGGCGATAAGGTTTGTTCTCAGTCAAAAGATGGTGTAAGTGCTCGCCCTGTTGTTCCGGCAGAACGCACTGCACATTCAACGTCGTAGCAAAGCTTGAGACCAGGTCTACGCACGGCCAACAAGCTGTCACGGCTGCTGGGGTCGGAGAAGTCAACGGTAGCTCAAAGCGGTTGAAAACTCTACAGTAGTACCGGTGTCTTCCCCGCGAGTACCCCATCTGGTCCTTGCGATTGTACTCACTTACGTCTCCCGAGTGGGCAGGGACCTAGAAACCCTTTACCCGAGCCCACACAAACAGTGTATGCATTGCCGAAGCACCGATGAGTAGATCTTCAGTATTGCTGGTTGTTGATGTACCGGGCCAACTTTCAACCTTACCAACAGCCCGACCCAGATTAGAGCCTGCTGATGGAAAACTTGGACAGGCTGAATGAAAAGACTCAAGAACCGGACTTCAAAGTCTCAAGCTTCATTGGTACCGGAATCCCATTTTCGACTGCCACTAGTAGCACTGAGTTCAGCCCCGTGTTCTTTCGTGTGAGGCTGTACCAGCTAACATGAGAGTGACATGTAGGTGCACTGAGGGTCTAACTGGGAGACGGCAGATCCCGATGCAGGAAAACGTCAACTCGACCCCCCGCAAGTCGGGAACTCGTGTAAACAGGTTGCAGGCTAGCATATACTCTTACAATCAGCGAACAGCGAACAGTCCATCACAAGTAACTTTGTAGTAGGAGGCGCGTGTATTTTGGAAGAGTTAGAGGTGATGTTCTATGCTTTCCCCCGGATTGGTTCACTCGCGCTGTCGCTTCCGCGAGTACTCAGTTCTTTATTTCACTAGGCAGAACACAATCTCATCCCCGAACTGATTTCTCGCCAGGGGTTGGGCGGGCGAGTCCTCACGTGCCTCATCGTGCTCCTCCCCCTTCCCCTCCTAGAGCCTCCTCGATTTAGCTTCCTGAGGCACCAGCGTGCCTCGTGGATCGATATCCCGTGTTGGTTGCTGATGGTCTTCCCGCAGTCCAAGCAGACAGCATTGTAGTCACTCATTGCGGTAAGAATCTGACGAGGGATGTCCCTGTGCGTCTTTGTTGTTTGCTGCTTTTATTTGGATATTTTTGATCGGATTCGCCTGAGTTCTCCATCTTGTGTTACTTGACATTGTTGTTGCCTGTCTTCAGTCGTCGGCCTTGACCGTGCGCCGCTTAGGCCCTCTTCAGGGAGGAAGTTCTTCGCCCGGTCAACCCGTTCGTATGGCTTACCGTGCCGACTCCCGTTACAACCCCTTCCGATTATAAGACGAGTTAGTGACATCAGGGTCATGGGACTCTTTGATGAATTCCATGCCCCGGAGGTCATTGAACTCGCCAAAATCATCAACGACCCTAACTATATGCTCATATAGGCGACGGAATAGCATTTTGTCTAGTTTATTAGTGGCTGAAAGGCGCAGGTTTAGCTTCTGGATGGCATGAATAGCAAGTTTGCGGTCGATCATTTCCGTAGACGGAGGCTAAGTCGGGGCAAGGATTCAACCATCCACTACTAGTAGCTCCAACGGCTACAGGTCCAGCATTCCAAACAAGGTCCACATACTAAAACCCTCCCCCTTACAGTGAGGTGGAATTGGTGACTAACTGGGGACCACCTCGACGTCTCCTTTGCTGCTGTCAGATGCGCCAGTACTTGACAAGTACACAGGGTCGTCTTTGCGGATGCATCGACGCAAGGTCCGGAATCGATACCTCGAACGAGCTTGAGAGATACGCTATGGGTATCATCAAGTGGTATCATGGTTAATATTAACGACCAACCCCTGGTACAAATCCATATAGTTCAAGAATGGTGATGACATGACCGTCGGGATATTAGTCTATCTGTGCGGTACGTGGGTCAGCACCATTGGCTGCGCGCAGATTTATGACGCCTCCAGCAACCGAACTGAGTGCATGGGCGTAAAAGAACGATGCACGTGCAAGTAATTCCTGCTCAACGATCCCAAGAACGTCCGTAAGAAGCAATGGCCAGCCAAATCGCCTGCGGTCCTCGATAGTGATGAGATCCGAAGCACGAATCGCTCCGCGTTCCTTGAGATATGCAAGATTTCCGGTATCCCGTTCGTCCGTGGCGATGTAGAATCTATGGGGAACAATTAGGGCAAATTCTATAAGTGTAGAATATGCACTGACTTATCCCCTCGCTCTGGGGGATGAAGCTGCACGTATTCGGCGTTGCTCTTTGCGTCTGGTATAGCGTAGGTGTCCAAGGACGTAGGTGACAGGTTACGGAGGACTTCCCGACCGGCGTCAAGGTGATTTTTTATCCGTGAGAGGTGTTCCCCGAAGTCATCATGCATCACCCAGTGATATCTCACGACTGCGAAGGGAGTCAATCCGACTTTTCTTCCGAGAGATTTGCGCGCGAAAAGACTCACAGTCACCACGGCGCATATGTGCGCCCATCCACATCCTTCCACCAACTATATCTCGCATCCGGTCGGACATAGCTTCTGCGAGCTCCTTTACCGAATCTGTGTGGGTTATCTCATACAACACTAAACGCGCAAACTTATCCCGCCCAGCAGTAGATGTGAACAGCATGCTTGCCTTCGTACCATTAGTGTTTGATAAAGTGATTTGGGAGCATCGTGCTTACGGGTTTACGTTCGTAGTGTATCTCCCCTTTGAGGAGAAGAACATCTTCTGTGAAGTTGTAGAAGTCATCCACAAATCCGCGAATCGAGTTGTGAGGCGCGACTTGTCTGATAGGATTAACAACATTCTTAACGTAGTCCATGCCAAGCCTGGTTAGACGATTAACTTTGTGAGTCAAGTGCAAGTTCCGTGCTACTTACGCGCCATCAAACGTATAGAGGACTTCCCAACCATTGCTGAGGAGTACCTCTGTCAAGCCTTCATCTGTCGAAACGCCTCCGATACCATTGGATTCCAGTATCGCACGGGCCTGGTCCCAGCCCAAAACGAATTGTCTACCGGCAAGCATCAGTTCCAGAACATGGTACGCCTTTGTTCTTGACGGCGTTTTCCATCCACCGTATTGATCCTGAGCTTTATCCCCCAGTCGTGGATTCCACTTCCCCCTTTCTTTCATTTCCTCTGGAATTCTATCCACGCGGTTGAGGCGTAACGGATCGTACCATTGGTTCTCGATGACATGCAAGCTCGGTGGTTCACCGTGACTATCGAATACGCTTGGGTTTTGATGGTATTTCGCAACGTCCCATTGACCTGTGCTCAGCTCAAGATCTTCAGGGAGGTTATGTAACCGGAGGTAGTCGGCAACAGTTATGACAGATTGTGTACGTCGAAGATGGGTCAAGTTGAGCATATCAGAAATGGGCACCTTCCAGGCCATCTGCTTATCTTCGGGGAGCTCGCGCCACTCGTCCGAGTTAACGGCGTCCCCGCGGTTGACCATGGTCGCGTACGCTGCGCAGACATCACTGAAGGGTGATTCAGCATCTACGCAATAGAATCAAAACGCAGTAAGCATCACTGACTTGCCGTATTCACATGCTCGGGCATATACAAAGGACGGTATTATTACAGTACGATTGAGCAATGAGCCATGATGAAGGGCCGTTTCAATGATATAGCGCATCTAACGGAGTATGGGTATCATCAGCGACGAACAACAGGTAACGCACATTGTTCCATCCTAGAGTCATGCTGTAGTCCCGAGCATAATACCCACGAGTTCTGGAGACTATGGCCTGCAGACTCTCCAAGTCAAGTTCATCGCTGACCAGCAGCGGATCGTTCGAGTGATACACTGGTACATGTGGCGCTTGTGGAGGTTCGCTGAGAGGCAGTGGACAGAAATCTGATCTCCGCTGTCCCGAAGAGAGAATGAATCCACCCAAGAGACCGACTATTAGAGTGAATGCGAGCAGAGTTGATGATGGCCCATTGCGAGACATTCGCAGGAAGGACAAGAAGGATCGCTGAGGACGCGTTGTTTCTGGTGAATTACTGAGTGGCAAGTATCCTCCTACCGACGACCATCCCGCCATGGGTAGTGCTGTTGAGAGTGCAGGACAATGACAGGAAGCAAACCGCGCCGCGGAGGCTGTGCTCGGCTGTGACTCAAGTTGCCGCCGGCGCTAATCGCAGACGACAGATACGCTTTCCTAATGAACCTCAACAAGCGCGTGCACGAATAGGGTTCTCGGGCCACTGACTAGCTCAGATATTTTGTGAGCACTGAAGACTCTTCTAGTTATCGGGCAATCAGGAGCTTGCCTGCACTGGACAGTTTTCACTACCCATGGCTCATCACGAGTGTCTCTAAATGTGTGTTACTGTAAAAGGACTGCCGCAATCAATCACCCAGTCAAGCGGGGTCAATATCCGATCATCATGACCTTGTTCGGATAGGTGGATATGGTTTTATGTACATCACATCGTAACAGAGTCACCGCAAAACCTCGAAAGCCAATGGAAAAACCGACGAATGCTAAGTGTCTATCCTACAGGCGATGATCCTCAGCCCTCTTGTCCACCTCCATTAGCAGCGGGGATATGCGTTTGCAAAGCAGGGGAGAGTTGCCAACCTGTTCTTCGTGTGGATGTTCTCCGTAGGTGTGGACCATATTGACGATACATGATGCATGTCGCAGGTGTTGATTCTATTGTCGATGACAGCGGGCACCCATCTCCCCTAGCCCCACCAAAGATGGTAAGTGTACCGTAAGGCCAACAGGGTCGTTAGGCTTATGCTTTGGAGGTTTAGTTCACCTCATGAAACCTGCCGCTCGGGGCAATGCAGCTTCTCCAGATCATATCAGCGCAGCACCCATCGTTTAAAAGATAGGACTGGATTGCTCCATTACGGGGTGGACACGTCTTCCCCACCCCTGATTACTTCTCCATCCACAATCCCCAACGAGCTCGTCGACGAGTCCGCGTAATACAAGTTACGCAAACGATATGGGGATTCCAGGCGGATTCGGTGGAGACACTTCATAGCCAAATATAGTCATCCGCTCATTTGTTTACGATAGGCGCTACCCTCATCGGAGGTTTGGCCTCCGCCATGTGAGTATTGCTTTGCTTGGTTTCGTCACGTCTCCCCTCTGATATCCCCGTTTCACGTCAAAGGTTATATGGCATAACGACTCTTCAGGGGCGCTTTATTCAGAATATTCAGGCTTGTGATCTGCTTACTGGATATACAGTCTTATGTGTATTATATGCACGATACTGCGGATTCCTCGACCATAAAGTTCATCGTTGCTGCCATATGGTGGGTTAGGCTACTTGGGGGTAACCGTCAAGTCTTCTCATGTGAAATTAGGATACTTGATACACTGCACGTCGCGTTCAGTATGTGTTTGTTGCGTCCACGTGAATGCATAACTAATAGGTGATCAGTGTGTCATCTCCTGTATTACTACCTGGTGAGGCTGATGTGTCTCTTCCTTGTGACCCTCGTGCTCAGCTGCTGTAGATAACCCACTATGGCGATCTGTTGAGTTTGGATTTTGTTGTCTGGTTTGTATGCCTTTCATTTCAGCGTTACTTCCTGCTGATGAGACTTGGCAGGTCATTCCCAGTACGCATACCCAATTTTCTACAACTTACAAGGCACTGAATTCGAATTATTGCCCTGCTTAGGCGTCGCTTCTCGCAAATGTGCGTTCCTTTCGTCTCAGAGGCCTTTATGATAGGAGTTTAACCGTATTCCAGTTTTTTGTGATTACTATAGTTCTGTTGTAAGTAACCCTCTTTTGTGGGTTGATGCTCACAAGCCGGCTGCCGCTAGATTCTTCGCACATAAAATACATTACCGTATGTCACATTCAGCGTTCCTATCGATATTTTGTTGATTGGCATTCAGTCTTTCGCCGTCAAGTGAGATGGCTGGTGACCGCGCTGATCGTGGGTACATTTACTTGTGGTGACAAGGATATCACTCAGTGACAGGGTTGTGATAGATACTACTGGTAATTACTCACCTCGGTGAGTTTTTTATTACGCACACGAGGGGTTCTTCATGATATTTCAACAGGGTTTGGCATAGGTTTGTACTTTTTGTCCTACCACGAGAGACTTATACTAATCAAAGAGCAGCGAGAGTTGTTTTAACGTACTCCGGCCTGCTCAGCCATCTTCACGGAAATACTGATATCCATGTGTAGGCTCATCAATAACGAGGCCAGCTTCGTCTCACAGACCAAGGTAGTAGTTTGGTTAACGGAGATATTTGTGCATCAGCTCATGAGCCGTTATTCCTAGTTTTATACAACGCCTGCTCTATCCTCCATCGTACTAGCTGAGATTTTGATTACGGTGTCACTCTGCGTACTTTTGTATGAAAGTGGCTCTCGCTCCGCAATCCCAAGGTGGCTTCAGTCGGTGTCAGTGTTTGGTTCCTACCTAACAAACCCTGCTTAGAACGAAACGCCTGTTGAACACGCTTATCATATATGCTGTCAACCGGTGTTTGCTGACCTTGTGAGTTTGATCCCTCACTATTTTGTAACTGTGACATGACTTTTCGTGGTAGACTAGTTGCCATTGCAGAACTCACCGTGGTACGTGTGACCTATTGCAAGATGACCATAACACGTTCACAATTCCTTCAGGACGCTAATGAACAAACTGCATGGACAATGGGATTAGACTTCATCATTGGAAAACGTCAGTCTTCTGTGCATTGGACGCCATTCTCAGAACACCCTGTCTTATTGTTGATTAGTATATGCCAACTCGCTTCTAGCTTCACTGAACACCCGGCAACACCTTCGATTCCAGGGTTCAGCCACCGAGTCAGATGTACGAGTCAATACTGTCCATTTCGCAAACTTTCCGAAGCTTCCGGAGGATGGATGCAGTTCAAAGGATGGAAGAAGGCATTTCGACGTGTGCGATGCGGTTGTTATCGATATCGGCACCTTTCAGGTCCGTGATAAGACTACAGCCTTGTGAAGAAATGGAGGGGTGTGGTTCGAGCAGTTCCATCTTATGTATATTTGCCATCATGTGTGAGGTGTCGTCACTGGATATATCACTTAGGTGCACGATGTTCCTCTTGCTTCGTGAGGCTACAAAAGGGTTATGACACACGATAAGGATAAGTCCAATTGTCATGGGGGCCAGTGATCCTGTTTTTCTTGGCGAAAGTGCCTCAGTGACAGCTGTTGGCCTTGCGAGCATGTGGTTCCCTGATTTCCCGCTCATGGGAACAGGGAGGACCTTAGTGTCTCTGTCAGTTGTTTGCCTTCGTTATGGGGCAGAAAATGTCTTCCTCACAGTCAAGGATCCAGCTTTCCATGCCTACCTACCCCGTTGTAGTTGCGGCCGTGTATCAGGGTATGTTTTGGGACCGTCATTTGGTTTTTGTTCACACAACTTAATGACTTCATGTACCTGCTCCTCGCAGTACTCAGACTATCTGCACATCGGAACAATGGTATATGTTTCATCCGACGCCAGCACTGTTGTATATCCTATGAAGTAGCGCAATTATCCATCGTCCGATATGAATCCTACCATCCAAGACTGCCAAGACTGCAAACATGACTAGAACTTTCCACATTCTAGATTGTGACGTCGTGGTATCACAGAAAACTGGCCACCAATCAAGCCATGTTTCAACATGGATGCAAATATAAAATATGATTCCTGTGTCCAAGCATCGCAGTACCGATGTGCAAAGGCATAAGATGTCATATGTTCCCTCAGCCAGCACCATCTGAGGGGTTGAAGCCATAACGAAGCTTTACACGGGTCCATAGGACCCACTGTTAGCCCTTCCATAGCTCAGAACGAGCAAGTTATGGAGGTCGTCCAAGGTACAGATATAACATCGGGTAGTGACCTTTGGCAATGTGGCTGCGCATCTAACAAAGCACGGTGTGACTCCAATGCGAAGTTTGGGACTTGCAATGTAGGCACAGTAGAACTTCTTTAGACACGCTACAGGTTATCCAGACATTTGGGTCTGTATTCGTTGTAGGGAAAAAGGAGTCCCGTAATCTACGTTTTACAAGCCCTTTTATACGGTAGACGGTAGGCACGAAATGTGTCAACATAGATGAGCAGGACAAACAGGATCAACAAACTTATGAAAACTTAGTGAATCTGTCATAGAACAAATAACGCATGAGAAAATACAACCAATGTTGGGCCGAAACCCTACACTCTCCCCTCCAGGGTACAAAGTACCCTTGCCAGGTGTACACACAGAGGCGCGCCACTCTACGCGGCTTTTGCCGGAACCTTTCCCACGGCAGGTTCCTTAGCGGCCCTTTGGGTAATGGTGCTCTCTGCACCCACACCGTCATCGTCGTCCCCAACAGCATCCATGTCCTCGTCATAGCCCTCAAGAATGGTATCGTCCTGGTAAACCTGGGAACGGCCACATGATTCAGTCACTTGTAGTCCTAAAAGTGGGTCATCCGACATGTACATTTCGTCCTGAAACTGGGACTAACCAACATCGGCCGGTGGTCCCTAGGGTTGGGTAGGCTGGACTGTGAAGGTGGGGTTGGCCTATGTCACAGGATGATGGATCAACTTCCCTGGAAGTGGGGTTGGCTGACATGACTATAGGATGGATTGATGACCTGGAAGTGAGGTCGGCTGATGCAGCTATGGGATGAATTAGTGTCCTGGAAGTGGGGTTGGCCAACACAGCTATGAGATAGATTAGTGTCCTAGAAGTGGGGTTGGCTGACACAGCTATGAGATAGATTAGTGTCCTAGAAGTGGGGTTGGCCGATGCAGCTATGGGATAGGTTAGTGTCCTGGAAGCAGACCCTTCAGTCACCTGTAGGCCTGAAAGTGGGTCATCCGACATGTACATTTTGTCCTAAAAGTGGGACTAACCGATGTCAGCCGATGGTGCCCAAAGGTGGGTAGGCTGGTGTGTGGAAGTGGGGTTGGCCGACCTGGCTGGAGGGCAGACCCAGTGCCTGAAAGTGGGGTCGGCCAACCTGGCTGGAGGGTGGACCCAGTGCCTGGAAGTGGGGTCAGCCGACCTGGCTGGAGGGTGGACCCAGTGCCTGAAAGTGGGGTCAGCCGACCTGGCTGGAGGTTGGACCCAGTGCCTGGAAGTGTGGTTGGCCGACCTGGCTGGAGGGCAGACCCAGTGCCTGAAAGTGGGGTTGGCCGACCTGGCTGGAGGGCAGACCCAGTGCCTGAAAGTGGGGTCAGCCGACCTGGCTGGAGGGCAGACCCAGTGCCTGAAAGTGGGGTTGGCTGACCTGTTTGGAGGATGGTCCCACTGCCTAGAAGTGGGTTCAGCCAACCTGGCTGGAGGTTGGACCCACTGCCTGGAAGTGGGGTCAGCTGACCTGGCTGGAGGGCAGACCCAGTGCCTGAAAGTGGGGTCGGCCGACCTGGCTGGAGGGCAGACCCAGTGCCTGAAAGTGGGGTCAGCCGACCTGGCTGGAGGGTAGACCCACTGCCTGAAAGTGGGGTCAGCTGACCTGTTTGGAGGATGGTCCCACTGCCTAGAAGTGGGTTCAGCTGACCTGTTTGGAGGATGGTCCCACTGCCTAGAAGTGGGTTCAGCTGACCTGGCTGGAGGTTGGACCCACTGCCTGGAAGTGGGGTCGGCCGACCTAGCTGGAGGGCAGACCCAGTGCCTGAAAGTGGGGTTGGCTGACCTGGCTGGAGGTTGGACCCAATGCCTGAAAGTGGGGTTGGCCGACCTGGCTGGAGGTTGGACCCAGTGCCTGAAAGTGGGGTCAGCCGACCTGGCTGGAGGGCAGACCCACTGCCTGAAAGTGGGTTTGGCCGACCTGTTTGGAGGGTGGACCCACTGCCTGGAAGTGGGTTCGGCTGACCTGGCTGGAGGGTGGACCCACTGCCTGGAAGTGGGGTCAGCTGACCTGGCTGGAGGGTAGACCCACTGCCTGAAAGTGGGGTCGGCCAACCTGTTTGGAGGATGGTCCCACTGCCTGAAAGTGGGTTTGGCCAACCTGGCTGGAGGGTAGACCCACTGCCTGAAAGTGGGGTCGGTTGACCTGTTTGGAGGATGGACCCACCTCCTGGAAGTGGGGTAGGCTGACCTGTTTGGGGGGTAGACCCACTGCCTGGAAGTGGGGTCAGCCAACCTGTTTGGAGGATGCACCCACCTCCTGCAAGTGGAGTTGGCTGACCTCACTGGGAGATGCACATACCCATACCAATAAGAGGTTCAATTTTGGTACCTTCAGCTTTCTGTGAAAACTTGTATGAGGGCATTGCAAGATAGCATGGCAATGTACAGAGTAAGCCCCCTCCACATTACTTGCTTTTTGGCCTTTCAGCAGGTCTCCCTTCACCACTAGGCACCTTTTGGTTGTGCCCGCCAGTAGACAGTACCACATCAGCATTCATCACTAAGTGTTGTGGAACCCCCCCCCTTTGTCCCTAGGAGCAACCAATCTTGACAGTCTCTTTCCATGTCTCCATGCTTCATGTTTGATCCTAATCTAACATTCTGCACTTAGTTGTCTATCTGCTTGTTTTCTTTTAAAGTCTCTTATCAGGTTAGAACTGATCCTCTCACCCAAGGGGGGTATAAAGCTCTAGGGATCTGCTGATGTTCACTGACAAGTACCAATGCAGTACCAAGGGTGGGACATTACAGCTGAGATGTTATGAAGTTGATCAAATGATACTGAACACAAAGTGGACCTGCTCTGTAGTTGACATGTTATGTAGCAGTGTTCTTGTACAAGTCCTGACAGAAGGCTGATAAAGAAGACCTATAGAGGTATTACAGTTTTTATTCAAACTGAGGTATCTACCACATGAGTTACCAACATATGTATGTACTACCAACAAGCAATGCAGGCTACAATGTAGGTATGCACAGCCAACACAAAGATCCCAAGTGCCAGTAATCCAAAGACTGACAGGTATGGTCCAGTATGGTAAAGGTTAGACCCAATGGATTGGACATGAGCTTAGACCAATGGATTGATTACCTTGGTCTTGGGTCCCAAGTCTTTGGCCTATGCCATACCCATTTGCCTACTACTTACACACAACCTCACCCCCACCCCATGTGGTATGGATCCCTTAGATTTCACTCTTATCTGACCCTCAGGTTTACCCTTTGACTCAATCACCAGGGTGGTGGGATTTCTACTTTGCCCAGTGCATGTCCTTTGCTAGGGTTAGGGTTAGGGTTACACAACTTCAAAAAATCAAGCAGCATGGGAGCAATTCATGTTACACAGCCTAGCAACTACAAGGATTGACCAACCAAATACACAGCCCAGAAAATACAGGATTGAGCAAATACACAGCCAAGAAAATACAGGATCGAGCAAATACACAGCCAAGAAAAATACAGGACTAAGTTACAGAGCAAATGTTCCAAGTGGAACTGAGACCTCAGGCATCCTGGAGGGGCCCCTCCCCAGAAAGACACTGAGATCTCTAGAGAAAATAAGGTATTTAAAAGACTAGTACAAAGATAATACAGATGTCAGTCAGAAGCTGGCCTGCACTGGCAGGCACAGACTATAAATCCCCCAGAACCCACAAAGCTGGCCTGCATTAGCAGGCACAGACTAAGCCCCCAGGTCCCACAATGAAAAAGTCCTAAGCTGACCTGCACTAGCAGGTACAGACTATGTAACCCCCCAGAACCCCAGCTGGCCTGCAAAAGCAGGCACAGACTAAACCCCCAGAACCCACAGGAAGATAGTATCAGTAACCTACACACCCATAGTGTGCTGGCCAGGCACACAGTGGGCTGCAGGACAACAACAGGATACTACAAGACATACCTTAAACCCATGCAGCTGCAGTCTACATAGGTGAAGTCCAGCATCAAGGGAGTGGTAAGAGGAACATGGGAGAGAGAAAGATGAAGAGCAGTGTGTTGAAGTGCGTCTTTTATAAATTTTTCTGTTTGCTGCTGTTTGGTCATCAGCCACTGGTCGCAGCATGTGCAGTGAAGCATGTCACATGACATCACATGACATGCTGATGGCACACTGCACAGCACAACATTACTTTTATGTAATCACAAAAGCGGACCAGTAGTTAATTGGTAATGAAAACACAGCTACAATGATGTCATGTCAAATTTGTAATGAAACCCTGCCACAACTAATTACATAAGCATACTGATAATAATACCATCAGGGGCCATTTGTGAAGCTGAATACAGCTGTGTATATGTCAACACAGCCACATCAATGAGAAATTCAAACTCCGCTTTGAGGGTGGGATAGTGATGGTAAGGGGTACACAGCCACAATGATGTCATGACAAAATTAGATTGAAACTCTGCCCCAAGTGATTACATAAGCATACTGATATTAATACCATCAGGGGCCATTTGTTGGGCTGAATACAGCTGTGTACATAATAAACACAGCCACATCAATGAGAAATTCAAACTCCACTTTGAGGGTGGGATAGTGATGGTAAGGGGTACACAGCCACAATGATGTCATGACAGAATCAGATTGAAACTCCGCTACATCTAATTAGGTAAGCATATTGATATCAATACCATCAGGGGCTGTTTGTTGGGCTGAATACAGCTGTGTACATAATAAACACAGCCACATCAATGAGAAATTCAAACTCCGCTTCAAGGGTGGTATAGTGATGGTAAGGGGTACACAGCCACAATGATGTCATGACAGAATCAGATTGACACTCCGCTACATCTAATTAGGTAAGCATATTGATATTAATACCATCAGGGGCCATTTGTTGGGCTGAATACAGCTGTGTACATAATAAACACAGTCACATCAATGAGAAATTCAAACTCCGCTTTGATGGTGGGAAAGTGATGGCATGGGGTACACAGCCACAATGATGTCATGACAAAATCATGTCAGACCCCACTTCCAGGAGGTGGGTCCATCCTCCAATCATGTCGGCTGACCCCACTTCCAGGAGGTGGGTCCACCCTCCAGCCAGGTCGGCCGACCCCACTTCCAGGAGGTGGGTCTGCCCTCCAGCCAGGTCGGCCGACCCCACTTCCAGGAGGTGGGTCCACCCTCCAGCTGGGTCGGCTGAACCCACTGTCAGGCAGTGGGTCCACCCTCCAGCCAGGTCGGCTGACCCCACTTCCAGGAGGTGGGTCTGCCCTCCAGCCAGGTCGGCTGACCCCACTTTCAGGCAGTGGGTCCACCCTCCAGCCAGGTCGGCTGAACCCACTTTCAGGAGGTGGGTCCGCCCTCCAGCCAGGTCGGCCGACCCCACTTCCAGGAGGTGGGTCTGCCCTCCAGCCAGGTTGGCCGACCCCACTTCCAGGAGGTGGGTCCACCCTCCAGCCGGGTCAGCCGACCCCACTTCCAGGAGGTGGGTCCGCCCTCCAGCCAGGTTGGCCGACCCCACTTTCAGGCAGTGGGTCCACCCTCCAGCCAGGTCGGCTGACCCCACCTTCACAGTCCGGCCTACCCACCCCTAGGGACCACCGGCTGATGTCGGTTAGTCCCAGTTTCAGGACAAAATGTACACGTCGGATGACCCACTTTTAGGCTTACAAGTGACTGAATCATGTGCTGGAAGTGGGGTTGGTCGACACAGCTATGGGATGAATTAGTGCCCTAGAAGTGGGGTTGGCTGATGCAGCTATGAGATAGATTAGTGTCCTAGAAGTGAGGCCAGCCAACACAGCTATGAGATAGATTAGTGTCCTAGAAGTGGGGTCGGCTGATGCAGCTATGGGATAGGTTAGTGTCCTGGAAGTGGGGTCAGCCGACACAGCTATGGGATGAATTAGTGCCCTAAAAGTGGGGTCGGCCAACGCAGCTATGAGATAGATTAGTGTCCTAGAAGTGGGGTCGGCTGATGCAGCTATGAGATAGATTAGTGTCCTAGAAGTGGGGTCGGCTGATGCAGCTATGGGATAGGTTAGTGTCCTGGAAGTGGGGTCGGCCGACACAGCTATGGGATGAATTAGTGCCCTAGAAGTGGGGTTGGCTGATGCAGCTATGAGATAGATTAGTGTCCTAGAAGTGGGGTCGGCTGACACAGCTATGAGATAGATTAGTGTCCTAGAAGTGGGGTCGGCCAATGCAGCTATGGGATAGGTTAGTGTCCTGGAAGTGGGGTCAGCTGACACAGCTATGGGATAGATTAGTGTCCTAGAAGTGGGGTCGGCTGACCCAGCTATGTGATGAATTAGTGACCTAGAAGTGGGGTCAGCCAACACTGCTATGGGATAGATTAGTGACCTGGAAGTGGTGTCAGCTGACACAGCTATGGGATAGGTTAGTGACCTGGAAGTGGGGTTGGCCAAACCAGCTATGGGATAGATTAGTGACCTGGAAGTGGGGCCAGCTGACATGGCTGGGGGAAGGGATGATGTTGTCATAACCGTTGTGAGTCAAAGTGTGGAAAGGTGGTGAAAACCAACCAAAACCAACACAAAAGACAAATGTAGAGTGAGTGGTGGTGTACCTCCGCAGAACCTGGAGGGCAGAAACCTGAAGTGGGGAAGACTTCAAGTGGAGGTGCTCCTGGTGCAAGTCGTCGACGAGTTACGCAGGAGAAGACGAATGGACGATGATTGGGAAGGGGATGCTGAACAGAGTGAAGGTGTTCAGCCGAAAGTACCTGGGGGTAATGGACCTTTGATAGAATATGCTCCTGGCGCAAGTCGATGATGAGTTATGCAGGAGTGAATGGATGACTAAGCAGGTGTGCTGACAGAGCACAGATGATACAATGATATGAATGAAGACAGATAGACTCTTCCGAATGAGCCTCAACTGTCGACGACAAGATATGCTGAGCTGAGCTGACTTCTGAGTGACTTCTTGATTGATTGTCGGTAGCTAAGTACATGGGGGTTTATATACTGTGGGGGGAGCACAGCTTATGACAAACAAGGCACAAACACTTGGTAAGTAATGAGTAAGGACTGAGTAATCATGATGAGTAAGCAAGAAATGAAAAGTAAGCAAGCAAAGAAGATTGGTAAGTATTGGCAATGAACGAGTCAAGGATAGTCAAAATATCACAAAATGAGTCAAATAGAATCAGAAACTGAGTAAGCGCACTGATATCACATTAGGGGGTGGCAATGCAAGTTAGATCTCAGCAGAGACATCTCTAGATCCAAAGACGGCATGACAGATGGACAGTGTTTCCAGACAGGGAAGTATTAATTCCAGAATTGAAGGGCATGAGTCAGGTGTCAAAGGGGGCTAGGGCATTGGGGGTCTGTGGGGCAATGAGAGCATAGGCGATCGCGTCTCCCACCCTTTCATCCTCTCAGCGAAGTTAACAAAGACTTCATGAATGGGGCTCTGATGGAGGAGGAGGAGAAGGGGGGATGTCTTCTGCTGGATCTTGCAGTAAGAAGGCAAGATGCATGTCATACTTGTCATGAATGTGATCAGGGAGGCTGGAGGACAGTAGATTATACTACAGCTGTCGCAATGCGGGAAGAATGATGGATGAGATTGGAATAAAGACGATGCAGGGAGCAGGGAGGAATGATCCATATGCTTCATCAACCAGGGGGACCGAAATGACCACATAAGACCTTTCTAACTGAGTGACAGACCTGAGGCGACCAAAGAACGTCCTTCTGGAAGTCATACTGACAAGGAGAACATGCTGACCAAGCTGCATGGGATGAGATGGGGCTGACAATGACGGGACGAACCAGGGGGCTTCAGGACGGAAGCTGGTGGGAACGCCTGGCAGATATATGTAGCCACTGTCTCTGGCAAATGAGACAAGCGAGATGATTGACGAAGAGGTGGCCATGATTGATGGACTTTGCGAAATGAGCGTCTGATGGATGGAGTGCTGTAGAAACGCGCAGGGTGCGAGGATCCTCTCCAAATTTGGAAGGAAGAATTGTGGGGCTGAGCACTTTAAGCGAGCATGCGAACCGAGTTGATATCTTTGGAAACGGCGGAGATATGACGGAAACCGGAATGCCATACATGGGTGCTAAAAACCTTTAATGCGCGCTTAACTCGCTTCCTCTTTTCTCTTTAGCACTGACGACTCGATCTTGTGCGAAGGATGACTGTTCACGTCCAACAGTCTTTCTTCACATGAGGCCTTTAGTCTTCATCTGCATGCCTGGGCATTGTGCGCAACTCGTCAACGAGTTAGGCAGAGTCAGCTGTAACCATGTCCACAACACCTTTGGTGTGTGACACCGTGCATTCACACTAAGCCCTTGCTCGCTCCGCGCCCTACTCTGCCAGTCGTTCACTCACTCCGCACCAACTCCGCCCAACTTCTGTTGGTTGTGAACCATCTCTGCTCCAACTGCTGTCGGACTTGTGTCGCTCTCCTACTGGACTGAGCGGTCCGTCCTCTGGGGGGTCATGTGACTACCTTCACAGTCAGGAACTCTGCAGCGCTGTGAGACACGACTTCTGGGAAGCGTGTGACTAGAGGAAGGGTGAAGGGAGAATTCCCTAGGATCGTCCCAAGGGGTACTGTGTGGAAGGAGAGGTCGAGAAAGGGCTTAGAAGTGGTGGGGAAATTCGAGCGAGAGATGCGGAATTTAATTCCGGGCAGATGTAGACGCGTGAGGAACAGCAAGATGGGTATATGAAATTCCGAGGGGTTGCTACGCGTCAAGAGGAGCGAATTCGAAGTGAAAGGGACACGGGATTAGGTATGCAGGGCTGGAGGATGCAGGAGACACGAAGACCTCTGGGGACACTGAAGACGCAGCAGACTCTATGTACGCACTTTAGACTCTTGAAACTCTCAAACTCGCAGAACACACACGGATAGCAACTCAAAAGGTGGGTCCATATTTCCGATGCTATGGCGGAATTATATAGTACAAGGAAAGTAGGTACGAGTCGGAGTAAGGTGGGGCGGAAAAACTAAAAGACCGGAAAATAAAGGGAAGGACATCAGACGTCAGCGAAATACAGATGCACGTGAAATAGTCCGGTGGGTAGTAGACAAGAGTAAGAACGGGACAACGGTAAGGGGTATCTTCCAACAGAACGAGAGTATGCGTACAAGTGGGAGGTGGAGCTGAGTGGCGCAGGAGGGCAGAGCGTAGCGTACTGGCATGAAGTCCAGCTTGCGGAATTTAGGGCGACATTTTAGAGGTAAGTGGCATGGATGACTGGTGACATGGCTGAGCGATGGCACGGCTACTGAATTCCGGATGACTCCGTGCGAATGCGGCATTTCCAGATCAGCGTTTTGATGACTGAGCGACACGCTGAAGGTCGGTAGAGACTCCGAAGGGGACAGGGGTTGGGAGGAAACGCGAGGACACGAGCAGAAAAAAATTCCGAAAGATTCCGAAACAGGTTTGTCATAGTGGCCTGCGGAATTTAGTGACAGATTCCTGTTCCAGCCTCAGGGAGTATACAGCTCCCTACACCTCCCGGGGACTTCGAATGCTGACCGTCCTCAGTCAGACCGAACCGAGATGCGACAGAGACGAGCACAGAGGAATTTCGGCAGACGTTACGTAACAATGATGGTGTGTGGTTGGAATTCCGCCTCGTGCAGAGGGAAATTCCGCATTGTACGAGATGGCCCTGTGGAATTTAAACTCGCCCAGAAGGTGGCCCACCGTTTGTCAAACTCCCCCAACAACACCCTCGCCCACTTATCTTGCTCCCAATGTCTCATCCACCCGTCGACATGCAAGCTTACTCGATCCGCGACGCACGACCAGTGTTTAGCATGAGGGACCAGGCCATCATCTCGCTGTCAGCAGCTCTGAGGCACGTTAGGGTGTTGATCGACACGGCACCGCAACCCGAAGAGAGCCTAGAGGCGATATACGAGTGGGTGGCGGACTGGGACCAGACCTGGGTGAGTGCACTAGATACTCGTACACACCACACGCTAACAGATCTCCAGGCCAGCATTTACTCGTGGTGGAAGTACGTCAACGAGAATGAGATCTCCATCCCGAAGGTGCGCGACGCCAACCTATGCGACATGACCGAAGAATCCGCGATGGAGCAGAACGAGGTGATCCCGGCGGTCATAGCCATAGCAGATCTTCGTCGGCCAGAAGGGCAGCGAAGATTCCACATCGACGACGTCTTTGAGGACTACCAGGAGCGGGTCGAGGAGAGAGCGCGCTTAGAGGCTGAGAGGTTGGCCAAGGCGCCATCCATGTGCACCCACGGCCAAGCAGCAAGAGGTGAGGGCCAAGACCACGCACCAGAAGATACCGAAGGAAACCCGTCAAGAGGAGCTGCACATTCGACAGGGGGGGGCTCTGGAAGCGCAAGCAAAGGAAAAGGGAAACAGAAGGTGCGTTCCACGTCCTTGACAACCCCGAGCGTGAGTGCTGACTTCAATGAAAATTCCGCAGGCCACCAGCGAGGAGGACGAGCTGGCTGATGACGTCGACGATGACGAGGGCGACAGCGAAGGCGAAGGCGAACCAGGTCCTTCTGCAAAGAGACCTCGTGTGGCTGGAGACAACGAGCCCTGCGAGACGTGTGCGCAGGCGAACCTCAGGTGCATCAGGGAGCCAGAGTCATCCTGTAAACGGTGCCAGAAGGCGAAGCGCAAGTGCTCTCGCTCTCGTGGAGTAGGGAGAAAGGTGAGTACCGAACAGGTGAAATTCCGCAAGGGAGTGAGCTGACACCACCTTCAGCGAAAGAACTCCGGTACCGTTGGGGAAGCAGGCCCGTCCCACAAATGGGTCAGATCGATTACGACTTCGAAGGTGACCCCGGCGGAACCTGTAATCGGGCCTGCTAAGAAGCTTACACTGAAAATCCCGGCTCGCAAACGGCAGCCTGATCCGACTCCCACACGTTCTCCATTGCCACAACCGACCCCTTCACCCCACGATCCTTTGCCAACACCTCATCTCTTTTTCTGCAGGGCTACCCCAACACCTGGACCCTCATTCGAGCCCTCACCAGCCCCTGTCGACGAACCTGGAGCGGCACTTCCGATTGATGAACCACAAGTCAAGAGCGAACCATTCTTTGCGACTGCGACCGGTTTACTGGAGGAACCCGAGTACGTCGAAGTGCCAGCCCAGAGCAACACTCCACCGGCCACAGAGATTCCAGAGGTCGAATACCCACACAAGCAGTCGACAGCAAATATCGTTGAGCATCTGCAAGTGCTCGAGGCAAGAGCTGAGGATGAAGAATTCGAGTTGGAGCAGGTCTACCGGCTGCTGGAGATGCTGGCAAGGCGGGTAACACACCGGATCGAGACTGCGCGGGCTAGACAGGAGGAGTTACGAAGGTTGAAGGACGATCTCCGCGACCTGTAGATAGCGTACTAGCATCTGCGGAATTTTGTACTCGTATGTCCCAAATGTGAAAGAGTCTTTCGTGCGTCGGTATTAGTACTACAGTAAGGAAATGTAAGATTTTTTGAAGGAAAAGAAGTGCGGAATTTTTTTTATTTTATTTTATTTTTATAGCTCTGTTTCTTTCATGTGAGCGGTGCGGAACTTATATATGAGATGGAACGAGTATCGATAAAAGAAAGAAGAGAGAAACAAAAGAAAAGAGGTAGAGAGAAGGACAGGCTACTCATCTGACTCGTCCAACGGGACACCAGCGAGCGTAGGGTCTGGGAACGCATCGTCTTCAAGACGATCCAGGTCTTGCGAGGAAACGCCAGTCAGCTGGGTGACTTCAATACGAGCGTTATTCTGCGGGAAATAGGGGTATAGGCAAAAGGCAGCGAAGCGGAATTTCGAGATGGCGCCATCTAATTCCGCAAGTATGTACGAGCCGCCTTTAGTGCATCTGATGACGATCATAGGCCCTAGGTAGTGTGGTTTGGTTTTCCGGTCGAGTTCTAGTTTGATACGGGAATTCCGAACGAGGACAAGCGACCCTGGTTCGAAGTTAAAGTCTTTGATGGACCATGCAAAACAATCGATGAAATCCTTGGCTGAGGCAAAGCAGGATTTTAGGACCAGATCGTGGATGCGAGCGAGGTCCTCAGGGCGTTTCTGGAGTTGGTGAGCACAGTGAGCAATGAGGTCTGTAGTCGAGTAAAATTCCGCCTCGAAAGGGGCTAAAAACGTCGCTTCGACCAGATTGAAAGGGAGTCTGGGTTCAACACCGTGAGCCATATAGAATGGAGAAAACCCGGTTGCCTTGTGAACCGTAACCCTCTCTGCCCAAAATACCGCAGGAGCCACTTCTGACCACCTTGATGCTTCCCCACCACAACTCTTTACCATCGCCTCTCTTACATCAAAATGCCACTGTTCGATGACTCCATTAGCCTGCGAGTTATAAGGGGAGATGCATATGTGGCGAATTCCGAAGGTCTTGGAGAGCCAGTCGAGAGCGAGGACGTATGGTCCCCCATTATCTGTGACAATCTCCGCAACGGCACCCCAACGGCACAGAATCTGTTCGAAGATGAACTTTCCAATGGACTTGCCTGTCTCTGCACGAAGCATAGCCCATTCGGGGTAACTGGTGAGTGAACAGCGGGCTTGGGTAACATAGCGAAACCTGTTCAACTTCGGCATTAAGAACGTGTCCATATAAGCCTTGTAAAACAGGGGTTTGGGGATGGCGACAACTGGCGGTATATGAATGCGATCCAAATGACAGATCTGGCACTCGTGGCACGATTTAACATACCAACGGACGTCCTGCTCTAGCATGGGCCACCAAAAGCGAGTCAGCAAACACATACAGGTCGAGAAGATACCCTTGTGCCCTAGGTCGTCGTGGGCCTGGCAGAGAATTCCAAGGCATTTGTGTGAGGGTACCACTAGCTGATGCCGTCCCTGGGGATCCTTCCTCCACAGTTCTCCCCCTTTTACGAAATACCAAGTCGCAAGGCACACTAGGCTCTCCAATTCCGCCTCCTCTAACCCTTCGGGCGTTTTCTTCGTCTCCAAAAACTCCTTCACCACTCTCATCCTCTCCTCTCTCTGTTTTGCTTTTTCTGACCTCGGAATTTCGGTCTCGAGGTTTTCCGGCATCGATTCTTCGGCGGTAAAGATACCTAGACTCTGTGACAGGGGGAGGGATGAGTCTGACACGACGCTCGGAATTTCCAAGGGGTAAGGATGGGACTCGAAACGCGCTTCCCTACGATTCAAGAGCTCGACTGCAAAAGCCCCACACTCATCGATCCAATCCTCATAGTCCTCGTCTCCCTCCTCATCTTCTTCTGCTCTCGGTCTCCTCGAAAGTCCGTCCGGCGCTGCGTGCTTGTGTGCTGGATCATGTATGAGCTCGAAGTCAAATAGGAGAATTCCGGCGATCCAGTGATTTATGGTCGCGTTAGGCTGTAGGTCGGGATTGTTAATCATCCCTTTGATGTACCGCGCATCCACCTCAATGACTAAATTCCGCACGCCGAAGATATGAAGTCGGACGTCGTGCAAGGCTCGGAAAAGCCCAAATAATTCTAGCTTAGCTTGGCTGTAGCGGCGTTCGCGATTGTTGAGAGTTATCGAGCCGAACCTAGCAGGGTAGCGTTTGCCGTCTTCCCCCTCCTGCATGAGGAGGTACCCAACAGCAATGTTAGAAGTGTCGACAGCTAAAATGACTTTCTTTTCGGAATTATAGTCGATAGTTCGTAATGCAGGGGACGAGACGATCACACGGCGGAGGTACTCCATCGCTTCCCTATGCTCATCACGGAATTCAAAGGGGACATCCTTCTTGGTCAGCTCGATGAGGGGACGGGCATGTTTGGCGAAGTCTTTGATGAAGATCCTGCAGTACGAACAGAGACCTAAAAATCCACGTACTTCAGTGACGTTTGTGCAGTACGGCCAATCTTTAATCTTTTGGACTTTAGATTCGTCCGGAATTCTACCCTCGAACGACACCTTGTGCCCAACCACTATGATAGACAGCGCAGCAATGACGCATTTCTTTGCTG
Organism: Pisolithus tinctorius; assembly: GCA_024663395.1. Lineage (NCBI taxonomy): Eukaryota > Fungi > Basidiomycota > Agaricomycetes > Boletales > Pisolithaceae > Pisolithus > Pisolithus tinctorius. Next base: position 2,597,355 of record JANFAH010000005.1, on the reverse strand, counting down.
ACACGGTGGCTCCTGCATGACGCAGACGGTGTAAGACTCGGTTGACGTTCTGCAGGTGCTCCCAGATGAAGCGTCTAATCCCAGAATTCTGTGGAATCGTTTCGTAAGTCCCGTCGGGATTTTGGTAGCGAGACTTGGGGCCTTTAATAGGACAGTCGTCGATAAACGGTATAGTGACTTCTGGAATTTCGTCCTTTAAAATCCAACAGATGTCTCCGTGGAAAATTTGGACGGCATTTGTGTAGCCCATAGGAAGTTTGGTGAGTCGAAGGGTGCCGATAGGAGTTTGGAAGGTAGTGAGGTCTCGGTAATTGTCGTGTATGGTGCGATGATCGTATCCAACCATGAGATCTAAAATTCTGTAGACTGAGTGGCAAGCAAAGGCTTCAGCGATCGAGTCAACGAAGGGGGGAACAGCTGAATCCTGGATAGAGACGGCGTTTAGAGGTTGTAAGTCATGTATGAGGCGCAGAGATTTTCCGTCCTTCTTGACCACGCAGAACCATTTTGAGTGGTAAGATGAAGTAGACAGTTTGTAAACCCCTGCGGAAATCTTTTCTTTGATAATATTAACGACTTCACAGAAAATAGCAGGGGGAATGGGAATATTCTGCTCGACCCATGGCTTGTGGGCTAGTGTAGGTATCTTCAGGGGCGGGAACATGTCCTCTCGGAAGGTCCCTCTTTCCGAGGCGTCCCAGGCAAAGGCGTCTTCATGCTCCCTGACCAACCACCGTACTAGGTCTAATTCTGTAGGCCAAAGGAACCTTGCCGGGTCCAGATCGAGCTCGTCAGCTCTTTCCTGAGTAAACCTGGAACCTGGCACAAATGGAGGGGGATGAGTAGGTAAAACAGGCAGATCTGCGAGTGGGTCTTTGGCCTCCCGATGCTCTACTCGGAATTCTGCTGGCATCGACGTCAGTACCAGCCTCACCTTCCTCGCTACAGGTTTGTACTTTAAGACATGATAAACAGGATCGAACTGATAAGTAGAGCATAAGGCAGAAATTGTCAGTGGAGAAATGGTAGTAGCGGTCGAGAACAGGAAAGGATCAGTCGGAGAAATGGAACTGGTGTCAAAGGGATCGACAGGAGGTGTATTGTTGCCTCGAAAGTCATAGATAAACGCCACAGCGGAATTTACGGCAGTGTCTGTGGGTAAAAACGTGGAAGACTTCAAAGGGTATAAAGACGGATTAGAAACGTAAAGTGAACACACGGAGAAAGCACAGTCCTGGTCTCCTCGCAGATCGTACGAGTCCTCGACTGATACTAAAAACCCTGCTCAGGTGGATTCATGTGGCGATGCATTTGTTTTCGCGCAAAGAAGTCTTCTTCGTCATCGGAATTTACAAAACGTGGAAGGGGTTGCAGCCTGTTGCGAGGTCGTGTCGGAATTAAGACTTGTTTACCGGAATTAGGGTCGCGGATTTCTAGAGACTGTTCTCTGTCAGGGAAATTGCGAAGGACGCTGGAGAGTAGGCAGAAGAAGGGTCGACCAAGAAGTAAGTCGAAAGGCGCGTGATCAACGACCTGGATTTGTAGATGAGCCTCGACATTTCCTATGCGCAAAGTGGCATTCTCTATGACCCCAAGGGTGCTTTCTTTAGATTGGTTAGCAGCCTCCAGAGTCATGGTCATGTCAGTACGGAGAGGGGCCTCTAAGGCTTCCCACAACTCCCGTCGCAAGGCCACTACCTGGCATCTGCTGTCCAAAATACATTCGACATGGAGTTTGTCCATCAAGATCCCGTCGACAGCATGTAAGGGAGCTGTAGCGAGGCCCACGCACTTCCCTTCTGTGTCTCTGACCCAGTACTGCTCATAGGACGCCCAAGCAGCCGAGGGAGTCGCGTCTGATGCGGTTTCTAAACTCCCAATAGTTATCTTCTTCGTCGCAGCTAGTTCTCTGATCTGCTTGCGGATCTCCGGGCTGACAGCTAATAGATCTTTGGTAGAGATTTCCATTTTTGCATCTAAGACTTGGTTTACGATCCGCTTGGTCACCGCGGCCTCATCGAAGCTGCTTTGGTAACGGAATTGGGGTGCGGAATTTGTCGATGGCTTAAGTTTCCGGGGATCTGTAAGATTAGGAGCAACCGGAGTTTTTCTGGCTGTTGGGGCTTCCGAAGACGAGGCGGGGCTAGCTGGAGCGGAATTACTGACTGGGATAGGGGGCACCGGCGCATTGGCCGATGCTGGGACTGCTAGTGCCGGCCTTTGACGACAAACCGGGACTTCTACGCCGTCGAAGCAGGCTGTCTTCTTTTTCTTGATAGTGTTCTTCAACTCTTCTACCTGTGCATAAGCCCTTGCTAAGGCACGTTGGTCTTCTTCGTCAACATCCTCCTCTAGGTTTTCGTTGACTAGATAGGAAGAGGGGTGTAGGTCGACTTGGTATTCCGAGACATCTTCGTTGCTGAAGAACATTGTGCTGACGAGATGGGGAGGAGTTTCACGCCCGTGGGATGAGGTTGACTGCTGGCCGGGTCGCTGAACTGAGACGAGGTTTGCCGAGGCAATGATCGAGTCGCACATGGCGAGGAAGTTATCGATCTTTTCCTTGAAGTTACGACCTGCAGCTGTCCTAGGAATATCAGAGCCATCTGGCATGAAAACTCTCCCTCCAATCAGGGAGCATTTCCCAGCTTGTATGTATTCGCGACACAGCGCACACTCTGCAGTTCTGTGCCCATCTGTTCCTCCGCAGAAGAAACACTGTGGATCGAAGGAATGACGGAATTGTCCTTCTTGACCTTGTTGGGTGGGCGGGGTAGAAACAGGCTGCTGAGCGACATGGACATACTCTCGCTTCAGGATAGTAGGAACAGCCAGCGAGGAAGATGGAGCGGAATTCTGGGGAAACAGTGCCGACGAGTCTGGTTGAGGGAGGTTCCGTTGGGCCCCACTGAGGAGGTAGTTGGCATGTTTGTAGACAGTATCGAACTTCCATGGTTCGTCGATGTCATGATCTAGGTCAGAGAGTTGCAATCGTGTGAGCAAGGAATTCCAAAACCTCGGGGGAAACCCCTCAAGGAATTTCTCGTTGGTGTAGTCCTCAGGGAGTTTCTTCTTCTTCTGGACGAGGCCGAGGATACGTCGGAATTCTCGGACATATTTCCCAAGATCTTCCAGCGACTCCATAGGCTTCTGAACCTGATGGTAGAGTAAAGTTTCGAGGTCGGCTTTGGTATAACGATGATCTTTCACCGAGGCACCTGGATAGTAGTTCAGGAGCTCTTTGGAGAAAGCATCCCAATCATTGAAGCTGTCAGTTGCGGCGTCTAAGGTTGACCAAAACTCCGCCTCGTTGTGGTCAGCATAACGAATGACCCAGTGGATCTTATCTTTCCCGGTGTCAAGGCCAGCTTTGACGCAGAGTTGTTCGACATCTTCAAGGTAGCGAGTGATGTCTTCGGTATGACCGGAAAACTTCAGGGCTTTGTTAGAACCCCTGAGTGGCATGTCTCTTGCTCCAGACATTATGCGAGGTGGTACGGGGATCTGGATCGGAATTCGGGGAAGGATAGGAGTGGAATTCAAGAGAGTCGAGGCAAGAGAATTCTGTACGGGTATTTGAGTAGAAAGGGAGGTAGCGGAATTTGCGATTAGGGAATGGGAAGGAAGTAGGAGCTGTTCAGCGGCTAGTTCTGAGTCACTGGATGGCAAGGACGACGAAGAAGTTAGTTCTGAGAGAGGTGAAAGTTCTTGACGTTCAGCGGGAGGATCAAAGGGCTCATCAAAGTTGAAGCCTCCTGGAAACGCTGGGCAAAATGCTGGGGACTCTGGGCTCCGAAAGATCTCGTCTAAACCGAGATCTGAGTCTGACGAGTGCGGCTCTGAAATATCTCTAGGATCAGCTACTGGAATTAAGATTTCTGCTGAGGAAATAGATAGTCTGTGGAAGGGCTCTAGGAGCTCTTCAAGTTCGGTTCTTTGACGAGTGGGTCATAAGGATCTCCTTTCCAGATCTACAGACCCCTCGCAGTGGGCTCCAAAACGTTGTGAGACACGACTTCTGGGAAGCGTGTGACTAGAGGAAGGGTGAAGGGAGAATTCCCTAGGATCGTCCCAAGGGGTACTGTGTGGAAGGAGAGGTCGAGAAAGGGCTTAGAAGTGGTGGGGAAATTCGAGCGAGAGATGCGGAATTTAATTCCGGGCAGATGTAGACGCGTGAGGAACAGCAAGATGGGTATATGAAATTCCGAGGGGTTGCTACGCGTCAAGAGGAGCGAATTCGAAGTGAAAGGGACACAGGATTAGGTATGCAGGGCTGGAGGATGCAGGAGACACGAAGACCTCTGGGGACACTGAAGACGCAGCAGACTCTATGTACGCACTTTAGACTCTTGAAACTCTCAAACTCGCAGAACACACACGGATAGCAACTCAAAAGGTGGGTCCATATTTCCGATGCTATGGTGGAATTATATAGTACAAGGAAAGTAGGTACGAGTCGGAGTAAGGTGGGGCGGAAAAACTAAAAGACCGGAAAATAAAGGGAAGGACATCAGACGTCAGCGAAATACAGATGCACGTGAAATAGTCCGGTGGGTAGTAGACAAGAGTAAGAACGGGACAACGGTAAGGGGTATCTTCCAACAGAACGAGAGTATGTGTACAAGTGGGAGGTGGAGCTGAGTGGCACAGGAGGGCAGAGCGTAGCGTACTGGCATGAAGTCCAGCTTGCGGAATTTAGGGCGACATTTTAGAGGTAAGTGGCATGGATGACTGGTGACGTGGCTGAGCGATGGCACGGCTACTGAATTCCGGATGACTCCGTGCGAATGCGGCATTTCCAGATCAGCGTTTTGATGACTGAGTGACACGCTGAAGGTTGGTAGAGACTCCGAAGGGGACAGGGGTTGGGAGGAAACGCAAGGACACGAGCAGAAAAAAATTCCGAAAGATTCCGAAACAGGTTTGTCATAGTGGCCTGCGGAATTTAGTGACAGATTCCTGTTCCAGCCTCAGGGAGTATACGGCTCCCTACAGCACACTCACCGCATGGTCCAGTGCCTGGACTGTTTCCTTTTCTGGATGTTCTGTGTTACCCATTCGTATGTCCTCCGTCTACCCTTCATTCGTCGTCCAGGAAGTTTTACTTGAAAATTTATGAGTCCCCATATGTCAGTTCCGATTCCGATTACTGTACCTCCATAGCAGTATAAAAGCATGTACTGTACTCCGCTGTTCTTCAGTATGAATATCAACCTAGTTCCTACTCCCTCTGATTCCGTCTTCTGCCTGTCGGAAGTTATCTCCGACTCTCCATCTGTACTCTCCCTCTGAAATACGAGGGCTGAGATCATGCAAGGGGGTAGCACACGAGCTAAACCCGAAGCCCTCACTCTGCTCTGCCTTTGTCTCAGCGGTCTTCATTCCTGCCGACACTCCGCTAGTCAGAGTTCTGTCCCTGTGTGTCGGACTTGCTTCCGGACCCTCCTCTAGACCTTGTTTAGCGTCAGAGTTGGTCGGAGTAGGCCCGGACTTGACAGTATATTCGTACTCGCACTTGTACAATCTCCTTTTCTCTCTTCTGAAAAACTTATGCCATTATGAGAACTCGAGCTCAATCCCAGAGAGATGTCGCTGAGAACCTCACTGTAGCGCTAGCTAATCTGCATCGACTCCCTTCCGTCGTTGAACAGTTCCAATCATTCTCCACTCAACACCGCTCTTGCACTGAGGGCAAAAGCGCTTTGCAAGCTGGTTGCTCTGACCTCCACCCAACAACCTTCCATACTCTGTCTCCTCGTAATCGAGATGATGGACCTGACCCTGACCCTGACTATCCTGATGGTGATCCCAATGGCAGGGGCAGTGGTGATGGGGATATCCCCGAAGACCCAGCTGAGCCACCAGAGGATCCCCTCGTAGCTCTTGCTAGAGCTGTCCATGCACTTGTGCAGTCTAGCTCGCACACTGGGGACTCCGCTCTGAAAACCAAAGTCTGCAAGCCTGACACCTTTGATGGCTCTGACCCCAAGAAGCTCCATGAGTTCCTTGTTCAATGTGAGCTGAACTTCCAAGACCGCCCTCGTGCATTCCACTCCGACAGAGCAAAAGTTACCTTCGCTCAATCTTATCTTAAGGGTATGGCCCTGGCTTGGTTTGAGCCAGATTTGCTAAACCCTGACAACTATGACTGCCCGCTCTGGATGGACGACTACCATGAGTTCTTACAAGAGCTCACAGCTAATTTCGGTCTGCACGATGCTATAGCGGATGCTGTCCAACAAGTCAAGAACCTTACCATGAAGGACGGTTCTCGTATTACCAAATATGTTGTGGAGTTCAATCGCTGGGCTTCACAAGTCAAGGACTACGGTGTCGGTGCACTCCACCACTGCTTCTATAGTGGACTTCCAGACTGCATCAAGGACGAGATCGCTCGTGTCGGAAAACCTTCTACCCTCGCACAACTCTGCAAACTCACTCAGACCATTGATGCGCGCTACTGGGAGCGCAAAGCAGAGATCTCGCGCACCACCAAGTCCGCCTCTGACAAGTCGCAGTCTTCCAACTCTGACAATAAAGCTAAATTGTCGTCCTCGTCCTCTGCTCTGAAGTCGGACGCCAAGGGCAAGGGCAAACAGAAAGATCCGCCCAAGTCTGATATTGCCCACCTTCTGGGTAAAGATGGCAAACTCACCTCTGCTGAGCGCCAGTGCAGGATGAAGAATAACCTCTGCCTCTTCTGTGGCGAGGCTGGCCACTCTGCTAAGGACTGTCCCAAGTCCACCTCTCACGCAGCCAACACCAGAGTCTGCTGACTTTGACCAAGCAATGTGGTAGTTACCACAAAAGCAGTTACAGAATTCATGGCAACTACCACTTCCCAATATAGACAATGCCCCCTGAGTGACAACCTCTGTTGGTGTTTGAAAAAAATTCAGATTGGAATGTTCCCATGGCAGGTTGCCCTGTCACGAATATTGATAATTTGCACCTGTACTGTGGCTATACGGATGAGCATGTGACCAGTAGATGTGATGGTCACATGATGAGTGACATAAGCAGAGATGACCCTAGATCACGTGATTTTTACATAATCGATTACGTGATGGCGATCATCTGGAGTGTTCTGTTACGTAATTTATCATGTGATCATGGGAAAATATGCATGTGACTTAATCAATGTCACATGACAAGGTACAATCATAGATCATCCAACCTATTACATAATGATCACATGTCAGTTTCTCCCCAGAACACTTGGTTATGTAATGGGTCATGTGATTGTGAGACAATAGACATGTGACCACTCCTGCAGCATCACATGACAAGGTACAATCATAGATCATGTGACCTTTTACATAATGATCATGTGGCAATAACTCTCCGGTCCATTGGCTTATGTAATAGGTCACATGACTGTACTCATCATGTGATCTCACCTCTAGCACTCTGCACATGACTCAATCCATATCACATGACCAGCAATCCCACCCCTATTCGCATGCTGGGCATTTGTGGCTGTGCTAAAAATGCGAATTGTGTCCCCACCCATTCAATTCTTGACATATGGATCTGAATTTTTGTGTGTAGAATAGGCTACCATGTTGCTACACATTGTCAAAGGCACAGGCTGTCTGATCCAGCAGTTGCTGAGATATAATGGAAATGAAAATGCCAACAAAACATCACACCATTCAACTTACACATCCTTCATGCCATATCTGAAACTTCAGGAGGGTTGAAGAAGATTCTTTCAATGCATTTCCAAAGTTTCAAGTTTATCCATTTAGAATTGAGTGAACAGCAAGCCAAATACTGATCCCAGAAGCATGGGAAAGCTTCAAAAAGAGAAAATAAAATAGTGGAGATTTTGAAAACATATTAAAAACATAGCACAGCACATCCCACAGTGCAGCTACCACTACCAGAACTTAGGTGAGGGATATTGGGCCATGGTGGAAGATATTAGTAACAAGTGCCTGATGTGATACTCACTGCAAATGGTCAAAAATGCGAAATGGTACACTTGACTCATTGAGACAATGGGAGATTTATGCCAGTGCAAGGTCAACATCACTACCCCATTGCACACATTTTCGCAATTTTGACATGTTTAAAGGGATATCTCACCAGGCACATGGTGCCAACATGGTAGGCCATATTGCTGCATTCCTCACCCAAAGTCTGGGGTTGGCAGGGTCACTGTGATGTGTGCAAATCCACATTTTTGATATGTTTTCAAAATCTCCATATGTCATTTTGGGACTTTTTCCCACTTTCCCACACTCTTGAATCTTTATTTTGCATCTTGCTCTCTCAGATCTGAGTGGGGTGACACCAAACTTTGTCTATGAATTGATATGCATGTGTCCAACCCTTCTGAAGTGTCAGATATGGCATGAAGGATGTGTAAGTTGAATGGTGTGATGTTTTGTTGGCATTTTCATTTCCATTATATCTCAGCAACTGCTGGATCAGACAGCCTGTGCCTTTGACAATGTGTAGCAACATGGTAGCCTATTCTACACACAAAAATTCAGATCCATATGTCAAGAATTGAATGGGTGGGGACACAATTCGCATTTTTAGCACAGCCACAAATGCCCAGCATGCGAATAGGGGTGGGATTGCTGGTCATGTGATATGGATTGAGTCATGTGCAGAGTGCTAGAGGTGAGATCACATGATGAGTACAGTCATGTGACCTATTACATAAGCCAATGGACCGGAGAGTTATTGCCACATGATCATTATGTAAAAGGTCACATGATCTATGATTGTACCTTGTCATGTGATGCTGCAGGAGTGGTCACATGTCTATTGTCTCACAATCACATGACCCATTACATAACCAAGTGTTCTGGGGAGAAACTGACATGTGATCATTATGTAATAGGTTGGATGATCTATGATTGTACCTTGTCATGTGACATTGATTAAGTCACATGCATATTTTCCCATGATCACATGATAAATTACGTAACAGAACACTCCAGATGATCGCCATCACGTAATCGATTATGTAAAAATCACGTGATCTAGGGTCATCTCTGCTTATGTCACTCATCATGTGACCATCACATCTACTGGTCACATGCTCATCCGTATAGCCACAGTACAGGTGCAAATTATCAATATTCATGACAGGGCAACCTGCCATGGGAACATTCCAATCTGAATTTTTTTCAAACACCGACAGAGGTTGTCACTCAGGGGGCACTGTCTATATTGGGAAGTGGTAGTTGCCATGAATTCTGTAACTGCTTTTGTGGTAATTACCATGGTCATTTGGTCAAAATCAGCTGATATGGCTGCAGCCAAAGCCCATGCAGCTACAGCTGGAACTCCGCCTACTCTGCCTGTGGAGCAGGCAGAGCCAAAAAATTAGTCCGCTCCTCCAGGGAGCTCGCACAGCCTGGAGGAAGCATTGAACCCAACTGTGCGCAACCGGACATCCGACTCAACGTGTCTGCTCTTTCTAGTCCCAATTCTTTACTTCCATCTGTAACACTTCCGGGTTATTCTGTTGATACTTTCTCTGCATTGATCGATTCTGGTTCTTCTCATTGCTTCGTAGACCCGTCTGTAGTCAAAAAATATGCCATTCCTGTTTCCTCCATCTCTCCGCCAATTCCGCTCTGCTTGTTTGATGGTAGTACAAATGCTGTCATTTCCCAAGAAGTAGATCTTTCCCTCTGCTTTCCTTCCGGCGATGTCAACTCCGTTTCATTTTATGTTACTCCATTGGATTCTTCATGTTCGCTGGTGTTAGGACACAACTGGCTCACCCGCTTCAATCTGTCAATTGACTGGGTACTGGGCAGTATATCGTTCAGACCATCGCTACAGGGAATGCCAACACCCCAGGCGCCTTTGTCATCTTCCGCTGCGACCTCCACTCTGGACCCGACACCCTCCGCTCCGTTTGCAGCTCCGACTGCACCTCCGACAGACTCGCTGCGCTCCGCTCCGCTTGTCTCACTCATCAATGCTGCTGTGTATGTCAGAGCCTGTGCTCTCCCTGGCTCTAGACAGTTCCGCTTACAGCTCTCTGCTGATGATGTGAAGCTTCGTGCGTCCTCCGCTTCATCTCCACCTCCTGACCTCTCCTCGGTTCCTTCTGAGTATCATGAGTTTGCCGACATCTTTAGCAAAGACAAGGCCACCGAACTTCTGCCACACCACTCGTTCGATCTCAAGATCGACCTTGAGGAAGGAGCTTCTCCACCCATTGGTACAATCTACTCTCTTTCTCCACCAGAGCTTGAAGCTCTCCGCACCTTCATTGATGAGCATCTTGGCTATGGCTTCATCAAACAATCCACCTCCGCTCACGGTGCCCCTGTCCTCTTCATGAAAAAGAAGGATGGTTCACTCCGCCTCTGCATTGACTATCGAGGACTCAATAAAATCACGAAAAAAGACCGCTATCTGCTGCCGCTCATCTCCAACCTACTCGACTCTCCAAGCTGTGCTAAAGTCTACACCAAGATTGATCTCTGCCATGCCTATCATCTGGTCCGCATAGCAGATGGAGATGAATGGAAAACGGCTTTCTGCACTTGTTATGGTTCTTATGAGTGGTGGGTGATGCCATTTGGTCTGACTAACGCGCCTGTGGCTTTCCAGCGATTCGTCAATAGCATCTTTGCAGACATGCTTGATGTCTGTGTCGTGGTATACCTCGATGACATCCTAATCTATTCGCAGGACATGGAGTCGCATCGTGAACATGTAAAAGAGGTACTCTGCCGCCTTTGAAAGCATGGCCTCTATGCCAAGCCAGAGAAGTGCAAGTTTCACTCCGACTCCGTCGAGTACCTTGGTTATGTTCTTTCTCCCTCCGGTCTCACCATGTCCGCTGAGAAGGTTCAGGCAGTCCACGACTGGCCTGAGCTGTGGAAGGTGCGAGACATCCAGTCTTTCCTCGGCTTCGCAAATTTCTACAGATGATTCATTAATAACTACTCCAACATCGTCATTCCACTCACTCACCTCACACGAAAGGGTGCTCCTTGGAACTTTTCCGAGGAGTGCCGGTCCGCTTTCCTCCGCCTGAAGGATGCCTTCAGCTCCGCTCCTATTCTCACTCATTGGGTTCCTGACGCTCCGCTTACAGTTGAAACCAACACCTCCGACTATGCCATTGCTGGCATTTTGTCGATCACCTGCTCCAATGGTGAACTCCGCCCAGTCGCTTTCTACTCTCGCACCATGACCGTCCCAGAACTCAACTATGATACCCATGACAAGGAGCTGTTGGCTATCTTCGAGGCCTTCCGCCATTGGCGGCATTACTTAGAAGGCTCCGCCTTACCTGTCAATGTGGTGACAGACCACAAAAACCTTGAGTACTTTTCCACCTCTAAGGTTCTCACTTGTCGACAGGCCCGCTGGTCGGAGTACCTTTCGCAGTTTAATCTTTCCATCTGCTTCCGACCTGGCTGCTTAGGAGCCAAACCCAACGCACTTACATGACGTTGGGATGTCTACCCAAAAGGGGGGGATAGGGACTACGCACAGGTAAATCCTCACAATCTCCGCCCTATGTTTACACAGGAGCAACTCGCGTCGTCCCTCCATACCACCACCCTCTTGGCACCTGTACTCCACGCCGCCATGGTCTTCGATGTTGAGTGCTTGCACTCTGACATCATCTCCACCCTACCCTCAGACCCTGTCTCCGCCAGCCACCTCCCAACTCTGACTAAGCCTCGGTGGTCCCTGGACTCCGATGGTCGTATCTTTGTCCCTGACATTGATGACCTCTGCCTTCGAGTGCTTCGGTTCAAGCATGATCATCCTCTAGCAGGCCATTTTGGGCAAAACCGCACCCTAGAACTCGTCCGCAGGGACTACGTGTGGCCCAACCTCCGCTCCAATGTGAAAGAATATGTCAGGTCTTGCACTGCCTGTGGATGGAGCAAAACTCTGTGCCACCGCCCTTATGGTCTACTGAAGCAGCTCCCCATCCCAGAGAGACCCTGGAACTCCATCTCCATGGACATCATCGAACACCTGCCCAACTCCGATGGCTGCTCTGCCATACTTGTGGTAGTGGACCGCCTCTCGAAGCAAGCGGTGTTCATCCCCACCCATGACTCTGTCACCTCCGCCGAACTCGCTAAGCTCTTCCTAACCCATGTCTTCTCCAAGCACGGAGTGCCAGCTAATGTCATCTCCAACAGAGGTCCTGAGTTCGTCTCACACTTCTTCCGCTCTCTAGGAAAAGCCCTTGATATGTGCCTTCACTTCACTTCGGGTTACCACCCAGAAGGCGATGGCCAGACTGAGCGAACGAACCAGACCCTTGAGCAGTACCTTCGTGTCTACTGTAACTACCAACAAGACAATTGGGCTGAGCTGTTACCTCTAGCGGAGTTTGCTTTCAACAATGCACCAAGTGCGACTACTGGAGTCTCTCCCTTCTTTGCTAACAAGGGATACCATCCAAACTTGTCTGTGATCCCTGACCAAGACTTCACCTCTCCAAGGGCTCACGACTACATTGTTGAGCTCTCCGCCCTTCATGACTTCCTCTGCTCCAAAATGTCTGCTGCTCAACAGTGCTACCAGGGTCCAGCAGATGCTAAACGCATACCTCTGCCTGAGTTTGAGGTTGGAGAACAGGCCTACATCAAAGCCAAGTACTTCCACTCCACTCATCCTTCGGAAAAACTCTCCGAAAAGTACTTAGGTCCATTCACCATCTTGGCCAGGCCAGGTACACATTCTGTCACCCTTAAGCTCCCTGACTCTATGCACTCGGTACATCCGGTCTTCCATGTCTCACAACTGGAAGCTGCAGCAGCTAACCATTTCCCAAACCGACAACAACCTCATCCTCTGCCAGTAGATGTCGATGGTGACCTTGAGTACGAAGTATCAGAGATACTCAACTCTAAGGTGGACTGCCATCGCCACCACTGTCAACTCTTGTATCTAGTCCGCTGGGCTGGTTATGAGAACACCGACGAAGACACCTCTTGGTTGCTTGCAACCGAGCTGGGTCACGCTTCTGACATAGTATCCACTTTCCATGAACGCTATCCACATAAACCTGGCCCGTACCAACCTCCGCCATGATACTCTGCCTACATAATCCTCCTCCACAGGCCAACTCCGCCTCTTACCGAACTACCTTAAGTACTTTAGAATTTTCTCTGCTTATCCATTTCACTTCTCAGGGTCACAAACAAAATCACAAGTCTATCTCGTAGTAATACAAAATATACAAACTAAAGGCAAAAAAGAAAAAAAAAAAAAGAGAGAAAACAAACACTACTCTACTCTTCCATCGCTTGTCCTCCGTCACCCTCCTGTTCTTCTCCACCTTCCTTCTCTCCTCTGACTTCTTCCTCTTCCTCGTTATCCCCCTCTGCACCTTTGTCCGCTTCCTCATTCTTGTCCTCCCCCGCCTCCGACTGAGGCCTCTTCCATCCTCTGCCTGTGCGCTCGAGCTCAGCCATTCTTGTCAAGTCTGGGCCTACTCCGACCAACTCCAACACTAAACAAGGTCTAGGGGAGGGTCCGGAAGCAAGTCCGACACACAGGAACAGAACTCCAACTAGCGGAGTGTTGGCAGGAACGAAGACCGCCGAGACAAAGGCGGAGCGGAGCGAGGGCATCAGGTTTAGCTCGTGCGCTACCCCCTTGCACGATCTCAGCCCTCATATTTCAGAGGGAGAGTACAGACGGGGAGTCGGAGATAACTCCGACAGACAGAAGATGGAATCAGAGGGAGTAGGAACTAAGTTGATATTCGTACTGAAGAACAGCGGAGTACAGTACATGCTTTTATACCGCTACGGAGGTACAGTAACCGGAATCGGAACTGACATACGGAGACTCATAAATTTTCAAGTAAAATTTCCTGGACGACGAATGAAGGGTAGACGGAGGACATATGAACAGGTAACACAGAACATCTAGAAAAGGAAACAGTCCAGACACCGGACCATGCGGTGAGCGCGCTGCGGAGTACCTGACTGCGAAGGTAGTCACATGACCCCTCAGAGAATGGACCGCTCGGTCCGGTAGGAGAGAGGCACAAGTCCGACAACAGTCGGAGCAGAGATGGTTCGTAGACAATAGAAGGTGGGCGGTGTAGGGAACGCGAGCCTTTCCCCTACGAGAAGTCGCGCTTCTGTTGGGTTGAAGGGAAGGTTTGAGGGTGAAGGATGTAAGAGAGAGTCGAGGAGGATTCGGGCTTAGGGGTTGAGGCTGAGAAAGGACTTGGTGTCGAAACATAGAGAGCTGACTAAGCGCGCGGGTGGTCACGGCGCGTGCCACGTCACTTAACAACTACGGTACACCAGAGAGGACTACACTGTACTAGTCATCCCGGCCTACTCTGTGTCTTGCTTGGAGGAGCAAAAATTTCACTACTTCAGCTCTTTTCTGCCAAGGTTCTTCTTTAGAGTCAAGAATTATATTCTCGGGCGAGTTCCCTTTGCGTTCGTCTAAAGTACTTACCCTGCATCCAGACCGAAGCCCCTTCAGGGTCGACCCGACTCAAGCGGAACCTACCTCTTCCGGAGTCGGAGTTCTCGGCCAACGGAAAAACACTATCTTACACTTGGAGCCCACCGCGAGGGGCTTCAACCAACAAACAGGAAGTAAAGTACAACCTCAGGCGAACGGCAGCTAGGGTTGCCCACAAGGAGAGACATAAGAAAGCGAAAGAGGTGCTCAGAGCAAGGAAGAAAGCAACGCCTCCCCATTTAGCTAAGTCATCTCTTGAGAAGCTCCCCACTGAAGTTCCTCTTCCAGAATCACCGGAACCGGAAGAGCCGAAACAGATACGAGAACCCACCTTCACGGAATACCGAACACCAGCGCCGGTCATCGGATCAAACTCAGAAACATCGTTCGGTTCGACAGAAGAAGCAGCGAAGCTCCTACAAGAACCACCTTCACCGCTCACGGAGTTACCCCTCACAGCATTCATAGAGGAGTCCGAAGACGTTCCATTTTCCATTCCTACGTTTACAGGCGCAAAAGTTGATACTACCGGCTTAGAGGACATGTACGAAGCGATCTGGGACGACGGGCGACCGACGAGCTCGTCAAGGTTCGTGATGCCTAAGAAAGAAAAGGAAGAAGAATTACCGCCGTTTATGACCTACTGGGACAAAGGAAAGGATAGGGCGACAGAGCAGCCGCCTGACAGAATCTACGTCAACGAACCAAAAGCTGCGGTCCACCAAGGACGGACCAGAGAAAGGTCAAGAAGCAGAGGAAGGTCGCCCTCGAGGTCGAGGACGAGGGCGAGGTCGAGACATAAGTCGGGACGTAGGGAGAGGTCGTCCTCGAGGTCGAGGTCGAGGCACGAATACAAGTACAGATCGACTTCCAGGTCGAGTTATAGAACGAGGCACAGGTCGAAGTCCCGTCGCCATGGACATAGAAGGTCGGACAAGTCGAGGAGTAGACGCCATAGGAGGTCCTACTCCACAGACAGTTCATCGAGCGACTCGAGCGAGGAAGAAGAAAGAAGAAGGTATCACAGGCGCAAGGAGAAAAGACGCGAGAAGGAACGTCGCTCGAGATATAGATCTCCGTCTACAGAAGCACGGGAGCCGAGGAGGAGAACGGCCCAGCCAGAAGAACTGTCTGAAGGGCAACGTATCCTTAGGCTTCTCGGACAAGGCGCCCTGGCATCTGACAAACCCAAGCCGCTCGAGAAAATGCCCTCTAGGTCTTCGGACAAAGCGCCCAAGTTTTCAGGGAAAACAGCTGATCTGGTTCATTACCTGGAAGAAATTCATCACCTGTGTAAGAAGGCAGGGTGTACAGACGAGTATGAGTGGCCGAAGTGGGCCATATGGTACCTGGACAACGATACGGCGAACTTGTGGACGCAACTTTTAGAAGAGATGACAGGTAGATGGGACAAGTTCGTGGAAGTGCTGGCGAATGTGTACCCAGGCGCAGGAGAACGAGAGAAGAGATACGTCAAAGCGGACCTGGTCGATCTCGTTCGAGCGCAGTCCAGGAAGGTTATAGCGATGGAAGAGGACCTCGGAGAGTATCTTCGACAGTATGAGACCATAGCGGGCTATCTTAACAGACGCCACAAGCTCACTCAGGAGGACTACAACGGTTACTTCTGGGAGGGCTTGGATCCGGAACTTCAGAAAGATACGCTCGAAAACCTGAAGTTTAGAAACGGCTTACGCGATTCGGACAACCCCTGGCCTATGAACAAGGTCCTACGAGAAATAAAAGAGTTGCTGAGGCACAGGTACCATACGACGAGAAGCCGTGCTGCGAGGAGGGGAGTCATTCAGTTATCGCCCGGAGAGGAAGCCGGGAGGATAGCACGCGAGTTGGTCCAGAGGCAGCCTCAGGTTCGGGCGGAGGCACAGGCCCAGAGAAGGGCAGCGCCTGTACCGGCCAGAAACGTTGTCGAAGGAGCACGTGAACCACCTCGAGAAATAATTTGCTTTTTCTGTTTCCTTCAAGGACACCGCACGAGGACTTGTCGCATGTTGGAAAGATATCGCGCGGCCGGCAGGTGTGTCGTCGAAGACGATAGGGTAAAGTTCAATGACGGCATGCGCGTTCCTTGAACGGACGAGCCGATGTACCAGTTGATAGACGAATGGATGGCAAGGGACAGGAGGAGGAGAGAGGAGCAGCAAGCACCCATCGTTCGCATCGAGCACGAAGAGGATCCTCCGACGAACACGAATATGTTCGTAGCAGCGCACAACGCCTTCCAATATGTCGAGAGAGCTAGGATCGAAGAGTATGTTTCAGATGGAGAGGATACGGCCGAGGAGGTCATTTCGGAGACTGAGTACGAAGCGCGACGAGCAGAAACGGAACAGGCGTTCGCAGCAGCTCGAAGGGAAGAGAATAAGCAGCAGCGAAAGACCCCGAAGTTCGATGGAGTGGCGGTACCCGGGAAAGAGAAACGAACAGAGACCTCGACAGCAGAACAGCCAGGGCCTAGTCGGTCCGGCTCGACGGATGCTCCCGAAGCAAGCTCGAAGGACAAAGGAAAGCAACCAGACAGGAGTGCCGGCGGGTCGCAAGGACCCACATCTGTGCCAAAGACCCAGCTGCGTGTCACGGAAGACCAAGATGCGGGAAGGAAAGGTTATAGGTATACGAGTCTGTTCGAAGACCCTACAGCAGCGATGAGGGTTTTGAACCAGTATTTGGACCAGTCAGTTACGATTCCGGGAAGGGATCTACTCGCTATAAGTCCAGACGTTCGGAGAGAGTTCAAGGACAGAGCAATGACGAAGCGAGTAGCGCTCGGTGCAACCTTCTCGGGCACGTTGGATAGGTGGGAAGGGTCGCCGCAGTCGATTGATGTGAGGGCGTTCGAGTGCGGTATAGGAGATGAGAGGTACGCGCAGATGGATTCGATGCCACTTACGATGGTAGAGGTCGAGCTGGCTGGGAAGGTCATGCTCGAAGGGATTCTCGACAGCGGTTCGCAGATAGTGGCTTTGCGACAGGAAATCGCTGAAGTTCTGCATCTCCCCATAGAGAGGGATAGTCGAATCATTATGGAAGCCGCGAACCAATCGAAGGACGAAACGCTGGGCCTGGTGCGAGATGCTTCGCTCAGGATCGGTCCAGCGGAAGTGTGAGTGCCGATTCAGGTTGTCAAGTCGGCTCCCTTCGATATCCTTTTGGGCAGGCCATTCCTGTGCGCGATTCGGGCTAGGACACAAGACTTTAGGAACGGACAACAGACGCTCGAGTTTACGGATCCAGAAACAGAAAAGAGGATCCAAGTCTCACCACAGCCGAGAAGGTCCCTCGCCCAGTTCCCTCAGTTTAGGGACGCGGTCTTGCAGAGGGAGTATATTCGGAGGATAGGGCGCAAACCCCAGAAGGTACAATGTCGATCTAGGGACGAGGGTTTTTAGACTTCGTCCAGGACTCGAATAGCCAGCGAGGAGACGTTTCGATGGGATCGGCCACCCCTGTAAGGCTGGGATATCTCGCTCAGCCTATAGCGGTATATAAGAACGAAGCAAGTACATACGTCTCGGACTTCGACTCGCAGTTTCAAGATATAACTGAAAACAGAAAACAAGAATCGACATTAGACATAGAGGCGACCGGCCATAGAGTTTCTTTTAGATCGAGCATGAATAACGCACTGACTTTTCCCGCAGGTATAGAAGTAGAATCGCAAGATGTTTATCGCAAGGACGCAGGACAGTATCGAAGAGATGAACCCTTTCGTAAGGGACGCGAAGAAGGAGGAATGGATAGAAGCATCGAGGAAGAAGGTCGAAGTGAAGAAACAGAGGTTGAGCGCCCAGGGGCGAAACTGAAAGGTTACAAGATGATATTCGCGATGACAGAGGAGGACTTCGAGTCCTCGGGTTTACGTTTCGAATCTTATTTGGTGGAGAGTCTGACCACCGAGCTACAGGACGAGGAGGAATGGATAAAGCAAGTGATGAAGTACAAACCCGTGGCGAAGAAGGTTCGGCCGGTAGCGACAGAGACGCCGGCCGAGTTTAGAGTCGAGAGGAGGGAAGTGGGGGACCCGTTGGCTAACCTCCCCCAGATACCAGTTAAACCCCCAGAGTTCACCCCCGGGGAACGACTTACCCAGGAGCGAGCAGACAAGTTCGAATGGGACCCAGGCGGATTTTTGTGGCACGAAGAACTCAAACTAGTCAAGTGGCTAGTGAGAATCCACGAGAAGGCTTTCGCTTGGGACGCAAGCGAAAGGGGGACGTTCAGAGAGGATATGTTTCCGCCTCTCAAGATTCCGACGGTCCTGCACAAACCATGGGTGTATCGGAATATACCCATTCCACCAGCGATCTATGGGGACGTCGTGCAAATAATCAAGGAAAAGATCGCAGCAGGAGTTTACGAACCGTCAACTTCGTCTTATCGATCGAGATGGTTTTGCATAGTGAAGAAGGATGGGAAGTCGTTGCGGCTGGTCCACGACTTACAGCCGCTCAACGCGGTTTCGATACAGGATTCAGGAGTTCCTCCGCACGTGGATAGTATCGCAGAAGAGTTCGCAGGACATTCGGTGTATGGCATGTACGACCTTATGGTCGGTTACGACCACCGAGTGATCCACGAAGACTATCGAGACCTTACGACCTTTCAAACGCCAATTGGCACGTTCAGGTTGACCAAACTCCCCATGGGCTACACGAACACTGTACAAGTGTTCCACGGGGATGTGTCGTTTACGCTCAGGGAGGAAACACCGGAAGTAACCATGCCATTCATTGACGACATACCAGTAAAAGGACCGCGAACGAGGTACATGAGAGAGGACGGAACGTATGAAACGATTGAGGGGAATTCGGGGATCAGGAGGTTCGTATGGGAGCACCTCATCAGCACTAATCGAGTTTTACAGCGCCTCGAGCACGTCGGAGCGACTGTCTCTGCAAAGAAATTTGCAGTGGCGGTCCCGTCTATCACTGTAGTGGGGCACAAGGTTTCGTACGAAGGCCGAATACCCGACGAATCCAAAGTACAGAAGATTCGAGATTGGCCCTATTGCAAGAACGTCACAGAAGTGCGAGGCTTCTTAGGCCTCTGCAGCTACTGCCGCATCTTCATTCGAGACTATGCAAAGAGGGCGAAACCGTTGATCGAGTTGACCAAGAAAGGAGTAGTCTTCAGGTTCGACGAAGTACACGAAGCAGCGATGGACGACTTAAAGGAAGCGCTCACCAACTCGCCAGCGTTAAGACCGATAGATTACAAGTCGGGACGGCGAGTCATTTTGGCCGTTGACACCTCGCACATGGCAGTAGGCTACCTGCTTTTACAGGTCGGAGAAGATTCGAAGCGTTATCCGTCAAGGTACAGATCGATCGCGTTCAACGAAAGGGAAAGTCGCTATAGCCAGGTGAAGCTAGAGTTGTTTGGCCTATTTCGCGCGCTTCGGGACGTACGCAACCACATATTCGGAGTTAAAGATTTAGCTGTGGAAGTCGACGCCAAGTACATCAAGGGTATGATCAATAACCCCGACCTGCAACCGAATGCAACCATCAATCGATGGATTGCTGGTATACTCCTCTTCGAGTTTGAACTGATACACGTACCGGCGGAGAAGCATAGAGGCCCAGACGGGTTATCGAGGAGACCTCGAGCAGATGAGGATCCGGAACCGGAGGACGATTACGAAGATTGGATCGACGAGGTAGGATCGTTCGCAGTCGAACTCCTCAACCCTCAGCGAGGCGAACGAGAAGAAGCTTTCTTTCAAAGTTGAAAGGTAGTCGAACTGAAACTAGGATGGATCCCCTACGTTGGAGAACAGAGATCAGAGAGGTCGAGCGAAGCGACCGAGACCCAGGTGGTTTTATCACAGGCGTCAGGGATGGATGCTACCGCTGATATAGAAATCCCTAGGACAGAGAAAGGGAGGCGACAAGACGAACGGTTGGAAGTAGTTCGCAAGTTCCTCGAAGATCAACAGCGACCGCCTGGAATGTCGGACTTGGATCTGAACTTGTTAATCAAATATGCGGCGAGATTCTTCCTGAAGAACGGAGAACTGTGGCACCGGGAACCGAGGGGACAGCATCAAGTAGTACCCGCGTATGAGAAACGCCTGAAGTTGATGAAGCAAGCGCACGACGATTTGGGTCACAAGGGAGTGTTCCCCACTAAGTCGAGATTACTGATCCGCTTTTGGTGGCCGTCGCTAGATCGAGATGTACGATGGTTCCTCCGTACCTGCCATGAGTGTCAAATTTGACGCATGGATAAAATCCATATCCCACCTGTCGTGGCCATGCCAGAGCCTCTGTTTTACAAGGCATACATGGATTCGATGGTGATGCCGAAGTCGAATGGATTCCGGTACATAGTACAAGCTAGGTGTTCTCTGACTTCGTATCCTGAGTGGCAGATGCTGCGTGCAGAGACAGGACAAACCTTAGGACGATTCATATTCGAACAGATCTTGTGTCGGTGGGGTGCCGTAGGAGAGATTGTCACGGACAACGGCTCCGCGTTCAAACAGGCCCTCGCCTACCTCGCGAAGAAGTATGATATCAGGCATATAAAGATTTCGGCATACAATTCTCAAGCCAATGGAGTGGTCGAGAGAAGACATCTAACCGTTCGAGAGGCTCTCGTCAAGACTTGTGAAGGCGAAGTGGGCAAATGGTCGTCGTACGCACCGACGGTGTTCTGGGCCGAAAGGGTGACGACACAAAAGTCGACGAAACTTTCGCCGTATCAGATGGTCCATGGGATCGAGCCGAGATTGCCGTTCGACTTCGCCGAAGCGACTTTTCTGACGAATTGGGACAAGGATAAGTATTCGACCGAAGAACTGATATCGTATAGGTGCCGCCAGCTACAGCGAAGACAGGAAGACTTACGGCGGGTTCGTCAACAAGTATACAAGGCACGGTGCCAGACGGCAAAGGAGTTCGAACAGAGGGTGAAAAGGTCGATACGAAGCTACGAGTTCGAACCAGGAGCGCTAGTCTTAGCTCGCAATACGAGAATCGAGAAGGAACTCGATCGCAAGACGAAACCAAGATACCTAGGTCCTATGGTTGTCGTCAGGCGAACTGAAGGGGGTTCATACCTATTAGCTGAGCTTGACGGCTCGATTTCCCGACTTCGATACGCCGCTTTTCGCTTACTCCCTTATTATTCTAGGCAACGAATCTCGATAGCAGTAGAAGAACTCACGAACCGAAGTGAAGAAGAGCTGCGCAGGCTCGAAGAAGAATCGATAGAGGACGAATCGATCCCCGAAGCCGAGGACATCTTACGAGAAGAGGACGTCGAAGCGAGCGAGTCAGGTGAGAGTGTCTGAGGCCTCCAGTTGTAGATATTGGTGTACTCGTTCAACCGAGGCACTTTGACTATCGGCTCGAATTCGAGCGTAATTCGGTGCGACTCGCACCCCGACTTGCACATGCTGATCAAAAAAAAAAAAAAAAAAAAAAAAAAATAAGTCACGACGTTCGGACGATTCGAAAAGCGCTGATCAATTCTGTGTTGGACAGGGATTACATGAGGTACGACGACGGGGCTGTTGAAGCCCAGAAAAGAGATAGTGCAAGATACTAATCACGCGATTTCCTCTTGCCCAATGCCTTCTCGGACGCGACGTGGCCCTTCGAGGCCTGGTCTAACACTTCGGTTGCAGCACGAAGGGCTTCGCGAAGAACGACCAACATCTCGGCATTGGAAAGCGAAGGCAGCGAAGGAGGGGAGCTAGAAGTCGAGGGGGTTGGCACCGAGTTAGAGGAAGACGCGCCAGAAGTCGAAGGGGGAGGAGTCGGACTGGGAGATGGAGACCTGACACGAGCGCGCTTCGAGGCGCGAGCAGGCCTTTGGGTGATCTCGACTACAGGCTTGGCAGGGTAATGAGGAGGGGTGAGAGCAGGAGGAGTTGAGCCCGTACAAAGCGCTTGGACCCAGGCTCGGGACTGTGCCGAGTCGTTCTGGAGCGATGTCAGCAAGACGCCTTAGGACGAAAGGAGAGTGGACGACACGCACGTATAAGGGGCAAGTGTAACGAAGTTGACGACATCGCGCGCATTTGAGCCCCAAGGCTCCAGAGCAGATGGCTCGAGCGACGCGACAACGATCGCAGGGGACGGGCAGGTAGATGGGGAAGCCGCCATCCTTCGAAGTACGTTTGACGAGCTCGATGTGCCAATCGGGACGGTAGACTCGCCATTGGAGACCGGACTCCCCGAGACGGTCTGCGTTCTGGATCTCGAAGAGTCAGCTATGGGACGAAGAAGGAAGAGAGAAGTTAGAACACACTGGAGGGCGATCAAGGGACGCGTGGCCAGTCAATGGAGAGTCGGCAGGAAGGCACTCAAGGCCAGACTCGGAAACGTCGAGTGTCTGGCGGGTGGGCGTGGTAGGATCTGCAGGTGCGGCAGCATCTGGGACAGAGACCGGACGATCGGGCGAAACAGTTGGCGTAAGAGGAGAAGGAGGGTCCAAGGGACCCGGGAGCGAGGGAGAGGGCGTACGAGAAGGCGCGATGGTGGACGTGGGCGTGGATGTGGACGACAGAGCGTCCGGGAGCGTGTCGAAGGTGGGAAGGTCGAGAGTAGGGCTGGGGTCCGGTTCCTGGACGACAGCGGTCGCAGGCGTGGGCTCTGCGAGGGTGTGGTCGACCGGGGCGGCGGTAGTTGCGGGAGCCGGTTCGTCTTGGACAACGTCAGCAGGAGGAGCGTTGACCGGTAGCGCAGGAGAGGAAGCGGCTTGAGGTTCGGGAGCCGTAGGAGCCAGCGATGGGCCCTGTAGCGACGGGGTAGCGTCAACAAAACGACCGTCAAGGAAAAGAAAAAAAGACCACGCACCATCAACGACCCCAGACGCGCCAACAGCGCGTTTCTCGACTCTGTGTCTCCCTGCAACGATCCCAGCAGGAGCTGGAGGACGGAGGCGGCGCGCGTGAGGTCGTCAGCCGGGATGCCAACGTTGGGAGGCGAGTCGTTGGGGTTGGACAACATGAGAGCGAGGGCGAGAAGGAGAAAGATGGGGAAGGAAAAATAGAAGGAACACGCGGGGTAGCTTAGATAAGAAGGAGGGGAAAACGGTGGGAAGTCGATCGAAACGGATCAATTATCACCGGAAGTCGGAACCTTCGCTCGAAGCAGCGGCAGTCTTACGGTCTCGGCGCACTCAAAGAGTCATGGCGTTCTCGCCATATTCTAGTCTATTTTCCTTTTGCATTACGGCGCTCACTAACGTTCTACACTAGGAGAGACGACGGTTCGAATTCGAACAGGCAAACTAACTGCGAAGGGTAACGACCGGCTGTGAAGGGAACGCTAGACTCCGCAACGTTCTCGGAGCTATGGCATGGATAGGAAGGGTCGCTACAGGAGAGGTATGCAGAGCTGGAACGAGCGAGAAGGGACACGAACCAGGTAGAAACAACACTGGAAGAGAAGCTTGGCCGGGGCAGACGCGATGACAGGTGACCTTTCCGTTTCGATTCGAACGCGTTTTACGGTGGGAACAGGTGTCTCGGCGCAAGAAAAAGTGGATCGACGAAGGGCGAATGTCCGAGGTCGAGCGAGAGCTCGTATTCGTACCTGTCGAGGTCGAAGACCTATCTCCGAAGCGGGATCGAGAGGCTACAAGTTCAAGGTGAGGTATTCTATTGTAGTTCGAACGTAAACTACGTCGAAGTGTTTTGTTTCCAGTGTCGGAAAGGGCGGAAAGAGGGAATGTAAAGCTCCCGGAGGTACATACGAAGAGCTGAGGAATACTAGAAACGCGAGTCGAAGGCCGCTGGTATCGTTATGCGCCACGAAATTCATTCCTGCGCGCGAGGCGCAAGTCCAGGAGCTGAGAAAAGGAGGGGGGGCCGGAGTACCATAGAAGGGACGCAGTATAGGGTAGAAGGGGTCTCCCGAGGGCCCAAACTTTTGTTTTTCTTGGTTTCGTTTCCACTAGTGTCGTCTTAAGGACGAAATGGAGTCGAGAGCGCACAATGCACTCTCGTAGGATTGTGAATACGTCACTGATAGGAGGTTTACAGGTATAAAATAATCTTCGAGCTGGGTCGTAGGTACATAGGGTCTCTATCCCCAGCCGCTGCGCTGTCGAAATGCTCCGTCGCAGTTCTACTGCCAGCTGCGTTTCAACGCGCCGTTCCTACCTCGCACCGCACTCGATTTATCACCCACTTGTTCGTGCGTTCGAGGCGCCATGATCGTCACCCGGGCTAAGAGGATGGCTTCGGAGGTATGGAAAATCGCGGGCTCGAGGTGATGAAGAAGGTACAAGAGAGTTGGCTGTGAGGGGTCTCGGGGATGTTGATGAGAGTGGGGGAGAGGTTCGAGGAGCGCAGTGCGGGTTCAGGATCGAAGGGGGGCGTGTTGATGGAGGAAGGAGTTGTTGAGTGCAGAGTGGAAGGTGATGTGAGGTACAGAGTCAGAGGGCAAGGGTGCGAAGGAGAAGCTAAGAGGATGGGTACGAAGCCGAGGACGTCTACGCGAGGAAGGGGACGACCGAGGATGGTCGGCGTCTAAACCCCCCCTCGGATGTAGGGAACGCGAGCCTTTCCCCTACGAGAAGTCGCGCTTCTGTTGGGTCGAAGGGAAGGTTTGAGGGTGAAGGATGTAAGAGAGAGTCGAGGAGGATTCGGGCTTAGGGGTTGAGGCTGAGAAAGGACTTGGTGTCGAAACATAGAGAGCTGACTAAGCGCGCGGGTGGTCACGGCGCGTGCCACATCACTTAACAACTACGGTACACCAGAGAGGACTACACTGTACTAGTCATCTCGGCCTACTCTGTGTCTTGCTTGGAGGAGCAAAAATTTCACTACTTCAGCTCTTTTCTGCCAAGGTTCTTCTTTAGAGTCAAGAATTATATTCTCGGGCGAGTTCCCTTTGCGTTCGTCTAAAGTACTTACCCTGCATCCAGACCGAAGCCCCTTCAGGGTCGACCCGACTCGAGCGGAACCTACCTCTTCCGGAGTCGGAGTTCTCGGCCAACGGAAAAACACTATCTTACAGCGGAGTTGGTGCGGAGTGAGCGAATGACCGGCGGAAAAGGTTGTGGAGTGAGTAAAGACCTATGACGAACGCACGGTCATGACAATTCTGGCCTCTTGCACATCCTCCCTCCTCCTCATCTCCGCCCACTCTGCCCAGGCGCGGTACAGCACCCACTCGTCGGCTGTCCACTCTGCAGCCACCGCCATCTGCTCTGCTGCCTCTGCCATCCTCTCGAAGGCCAGTGCAGCGGTCTCGTGCGCTTTGGCCTGTCTCTCCATGGCCTGCAGCTGCCACTCCCGCTCCCACTCCACCCACCGTGTGTGGACTTTTGCACCAGAGGGACCCTTGAGTGGGGTCACTGGTTCATCTTCTCCACCTACCTCCTGCTCATCATCTGCTTCCTCCATCTCTGTCGCTTTCTCCTTTCCCTTCCCTCACGTCCTCTTCTTCTTCTCTCCTCGGGAGCTCCCTGTCCCTGCTCTCTTCCATGAGGGTCCCGCCGCTGCCTCTTCCTGCATCCAACTGCAGGTTTTCTTCTTGTTGTGGCAGGGCATGCAGGCCCTGGTCTTATCTTGCCCTGGCTCGCACTGACCCGCCGTCAGACTCGCTATGCAGCGAGTGCAAGGGGGCCGCCTGGTCGTGGTAACCACCACAGAGGTCCCAGGGACCCTCTGGGCAGTGTTGACATCATAGACCGTGCTGCTTAACCTGAAATAAAAATACAAGTCAGCTCCGCTTGACTTGTAGGATTCTGTCACTCACCTTTGCATGGCCTCATCCTGCCTGGCCTGGGCCCTCTGCCTCTGCTTCTCTGCCTCTTCTGCCACTCTCTGTCTTTGCCTTTTGGCCTCTTCATCCGCCACCTTCTTCCGCTGTGCTTCCTCCTCTCTCTGCCTCTGCTCCGCCTCCTGCCGCACCTCTTCTGCCTTTCATCGCTTGGCCTCCTCTCATTTGGCCTTGCGCTCCGCCTCGCGTTCTTGCTCCTTCTTCTCCGCCTCTTCTCGCCGACGTGCCTTCTCTGCTGCCTTCTCGCACTCAGTGTCCATCGAATCGTCTGTAAGGATGACTAGGTCGTTGTTGGCGACCTGGGAGTAGTCACAGGAGTGACCAGGAGTGGGCTGGGGGGTTTTGTTCTGATGCTGAGAGGACATGATGATGGGGGGATGGGATATGAAGGATTGGTACCCTAACACGTGTTTTTAAGCGGAACTTCGAACTCCGATGGAGCTCTGCTGTGGCTAAACCCATTATCCTTGAGGCATCAAAATAATTTCAAATGATCGACTCGTGTTGATCTCGTTCCATACATGTGGCCTTCAGGGGGGGGCACTGTCATAACCGTGCATTCACACTAAGCCCTTGCTCGCTCCATGCCCTACTCTGCCGGTCGTTCACTCACTCCACACCAACTCCGCCCAACTTCTGTTGGTTGCAAACCATCTCCACTCTGACTGCTGTCGGACTTGTGTCACTCTCCTACCAGACCGAGCGGTCTGTCCTCTGGGGGGTCATGTGACTACCTTTGCAGTCAGGAACTCCACAGCATGCTCACCGCATGGTCCAGCACCTGGACTGTTTCCTTTTCTGGATGTTCTGTGTTACCTGTTCGTATGTCCTCCATCTACCCTTCATTCGTTGTCCAGGAAGTTTTACTTGAAAATTTATGAGTCCCTGTATGTCAGTTCCGATTCCGATTACTGTACCTCCATAGCAGTATAAAAGCATGTACTGTACTCCGCTGTTCTTCAGTATGAATATCAACCTAGTTCCTACTCCCTCTGATTCCGTCTTCTGCCTGTCGGAAGTTATCTCCGACTCTCCGTCTGTACTCTCCCTCTGAAATACAAGGGCTGAGATCGTGCAAGGGGGTAGCGCACGAGCTAAACCTGAAGCCCTCACTCCGCTCTGCCTTTGTCTCGGCGGTCTTCATTCCTGCTGACACTCCGCTAGTCAGAGTTCTGTCCCTGTGTGTCGGACTTGCTTCTGGACCCTCCTCTAGACCTTGTTTAGCATCGGAGTTGGTCGGAGTAGGCCCAGACTTGACAGATGTCCTGGCAGTGGGGTCAGCTGATGTGGCTGGGGGGAATGAACCATGACCTGGAGTTGTGGTTGGGCAGACACTTTGCAAGAAAGACAAATATCTTGCTAGTGGGTTAGTGGGGCTGGCCAATCTTATTACTCAGTACACTACTTCCTTGGTAGTTAGCTGGCTGAACCCACATGGTTGTGGAAAAATCCTATATCCTATCCTTATCCTGTGGTATTGAAGTTAACTCTACCAATCTGGCCATTGTATTGGAATTAACATTGGGCAAATTTACTCAGTTGTGTATCAGTACTTAAGGAGGAATTGTCCTGCAGGAAATTACTTTTTTTTCTGAACATTCAATGTCATATGAAATTTGAAAACACAAAGCAGCTATTTTTGATTGTAGTACATGCATATCATATGTATCAAGGTAGGGTATTTTACAAAGATTCCAACAGCCAGGATGATGTTTGCCCCTTTCCCTGTGTCAGTTTGGTAGCCCCTTTGGACATGCAGATAGTATAGGTTTGGGGAGGCTGAGATGTGCCTTGTGTGTCCTTCCCACAGCCAGGATTCTTGCACTCATAGGAATAAGTCTGCCCTGAACAACCAGCTTCCCACTTCTGAATGCTATAACACTGAGGGCACTGGGCAGGCAATTGTTGTCCCCAAGGCCTGATGAACTTGTCAGTCCAGACAAATTTCTCCACCACTACCTTCTCCTGCCACAACATCAGGATGATGTTGGAGTGCCTACCCAACATACCACAGTCATTCAGGGCATACCTGACTGCACTTTGGACATGGAAGCCTTGAACAAGGGTGGAGTCAAGGACACTCATGAGGAAGGGAATGGTGGTGACTAGTTGAAGTCTCTCAGCATCAAAAAGCAACATGGACCTTGGCTTGAAACTGATATGGTGTCAGCCATAACCACCAACATTGAAAGAAAACCTACTGTTGCACAGCTGCCTTCAGTCCTTGGAAGCTCTGCTCCTTCCTTACAGTAGAACCACATACAAAGAAGATGAGGTCTCCACCCTTGACAATGTTGGAGAGGGGTAACAGAAGGCCTTGCAGAAACTGCAACTGGTCAGATGGGAGTGACAGTCAAACAATGGTGACTTACCTCAAAGACCTCTGTGGCTATTGGAACCTTATTCTCCATTCCAGAGAACAGATCCCCCCTGTCTTCATCAGTATGGGTAGTAAGGAAAATGACTACCTTAGCAAAGGTAGTCAGACTTGAAGCTAGCTTTGATGCTGCAGTGTCATAGGCAGCTCTGGACCCCTCAGTGGCAAAGTTGAAGGGCAGTTGTGAGAAGTGGTAGGTGTCTTGTGTGAAATATCCCTGCAACATGGTGTGAAGGATATGCACAGGGGCATGGCCAAGCTCTAGAGACTCAAGGTGGAGGTGGATAATGGCAGTAGAGTTACCAGCCACTTCAGAGGTGGTGGCATGCTCAAACCCCCCAATGACCACAAGAGGGTGTTTCAGGACTGGCTTGCCTGACAAGTAGAAGCCCTGTACTTGGAGTTAGAAGTGATTGGGGTGGCAATATGCACTTACAAAATAGGGCTGAGGACTTTCAAATCTTGTCATTTTCCAATGACAGGCAACACACCTGAAGTTCATCCAGAGTTTGAGTCAATGGAATTAATTCATAAAAGGGAGGTTAACACACCTGAAGGTCACAGGAAGCTGGGTGACCTCTGCAAGGCAATCCTCAGGTACTACAACACACTTGTTACACACTACCCTTCTGCATCCTGCCTGATCACAAGGCCACAATGTCCCTCCATCCCTGCACATCACACAGAACTGCATAGAATGTTAGAAAGATGGATGGAATATAAAAAGAGACTTGCCAAGTTCCTCATCCTTCTCTTCTTGGCAACAGGGGCCTTCCTAGCATGGGCCTTGCTTGACTTGGCAGCATGTTTTTCCCTAGCTTTCAGACCAGCAAGAGATACCCTGGGAGCTCTACCTCCAGTGGTCTTCTTAGCTGTCTGCTTGGTCTTCACCATCTGAGTCTATTATGCCAACATTAGTGAGTGGCAGCAACATATGACACAGAAGGGAACAGTAGCATACCTTATTATCTTTACAAGACACAGAAGGTGTAGGGGACAAGCAGTAAGATAACAATAAATGCATTTAGTTTAGTACATATATCATGCAGCAGGGATAGATATCTACATATTTATGGAAAAGACAAGCCAATGTATGCAACTACACAACACTGGGCACTGGATAAGCAGACCAAAGAGGGTGATATGTAAGTATCATCTGGACACCATGAAGTAGAAGTCCAACAACATACCTTATTGGATGAGACACAGCAAGGGAGATGCAATGTGGCAGGAGGGAGATATGAATTGATAGCCTACTAGTGTGTTTTGTGAGTGGTACAGGGACACCAGGAACTGGGACAACATACCTTTTGTAGGATGAGACACAGCAAGGGGGTGTTCTGTGAGTGGTAGAGGGATGCCACGACCTGGGACAACATACCTTTTTTTTTTTGATAAGGCATGGCGAGGGGGTGTTCTGTGAGTTGTAGAGGGACACCGCGAAGCTGGGACAACACACCTTTTTTTTTTGGATGAGCACAGCGAGGGGGTGTTCTGTGGGTGTTTTGTGAGTTGTAGAGGGATGCTGCATGAGCTGGGACGATGTACCTTTTTTTTGGATGAGGCACGGTGAGGGGGTGTTCTGTGAGTTGTAGAGGGATGCCGCAAAGCTGGGACGACATACCTTTTTTTTTGGATGCGCACGGCGAGGGGGTGTTCTGTGAGTGGTAGAGGGATGCCGTGAAGCTGGGACAACATACCTTTTTTTTGGATGAGCATGGTGAGGGGGTGTTCTGTGAGTGGTAGAGGGATGCTGCGAAGCTGGGACAACACACCTTTTTTTTTGGATGAGCACGGTGAGGGGGTGTTCTGTGGGTGTTTTGTGAGTTGTAGAGGGACGCTGTGTGAGCTGGGATGATGTACCTTTTTTTTGGATGAGGCACGGTGAGGGGGTGTTCTGTGAGTTGTAGAGGAATGCTGCAAAGCTGGGATGACATACCTTTTTTTTTTGGATGAGCATGGCGAGGGGGTGTTCTGTGAGTGGTAGAGGGATGCCATGAAGCTGGGATGACATACCTTTTTTTTTGGATGAGCACAGTGAGGGGGTGTTCTGTGAGTGGTAGAGGGATGCCACGACCTGGGACAACTTACCTTTTGTTTTTTGATAAGGCATGGCGAGGGGGTGTTCTGTGGGTGTTTTGTGAGTGGTAGAGGGATGCCGCGAGCTGGGATGACATACCTTTTTTTGGATGAGGCACAGCGAGGAGGTGTTCTGTGAGTGGTAGAGGGACACTGTGACCTGGGATGACTTACCTTTTTTTTGGATAAGGCATGGTGAGGGGGTGTTCTGTGAGTTGTAGAGGGATGCTGCGAAGCTGGGACGACATACCTTTTTTTTGGATGAGCATGGTGAGGGGGTGTTCTGTGAGTGGTAGAGGGATGCCATGACCTGGGACGACTTACCTTTTGTTTTTTTGATAAGGCACGGTGAGGGGGTGTTCTGTGAGTTGTAGAGGGACGCCATGAAGTTGGGATGACATACCTTTTTTTTGGATAAGCACGGCAAGGGGGTGTTTTGTGAGTGGTAGAGGGACGCCGGGAAGTAGGATGACATATCTGTTTTGTGGATGAGACAAGGCGAGAGAGTGTTCTGTGAGTGGTAGAGAGACACCGCGCACTGGGATGACATACCTGTTTTTTGGATGAGACCTGGCGAGAGGGGGGGGGTGTTTTGTGAGTTGTAGAGGGACACTGCGAGCTACTTACCTTCTTTTTGAATGAATGGGCTTTGTGAGTAGTATGGGACACTGAACAACATGCAATAGACTGAGAAGAATGGCAGCATCCTGGTGTGTGATGTGAGTGTTGAAGCCATGAGAGGTTTGACAACATACCTTTTTTGTTTTTTGTTTGAAGGGAGATGTGGCACGATGTACCTATTTTGTGTCTAGAGAGGGAGAGGCACGAGAGATCCAGAGGATGACGATGTACCAAAAATTTCGCTGAGATGCAGCGGGGCCAGAGAGTGGGATAACGCAACGATGGTTGGTGAGGGAGACACTGTGTGGCAAGAGGAGAGGAGCAAAAGACCGTGTCAATCCGGATACTCAGATGCACAGATCTCGATTTTGGACAGGTCATGTAGTGAGACCTATGATAATCTTGGGCACAACCTTAATTGTGACATGAACAATGTCACAGCTGTCATGATTATCACATGTGTCTACCTGTACTTCAGATGCGTCTCTGGAACATTACGTAGGACTATATACAGAGTGGTCAGTCGCTGCTAGGCTGATTTCCAGTTTCAATAAGTGACTACATGTATTAAATGATCCAGTAGTGCTACTACAATACATTTTCTGTGAAATCCCAAGGGTAAGCCACCACTACTGCTCAGCCAACAGCACGAGGGAGTGCTTGCTCGGCTCGACAATGCAATTACGAGAATGTCAAGCGAACATTTAGTATTTAGTATATAGAAGCTGAATCCGGTGACAGTGGAGTCACGTGACATCACTATTCGCGATGTATAGTACGACACACAGTACTGACTCAGAGGAAGTTGCCGGCACTCATGGCAACTGAACACGCACCGAGGCCGAGAACGTGACATTGATGGCAACCTCGCTAGTTGGACTGTGGCCAAACAATGGTACATAAGACTCAAGTATATAAATCCCCCCCAGTCAGTGGCATGTTTTTTCCCTTACTGTGTTTCCCTGCAATGTGATGCTTCCCCTCCATCGTCCTCCCTCTCCCTCCATCTCCATCTCCCTTTCCCCCTCTCTCTCTCCTGTTTTGTGTGCTATGTCATCTTTGTTTTTATCTCAGCCCATCGTCTCGGCTGTCATAAGGTAAGTGGCACCTCTGATCCCAGAATTTTCACATTACTTGATTACTGTTACTTTGCAGCATCCTTGGTGCCTCACTATTGACTGTAGTCTGCAGCTACAGGATGTAGGGAGGGGCTGCCCTTGACCTTAGATTGTGCTTGGCCAGCACAATTTTTGGTTGTTGGGTAATATGTTGGGTCTGGGGGAATAGTCTGTGCCTATATTGTAGGCCAGCTCATATGGGATCTGGGGGCTAGTCTGTACCTACATTGTAGGTCAGCTTATGACGTTTTATTTGGTCTGTACCCACCTGTGTGGGTCAGCCTATGACATTTTTTTGTGTGGTATGTGTTGGTATATATTGGTAGTAGCTAGTTGGTCAGGCTTTGGTGTAGTGAGTATTCAACTTCTGTATAATCTATGTTGTACTGACATAAACTTTCTAGAGCTGTTTGTCTTTGACTCCTGGTGAATAAATAGTGCACCTCAGGTATGTGAACTTTGCAAAGTTGTGTTGATGCTAATGTGTTTTTAGGATCTTTGTTATCAGCTTTTGTGCGCTTTTTTGGGAACTTGGTTGAATTGAGGACAGTTTTTATTGGCCCAACTGTACTTTTGGAGGAGGGCCCCCTCTGGAATGCAGGCAAGCCTTGGTTTCTTATGAAACCATTATACCTTTGTAGTTGAAATTGTAACTGTAGTTGAATTTATGTATGACCTTGTAAATGTCACTGCTTTGATTGGATTTGAATGCTGTGTGGGAATCTATGCTTCTTTTTTTGAATGAAGCATGTGCTAACCCTAACCCTAGCATAAGACTTGGTGTATTTCTTCATGCAAGTCTCCTTCTAACCCTAACCTTAGCAAATGACTTGGTGTATTGTTTCATGTCAGTCTGCCTGGCTGGTGGATGGTGCTAGATTAGCACTGGTGTTCCATGGCTGATCTTCTTAAGCAAGGTTTCCCTTTGATGCTCAAGAGCTTGCCAATGGCATTACTAGCAACCCAACATCTTCCCTTCAAATGCTGACTGGATGTGTTCCTAGCTGTTGGATGTTGCTAGATTGCTAGATTAGTATTGGTGTTCCATGGTTTCCCATGATGCTCAAGAGATTGCTGGACTGGATTGACTTGGGGTTCAACTGCTGCTGAGTTTGATTGCACCATTCCAGGCCCCTGCTTACATGACTAGATGTTTCAAGAAACATGGTGTATCCAGTAGACTAAGTTGGGTTTCTGGATTCTGGATCTTCCCCCAAGTCAAGCAAGGTCCCTTGTGGAGAATAACTTCCAACTTATGTACTGAGTGATTTTTAACTATTTTTCTCGCGGTCGAAAATTTTTCCTTTGACTTTTCCAACACCCCCCACATCATCATGGATGATTCCCTGCATACAATGGTGGTTGGAATGCTGAAGGCTGCCTTTGGAACAGTCCCTATGATCTCTTCCAGCTCTATTTTCTCAAATCACCAGCTCAGGAAGCCAAGGTAAGCCATAAGCATTGATGCTACACTTGCTATGTATTTAGTTGGATAATAGACTTCGATCCTTGGCTGAGTTAACCCAAGTCAGGGCAACATTGCAAGGGGAATCTGGTCTAACTTCAGATGCTATTACATCTTTGGAAGTTAGGCTGGCATCCGCAGTCATTACACATGCCATCCTCAATCCCTGTAGGTGATTTCCACAACAATTGCAAGTGATCCAAGTCTGACCCTTAATAGATGTGTTGCATTGGGATGCAGACAGGTTTTCTGAACCATTGGTGCATGCCAAGGACAGGACCATCCATTTTGAAAACCCAAAAATTGGGTATATCAATGCTCCTGCCACAGTTCTGGATGTGCATGGCAGGGTGATAGTATGGTATCTGCCTGGTATTGTCCCAGATGCACGGATAGTGAGTGTTTTCATTCTCTGACAACCCTTCACTACAGCTTTTATATCATAGGAACTTCTCAATTCCCTTCTCCTTTCCATAAAAGACAATCTTCAGACTGAGCCCAAGAACAAGCCAAAAGACAAAAGCAAGCTTAACAAATGATATGGCCATAAGCATCAGCCTGTTGACCAAGTCATGTATGGACATGGCAGGATTTCCATGTCTCCTGCCACATTCCAACAGGCTCATGAGGTTTGTCCAGGTGCTGTGATTTCCATGGTAGGGGCTGACAAATTTAAAGAGGTTGGTTGATACACTCTATCAAAGCACATCCCTCAAACAGAAAGCCAATAGGGAATGGCTGCTCAAGATTTCTTATGTGGAACACTTCTAGAGCAATATAGCAAAGGTCTCATTGCCAGATATGGCCAGGGCTGGTGATCAAGCAATGTTGGCCAAGGCTGGCAGGGTGGAGAATGAGATATCCCTGGATTGGCCATTGGTCTATACCAACATTGATATTATTGTCAATCAGGAAACTCCCTCTCACTGAGATGTCACATCCACCCCAACCCTTCTGGATTCATTAGTGAGCCTGGGTTCTCACAATGCTAAATTCCTTATTCCAGATCTGGGGGCCAAACTGGCTTATTCCCCAGGCACCATGATTTTCCTATCAGGAAAAATCCTTCAACATTCTGTGCCAAAGTGGGAGAAGGGAGAAAGAATTGCATTGGTGCATTATATGAAGGACAAAGTACATGACTGACTCAAGGTCACAAGACCAGCATGGACTACCCAAAAGGACATTCTTGGGTTGGCTGTCAGATACACTTAAAACACATTTTAGTGGCAATTTTTGGGTACAAATATTTTAAATACATTTGATAACCTTGTTCTGGACTTGTGTGGTGTTGTTTTGGGGATGAAAAATTTTCAATACAGCTGAAAACCTTGCTTTTGACTCTTCCTGTGCTCAATCATGCGTTGTCGTAGAACCAAAGTCCTTGGCAAAAGCTCTGCAGGAGGTTTGTATAAATTTGAAGTCACTAAAACCTGGAGAGGAAAGGACACCTACAAGGAGGTGGATGCCAGACACCTCTACCTCCCATCTCAGAGTCAACCTTCAACTCCAAGGACCCCCAGGACGATAGGCTCCCAAAATGTTGTCCCAGACTCCTTTGACATGCCTACCTTGGACTGGAATGATGAGGAAGATACCCCAAATAATAGGAGGGTTACCAAGGTGGGAAGTTTTGCCTGATACTGCATTGGCTAAATTATCCCCTAGAGTCAAAATGATTTCATCAGAGAATGGCTGCCTTGGAGAGCAGAATATCTCAAAGTCATTCTTGAGGGAGAGCAGCTGGCTAAGGGGGGGATATGTGAGCAGTGCTGTCAGGCAGAAGGAAGTATCAGATGCATGTCCTGCATTGGTGTGCATGCCTGGTGTGGTCCTTGTGCTGTGAAAGTGCATCAAAATCTTCCATTCCACAAGGTACAAAGATGGAATGCTACTCATTACCAGGCTACCTCTTTGATGGCACTTGGGTTCCTTTGGCACATTGGCCATGGGGGTCGTCCTTGCCCTCAAAACAGACAGAATCAGGATCCAGACTCAGAGGAGTTGGGCTATACTTCTGGGGAAGGGCCTCCCAATTACAGGTCAATGGCAGTCATATCCTGTAGCCTCCATGTTAACCTCTGGTAGCAGGAGATCCTTCAGATCAAAAATGACCATAGTGCACACAGAAGGAATTTTCACTCATGAGATTTCTTGGTGCAATTGCCCTGGGTCAGATCCAATGGACTGGCGCCTTGATTTACTCAGGGAAAGACTCTTTCCAGCCAGTATAACAAAGCCCAAGACTGCTTTCACCTTTGATGTTCTTAATCACTTTCTCATTGATGCCCTGGAATGCAAGACTTCAGCTACGAGTTTCTATCAGAAGCTGAAGAGGTTCACCAACAATGCATTTCCTGACTGTATACCAGTTGAGTGCCATGCACTATTTGCTCTTAGGGGGTTCTATTAATGCATTCATTTCCAATTAGGACAGGTACCAAGAGCTGATGAGGGTTTCCAGACTGTGGAGGGATTTGAAACATAGGAAATGGTTTGGCTTTGGTCATGATAAAGAACAAGATCCTAGACAAGGAGAACTTGCACTCTTTTGTCCTGCCTGCCCACAACCAGGTATTAATTTACCTCCAGATTGGAAAACCTGATATGACAGGTATGGAGTGATAATCTGTAGGGTTTTGATTTCTAACTCCCCTCCCCCCTTAGTGATACCATAATGAGGCAATATGTCATGGATGGCAACTTCACTGCTCAGCATATGAAAATGAACAAGCCTGAGTTGGATGTGTCATTATCAGATGGAACTGGTTACATGGTTGCTGAAAAGCCCTACCAGGCCCATCTTGAGCAGTCTTTGGATAACAAGGAGGTGAGTTGTCCCAAGGTCATGGAGTTTAAATGACCCACTGTACTGGTAGAGATCCACCTGCAGCAATCACAGGGCAATCAATGCTGCTAATATTAACAGGTCCAATCTCCAGTCCACTGGGATTGGTGCCACAGCCTGCGCTCGGCATGGTTGCTTTGTTCCCCATTCTGTGGTGGACTTTCAGAAAGGGGAAAAGTGAGTGGACCTGATGGATGTACTGGAAGCCTTTGGAACTCATTTTGTGCTAGGTACATGAACACAGATTACTCCATCTGCAGTGCTCTTGATTATCATTCAGAAAGCATCACAAAGGCCCTTGTCATTTATGATGTTGGGTGCCAGTGGAGTATTAACTTCCAGAGTCGGGTAAAATCCAGCTGCTCTCTCCATCTCCCTCCCTCCCTGGAAATCATTCCTGCTGTGGGGAAGTTTCATCTTGCTGCCCACAAACTCTCTTGCTTTCCAAGATATAGCCTCAACTTTATCAAGGGTGCTGGTCATCTGGATGGTGAAATTTTGGAGACATTGTGGGCTCCATTCAATAAGATCTCTCCCACTGCAAGGTCTATGACTCAGGCCCACAGACAAGAAGTGTATGATGACCATATGAGAGATTCTAACTGGAAAAAAATTGTCAACATGGGTGAGAGACCTTTTCTTCAAAGAGAAGTTAATTTACTTGTACATCTCAGTTCCTGCACTGTTGAAAAAATACAAGACCTCACACAAGTGCCTAGAAGAAATGAATCAGGCATATGAGCAGTTGACAGCTGTTCTAGACCCTGGCCAACTTGCCCAATGGGAGTCGGATGTTCTTGAGGCAGAAGCAAATTGAGGTGATTCCCTAGACATTTATTTGTTGAAAGGGGAAAAAGGTCAGTATGTTCCTAAGAAACCCTGGGCATGTCTGATGGCCTGTAGCCCCTACCATGGGTGAAGTGCAGTTAAAGCTCATGAAAAATCCACCTGTGTCCCCAGGGAGCCATGGTTCTGTGGCTTGGCTTGTGGAAGGAATTAGCATAGAGGATGCACAGTATGGTCTGTGGTTTCCAGAAGCAATAGGTTGCTAACCAGACCTGCAGGGACCAGCTAAGATCTGAGCTTAGACAGAGCCACATGTCTACCAGACAAGAAATCAAAGTCTCAGAGAAAAGAAAAAGACTTTCTGCCAGGATTGACAAATTCCATGGCACCAGCCAGGCATTTCTCAAAGGTTTGGAGGTGGACAATGTCTTCATACCCCAGGATGATCCAGCATTCCTTGGGCAAGGTGAAGAAATTGATGACAATGGAGAGTACTGGGAAGATGATGAGGATTGGGAGGCTCCAGAAGAAGGAGAGGAGCTACCTGCTGAGCTCATGAGTATATGGATGCCCTCATCCATTGGAGCAACCAAACTGATGGAGCTTGGCCTTCATGACCTCCTCAAAGAAGAAATGGAACTCAGGATTGGGCAAGCTAATGATTGTCTAGACCAGCTCTGAACCAACCTTGGACACAAGGCAATGTTATACAGACAGAACTTCCACAGTGCACAATCAACTAGGGAAGGTACAAGAACCAAGCAGGACATCCAAAAAGTGGTGGCTTGGATAAACAAGCAGGTCAGAAGTTATCAGAGGGCAAGGCAGGCCATTCTCCAGTTGGAACCCAATCAAGAGATTGGACAAAAATATCAGGCTATTCAGCCCCAGGACCTGGCAGTGAGTAAGGATGTTACAGAGGAGAACCGGTTTGGGCAGGGAACCAGCAAAATGGCATGGTTTTGGATGATGGATGGTGAACAGGGTCAACTGAATGCTGAGAAGGGGGGTTTAATGGAGGAGTGTAAGTGTTAATACTACTCAAAAAAATCTCACCAATAAATTGTGGGGCAGTTTACAGGATCAACTGGCTCAAAGCAAGGGCAAGAAGGGACAGGTGGAAAGAAGAATTGTCATTGGTGAGGCATGAGATGGTTTGGGCCATCTTATGGTTTGAGTTCCAGAAGGACATATGGGAGAAAAGGGCTCTACAATTGTTGGAACCAGGGAAAAAGGCTTATGCTCATAAGGAGATAGTGTTGTGGACTGACTTTTCCAAAAAGGCCCAATTGATGTTCCAAGGTAAACAAATGGATTGTATTTAGAACATGGGTATATGTGTATAGTTTTCTGATTACCCTT
The DNA here is from genome assembly GCA_024663395.1 of Pisolithus tinctorius. NCBI lineage: Eukaryota > Fungi > Basidiomycota > Agaricomycetes > Boletales > Pisolithaceae > Pisolithus > Pisolithus tinctorius. The sequence continues at coordinate 2,558,492 of JANFAH010000005.1, read as the reverse complement.
GCTTTGCACTTGGTATCTGAATCAAAGTGAATAGCAAATACATCAAAACAATCATACCATAATGGTACCTTTCCTGAAAGAGTGATGGCTGAAAACTTCAACCTCCTGCCTAAATTGGGAAAGGCTGAAAAATTTTCACCTTGCTTCCAACCTCCATCATCTGTGCTGCTAATTATCCCCCTGATTTTATTCTCTCATGGCTGATTGGTCTGAAGTCTACTCTGATCTGCTGTCCTCCTATGTGGAGCAGTACACAGATGCCCGAGGGAATCCTGACCTCAGGGCCCAGATCCTGGCTGATGTGAAATCCCAGATCCTTCAGCAAGCATCTTCAGGATCTGTGGAATTGCCCCAGAACTTGAGAGTGGTAGGGTATCTTTTTCATCAAGTTTCACATATCTCAAGTGTATTTAGGCCATCAGAAGGGTGTTTTTGCCAGAACTAGACCCTGAAGACCAGGATGATGAGGAACACATCATTGAGAGCATCCTGGCTGCAACAGACAAGAGGAAGGAGCAGCCTGGGACTGGTGAGGATGAGGATGGCAGAGAGGAGAGGACCAGACCTACCAAGGCTGGAAATTACAGAAAACCCTTCACTGATCTTACTGCCTCCCAGCAGCTCTTCAAAGAGGACATGGATGCCTATGATAGGGAGAGGAGGGACACCAAGGACCCCAAGACCATAGGTCAGAGGACCAAAATCATCCAACAGTGGTGGGAGTCTCTTGCAGATGACAAGAAGGCTGAAGCAGGGAGGGCTGCTTCCAAGTGGAATAAGTTGGGAGCTCCAAAAGAAACTCATGAATTGTCAGTGCTGGTCTACTTCAAATGTCTTATACTAATCATGCAATAATTCAGGTACAGGAGAAAAAATTTTCCCAACATGGCCAGAGACTTTATTGAAACAGTCAGGAGGACCATGGGGTCAAATATAGTGATGTTTCTGGCTCATGAGACTACTGATTCTCAGATCAAGATGGCAGTGTAGGTTCCCCTTTACCTTGTCTATCCAATGCTAATGAAGAAACCTAGCTTTGAAACACAACCCCCTGATGGGAAGAAGGCCTTCTCAGAGTCTTCAGAGCCCACCAAGGATTGGGTTCTAAAGGGAGAGCAAATGTTAACCAATTATCTTTTGACTGAAGCTGGTAAGTGATAAACATTGGTGATCAATGTAATATGTGTACCTAGGTTGATTCCATACTCAGCTGAGGAAGATTTGAATGATGAGAATCCAAAGGTGGAGATAGCCTTGGATGATGAAGGAAACCCAGAGGTACCAGCTTGGACTGGTCAGAAACTCAAGGTCCAGCAGAGTTTGGCAAGAATGGTCTTCCAGGCTGCCTATGGTATGTTCTTGATTGTCAAGTGCATCTACAGTTGTTGATGGAAGTTGGAAACATAGCAAAGTTTACAGGAAAGCCCAAGGCCAAGGTTCCCTGGGGCCTGCTTATCAAGTCCCATTTGGAGTATCTGAGTTCCAATTCCATCCCAGAAGGATTTGTGATGAAAGATCCTTCAAAATGGACCAAGGCCAACATGTGGATGCTTTGGAATCATTGGAATTCCCAAGAGGAGGAGGATAAGGTGATTGTTTCATTCATCAAGTGCAAAAAGGAGGACGAGCCATTGGGAAGGCCCTGGAACAGGAAAACCCCATCCAAAAAGAGAGAGTGGATGAGCCCTGGGGAGGACAGTGAAGCTGGGGTGGAGGCCAAGCCCTCAGATTTAGGGGAAGAAATTGGTGGGGCTGGTATGACCCCTATAGCAACTTCATCAGGGGCCCAGGATATCCTTGACTCTGGGAGGGCCCCATCTGAAGATACCCCTCATGAATCCAGCCCTGCTTGTCATGCCAATGGGGACAGGGTGAAATATTTAAAGTCCCTTTGCATCATGCCCAGGTACCAGGAACTTGTTGAGCTTGTAGATGGCTTGCCAGAGACAGTAAGTGATAAACTTTCTTCAAATACCAGGTTAACAAACATTTTGTACAGGAACCTGATGCTGGACCAGTCAACCTGCCTGTCTGGGCATCTTGGGCCTGGAGTGCCCAGTATTTGCCCCAGGAGATGCATGGCAATGGGGATTCCTTCTGGAAGGCACTGTATCAATTGCAAAGTGAAAAGTTTGCATCCACCCAGAAAGGTCTTACCATTGTACTGGGATTTGGTTTGTTGTGGAGGGAGTGCAAAAGAGCACAGGACATAGAATCAGATGACCCTGAAGCTGCTAATCTGGGCTTTTTGCTAGGCTCAGGTCTTGATATCCCCAAGGGGGAAGATGTTATGGGTGCAGTGGGGCTGGTAGTTGCAAGACTGCTGCAGAATTCTGGTGGCTCAAGCAGAGGGATTGGTGCACAGGAAACAACTGGGGTCAGTGCAGGGGATTCCTGTCCCACCCAGGGGGGTGGCATGAAGGAATCCCGGAGTACAAGAAAGGATGTGAGGAAAAGAAAAAGGGGAGGCAGTGGGGATGTTGATCAGAAGATGGCAAAGGAGGGTGAAGAGGCAAGCAAGAAATCAACTAGAGCTCATCAACCAACCAAGAGAGCTCTGGGTCTTGGTCTATAAATAAACTGTAGATGGTGTGAATCAAAAGGATCCCTATATATGGCTACCCATGCTCATTGCAAGTTTCAAACCCTGTGAGATCACTGACATCACCTGGAGGTGAAGAATGGCCATGGATTCAGGGGGTAAGGCCACCCCCCAGTGAGGTTGGCCAACACTGGTCTCAGGGGGTATGTCCATCTGGAAGTGTCATCAGAGTCAATACTTCTGGTAACATCTAAATTGACAAGCAATTGATTATGCCAAGGGAATTTTCAGGGTTTGGCCAACCCTACTTCCAGGTGGTGAGGTCTGTGTCCATCCCCCAGTGAAATTGGCCAACACCACTTCCAGGGTGTGAGTCCATCCCCCAGTGAGGTCAGCCAACCTCCCTCCAACATGTCAGCCTACCCACCATCAGGGTCTATAGGCCAATGTCGGTTAGTCCCACTTTCAGGACCAAATGTGCATGTCAGATGACCCACTTTCTGGATTACATGTGACTGAAGGGTCTGGAACGGCTGGGCCCAGTGATGGGCTGATCAGGTACATTGGGCTCATGGACGTGGGGATTGGCGGTGACCTTTGGTGGAACTGATCACCTGTTAGATTTTGAGGGTACAGTGTTGCAGGGTTGGTGACAACCCGGGGGCATAGTGTTGCCATAGGGCCTAATTCCACAGCGTCGATCCTCGCGATGCTCGACATAGCTCTGGTGCAACATTTGTTTCTGCCTCCTCTGTCGCTCAACAGTCTCCCAGAGCAGGGCTTCCACAATATCAGCCTGCGAACTGTTGAGTACCCTCCCTCCTTCTACCTCTTCTCTGCTATGCAGGTCCTTGCCATCTCCCAGTACTTCCTCTTTCGAAGGGGAAGGTCCCGGAGCGATGACACTCGCATTCCCATCGCCATCAAACTCATAGTAGGCGAACATTGAGTTGGATTGCGCCTCCCGACTGTAGGCTTCCCTAAATAGGTGATAACCCATTGGAGTGTCGATAAGGGAGGTGTGCCGGCAGCAGAGAGCATGATCATGCTCAAAGAAATATTTGACCTGCTCGCGATGGACAACTGTATGCTCAATTTCCCCTCCATCCTTGTCAAAAGAGCATACCCAGAAGTAGTCACCCTGGTAATGCTCGATGTTTCTGGCAGAGCGAGGTGCTGACATGGTCCTTCATTTAGCTCGAGACAGTGAGGTTTGTGAGGCGATGGATAAGGACTGCAACTCTTTAACAATACCCCCTATAAAACGTCGTACTGGGTCAAGTTCCCCTTTTGTGGGATTAGGCTTTGCCCTGGTTCTTGACCAAGAAGATGGTCAAGTTTGATGGAGTTCGTTCCTTCGGGGGTGGTGACCAGAGCACGGGTCGTGGTGGCAACGATGACTGTGCAGCTTACGCAGCTGTTTCTGGTGCAAGGCATGAGGAGGCACGCAACGCATGAAGTGGGTAGGTGGTCTATAACATTGGCAGGGCCTTTGCCTGGACTGATTGTCATACTGACAGCAGTGAGGGGGTCGATGTGGACCTGGCTGGCATAGGACAGGGTGTGATGGTTTATGAGGGAGGTTATGAGCAGTACGTGAGAGCTGAGGATGATGAAATTGGGATTGCAGAGGTGGTGATTCGCAGACCGGGTCTCTTCTACCTGGACAGGGGTGGTATTTATGGCTGCCATGCGAGTGCAGTGCCAAGTGTCCTATGAACACCTGGGGATCATTGTCTGACATATCCCCATCACCCACGTCCCTCAATTTATCCACTCCATCGGCCCCAATGGCCTCTAGATAATCGCTTAGCACCTTCAAATGGGCAACATCCTCATACAGTAACCATGTTTGGTCGCCAGCTACCCATCGTACCTCAAACATCGCATCGGAGTGGCTCCCATGATGCTGGAGTATATGCTCAACAGCCCACTTGTGGCTATTTCCACCAAACTCAGGGATCTGATCGTCACGCCATCCTGGAAACTTCCTATCATCATTCGGTATGTGGACCCTCAGCAACGACGAGTGAAACACATCGTGTACCCCATGCTGCTTGAGGTTAGAAGGGAGGTCAATCCAGTACAAGTAGTTTCTGAAATCCTCAATGATGCAGTACGGGCCCACGAACTTCGGGACGAGTTTCCAAGATGTTCCCTTTGGGAAACTGATATTCTTGGTTGATATGTAGACCAGATCACCTTTGACAAATGGGTGTCACGGCGTTTTTTATTAGTGCCGACTGTTTGTTTGATACACGCTTTCATTATTGCATCATGAGTGTCCATTATGGTGAGTTTCATCTTGTTTGCAAATGCTCTGACGCTCGGGTATTCCTCTTTCGTAGGTGCATCCCATATCATCTTCTGGGGCATACAGCCAGTGTTTAGGAAGAATGGTGCGTACCCTGTTGACTCCGAAGTAGCACTATTGATTGCAAACTCAATAGTGGGTAATCGCGATACCCAGTCCCTTTGATTGGGTCCGATACAGCATCACAGCATCTGGCCAATGGTTCTATTAGCCCATTCAGTCGCTCCGTCCATCTCAGGGTGGTACGTGCTGGACATTTTTTGTTTGATCCTGATCAGGGCATTCAGGTGAGTCCAGAACACACTCATGAAGAGTACGTCGTGATCACTGATCACTGTTCTGGGTAGACCATGGTATTTGTACACTTCAGCGAACATCAATTCCGCAACTTCACGTGCAGTATAAGTAGTTTTGCTCGGTACAAGATGAACCATAGACATCAGTAGGTCAATAATGACTGTTATCGAGTCATAGGTTCCATTTCAGTCAGTCAACTCAGGGAGCAGTCCCACAAAGTCTACGCCTATCGCTTCCCAAGGACGAGAGGGTATGGGTAGCGGGTTGAGAAGTCCGAAGGGTTTCTGTGTCGGTGGCTTGCAACATTGACATGTTTGGCAGGACATACAGAAGTCTGTAATGTCTTTTACCATAGTATCCCACCATAGGAATTCCCTGATGTATGAGACGGTCTTCTTCACTCCCAAATGTGTGAGTATAGAGTGCGCCTGATCAATCACAGCTTTGTGAAGTCATTTGCCGTTGACTTCAATGTCTGGTACACAGAATACTGTCCTGTCCGGTAGTTTCAGCTTAATAAATCCATCCGGCATGATCTCGAAATTCTTAAAAGCCTTTGGTTCATTCATGATCTGCTTGAAGAATGGGTCTCGGTCACATTTATGCCTTGTGGCTTCCAGGAGTCCCTCATTTCCTGGATACACTACCAGAGGTATGCGAGTCACTGTTTCCTTATTTGTGATGTTTGTATCAGTGGCATCCATATTTGTCACTTGCCATGTACCCGATGATGACTGTGGTACGTTCTGCAGGTCCTGCAATGTGGATGCAGCATGTTCGTGGGTAGATAAGGTAGGTGTTTCTACACCTTTCCCCCCCTTCTTTCGCTCGCCTGGCCCTAGCAGAGCAAAACAATCTTTCATCCGCCTGGCGAATTCCAAACCTGTCTCAGGGCATCCCGTTTCTGCTGGAGGGATAGACTGGCACTGTCGTTGTCGTGCAGATGGCACAGGTGGTTTCTCCACTTGCACTGCTTCCTGAGGTGAGGGCGCCTTCCTGGGAGGTTGTATCCTTATGGTCAACTTAGGCGCAGCGTGCAATTTTGTTGTTGATGGCTTATCAGAGCCAGCGTCCAAGGGCTCCCCTTGCATTCCTGGGGATGTAGCCAAGGCTTCCATCCCCACGTACACAGGTGCAGTAATGATTTGTCCATTGTGGGACAGCACTGACTTGGTGATGTCCACATTGTGATGCAGGTACTCACTCGGCACATGGATAGTCCCTGGGGCGTTGAATTCATACATTTGGGATAGTGCATCCGGGAGCACATTCTCCATGCCCAGCACGTACTCGATCTTAAAATCAAATTCCACTAACTTCTCCAGCCACCTAGCCTGTCGTCCTGACAGGTCCTTTTGTTCAAGAAGGTGTGTCAGACTTTTGTGGTCAGTCACCCAAGTGAACTGAGTCCCCTGCAGGATGTCCCGATGTCTCAACATTGTTTCCACCCCCGCTAGCAACTCCTGCTCATGGACGGGGTAGTTGCGTTGCACCAAGGACATTTTTGTGGAATAAAAGGCGGTGATCTTGGATGATCGCCAGTCCAGGCCCTGTGCGATGACTCCTCCAATTCCATTACTGCAGGCATCCATCATTACCCAAATGGGTTGGTGATTTGGTCTGTAGCTAATGGTACTTGCGAATGCGGGGTGCACGCTGACACATACTGCTTCACAGCTTCGAAGGCTCATTGTTCTGTAAATGTCCACCTGAAAGGTCTGGTCTCTGTGCTCACCTCAGCGAGCACTCCTAGAGGTATGCAGACCTTGTAGATGTCGTCTGTGAGGTAGCCAACTGACCCAATGAAACCTTTACAGAGCGTGCGGTTGGTAGGTACCTTCCAGTTCAAGATGTGATCAACCTTTTCCAGGTCCATCTTGATCCCGTCATCGGTAACAACGTGCCCGAGTATCTTTACTTCATCACAGAGGAAGCACAACTTCTTCTCACTTAGGTAAAGTTTTTCCTTGGTCAGTATTTCAAGCACAATTTTAACATGTCAAATGTGATCCTCCAGGGTGTCCGAGTATATTATAATGTCATCAAGATATATGTCCAGAAAGGAGCCAATGTGCTCCCCAAAAATGTGGTTCATCAATGCCTGGTAGGTGGCAGGTGCGTTGCAATCTCCCTGCTGTATGACAAGACTGACCATATTTCCATCTGGTGTAGTCACAGTGGTTCTCTCAACGTGCTCGGGTATCACCTGGATCTGTTTGTAGGCATCAGTGCCATCGATTATCAAATGATACAGCTTTCTGGCCACTCGTCGCAGTATACCGTCCATATCAGGCATCGGCGATGACAGCTTTCGAGTGTTCTTGTTTTGCTCTCGCAAGTCTATGACAACGCGTAAATGAGGTGGGTCTCCAGCCTTTGGGATAAGGAGCATTGGGCACATATTATGGGCAGCAGTAAGTTCCCATCGTCCTGTCTTCAAATACGCATTCTTTTTCTCTGTCCACAGAGGTCATAGTGCCTCTGGGCATTTAGAAGGTCGCCATGGATAGATCTTCTTCTCATCGATCAAAGGGATTTCATGGTTTATCGTGTGGAATGGGGGCAATGCTGTCGCACCAACTTGTGAGCACAGCGGCTTAGACAGGTCTTGAAGATACCTCCGCACCTCACATAATGTAGTCGTGCTTAGTCACAACATATGGGTAGCCTGCGTGCCAAATTAACATTACTCATATAAAGCCCGGCACGGGCCCGTCAAATTAATTAAGCCGTGACACATAAACAGGCCTGAGGACCCAGAGTGACGGCAACATAAGAGTGGGCCCATGACAGAGCTGTCACAACTATGTGCAGGCCCTTCTGACATTTGGAGGATGCAGCATCGCAACAGATTGATGGGCCCGTCGCAAACGACACGGGAACAAATAGATGGGCCCATCGATGGTTTGATCAGCCCAATCACAACATATATACCAGCCCATTCAGCATATTGCAGACGGTGGTACATCAAATGGATGGGCCTGTGCATGATATCACTGATGATGCTGCATCAGATGGACGGCCCGTCAGACATATTATGGATTATGATGCATGATATAGACGGGCCCGTCGCCATGATGTAGATAATGCAGAATCGAACGGATGGGATAGTCGAGAGTATTATCGAGCAGACGAAGAGGTAACTACAGGACCGTCATCATATCGTGGATGGCATTGAATCAAATGAAAGGGCCCAGTGATGGTACGATCCAGCAGATCAACGCATAAGGACGGGCCCATCGATAGTATCGTCAGATCATCGGGCAGGCAATGCATAAGGATGGAGCCATCACCAGGTGGTAGATAAGGTCATGTAGAATGAACAGGACCGTTGTGGGTATGATCAGGCATAGCAACACATACACATGGGCCTGCCTGTCATATCCGTGTATTATGACACATTATATGAACAGGCCCGTTACTAAGGCAAGATAATGTCACATCAAATGGATGGGCCCGTCGAGAGTATCATCAGGCATAGCAACACATACACACGGGCCTGTCCATCATATCCATGTATTATGACGCATTATATGCATGGGCTCATCAGGAAGGCAAGGATAATGTCACATCAAATGGATGGGCCCGTCAGGAGTATCATCAGGCATAGCAACACATACACACGGGCCCGTCCGTCATATCCATGTATTATGACGCATTATATGAATGGGCCCATTACTAAGGCACAGATACTGTCCTATCAAATGGACGGGCCTGTCGAGAGTATCATCAGGCATAGCAACACATACACACAGGCCCGTCAGGAGTATGATCAGGCATAGCAACACATACAAACAGGCCTATCCGTCATATGCGTGCATTATGACGCATCATATAGACAGGCCCGTCAGGAAGGCATGGATAATGTCGCATGAAATAGATGGGCCCATAGAGAGTATCGTCAAGCATAGCGATATATACATGTGGGCCCGTAACTAAGGCGTGGATAATGTCCCATCAAATTGACAGGCCTGTCGAGAGTATCATCAAGATTAGCAACACATACACATGGGGCCATCTGTCATATCCGTGCATTATGACGCTTGATATAAACATGTCCATCACTGATGCATGGATAATGTTGCATCAAATGGATGGTGTCAAAGTCGGACAACACCCCTGGCTCCTTCTTAGGGCGGAGTTGGAGCGGGTTGGGCTGCGGAGTACAGTGGTCAAAGTCCGAAGCAAATCCGACCACTGGGTGGCGAGATATTCGATGAACAGTGAGCGGAGGGGTATGAAGGGAAGTTTCGGAGGCTGAGGTCGGAGTCGGAGCCGGAGGTCAGAAGTCGGAGGTCGGATGAGAGGGCGTTGGGTTCAGCTAGTGCACTGCCCCCTTGCGCGAGCTCAGCCCTCGTATTTCAGAGGTGGAGCGGACTCAGAGGAAGTGGAGACGAAACTCCGGAGGGGACTGAGAGGGAGTCGAAGGTGGGGACTTTATTCGATATTCGTACTGATTACATCGGAGTACTACATGGCCTTATATACGATGCAGGTCAAGGGCGGTGCAGTACAGAATGTAAACCAATAAGTGTATAGTGGGCTAGAGTCCTTCCGAGACAAGGGATAGAGGGTAGGGATGACGGGGACCTTAACTGAGACAAGGAAACTACTACAACGAGGAAAAGAGGGTAAATACCAAAGGAGTGGAAGAATGGAGAAAACCGACACGAGGGCGGAACCCTATCTAGAATGCAGGGCCGCAAGTCCGACAGCCCACGTGACCAACCTTAGGGCGGAGTTGAGCGGAGTTGGTCAGAACATGGACGGGGGACCTCGGAGAGGTGTGGAGATGTGTCGGGAGGGTCGGAGGAGCGCGGGAACACGTCGGAGGAGGGCAGAGAAGCGCGGGAACATGTCGGAAGGGGGCGGAGTAGGTGTTAGGGGCTTACGCGGGTGTCATGGTCATGACAGATGGGCCTGTTGAGAGTATCATCAAGCTCAGCAACACACACACACACACACGGTGTGAGTCAAAGTGTGGAAAGGTGGTGAAAACCAACCAAAACCAACACAAAAGACAAATGTAAAGCGAGTGGTGGTGTGCCTCCGCGGAACCTGGAGTGCAGAAACCTAAATGTGGGGGGAACTTCAAGTAGAGGTGCTCCTGGCGCAAGTCGACGACGAGTTACGCAGGAGAAGATGAATAAGTGATGACTGAGGAGGGGATGCTGAACAGAGTGAAGGTGTTCAGCCGAAAGTACTTGGGGGTAATGGACTTTTGATAGAATATGCTCCTGGCGCAAGTCGATGACGAGTTACGCAGGAGTGAATGGATGACTAAGCAGGTGTGCTGACAGAGCACAGATGATACTTCAGATGAAGGTAGATAGACCCTTGATGGAGCCTCAACTACCAATGATATGAATGAAGACAGATAGACTCTTCCGAATGAGCCTCAACTGTTGACGACAAGATATGCTGAGCTGAGCTGACTTCTGAGTGACTTCTTGATTGATTGATTCTGGGTAGCTAAGTACATGGGGGTTTATATACTATGGGGGGAGCACAGCTTGTGACAAACAAGGCACAAACACTTGGTAAGTAATGAGTAAGGACTGAGTAATCATGATGAGTAAGCGAGAAATGATAAGTAAGCAAGCAAAGAAGATTGGTAAGTATTGGCAATGAACGAGTCAAGGATAGTCAAAATATCACAAAATGAGTCAAATAGAATCAGAAACTGAGTAAGTGCACTGATATCACATTAGGGGGTGGCGATGCAAGTTAGATCTCGGCGGAGACATCTCTAGATCCAAAGACGGCATGACAGATGGACGGTGTTTCCAGATAGGGAAGTATTAATTCCAGAATTGAAGGGCATGAGTCAGGCGTCAAAGGGGGCTGGGGCATTGGGGGTCTGTGGGGCAATGAGAGCATACGCGATCGTGTCTCCCACCCTTCCATCCTCTCAGCGAAGTTAACAAAAACTTCATGAATGGGGCTCTGATGGAGGAGGAGGAGAAGGGGGGATGTCTTCTGCTGGATCTTGCAGTAGGAAGGCAAGATGCATGTCATACTCGTCATGAATGCGATCAGGGAGGCTGGAGGACAGTAGATTATACTGCAGCTGTCGCAATGCAGGAAGAATGATGGACGAGACTGGAACAAAGACGGTGCAGGGAGCAGGGAGGAACGATCCATATGCTTCATCAACCGGGGAGACTGAAACGACCACATAAGACCTTTCTAACCGAGTGACAGACCTGAGGTGACCAAAGAACGTCCTTCTGGAAGTCATACTGACAAGGAGAACACGCTGACCAAGCTGCATGGGACGAGACGGGGCTGACAATGACGGGATGAACCAGGGGGCTTCAGGACGGAAGCTGGTGGGAACGCCTGGCAGATATACGTAGCCACTGTCTCTGGCAAATGAGACAAGTGAGATGACTGACGAAGAGGTGGCCATGATTGATGGACTTCACGAAATGAGCGTCTGATGGATGGAGTGCTGTAGAAACACGTAGGGTGCGAGGATCCTCTCCAAATTTGGAAGGAAGAATCGTGGGGCTGAGCACTTTAAGCGAGTGTGGGAATGGAGTCGATATCTTTGGAAATGGTGGAGATACGACGAAAACCGGAATGCCGTACACGGGCGCTAAAACCTTTAATGTGCACTTAACTCGCTTCCTCTTTTCTCTTTAGCACTGACGACTCGATCTTGTGCGAAGGATGACTGTTCACGTCCAACAGTCTTTCTACGCATGAGGCCTTTAGTCTTCATCTGCATGCATGGGCATCGTGCGCAACTCGTCAATGAGTTAGGCAGAGTCAGCTGTAACCATGTCCACAACACCTTTGGTGTGTGACAACAGGGCCCGTCTGTCATATCTGTGTATTATGATGCATCATATGGATGGGCCCGTTACTACGGCACAGATAATGTCACATCAAATGGACAGGCCCATCAAGAGTATGATCAAGCATAGCAACACATACAAACGGGCCCGTCCTTCATATGCCGGCATTATCACGCATCACATAGATGGGCCCGTCACTAAGGCATGGATACTGTCCTATCAAATGCATGGGCCCGTCGAGAGTATCATGAGGCAAAGTGACATATACACATGGGCCTGTCTGTCATATCTGTGCAGTTTGACACATCATATAGACGGGCCCATCTATGGTGTCATCTGTGTGATCACCACATATGGATGGGCCAGTACATATGTTGAAGATCACGTCGGATCAAATAAATGGAGCTGTCGACGGTGTGGTTGGGCTGATTAACGCGTAAAGGAGGATCGGGCAGATCGACAAATACAGATGGACCCATAGCTATGTCAATAATAACATGGGATCAAATGTATCGGGCCATACAATAGGTCGCATTGACACAGAAGATAGTCTTATGGTTCTGAGCGATGATAGGTGGTATTCCATGCATTCCGTCGGAGGTCACATCCCGTGCACGGGACGGCCAGCATGATGAATGTATTCTGCAACTTTGAGACCAGTCTGTACATCCTGATGTTTTCACCAATCTATTGCAATTACTATTAAGTATGTGGTAATGGGATTGTACTGCAATCTATCCTTTCCGCTTTGTAGCAAATGGAGTATTACATGTTGACATAGATACTCCATGGGAAGGTTTCAGGTAACAACAAACACAAAGTAAACGTGTGGAAGTTACACGTCGCATCTTCCATTGACATTATTTCCCACAAAGTACCTCACACCAACAACTCCAACCTTACCTGCATACGTCTCAACAATGCAATGAAGACCTACACCAAACACGATGAGCTCACAGCCACAGCAAACTCCATCATTGAAATCATCGATCGGAAAGTCCTTGGAACGAAGGACTTGGCTGACAAGCTGAGGTTTGTGGCTTGGAAGGAGGCTGTGAGCAGCGTAGTGGAAGTAGTGGTAAGTCCGAATATCACCCCACACATCACACCTCTGAGGAATATAGGATTCCGTGTGCGAAATTGCGAGGATCATGCATGAGATCCCGCTCACTGTCATTGCGGCCGAAAGGTTCTGCAAATGGCATGAGAGGGTTGGACAGGAGAACGAGGGTCACCCATTTCTGAACTGGAGACTTATCACGCACCCAGACAAGGCCACCTTTGATGACCATCCATGGCTGCAGACTGTCAAAAGACGCTTCGACTTGCAACATACCGGCTTCAAGACATCTGCCTTCCCACCCGCTGCAGAACTGTCATCGGAAACACTACCGAAGGACGCAAGTCATAAAGGCAAAGAAAAGGTGTCGGATGCTGAAGTGAAGGCGATGATTGGAGATGACAATGGGGAGGATGAACTGGCAGATGAGGATGCAGAGATGGGAGGGGATACCGTTCGCTACGAGCCTGCTCGGGGACAGCCATCAATGCGACAAGTAGCCACTTCTGGCTCATGCCAGCCTGCTCGTCGGTCTCGGATGCCAAAACCTAAGTTAGTCAAGCAGGAGGAGGTTGATGAGTTGGATGAGGAAGATGATGAGGAGGAGGACGTGGACATGGACAGGCCAGGTACGTCTAGCCATCCAACACCTCAATTGACAGGGCGAGGCAGGAGTCAACCTGGTGATGGGGTACATCCAGCGACAGAACCATCTGGGCCAACCACACTTCCCAGCGACAATCGTTGCAACAAGTGTACCAACACCAACGTGCCCTGCATTCGGAAACAAAAAGGTGTATGTCAGCAATGCAAAAAACACAAGATCCGGTGCACATTTGCAACTCCCCATTGGCCTAAAGAGAAAACACCCGCCACTCCCTCACGACAGAATCCATCCCATACATGAACAAAGAAAAGGTCTCGCAGCAGCCTGTGCCCTGATGATGAAGATGCTAACGAAGACGACGATGCGGACTACGCGAAGACCCGCCTGGAAAAGAAACCTCGCACCTCCAACACAAGCAAATGTCCTCCAGAAAGCTGGTCCCAGCCAGTTGTAATGATTCCCCATGGACAGCCTGGTAAGTATGTGTACCCATTCCCACAGAACTGAACTGGTAAGCCCATGGCAGTGATCCGTCTCCCAGCAAGGCTGGCTCCAAATCCCACCCGCGTTTCTCATGCAGTAAGCGACCAGCATAGCCTTGCAATGACTCCGGCACCTGGACCATCTGCCATCGTAACCTCCAGAGGAACAAATCGTACATTGTGCTTCCTCTACTCATGACAAGCTTGAAATATCTGACATGTAATGGACATACGGCAACCGATTCCACTCCCATCCCATCAGTCCCCAACCCGCCAACTGCTCCAATGCCTCAGTGACAACCGTCATCGCTATTCGAAGTCAACGTCCGCGACGAGCTCAACCAGCTCTTTCAATTCCACGACGCGATATCAGCACAAATGCTGGAAGTGAAAACAAGGCTGAATGCCTTCAATGGTCATCGACAAGCCGCTACACCTGGCCTGCATGAAGAACGGATGTGAACCATGGCCAATGACATTGCAGAGGTGATGTCCCATCAGAAGTCATCTGAGAAGAAGGTACACACCGTGGTGAGGCAGATCGCTGATGAATATGCAGCGTTGTTGTTGCATCAGATGGCTTCAGACCAAAGGTTGGATAGTGCGATTCAGGCCATCGAGGCTTTGCGGTTGGAGGTTGTTGCATTGGCTACGGGTCGACTACCTCCTGCTGACGATCCAACTTCTGGACTTGTTGCACCACCTCCCCCCAGCGATGATGGGAACAATGCGATGGCAGGTTCGGGACGTCCTGGCGATGCCGAGATCAGCGGAATGGAAGGTGACCCAGCTGGTGAGTCCATGGCAATGCAAGAGGGTCAATTTGATCGAGGGCACCCTGGAGATAGGGAACCACGACCAGGTGCAATGCAAGTTACAGCTGCAGCCTCAACAATCCCGAATATTCACTGCAAGCCTCCACCTGAGGAGTACCAATCCAGGTCGAACGTCACTGGCCGGACCGACGGAGGACTTCAGCCAGCTGAGGGCACAGTATACTCATATCGTGGAAGGGCCAACCTGGCAGATCGCCCAGTGGGGTTGGAGTGGGAACGCCAGAGCGAGGATGTAGATGCGATGGGTAGATATGTCCAAGGTGTATTCAGTGATACAGAGTTCCCCCCCTCACAGTAGAGGGATAGGTTTGCTGTTATGATACCCGCATTCTGTATTGTCATAGCCTGACAATTCCATACCGCTTTTATGTGAGTACTGTTCGGAAGATATGCTCGGATCGAAGAAAATGGAACATTGCTTAAGGCTAATATGGACTTCCGCAACTGCAATTTAATTTCTATCAATGAACTCGACCTGAATGGTTATATTGAATGATAGACACTTGTCCGACTATAGCTACACATCGCTAGCATCAATATCCATCGAAGTTGGGATATACTTCAAGCTCATGCTCTGTTGTTTCAACTTAGCATGCTCCAAAAGCCTCTCATACACTGCTATCTGCCTCGCAGCGTAACAGCTGGTGCCAAGTGCATCGCATTCCGAGCAGCAGGTGTGCCATTGGACGGCTTGATAATTGAAGTAATTGATTGTCCATTGAAATTCAGCCGTCAGCAACTGTTCCTCTTCCAACCAATGGTCTCGCACTGCTTTGGCTCGAAGCCAATGAGTCCGGTAAACTTTGTGTACAGTCAACATTGATCCATACATACATAGATGAAACACATACATTCCGACATCCAAGTGATGGATTTCATATCTGTCGGAACATCAACGGACCAAAACCATGGCAAATGGCTGACCTGGTGCGCATGTGCATTCTGAGTTATGGTGGCTGTGCTCACGGTGAGATCCGATGTCTCCAATTGCTGGTAATGGGTAAGGGTCTCGGCACTCACACCCAGAGCGACCATTGCCTTTTGGCATTGCTTGTATATTGCGGCTTGCTTCCGAACCGCTCTATTAATTGTATGGATCGCGTCCCATGCGCGTGTTTTCATACTATAGCTTTTGGCATGTCGCACCACATTCTGGAAGACCACAGCCTTGTCCACCAATGCAAGCCAAAGCCCATTTAGTGCATCATTCGCTTGACCGATCCAGAGCCTCAGCTCCATATCACGGAGATGGCCTGAATTGCAGGAATGGAAAGCAGCCATTCCAATGTTTGATGGAAGCGGCAATGTGGCTATCCCTCCAAGGTCAGTGGTATCGGCCGTGAGCATTTCGTCAGAGCCATCATTTGGGTCTTCAGCATCTGATAGATATCCGTCAGACATGCATCGGTCATCCCGCTGTTCACTGCCTTCTGCATTGATTGGATTCCAATCACCTCCCGCATCTTGCTGTAGACCAATGTATATGGCGGCATCTGTGATAAAACTTGACTGCTCTGATAATAGGCGCTCCGTGCGTTGTGCAATTACCAATCTTTTCAGCTCTGGCACATGTACACCGACATTGTGATAATCGATGTGCAATGTGATTGTCGCTTCTTCCAACCTGAGACCGCGAGCGAGCCAACTTCCCATCCCATGCTGCGCTCTGCTCGATGTAATATTGTTCAAAAACTCCAGTTCAACGGTATGAACTGTTGGGGCTAATAAGCATTTCAGATATATTCCAAAAGGAGGAGCAGGTGAGAACCTTACCCTTCCTCATTTGCACTTCAAAGATATCCATGGCGGTGTAGGGAATGAGTTCGAGTTCCCTAGGAGAATCCGTCTTGGTCAGGAGTTTAGGGGTGGAAGGACTTGTTTTGTTTCTTGCCTTTGTTTTTGTGTTTGTACCCCTGGACTTGGTGACGAGCAGCCACGTCGCTGACTAAGCGCGTGTGCTGTGTTCGCGCGAGTTCAGTTTACCATAACAACCAGTACATGTCACAGGCCCTCAGTAGTAGGGTGATTTAGTCTCGCATTTCGGCGAGTTTTCGAAGTTAGATTTATTACTTTGGGGAGTACCCAAAGTGCCAGGAGGACTGGCAAGAGTATTAGACAGGCACAGCTAAGTATCTTTTTTCTAGTTCGCATTTTTTACATTTTTTACTACACTTCTTTTCTCCAGAGAGAACCTCCCTTTTGGGTCGAGAATTATACTCGCCCATCATTACTGACTATTACTATTTCTAGGTACATCTAATTTTACCTATTCCTACAGCGGAGGGGTCAACCATTCGGTCTCTGAAGGCCACTTGCTCTTGGTAGGTCCATGTATCACGTTGCATCGTAGACACTGCTTCATCCAATGTCTTGAATGCCTGTTTTGCCATATCTGCCGCTACCCTTGCGGTTGTCAGTTTCTGTATCAGACTATCGACTAAAGGTGAACAGTCAGGAAGGTTAGCGCATGAATAGAAGCTCATACCCATGCAAATCATCTTCATGAAGTTGCAATCGCTGATCTGAAAATCCAACAGCTCCTGGCGATGTGGGGAACTCATGCCCCGGGCCGAAGTGGATGCAATGTTGAGTAGCGACCACAAGGTCTCGATGATTTCTCCATCTACCCACCCAGCGCCTTGCATGAATAAGGGTGCATATCGGGCATAGCATTCCTGTTTGTGACCATGCACATGCCACATTCCAATTCCTGGCATAATCTGCATTGAATCTGGGATGTCAATGAATGCACTATTTCGGACCCATGTGCGTAAATTTTTCATGTATGAGCAGTTGATGTCATAGAAGCAGAGGACATGGTTGATTCCTGTCATGTTGTACTGCAATGCATTTGCCAATGAGTAATCCATGTTTAATTGCCTGAACTGCCATGAGCTGGAGGCACATCATTGATGTGATATCTGACCTTTCCCCTTTTTGGAAGTCAACCACAGAATGCAGGTAAAAACACCCGTGCTGGGCACATGCCGTCGCACCAATTCCGGTCGAGTGAAGTCTGCCCCATTGGGCATTGGCCTGATTAATAGCTTTATGATTGTTGCATGCTGATTTCTAGTTAACACCTGAGTAATTGAATGGAGGAAGCAGTCTGACAAATGTACCTCCGTGATGTGGGGTGTGGCCTTTAGATATGTCTGATAATCTGGATCTGTGACCATGAATCCATGGCCATCCATCAACCACACCTGATCTGCAGGACGCCTGTCGTGCATATGTTCGGCTTTGAAATTTCCATCCATCACTAGCATGCGGGTATATTTCCAGCTTCGAAAGGTTAATGATGGGGGATGAGCCGAATCCCAACACTTACTAATCCAGATCTTCCGCTGGGTCAACATTGATCCCAGGCTGTGGACATGCCACACAAAATAACCCCAACTCCCCTTTTTTAGGAGCCTGCTCGCATTGCAGGAAGCTGTTCCATTTCAACAGTTTCAGGAGTCGCCATTGCCTTGCAACTCGAAGCAACTCCCGGTATCTGTCCTGGTCATATTACTGCCTTAGATCCCCTGCAATCGACCATCGTGGTCCGATGACTTACTGGAACTAGGTGAGGAAAGACACCAGAAGTCACCTGTCGCAGTTTTGAGTAATAGTTCATCCCGGATGTCCCACATTCCAGGTTGTCTCTCACAAAATTGTCCAAGACTGCAAATGTAAATGCAGTACTCAGTTTTTTGAATGTAGCAGGAAACAGCTTGGCTCGCAGCAATTGTAGCCAGAAGCTTTCTGCAGCTTCACACTGGCACCAACATACTGGAATGAAATGCACCCCAGTCACATCAACGACAGTGAGATATTTCGACCCGACGGGCCGACGCATGTGGGGCGGAACATCATCAACATCTTCCCACTCAGGGGCATTCATTTTGACTGGCCCTCCAGTGCCATTCGCATTGGATGGATCTGAAAGGCAAGCTGCTCCAATGTGCCCGAGCTGCAGCTGAGCGCCAGTCTGAGTCCGCTCTGTAAATGCAATGCGAAGTAATGAGGGCATCTCTCACCATATGGAGTGCCAATTCCTCAAAGAACTCCCCATTCCAGTGCTGCACTCTGTGAAAAAGCAAGCGTTGGTGAGTCATTCTACAACATTCCCTGCAAAACATGGGCTGGTGCAAGCAATCTGTACATCTGTACAACCCATCTGTTCCACAACTTATGCAGTTCCGTGGGTCAGGAGGTGCTTCCAGCTCCAACAGGACCCTCATGAACTCCTCTTTGTGCGGAAGCCATTCACAGATGTAATCATTCTGTGTCTGACAACAGAAATGAGCTTGGGTTGTTGCATGAAGGATCCCTTGGTACCTTTTTTCGAGGTAACTGTAATGGCTCTACAGGAGGAGCATTATCATCATATTCCATGTCGAGTGCATCTTCATCAGTGTGCATGTGCTGTTTGGAAGGCGAGCAGGAGTGCTTGGACAGTGAAGAGCAGGGTGAATGGACAGCGGAGGTGGCATTGGGTTGTGTGATCGCGACCTCAACCAATCTCGATCTGCTCTGACCACTGGTTGTCCGAGTTTTAACTTCTAGTTGCTTGACCCGATGGCCAGCTGTATGCCCGATCATTCTCATGCACTTTCCTGTGCTACGTTTGGCCATGGCTATGGTGTTGATGGTAAGTATGATTGAGTCAGATGTGGGTAGGAATCATCTTAGATATCTTGGATAGAGCTTGATGGTCATTTCACGATCAATGATCCCAGCATGATAGATCAAAGATTCAGTATCAATGCGAAGCTGATGCGGCCGACTTAAACCCGTCCTGCACTAACCTTTTAGGGCTCGGAGTAGTCAACAGAATGAGTTTGATTGGCTCACCTCACCCATGACGGAATTAATGGCCGCTGAAACCTGAACAATGAATGTGGAAAGATGGGGCAAAGTCAATTAGCAAGGCAGGAGATGCAATCTGGAGTCAATTTGAACAATGTCATGGATACCATAATGCCTTCCTTCAGGTGAATATAATACTTATCGTAGTAGGGCCCATAGATACCCTCCTTCCATTCCAGAAGTCCTCATGGATTCGCCGTACGATGCAGACGATGGCTATGATGATTGGGTCCCGACAGACATAGAAGATGGGAGTAACATCGTCGGACAAGGCACTGAGCAGTCAGTAACTGGGGATGGGGACCAGGAGAACTTTGACATCAATGAATTGGAGGTGCTGGTTCGCAGACGGAAGGATTGGAAAGAGTCCGGAAAGACAAAAAAACCGATGATCTTGCAGTCAATATTGGGGGAGCTGCATGAATTAGACAAGAACACAGAGTTGTCACATGCAGAAATGCAGCTGAAGGCTGGGGTATGGGGTTGCAGCTCTGAATGGGTCTTCAAAGACTAATGAATCGCTTGTAGCTCGTCACAGCTTGGTTGAAGAAGCCATTGCGTGCCCGGAAGCCCCAAATTACGCTCCGGTCCAGATACAGATATTCCGTGCAGTTGGTGGTTTGGGAATTGTATCATGACCTTGTGCAGAGAAAACTCGCCAGCATGAGGGAGGACACTGGGAATGAAGAAAGCACCAAGCAAATTGGTGTCTATCAGCAGGCACTCACTGTGTTCATGCAGGAGGACCTCATTGAAGAGCAGTTGGCAGCAGCAGAGGCCATAGCCGACAAATGGAATGGGATGGAAGGACCCACCCCCGAAATAAAAGCCAGGTGAGTTCCCAGATGCACAGTTTGTCACAGTGTTTGTGACAGAATGCAGGTCCTTAGAAACACAGCAAGATATGGGTACAAGTATTGCCGCAATTTTGCAGAAGAGATGTGGAGGTATTGTGGCATGCGGGTCGTATGTTTTGCCGGGTGGAAAAATGTGGAAGGTACTGTGGAGGCATGCATGTGGGTTCTGATTTTTATCAAGCATCATTGTGCACTGCTGATCCCTTCCTAGCATGGACTTCAACCGAGATATTGCGGACGGAACCTCGTTTAATGAGGTTCAAAACCTAGAGGGACCATGGTGGGATTACCTTGGCGAAGCATTTGAGGATTCTGGAATTTCAGACGAAGACGAAGATGGCCAAGGTGACAGATGGCCGGGCAAGAAGGCTGCAAGGACTGTGAAAGTCGATGCTGTCTCTTTGGTGACAAACGAAGACGGCACAGTATCGATTGGTGAAATCACAGGTCTGTCACGCGATTTACTGCAGAAAACGGTGCGCGGGTTCATGACTGCCCACTACAGTGAGTGTCAGATCCATAGATGTGGGTTGCGCTGATCAGCGGTCTGAAGGACGAGCTTGTGGAAAGGCAACATCGACTGTGCCATTCAAACAGCTTGGAACA
Organism: Pisolithus tinctorius; assembly: GCA_024663395.1. Lineage (NCBI taxonomy): Eukaryota > Fungi > Basidiomycota > Agaricomycetes > Boletales > Pisolithaceae > Pisolithus > Pisolithus tinctorius. The sequence goes on along the minus strand of JANFAH010000005.1, from coordinate 2,537,231 downwards.
CATCAAAAAGCAATGATTGTGACCCGACATCTCCCACCAAATTTCTCCTTTACCATTGACCCCAGTCATATGTCGGTCGCAGCAGCTACTGAACTTTTGAGCTTCTGGCATCAACGACAGGACAAGAACACAGACGATGTATTTCACTTTGAAAAGTGGCTGGATCAAGGTGGAAAGTTACAGCCACCAGCAGTGGACAGTGGCATTCCCATTCAGATTGTAAGAGACTGGCGATCCAGGTCCCGCACACCTGCAACTGCTCCTGCCCAATCCAAAGCCCCAGCTGGGAGGACTCAAAGGTCAGATTGGTGGGGAAATGGAAAGGGCAGTGCAAACACAGTGCAGCCAAATGTCCAAGGCAGTGACATGGATGACTTTGAACGGGCATCTCCAGTCATCTTTGAAGGTGTAGATATGCCTGGTCCAAGCCATGATTGGCATGGCCATGTCAGTAATGGAGGACAGTCATCCCACCTGAAATGTCTTCACTGAAGGAAGATAGCTGCAGACGTTGAAACTGACCATGATGATGACCCACTGGATGATGGGTGGCCACAGGCCAACCAGCGTCACAAAGCAACTCCCTTCCCACGCAAGACAACTGCACCGATTCGGCCCGATGATGTGCATCAGAAAGACACCCACCAGGTCCGCAATAAAACTCCATTCCTGGGGAGGGCAATGAAGGAAACCAACACATCGTATGTTGAAGAAGAAGCGTCCAATTCCGATGAAGTCGATCGATCGGAAGGTCTAGGTGCAGCAGATGAATTACCAACACTTGCCAAATGGAGGCCAGGTCTGTTTCCATTGCATGGACAGGCTATCATATTTATCATTTATTAGCTGAGTTGATTGAGTTCACCACAAAGATTAAGGATGGTTCTGAGCACCAGGGTGGTGATCATTTGCAAAGTCTTCCAATTGCCCAGGATGCACCTCCAAATCCAGTTGGACGTGGAAACAAGCAACCGGAGGTAAGGCTGAAGCCTTCCTTGAAGCAAGGAGGCCAAGCACGGATCAACCCTGGACGCGCTAAACAGGATGTAGCCCAACCTCATTCTGCAACTGCCAGTAAGGGCCATCGAATTCCTTTACAAAATGGCAAGGGTACGGATTCCAAATCAGGACAGAGGCAATTGGTGGTGAGCGGTGGAGATGGAATGACAGAGGGCATCTGGAAATCCCCTTGGGTCCATTGGGCCCCTGCCTGGCCAGATGCGGATGTCCCTTCACCCCCATCCAAGCAATCGCGGAAGCATACATTGGCAGATCCAGGGGTTTCTCCAGGAAAGAGGGCAAGGATGCAATGATCTCAGATGGAGTTTGGATCTGCATGTACATATAATATTATAGAGGTGATGAAATCATTGATTCAGTTCAGGTTGCAAAGGTCATGTCAGGGTGCATGCCCCACCCTGGTTACGCAGGGCCCCAATCGTTTCGTGTTGACTCACACACACATTTGTGGGCACCCATGCCATTGCTATGTAGTTGTTGGTATTTCTACTGGATTAAATGCCAGGCAGCCAGCATTTATCTTTCATACTGGGCACAGAAACATGACATTCTCAACTCCCACCTCGTGGCAGATGTTCCCATGGTTGGGTGTGGAACATTGATATTCGGAGCGGCAATGGCTTCCAACAAGTGAAATTGTTTAGCATCCATCCACTATGGCCGAAAACATTCCCCACAGAGTACGCTTCAATCCCGGAGGTTTGGTTCATTCAATTTCATACCACAATTCCATTAATCATTCGTAGTTCATATTCGGCAAATCGAAGCCAGGGGGGAGGACCCTTTGCAATCCGCAGGCCCCTCAAGGAGGGGTCAAAAGGCAGGAACCATCCGACGGTTGACGAGCCATGGTCGACATAGCCAGATGCCAGAGCACCTTCCACCTCAACCACGGCTTTCTGAGGTTTCTGCATCAATGGTTGATCCATTTCCACCCCCCCCGCCACCTCCTGAGGATGACATTCCGCCCCCCCCACCACCTCCTGAGGATGACATTCCGCCCCCCCCACCACCTCCTGAGGATGACATTCCACCACCCCTGCCACCTCCTAACAATCTTGAGGTCATGGCCGAGGAGGTGCCACCGCCACAACCTAGTGAAGCCAGCGACGATAGTGAGGAGCAACCCCCCCTGCCACAGTCTGATGAAGATGAGACTGACAATGCCCTCATCCCACCTCCACCCCCCTCCTCGCAAGGATCCGACTCCCACCATTCAGTCACATCACTGGATGGGAATGATACCCATATGTCAAGTTGATTTTGTACATGTTTGGATTGCTGTCTGATGAATACAGCGATGGACACTGACATAACTTTGGAACTACCCGTGCAACCCCCATCCAACGGTAAGTGTTCATTGGCCCATTCAACCCCATCGGTAATTTTCATTGATAGTATAGACACCCGATTCCTGGCTGAAGACATCAGCAATCCCCAGGTGCCAATTCTTGAAGATCAGCCAGATGTTTTATTTCGTGCAGAATGGCACCGACTGCAACAGAAATTTACGCGCCTATGTTCTGCCTGGATGGGTGAGTTTCATTTCATAAAATGCAATTAATACAGCTGCTCGACACAGTACAGGCCACGACCTGTCCGATGAGGAGAAGTGGGAAATGGAGGTGCATGGTTTCATGCGTCCAGGAGCTGATCATGCCAGTAAGCACCCCAGACAATGTTCCTATCCTCACTTGACTCCCATGCAGTATATTGGGCTGTTCATCAGCTTAGGCTCACCCATCGTCCCGTCTGGTATCATTTCCCTTTCCATCCAAATGACCAGTTTGATCCAGCAGTCGCGGATGCAATGGCACAGACGGCAACAGATTTCGCCTATGTGGTACTACGACGGATGGACCTTTGGGAGGAAGCAGAGAGATCCCTCCGTCAAATCACTGATTTGGACACCTTCTATGACCCATTCACTGCGATAGGCCTTCAGCGGTTTGCTGCACAACCTCGATACCTGGCCCGGCAGTCAGTCATGGACATGATCTTCATGTACATGAGCTGCCGCATCGATACTGCCATTCGGCACCTAGTACAACTGCCAACCGTGGCCACATGGCCAGCACACTGGTATCGCAATCTCTGCATTGATATGGTGAGTGTTCTGTGCTAGAGAGATTGCAAGGCATTGACTCACTATTATTCAGAGTACCCTGGACTGTCTCATCCCGATAGCAGTCACGCAAAATTGTTATCGGCTCCTGTTTCCCACGTCATACATGCTGCAACATATGGGGGGATGGACAGAAGAAACATTCCGCAATGCCCTGTCTTGTGTTCCAGAGGCGCAGATGTCCAATACCTGCTCGCACGTTATGGAATTACTGCCGCAGTGGACTCTGCACCTGCAGGAAGATGTCAGGTCTGTGCTTCCATGGTGGTTGATGGCTGCATTGAACTATGCAAGCGACTCGCACATTTTGTGCTCCGATGAGGTGCAGACCATTGCGCAAAGGTATTTCAGGGTACAAGCTCTGAATTTCAACTGTCATAGGCAGGGCATACTGACAATATACTTAGGACCTTTGGCCACCGGACAAGTCCCCCATCAAGGATCGCCTCCATGGGACATTGGAATCATGGGTGGAGAGTTACATGAACATTGCACGCAGAGTAGAGGTGCTTCTCCCTGACCTTAATGCAGAAGTAGAAGAATTATTTGAGCGGTTGACATGCATGGCCCAGATGTTGGGATTGTACACTGATGGGGCTAGATGCGAATTGTGTACTTGTGTAGAGTAGATATAATCATCTCCCACTGCACCTGGCATGACAGAGATCGATATGCAAAGAACCATGATTTTGGCACAATGACAACCCCGAACATTGAGAATGATCTTTCGATATGCATCAATAAATTAATATGCCCATGTCTTTATGTCTGTGCTGCCTGCAAATCCCTTGCTATGTCTGATATGTGCGGCCTCTCACATAGTGGGACTTGAACGTATCGATGGACATTCTCTTGCATGTAATATGCCAGGCATGCCCGATCGCCATCTATGCCGTCGACTTGGTGAATCAATGCTGAACCCGCAAGTGCAATTACAGTGCCCAGATTGTACTGCAGCCATATTCTGAGCTCCAGGACCAAGAAGTGGAGCCGTGGATAGTTGCCGATGGTAAGCAGGGTGTCTAGCCATACCTTCCAGCCATTCGTATCTTTATGTGCAGGTGAAGCACGATTCACCATCACTGACATAGAACTGTAGACCAAGTTCCACATTGGCAAGACGGCCTCCATATCTTCATCCTGCCGTTCGGCAGCCTTTGATCTGAGTCGTCTTATTGCCTCCCATCCATGCAGGTACATTTTCAGGTGCATGATACGCAGTGCTCCCGATAGGTCGGCTTGTAGCCCAGCCGTGCACTGCAGCCATTCGCATACCTCCTTCGGTTGCAATTTTGACTTTAAGAGTCGTGATACTTCGGGATGATGCACATCATTGCTCGGCTTGAAACTGCATTTCAGCCTGACCCATGTGCCAATAGCATATTCCATACCCCACGCCCTTGTTGAAACCATGCAGGTGAGAGGTCTATCGCGCCTTTAAGATTTGCATCGTTGCGAAAGTTCTTCCCATCGTTCTGCCATCCTCCCATTCCATGTGACTTCAGGCTCCGTTGAAGTGGAATGCTGAGCAGTCCAAGAGAATTCCAAACTTCTGACTGCTCCCCATGTTAGCATTGCAAGCAATCTGAAATTCAGAAGGTCAACCTGATAGGCTTGGCTGATGGCATTTGGAAGATACCATAGCAGGATGCTGCCCTCCTTGTTGATCACCACTGTAGGACATGTAATTTCCATATCGTTTGAATGGGCCAGGTCGGTCTGAACACCCTGCTTTATGTCGTGGGTCACTTGTTGATGCTTTTAATCACTTTTCATTTGGCGGATCTTGTGTACCCACTGCATTCTCGATATGCTTGTATGATGATGGCCAGAATGTGATCCGCCTCGCAAGCTATTTGCATTGGAATGGATATTGCCGGCAGGGCACACGGGCCGTCCACTATTTCTTCATGCAGCCTTGCCATCATGTACTGGCAGACAGCATCTGTTAGATGCATTTGCCAATCATTGGAGGTGTTGGCAGGACGTTGCATGGCAGCCATTCGATTTCGGTCAAGAGGTAGATGGCCCGATGGAAATCCTGAAATGCAAGAGTACCAACGCCGCATTTGCAATATTTTCGACTTACGACATGAGTTGGCACCCAATATGTGGTCAACCACCTGGAAAGGCAATCGAAGCTATCAACGGTGCATTGATATTGCACCTTCAATTCCAGCTTGAAAATCACATTGGATATGATTTCCGGAGGCCACACTCAATACTGCAACAATTTGGTGATGACATGGGCTGGATACATTTCCTCTACTGGTTGTTCACATACTTTGCTATCATCTACGATAGCAACAGTGGACACCTCCACGGGTTGCGACAACAGGCGCCATATCGATAATGAGCATGTCTTCCATCTTGGTTTAGCCTTGCCCAACCTTCTTGGAGATGCCTGTCAGCGGAGTGGGGAGGAATCTGCCACATATGCGACACAGTCAGCCATTGGGTTTGACTTGTGGACCACCCATGGACTGGCCCGTTGCTTGCTTTTGATTGGATCGGATATATCCCAGAGGCCCTGCCCATTGGTTGCGACTGGTACAATCTTCCTTCTATTTGCCCATTCGTGGTTTGTGATGTCATCCGATATCTACCCAATGGGCCCACCCATAACATTTCATGTGCACAACATTACTTGTACGGGCTCTTCTGTGGGTTGTCACCTCATCTGAGATATATTTGCCAGGCCTGTTCACATTATCCGATCGAAATTGTATCCGTTCAATGGGCCCATCCCTGATTTCGAACACCATCTGCTATAGACACAATTGGCCCTCCCATACCATTAGTTGGATAGAATTCACCATGGACGGGCCCGTCCATAGGTTTCAACCCCATCCAAGATACAACCGTCGTGCCTTCCTATATGATTTTTTGGATGGAACATCCCATGCACAGGCCCGTTCTTGTCACACAAATTATCCAATATGTACCCGACGGGCCTCCCCATAAGATTTGTTGGATGGGTCTTCCCATGCATGGGCCCATCCATCGGTTGAGACCTTATCCGTTATATACATGGCGGGCCTGCCATATGTTAGTGCTCATGCCACACCCCTTCTACGGCCCATCCTCGTGTTACCACATCATCCGCTATATACCCAACGGGCCTGCCCATAAGATTTGTCGTATGGATCATCTCCTTTCTTGGCGCATCAATGGGTTGAGACCTCATCCGCTATATAGATGGTGGGCCTTCCATATGTCAGTGTACATGCTGCCCTCTTTTACAGGCCCGTCTGTGTGTTACCACATCTTCTGCTATATACCCGACTGGGCCTGCCCATAACATTCGTTGCATGCCTCATCTCATTGTCAGGCCCATCCATGGGATGAGACCCAATCTGTTATATACATGGCAGGCCTGCCATATGTTAGTGTACATGCTGCACCCCTTTTACGGGCCCGTCCGTGTGTTACCACATCATCCGCTATATACCCAACGGGCCTGCCCATATCATTTGTCGCATGGATCATCTCATTGCTGGGCCCGTCCATTGGTTGAGACCTCATCCTTTATATACATGGCGGGCCTGCCATATGTTAGTGTACATGCCACACTCCTTTTATGGGCCCATCCGTGTTTTACTACATCATCCACTATATACCCGACGGGCCTGCCCATAACATTCATCGCATGGATCATCTCATTGCCGGGCCCGTCCATGGGTTGAGACCTCATCAGTTATATACATCGCAGGCCTGCCATATGTTAGTGTACATGCCGCACCCCTTTTACAGGCCCATCCACATGTTACAACATCATCCATGATATACCCGACAGGCCTGCCCATATGTTCCCATGGATGTTTCATCCATTCCCCAGGCCCCCCCATGGGATGAGACCTCATCCGTGATACACGTGGCGGGCCTGACATTTGTTGGTGTACATGCCGCCCCCCTTTTACAGGCCTGTCCTCGTGTTACCACATCATCCGCTATATACCTGACAGGCCTGCCCATATGTTCCCATGGATGTTTCATCCATTCCCCAGGCCCCCCCATGGGTTGCAACCCCATCCGTGATATACATGGTGGGCCTGCACATAAGATCCAGGCCCTACCCATATCTTCTGATAGCTATCGCACCCCTCCCACTGACCCGCCCAGGGGTGTAACATCATCTGATATTTTCCCGACAGGCCTGCCCATAAGATTAGATGGGTAGAACACCCCTTGGACAGGCCTGTCAATCAGATGTTGCATCATCTGCCATATTAGCAATGGGCCTGCCCATATTTTCTGACCAGTTCCTTATCCCTTCGATGGGCCTGACTATCAGTTTCGATGGGTGCAGCATGCTTCAGATGGGCCTGTCCATGGGTTGCGGTGCACCCGCTGTATGCATGATGGGCCTGACAATAAGTTGCAACGGATTGACTCTTGTAATATACTTGTCATGGGCCTGCTCATTTCCTGCTGTCACTCTGGGCTTCCAGGCCTCTTCATATGTTATGACTTAATTAATTTGACAGGCCCACATCAGGCTCTACATGAGTAATGGTAATTTGGCACACAGGCTACCCATATGTTGTGACTAAGCTGACTACATGGGGTCCACACCTTCTCAAGACTTTCGTTGTATATTTCAGTTGCTCTGGACTCTAGCATGGATACCTGCGACCCTTTCATTTCCATGGGGGTAGTACTGCCAATTACAACTTGCGGTGAGTGCAATCCTACTAGTGCCTTATGTTGGAATAAGAACAGGGTTCCTAATATCAGATTGTAGTTTTGGATATTCATTACGTCGAAATGATGTTCGCAGTCGATCCCCTGGTATTGGAACCATACCTTTGTGCCGAAGTTCACTTTCAAACGAGATCCCTGCACTGCCAGCTGGATAGTGAGCGGCTTTTCAAGAGGTATGCGCTTTACTTTTAACTGTTCTGCGAGTGTCACTGACATGAAGTCAGCCAACAATCCCGTATCGATCAAAGCACGAGCAGGGTGTCCGTTTATGTGCACCACCACAACCAGGGGCTTCGGAACCCTTCATGTAAAGTCCTTGGCTATCGCAGAGTTGCGCTGTAGGATCAGCCAGTCAGTGGTCTTGACAGCTGTGCCATTTAAATGGAGCATATTACAAGGTACGTCCTCCCCCAGCTCGCCTTGATGGATGCCCAGCTCATCCTTGTTTCTATCAATAATTTGGGTTAACCCCAGGTCGTCATTATCGAGCAGGTCAAAACCAGAACTAGTCAGGTCTATGCACACATGCAGTAGTCTCTTCACATGCCAATTCATGACATCAAATTCCTCCAACTCCAAGCTTAGCACAGGGAGCTCAAAGCATAATGTCATATGGTAGTCATATACCTCATACGCAAATTCATCCTTTTTAATGCACGTGAATCAGCCTGGATTCTCTTCCTTAAGTACTCGCGTGCTGTAGGTCTCAAGTTTGTCTACAATGGCCTCCTCAATGGGTCTGCCCATAGGTGGGGATCTCCACATCTGGACTTTCTCTTCTTTGTGTAAGTCCTGTTTTGCTATCCCAGCATGTTCCCCTTTTCTGAACCAGTACCAGGAGTCAAGGCAAAATGCGGGTTTCTTCAGTAAAGAAGTCTTGATAGTGATCGCATCTGTGGGACTTAGTACATCCCTCTCACTATTGGCTATCATGTGCAGACCGTCTCCAATGGGATAGACCAAAAATCGGGTGTCCATGAAAGTGCTAAGTGAGTTTGGGTCATCCCCAGGATAGCTTATCCCTGACAACCGCTCTACAGCACATTCTTCTAGGGGCTGCCCGATCGCAGGTCCCATTGAGTTGTGTCCCAGAAATTGCCTTCGGTCGAAAACATGCACTCACATTCCCCTGATTGGGTCACTATTGTCAGTGGTGATGCTGTCCCATTGGTCCTCACCCTCATCGTCACTCCAGACGCTTTCTAAGTCAGGTATGTCGTCATCATCGTCTCGGCCCGTGGGCCCATGCATTTCAATGAAATTCACAGATGCCTCTGGGTCATTATCTGACGATTTGGCCAGCTGCTGTTGACACTCGACATCCCTGAAGTCGACATCGATACCAAAGCTTGAGACCCCTGGTGGTTTACCCAACAAAGATATGGTATGCCGGTCAGGGCAATTGTGGGACATGTGTCCCGCCTTGTGACAGATGAAACATAGGCCTTCCGCCTTGTGACGTTCTTGCTCTTCCTTGCTCATCCATGGGGTCTCCCATCTTCGTTTATCTTGGCGCTTCTCCCACCCTCTGTCTTGGTTGGGTTGTTTGGCCGTGGGTGCCTCCTTTCGGTGAGTGTTGTGAGTCAAAGTGTGGAATGCTGGTATAAACCAAACAAATCCAACACCAAAGACAAATACAAGCAAGTGGTGGTTTACCTCTGCGGAACCTGGAGGGCAGAGAAACCTGATGTGGGGGGGGACTTCAAGTGGAGGTGCTCCTGGCGCAAGTCGTCGACGAGTTACACAGGAGAAGACGAATGGACAATGATTGGGAAGGGGATGCTGAACAGAGTGAAGGTGTTCAGCTGAAAGTACTTGGGAGTAATGGACTTTTGATAAAATATGCTCCTGGCGCAAGTCGATGACGAGTTACACAGGAGTGGATGGGTGACTAAGCAAACTTGCTGACTAAGTGTGAGGATAAAGCTTCAGATGAAATGATGGAGGCAGATAGACTCTTCCAAATGAGCCTCAACTACCAAGTATATGAATGATGACAGATAGACCCCTTTGTGGAGCCTCAACTGTTGACGACGAGATGGGCACTGAACTGATTGCTGGACTGCTTCTGAATTGCTTCTTGATTGATTCTTGGGTAGCTAAGTACATGGGGGTTTATATACTGTGGGGGGAGCACAGCTTGTGACAAACAAGGCACAAACACTTGGTAAGTAATGAGTAAGGACTGAGTAATCATGATGAGTAAGTGAGAAATGAAAAGTATGCAAGCAAAGAAGATTGGTAAGTATTGGCAATGAACGAGTCAAGGATAGTCAAAACATCACAAAATGAGTCAAATAGAATCAGAAACTGAGTAAGCACACTGATATCACATTAGGGGGTGGCAATGCAAGTTAGATCTCGGCAGAGACATCTCTAGACCCAAAGATGGCATGACAGATGGACGGCATTTCCAGATAGGGAAGTATTAACTCCAGAATTGAAGGGCATGAGTCAGGTGTCAAAGGGGGCTAGGGCATTGGGGGTCTGTGGGGCAATGAGAGCATACGCGATCGCATCTCCCACCCTTCCATCCTCTCAGCGAAGTTAACAAAAACCTCATGAATGGGGTTCTGACGGAGGAGGAGGAGAAGGGGGAACGTCTTCTGCTGGATCTTGCAGTAAGAAGGCAAGATGCATGTCATACTCGTCATGAATGCGATCAGGGAGGCTGGAGGACAGTAGATTATACTGCAGCTGTCGCAATGCAGGAAGAATGACGGACAAGACTGGAATAAAGATGGTGCAGGGAGCAGGGAGGAATGATCCATATGCTTCATCAACCGGGGAGACTGAAACGACCACATAAGACCTTTCTAACTGAGTGACAGACCTGAGGTGACCAAAGAACATCCTTCTGGAAGTCATACTGACAAGGAGAACACGCTGACCAAGCTGCATGGGATGAGATGGGGCTGACAATGACGGGATGAACCAGGGGGCTTCAGGACGGAAGCTGGTGGGAACACCTGGCAGATATACGTAGCCACTGTCTCTGGCAAATGAGACAAGCGAGACGACTGACGAAGAGGTGGCCATGATTGATGGACCTTGCGAAATGAGCGTCTGATGGATGGAGTGCTGTAGAAATGCGTAGGGTGCGAGGATCCTCTCCAAATTTGGAAGGAAGAATCGTGGGGCTGAGCACTTTAAGCGAGTATGTGAACCGAGTTGATATCTTTGGAAACGGCAGAGATATGATGGAAACCGGAATGCCGTACACGGGCGCTAAAAACCTTTAATGCGCACTTAACTCGCTTCCTCTTTTCTCTTTAGCACTGACAACTTGTTCTTGTGCGAAGGATGACTGTTCACGTCCAACAGTCTTTCTTCACATGAGGCCTTTAGTCTTCATCTGCATGCTTGGGCATTGTGTGCAACTCGTCAACGAGTTAGGCAGAGTCAGCTGTAACCATGTCCACAACACCTTTGGTGTGTGACATCCACCGGCAAGAAGAAATGCAATTGTCCCCGATTGCAACCAATGCAGGGAACCCAGGGAAAACAAAAAGAAAAATGAAGGAAAGAATGACAGGCAACCAGTATCGTAAGAAATGAAAAAAGGGAAATCATGAATAGTCGTCTGAGTCGTAGTTGTTATCATTATTGGTGTCTTTGTTTTCATCATCTGATTCATCTTCTTCATCATTGTCGTTGTCGTTGTCATTACTGCTGTTATTATCTTCTTCTTCATCTCTTTCTTCTTCCATAACGCTGGGTAAGGGAGTGTGGCGAGAATAATAAGGAATGAGTCGAAATGCTGCGACACCTCGAGCAGAAATGGTGCCATCGAGTTCTTTAAGGACGTAGGAGCCTCCCTTGGTGTGACGAACAACCTCATAGGGACCAAGGTAGCGTGGCTTTGACTTGCGATCCAGTTCTTTCTCTATCTGTGTGTTGCGAACCAACACCAAATCTCCTGGCTCATAAGCCGACTTCATCAACCGTAAAGCATACCTCTTCTCAAACTGACCCTTGGAGCGTAAATGAGACTTCTGCAATGTAGTGAAAGCAGCATTGATATCTTCTTCTCTTCTTTCCAACTGACGAATGCAAAGTGCGAGAAGCTCTTGAGACGACATTCCAGAGTAGAATCCTTCAACAAGATAGGTAGACTCGAAGAGATCAAAAGGCAGGACGGGATCAAGACCATGCAGCAGGAAGTAGGGGCTAAATCCAGTGGAGCGACGAGTAGTGACCTTGTCTGCAAAGAACGCATGATGGACCTTGGACGGCCAAAGGGAAAGATCTCCTTCACAAGCCTTGATGATAGCCTCTCTGATAACAAAGTGACTGCGTTCTACAACTCCATTTGCCTTGGAATTATATGGGGAGATGCGAATCTGAGGAATGGAGTAGTGCTTCATGAGTTTCTCAAAGGCACCCTTGACCTCACTGCCATTATCAGTGACAACCTGGGCAATAACACCATAACGACAGAAGACTTCTTCCCAGAAGAACTTAGCGAGACTGTCTGCATTGGCATGACGAAGAGCACGACCTTCTGCAGCGAGGGAAAGATCGTCTTGAGCTGCGACAAGATAGCGATAACCACATGCTTTGGGCATGAGCATGACGTCGACATAGACCTTCATAAAGATTCTGGGGGAAGCAGAAATGGTGATGGGAACCTCTGCTTTACGAGTGCTTCGGATCTGGCATTCATGGCAAGAGCGGACATGATGGGCAACGTCTTGATACATCTGAGGCCAGTAAAAGCGCTGTCTGACTGTATGAAAGACTCCAAAAACTCCACAATGACCGAGTTCTTCATGAGCATGACTGAGGATCTGGACACGGAGATGGGGATCAAAGACAACCTTGGCTGGAGGATGGGGACCTCGACGTTTAAAGAGCTGGTCTCCACAAAGGAAGAACTGGAGGGATCTGCGAATGAAGCGCTTGCAAGCAGTGTTGGAAGGGAACGGGGGAAGTTCTGTAGTACGAAGGAAGTGCAGGACCCGATGTAAGAGGACATCTTGAGATGTATCATTGGAAAGGAATGAAGGGAGGGTAACGGCATATGTGGACTCGTGCGCAAGTCGTCGACGAGTTGCGCAAACTGAAGACGGACGGGCATCTGTAAAAAGAATATTCTCCAACCACTCATCAGCTTCCTCTGCATCAGCTTCACCTTCTTCATACTCCTCTTCTGTAGGTTGACGTCTGGAAAGGGCATCTGGGGCTTGGTGACGAATGGCAGGGACATAAATGAGCTTAAAATCAAAGAGAAGTATACCCTCAATCCAGCGATTGACAGTAGCGTTAGGTTGAAGATCTGGATCATTGAGCATACCTTTGATGTACTTCGCATCAACCTCTACCCATAGATGACGAACGCTGTAGAGATATAGACGGTAGTGACAAAGCGCTCTGAAAAGACCATAAAGCTCGAGCTTAGGCTGACTGTAGCGAGATTCACGTTCATTGATGGGGAGTGAGCCATAGCGAGCAGGACGTTTACGACCTTCTTCATCATACTGAGAGAGAACGAATCCAACGGCGATGTTACTAGTGTCAACGGAAAGAACGACTGGCAGGTAAGATGAGTAGTCAATGGGGCAAAGGGCAGGAGCAGACGAGACGGCGAGCTTCAAGGCATCAAACGCATCTTGCTGGGGCTGACCCCAAATGAACGGAGCACTCTTGCAATAGAGGTCAATGAGTGGGCGAGCCAACTGTGAGTAGTTCGCAATCCAGATACTGTCATAGCCATGTCTCGACCCTGGCCGGACTCGGCCTCGCACTCACTCAGTCCGGCCTCGGCCTCACCAATCCCATGTCTCCAGTTGGTCTAGCGCGGTAGACACTGCTTTGCAGTGTCTGTCATTTCAGTTAAGTCCTGTCCCCAGTCTTGTCCCCAGTCCACTCTGTCCCGGTCTCCGTTACCTTAGTCATACATTACTAATACCTGTCTTACCAATCCTCTTAGCAATCCTTGCGAGACCGGCATTACTGGTCTCCGTACTATAGTTACTTCTGGTATATAAACTCTTAGATACTCGGCCTGTAGACCTCAGTCTGAAATCAACTAAGTTACCTCTGATAACCCCGTCTCGGCCTCGGACTCGGACTGAGACCCACGCAAGGGAATAGCGCTGTTTCCTCAGTCGCTAAGTCCAAACAGTCCAACCATCTGAACCCCCAACTTCACTCCTGATCCCGACCCCTCGGCTTTGCGCCTGCTTCGGTCTCCGGTCCGGCCTCAACCCGGACAGTCCCCGTACTTGACAGTATTTCAGACTCACCACTTGTGTGGGTCTAAACCATCATGGCAACCAAGACTCGTTTTCAACCTCCCCGTGGTCGTTCTGCCACTAACCCCGACTCCGCTTCAGCCAGTGGGGCCCGCCGCGAAACAGCTCTAGCTGCGTTGGGCACCACTAGGCGCTCCCCAGACCCCGTCAGTCCTTTCAGGGGCTTCTCAGCCCACACATCTAACACCCCCACCCCACGTTGTCCCACTGCTCCCATCCCCAAGGGTGACCCCGGCGATGATGGGCTGGGCGACGATGATGACAACAACCCAGACGATGATGATCCCGGTGATGATAACCCAGAAGGTAATGATCTGGAAGACGATCCAGACTTCCCAGACCCGGACACCGAACCCGCGGTCGCAGTCTTCGACAGCCTCGCAAAGGCCATCAAGCTGTTGGCTCGCAACACCCGTACTAGTCCTGAGTCCTCAAGCAGGACCAAGTTACGTGAGCCCGACACCTTTGATGGTACCGACCCCAAGAAGCTTCGCGCGTTCTTCATCCAGTGCGAGCTTAATTTCCAAGACCGACCTCGGGCTTTCAGGACCGATCGCACCAAAGTCATCTTCGCCCAGTCGTACCTCAAAGGTATGGCTCTTGAATGGTTCGAGCCGGACTTACTTGGACTCGACGATCCCGATGATCGGCCTCTCTGGATGGACTCCTGGAGGGAGTTCGTCTTAGAATTGCAAACCACCTTCGGACCCCATGACCCGGTTGCTGACGCCGAAAGTCAACTCAACCACTTGCACATGAAAGATAGCCAGCGCATCAATAAATACGTAGTCGACTTCAATCGGCTTGCTTCACAAGTCTGAGGCTACGGAGATGGTGCGCTGTGCCACCACTTCTACTCTGGACTCCCAGACTGGATTAAGGACGAAGTTTGTCGAGTTGGCAAACCCCGGACGCTTCATGAGCTCCGCCACCTCGCCCAGGAGATAGATGCGCGCTATTGGGAGCGCAAGGAAGAAGTCCAAAGGGCGAATAAGCACCAGGGCTCATCCAACTCTGGTAACAACAAGTCCGGTGGCTCCGGCAACAATAGTCAGCCCAAGACTGGCCAAGACAAATCCAAGGCCGGCAACAACAACAACTCCGGATCTTCTCCCAAGCCGGGCAATAGTAATAACAGCAATTTGTCCAAGCCCGAGCCTAGCAAACTCGGCAAAGATGGAAAGCTTACCCCCGAGGAACGCAAGCGTCGCATAGATGGAAACCTCTGCATGTTCTGCGGAGGGTCCGGTCACTTCGCTGACAAATGCCCCAAGAAAACCGGAAAGGCCAAGGCTCGCGCTGCGGCCACCACCGAGGCCGCACCGGCCTCGGGCTCGGGTTCTACCCCCGAGACAAAAAAATAGGTAGCAGCTCCCAGGACTCCGCACAATCTGGGAGCTGCGTTGACTCCGGTTGTGCAAACTTGGAGGCTCATCTCAATGCGTCCACTCTTTCCAGCCCGAATTCTTTAACCCCGTGTGTCACATTAGAAAACCCAGAAATACCTCGGCTTCGTACTTTAGTGGACTCCGGTTCCACCCATTGTTTTATAGATAATCAGTTTGTTAATCAACACTCGTTTACCCCTTACTCGGTCTCACCAATCCGACTCCGGCTCTTCGATGGAACGTCCACCTTCACCATAACCCAAGCAGTAGATGTCAATATTTGCTTCGCGTCCAGCAATGTCACCCCGGTAACCCTGTTTTTAGCCCCGTTGGATTCTGAGTGTAAGATAGTTCTCGGACATGACTGGCTCACCCACTACAATCCGTTGATTGATTGGGTACTGAGTAGTCTAACATTCCGGACTCCTGCACAAGGAATGCCAACCCCGTCGACACCCCCTGTAAGCCCAGTCTCCACCGGCCTTCCTGACCCCGGTCCTAGTGACCAACCCGGCCTCGTGCCATCTGTACCGGTCTCCGACTCCCCGGCTCGCACCCCTCTGAAAGCCCCTCTTGTTTCCCTGATCAACGCAGCCGCCTTTGTGCGCGCCTGCAAACTAGAAGGGTCCGTCCAATTCCAACTTCAGCTCTGCCCCTCGGACTCAGCTCAAGCCCAATCGGCCTCGGCTTCCCCTTCTCCGGCCTTACCCAATGTACCGGAGGAGTACCACGACTTCGCTGATGTATTCAGCAAGGCCAAGGCCTCGGCACTCCCACCACACTGGGAGTACGACCTGAAAATAGAGCTTGAAGAAGGAACGACCCCACCTCTCGGCACCATCTACTCGCTGTCTCTGGTCGAGCTGCAAGCTCTCCGGACCTTCATCAATGAGAACCTCACTACCGGATTCATTCGGCCTACCTCCTCCCCCTATGCTGCACCGGTCCTCTTTGTCAAAAAGAAGGACGGCTCCCTCCGACTCTGTGTAGACTTCCGCAGCCTTAACAAGATCACTAAGAAAGACCGATACCCGCTACCACTCATCTCCGACCTCTTGGACTCACCCAGCCAAGCCAAGATCTACACTAAGATTGATCTTCGGCATGCCTACCATCTCGTCCAGATTGCTCCGGGCGATGAATGGAAGACCGCATTCCGGACTCGGTATGGTTCTTACGAGTGGTTAGTGATGCCCTTCGGCCTCACCAATGCCCCAGCCACCTTCCAGCGCTTCGTCAACACTATCTTCGCGGATATGTTGGACGTCTGTGTGGTCGTCTACCTAGATGACATCTTGATCTACTCTGGAGATAAGGAGTCTCACAAGCAGCATGTCCGAGAAGTCCTCTGCCGGCTTCAGCTTCACGGCCTTTATGTGAAGCTGGAGAAATGTGAGTTTCACTCGGACTCGGTCGAATACCTCGGATTCCACCTCTCCCCTGCCGGCCTCACGATGTCGAAGGAAAAAGTCCAGACCATCTGCGACTGGCCTGAGCCTCGCAAGGTCAAAGACATACAGTCCTTCCTCGGCTTCGCCAATTTCTACTGCTGGTTCATTTTCAATTACTTGGACATCGTTGTACCACTGACTCGGCTTACCCGCAAGGGGGCTCCTTGGAACTTCTCCGAGGAGTGCCGCTGGTCATTCAACAACCTCAAGGCCGCCTTCACCACCGCGCCGGTCTTAACTCATTTCATCCCCGGGGTCCCCATCACCGTCGAGACCGATGCATCAGACTATGCCATTGCTGGCATCCTCTCTATCACTTGCAGCAACAGCCAGATCCATCCGGTCGCATTCTACTCCCGGACTCTGACGGCCCCGGAATTGAATTATGACACCCATGACAAGGAATTGCTTGCTATTTTCGAAGCATTCCGGACCTGGCGCCATTACCTTGAGGGCTCGGCCTCTCCGGTCGACGTTGTTACCGACCACAAGAACCTCGAGTACTTCTCCACCTCTAAAGTACTCACCCGCCGCCAAGCTCACTGGTCCGAATTCCTGTCTCAGTTCAACATGATCATTAGATTCAGGCCCGGTAAGCTCGGGGCTAAGCCCGATGCCCTAACTAGACGATGGGACGTCTACCCCAAAGAGGGGGATAGCGGCTATGCCCGAGTGAACCCACAGAACTTGAGACCGGTCTTCACCCAAGAGCAACTAGCAATCTCCCTTCACGCTACATACCTCGAGTACCCGGTCTTACGAGCAGTTGCCCTAATGGATGTCGAAAGGTTACACAATGATATCCTGACCGCACTGCCGGACGACCCGGTCTCACAAGTCCGCCTGTCCGACATGTCTGATCCCCAGTGGTCAGTAGACGATACTGGCTTCCTTCGGCTTGATGGAAGGATCTACGTGCCGGACTCAAATGACCTTCGCCTTAGGGTCTTGCACCTCAAGCATGACCACCCTCTGTCCGGCCACTTTGGCCAAAACCGCACATTAGAACTCATACAGTGTGAGTATACTTGGCCCGGCCTCAGGACCTTCGTCAAGGACTATGTCCGGTCTTGCACGGCCTGTGCTCGGGCTAAGGTTCCCCGCCATCGGCCTTACGGCCTCCTCAAACAACTTCCGGTGCTGGAGAAGCCATGGAACTCCATATCTATGGATTTCATTGAGCAACTCCTGGCCTCGACCGGCTTCACGGCCATCCTCGTAGTAGTTGACTGGCTTTCTAAGCAGGCCATATTCATCCCCACCCACGACACTATCACAGCCCCAGAACTCGCCAAACTATTCCTACTCCATGTCTTTTCGAAGCATGGAGTACCAGCCCATGTAACCTCAGACCGAGGCTCGGAGTTCGTCTCCCACTTCTTCTGGTCACTCGGTAAGGCCCTAGATATGCGCTTACATTTCACCTCGGGCTACCACCCCGAAGGTGATGGCCAGACCGAGCGGACTAACCAAACTCTTGAGCAATACCTCCGAGTATACTGCAACTACCAGCAGGATAATTGGGCCGACCTACTACCTTTGGCCGAGTTCACATACAACAATGCCCCTAGCGCCACCACTGGTGTCTCACCATTCTTCGCTAATAAGGGCTACCATCCTAACATCTCGGTGTACCCGGAGCACGACCTCACTTCCGCCCGGGCTCGTGACTATGCAGTTGACCTAGACTCACTGCACCAATACCTACGTGAGGAGATGACCCTCGCACAACAGCGCTATCAAGGACCGGCCGATGCTAAACGCATGCCGGCTCCGGACTTCAAGGTCGGTGACCAGGTATATGTGAAAGCCAAATACTTCCGGTCTACTCGGCCTTCCAAGAAACTCTCAGAGAAGAATCTTGGACCGTATCTGGTCATAGCTCAGGCCGGTACCCACTCTTTCACACTGCGCCTGCCGGACTCAATGCGCGCGGTGCACCCGGTCTTCCATGTGTCCCAACTCGAGCCAGCCATCCCTAATACCATCCCGAACCGGACTCAACCACCACCTCCACCTGTCGAAGTCGATGGTGATCTAGAGTTCGAGGTAGCAGAAATCCTCGACTCTAAGGTCAACCGACGTCGCCGGTGTTGGCTTCAGTATTTAGTCTGGTGGACCGGCTACAAAGGGACTGATGAAGAAACTACTTGGGTACTAGCTACAGAGCTAGACAACGCTTCTGAACTCGTACAAGAGTTCCACTCCCGCTATCCCACCAAACCCGGCCCGTACCAGTGAGGGTCCGGCTTCGACTGGCCTCGCTGTTCTGTTTCCGTTTCTGTTTTCCTATCGGTATCTAGTGTTCCTTTAATCTCTTACTTACTATGTTTTCTTTTCTTGTCTGTTCTCACTTACTATACAAGACCAAGAGCGGACACCGGACACTGCATATGACATTCGCAGAGGAAGGACTACAAGACTCTACGCTACGACAACTACTCGGCTTCGGCCATACTCTCATCCTCCCCCTCGGACTCCTCCTCTTCATCCTCGCCGTGGGCCTTTAACCACTCTGCTTCTTCGCGCATCTCCTCGGAGTCGAGCTCAGACGAGCCTGAGTCCGAGGGAGAGACCGCCATACCAAAGCCGTATGACTCATCGAGCATGGCCTCGAGTGCGTTGGCGATCCGGCCTGAGTTTTCGACCGCGGTCTCGTAAAGTTCGAAGAGGCTGGCCAAGTTGTTGGCAATCAGCCCCGCGGCCTCGATCAGTCGCTTGAGCTTGTTTTCCAAACCCGAGTACCTTTCAGCACCGGCCTCCCTCAGCCCGCTCCCTCCGGCTTCGGGCTCGTCGATCTCCAGCACCTCAATTGGTTTCGACTTCGCCCGCTTCTTTTGGCTCGGCCTGGGCTCTGGCGTCTCTTCGTTGGCCTTCCTTTTCTTCCCTTTGTCGGCCTTGGCCTTAGGACCGGCCTTGGCGTCCTTCCCATCCCCAGGCCACCGGCACTTGCCTTTGGACTGGTTGCACTGTATGCAGGCAACCCGCTTCTTGTTACTGTCCACGAGGAACTCGCAGACGGTGTTCGCCCGGGTGCAGCGGGTACAACTAAAAACGTTGTTAGGAGGGAAAATGCACAAGGTTAAAAAAGAAAAGGAACTCACCCGGGATCCATCACCACCTTCTTCACCTCACTACCGGTCTCATTACCACCGGCCCCGGCCTCACTGCTCTTCCCGGTCTCAGCCTTACGCTTACGTTCGGCCTCCTTCTCTTCCTCAGCCCTGCATCTCTCCTCCTCCTCACGTACCCTTTGCTCCTCGGCCTCCTGCACTATCCTCTCGGCCTCGGCCTGCTCCCTCGCCGCCCTCTCGGCCTCAAGCCGCGCCTGCTCCTCCCGTCGGGCTTGTTCAGCCGCCTTTCGTCGTTTCCTCTCCTTCGCCTTGGCCCTCATCGTCTCCTCCTCGTCGTCGGTGTCGTACTTGATGGCATCTTCCGACACCTGGGACCAGTCGATCATGACTCGGCCTTCGTTGTTGTTATCGGTGGAGACGGTCGGTCGAGAGTCGGACATGATGGTTAGGATGTGAAAGAAAGACGCAAAGGGCTTAGCGAGCCACAAGTATCAATTTTTCGAACTCAGCCTACCACTCTCACAGGGGTCTCATGGGTTCGACCCCTAAGAGGGGGATACTGTCATAGCCATGTCTCGACCCTGGCCGGACTCAGCCTCGCACTCACTCAGTCTGGCCTCGGCCTCGCCAATCCCGTGTCTCCAGTTGGTCTAGCGTGGTAGACACTGCTTTGCAGTGTCTGTCATTTTGGTTAAGTCCTGTCCCCGGTCTTGTCCCCGGTCCACTCTGTCCCGGTCTCCGTTACCTTAGTCATACGTTACTAATACCTGTCTTACCAATCCTCTTAGCAATCCTTGCGAGACCGGCATTACCGGTCTCCGTACTATAGTTACTTCTGGTATATAAACTCTTAGATACTCGGCCTGTAGACCTCAGTCTGAAATCAACTAAGTTACCTCTGATAACCCCGTCTCGGCCTCGGACTTGGACTGAGACCCACGCAAGGGAATAGCGCTGTTTCCTCAGTCACTAAGTCCAAACAGTCCAACCATCTGAACCCCCGACTTCACTCCTGATCCTGACCCCTCGGCTTCGCGCCCGCTTTGGTCTCCAGTCCGGCCTCAACCCGGACAGTCCCCGTACTTGACAGATACGAACAGTACCACAGAGACCTAGGAATGAGCGAACATCTTTGGGCGTAGCGAGCATTGGCCAGTTGACGACCTTCTTCACCTTGTGGTTGTCAGGAGAGCGACCATGAGGATGGCATGCTTGACCAAGAATGATAACATGAGGCTGGCAGATCTGAGATTTCAAGCCAGAAAACGTTCCGCCGGCATGAGCAAACCGATGCATGACTCTATGCACGTCTACAGCATGTTCCCAAATGAAGCGACATATGCCGGGATTCTCAGGTAACGTTTTGGCATTGCCATCGGCATCTTCATAGTGGGTCGCAGGGCCTTTGACTGGTAGATCATCAATGAAAACGTTGGCAACGTGAGGGATTTCATCCTGTAGAATGAACGCTGTACAATTCTGAAACTCCAACGGCAAGTTGGTGTAGCCTTGAGGCATGGCAGTATGGCGCAGTAAGCCAAGAGGCATCATGAAGGATGTCAGATCTCGGCTATCGGGATGGAGCTGGCGTGCATCAAATCCTGAAAATAGATCAAAGACCGTGTAGCACTGACAACCAGCAAACGGCTCCACAAAGTTGTCCAATATTGGTGGAACACCAGCGTCTCGAATGGTAACCTTATTCAGAGGCTGTAGATCACGAACGATATGGATCTTGCCACTCTTTTTCATAACGCAGAACCATTTGGAGCGATAGGATGATCAGGCCGGCTCATAGAGACCAGCGGCGATCTTCTCCCGAAGAAGCTGTATGACACGTTCTCGTATGCCAGGGGGAATTGGAATGTTACGAAACTCCCATGGTTCATGCGGCAGGACAGGAATGATGTAAGGCGAAAAGTAGTCTGAACGAAAGTTTCCTCTCTCTGATTCATCAAACACCAAGGCACACTCATTAAGCTTCATGACATGCGAAAAAAGTTTTTCCTCTTCTGGCCAGAGAAAGCCATCAGCGTTAATCTTCATGGAGGTAAGGCGCTCTTGAGTAAGCTTCTTTGTGGGAACGAACACAGGAGGGTGACATGTGAGAGGTGTGAGTGATGCGAGGGGGTCTTCTGGAAACTGGCGCTGGACTCGAGCATCTTCTGGATAGACTCCAGGCACGGGCTTGACTTTACGATCAACGTGCTTGTATGCTCCATACACCAGCTGTCCTTTTTCATCGGCTAAGTCTTCTGTATCTGTAGCAAGGCTTTTTCTAAAATGTAACAAGTCAAGAAAGTCAGATAGGGAATAGTAAAAATGAAGCTGTTTTTCAGTTTTCTGAATAGGAAGCGGATCTGGTGCTTTTGAAGGATTAGATAACGAAGAAGAAAAGACATCAAGATAAAAAGAGCTCTGGAAACTTGAAACTGAAGGAGGCATAGTAAGTGATGTTACAGGAGTATCTGAGCAAAGAAATGATATCTGTGGGTTTAGGAGTTTAACGACTTAAATCAATCTTCAAAGAGCTGGAGAAATAAATGATGAGATATGGGAGAAAGTGGAGGGACACATCTGAAAAGATCATCGGACCTGTCTTGAGTTGAACCTGAGGAAGTGGAAGCAGGAAAGTGGTCTGGGTATGAAACTGCTTCGAAAGGGGGAGGATGAGCTGAGGCTGAGGCAAAACCGACTGCACTGGCAAGGACATGAAGACTGGAGTTTTGTAATGCATCTGGGTCCTCTTCATCCACATCACCTGAACGGTCCTCTGCAGCTTCCTGCAAATGAGCAATCCATCCAGTAGGGGCACGACACATGACAACATTGCTATAAGGCTCTGGCATGGCAACTGACTCTTCACCAACAGCAGCATTAGACATGGCTTGGGGAGCTGAGGGTAGCAATGGCATAGGAAGAGTTGGACTAGATGAATGCTGATGCCTGCATAAGTCGTCGTCAAGTTGTGCGGGCTGAAGCAAGGATGGGCTAGGCAGATAGAAGCGAGAGCCAACACCAGTGTTGAACATATCAGAGTCGAGTGGCGAAAGTGTGGTGGGTATATCTGGGGATAGACTGGACAAGTGGTGGGACACGCGCAACTCGTCGACAAGTTGCATGGACTGAGAGTCATGACCTATATCTGAGGATGAACCAGGCAACTGCACATGGCTGCACAAGTCGTCGTCGAGTTGTGCAGACTGATGACGGGTGGATGGACTGGGCGCATATGGATCCCTGCACAACTCGTCGTCGAGTTGTGCAGACTGAGAGTCATGGCAAGCATCATGGGAAGTAGGGGCAACCGAACCACAGTAGGAAGTATTGAAGATGGAGAACGTAGCTTCAGAGTCTGGAGTGACAGTGTCTCTACAGAACAGAAGTGAAGCCTGGTGGGAACCATTGGTGGGCTCTTCTTGAATGATAACTGGATCTGGGGACGGGGGAGAGGGAGTCTGAGGTGGAGCAGTAATGCCATTAGAAAGTACGCGTGAAGCAGGTAGACTCGAGTTAGATGGCAGGTCTGGAGGTGGAGATGCATTGCTCTGAGTGGGAGATGCCTGTGGGAGTAGACGAGGATAGAATCTGACATAGGCAGAACCTTCAAGCTCATGGTAATGCTCAAGTGGGGCAGGGACCTGTCGGACTAAGCGAACATCAAGCATAAGGAAGTCTTGGAAGTAGACTCCTGATTCATCAGTACCTCTTTCTCCAGCAAGTGCATGGTTTGAGTCGAGATAAAGGGAGGATAGATGGGGAGTGCGATGAGCAAGGCTAGTAAGAAGTGAGACAAGTGACTGGCACTCTTCTCTTCTGATCTGGCAACGAATCTGGGCAAGGGTAGGATTATCCCCCAATCCACTCGTATCAGTGGACTGTAACTCCTGGGTAAGCTGACCAACAAACTCCGAAGGAAAGGGACTGGTAGGAGGTGGGAATGCTTGGACAGGAATGGGATGGAACACAGGAAAGGCTGAGGCAACATCAAACCCATCTGGGGGCGATTCAGGATACAGCAGAGTAGAATCAAGCAACCGAGGGGGTGACTGCGAAGTTGATGGGGGTGGAGCGAAGACTATAGGCGAGACATGATGAGGGGTACCAACTGCTACATCTCTCATAGGTTCATCGGCTTCTTGCTGAGAATGGACAGGCTCTAGAGTCGCCATAAGTGTATCTGCAACAGATCCAAGCTGGCCTTCAGTAACACACATCTCCAGGGGGCGATCTGAATCAGCTCCAAAGACAACATAAGTTCCAGACTCTCTTTCAACAATGCTAACCGAGTTCCCAAGAGCCCAAGGACGACCAAGGAGGAGATCAAAGCCTGCATTAGTGTCTGGGGCGACGAATAGATTGGTCCAAGTCCTGGCAGCACCACAGAAGAGAGGGACATCTTGTACCAGACCTTTCAGAGTAGAGATACCTCCTTTTGCATCTCGCATATTGATGGTCTGTGACATATCGACGGGCATGCGAATGACTGACTGGGCTACACCAGCACGAACGACATTGAGGGTAGATCCAGAGTCAATGACACCTGTTACACGACGACCATTGCAAGTCAGATTGATAGTGATGAGGGGGCTAGATGTCAAGGCCAAGTAGGAGGATGCAGGAGGAGTTCCTTCAACAGCAGTAACAGACTTCACAGGCTGAGCCAGGGGCTGTCTCTTGAATCGCATAAGCTCCTGAAGGTGCTGAGAAACATCCCTAGACGATCCAATGACCTCCCCAACAGATACAGTCAAGGGAGTAGAAAGAATGCGCTCTACAATGGCTTTAGAGTTGGCAGACTGTGAAAGCGATGAAGACAGGGAAGTGGTAGGAGGGGGCTTGGATTTCTTAGACCTGTCTGCAGAATCAGTGGCTTGACCAGATGGCTTTGGGACAGAGGCATCTTCCATAATAGCATCATCTCTAGTACCATCAAAGACAGTGGGATGGACATCAACTGGTACAAAGGCAGGGGCAAGTGGTACTTTCTGTGGAGCAGGGATGGATGCAGAGGATGAAGGCTTTGGTTCTTGAGTCTCCTTCTCCTTGCCATGCGAACGAGGTGGGACAAGGACACTGTCAAAGACAGCCTTTCTCTTCTCTTTGGTAACCTTGTTAGAGCGATCCACAGCAGCAACAAGGGGTTCTTCTTCCAACTCATAGATCTCGGCACTAGACTCTTCTTCGGCCTCTTCATGGATAACAAAGCGAACTGCATTGGCAGGCTGAGTAGCAGCTTTAGTGCGCTCATAGGCTTGAAGGATAGTCTCTTCTCCATTCCGATAAATGCACTGTCCATTAGGGTAGATGACCCGATGGTTTTCATCACGTGCCAAGGAACCCTTCTGAATGAGATCATTAATGGCCTGGCAACTCTCAACACCATGGCCTTCAACACCACAGCCATAACAAGTGATGGTCCTTCTAGCAGGACGGGTCTGGGATGAGGAAGTAGCAGCAGGGGCAGTGGATGCAGGAGTAGATGCAGGAGCAGGATGAAGGGAAGGAGCACGAAGCACCTTTGCAGCATCAGGATCCATCTTGATAGCACGATAATAGAGGAGGGAGTAGTCTGGGTCATTAAGTGACATACGAGAGAGGGACTTGATTAGGGTCTCAACCTCATCTTGCTTGCAAGCAGTAGGACCTTCTTTCTCCAAATTTTCAAGGTTTCTTCTGGCTTCATGGGAAGGGAGCAGAGGGCGAACACTGTCATCTCTTCCATCTGAGCGATGAGAAGCACCAGGCTGGGCCTGAGGAGCAGGGGCAGCACGAGGGCCAAGGAAGTCAAGGTCATCTGCATCAAAGCGATCATGGCGAAGGACCTCTTCAGCTGACTGGCATACATCATCATAGGGGAATGGCCTGCTGATGTCAAGGTTGGGATCTTTTGTCCTGAGACGAGTTTCAACCAAGCCACGAAAGACTGGGGACAAACCAGCCCAGAAGTAGCGATTATATTCATCAACCGAGATCCTTCCTTTGTTCTTCAACCAACCTCCAATGCGAATGAAGCCACGGTTGTAAGCCCTAAAGTCTTGAAGAGTCATAATGGGCTGCATCCTAGACTCCAAAGCAAAGCTCTTGAGATGCCTTTCAAAGAACCTTTTGTCTGACAGATCAGCATCAAAGTACTTGAGGAGATCAGCCTTCAAGTTAGCCCAATCAGGAGTGTAGTAGTGAGCCATTCCTTCAATAATCTCCCTAACACGAGCATTGCAGTACTGGAGGATTGATTCGACCATTTCCTGGTCAGAAGTGACATTGTGGTAGGCACAGAGACGTTCATAGTGGTCCAAGAAGGAGCGAACATGGGTATGGTCTCCTTGGAATAATTCAGGGGCAGACTTCATGCCAAGCAAGGGCATAGTGAGGACAGAGCGAGCAGGGGGAGCAGCCATAGCTACTGGAACTGCTGATGATGTAGGAGGATAGATAGTGGGGATGGTGGATGACATAGTAATGAGATATCAAGTGGTTTTTTAGAAGCAAGTTTCAATAGGCTGAGTGAGCAGGGTTCTTGATCCAGGAATAACCACCCCTTGCGGTGGGCTCCAGATGTGAGTCAAAGTGTGGAATGCTGGTATAAACCAAACAAATCCAACACCAAAGACAAATACAAGCGAGTGGTGGTTTACCTCTGCGGAACCTGGAGGGCAGAGAAACCTGATGTGGGGGGGGACTTCAAGTGGAGGTGCTCCTGGCGCAAGTCGTCGACGAGTTACGCAGGAGAAGATGAATGGACAATGATTGGGAAGGGGATGCTGAACAGAGTGAAGGTGTTCAGCTGAAAGTACTTGGGGGTAATGGACTTTTGATAAAATATGCTCCTGGCGCAAGTTGATGACGAGTTACGCAGGAGTGGATGGGTGACTAAGCAAACTTGCTGACTAAGTGTGAGGATAAAGCTTCAGATGAAATGATGGAGGCAGATAGACTCTTCCAAATGAGCCTCAACTACCAAGTATATGAATGATGACAGATAGACCCCTTTGTGGAGCCTCAACTGTTGACGACGAGATGGGCACTGAACTGATTGCTGGACTGCTTCTGAATTGCTTCTTGATTGATTCTTGGGTAGCTAAGTACATGGGGGTTTATATACTGTGGGGGGAGCACAGCTTGTGACAAACAAGGCACAAACACTTGGTAAGTAATGAGTAAGGACTGAGTAATCATGATGAGTAAGTGAGAAATGAAAAGTATGCAAGCAAAGAAGATTGGTAAGTATTGGCAATGAACGAGTCAAGGATAGTCAAAACATCACAAAATGAGTCAAATAGAATCAGAAACTGAGTAAGCACACTGATATCACATTAGGGGGTGGCAATGCAAGTTAGATCTCGGCAGAGACATCTCTAGACCCAAAGACGGCATGACAGATGGACGGCGTTTCCAGATAGGGAAGTATTAACTCCAGAATTGAAGGGCATGAGTCAGGTGTCAAAGGGGGCTAGGGCATTGGGGGTCTGTGGGGCAATGAGAGCATACGCGATCGCATCTCCCACCCTTCCATCCTCTCAGCGAAGTTAACAAAAACTTCATGAATGGGGTTCTGATGGAGGAGGAGGAGAAGGGGGAACGTCTTCTGCTGGATCTTGCAGTAAGAAGGCAAGATGCATGTCATACTCGTCATGAATGCGATCAGGGAGGCTGGAGGACAGTAGATTATACTGCAGCTGTCACAATGCAGGAAGAATGACAGATGAGACTGGAATAAAGATGGTGCAGGGAGCAGGGAGGAATGATCCATATGCTTCATCAACCGGGGAGACTGAAACGACCACATAAGACCTTTCTAACTGAGTGACAGACCTGAGGTGACCAAAGAATGTCCTTCTGGAAGTCATACTGACAAGGAGAACATGCTGACCAAGCTGCATGGGACGAGACAGGGCTGACAATGATGGGATGAACCAGGGGGCTTCAGGACAGAAGCTGGTGGGAACACCTGGCAGATATACGTAGCCACTGTCTCTGGCAAATGAGACAAGCGAGACAACTGACGAAGAGGTGGCCATGATTGATGGACCTTGCGAAATGAGCGTCTGATGGATGGAGTGCTGTAGAAACGCGTAGGGTGCGAGGATCCTCTCCAAATTTGGAAGGAAGAATCGTGGGGCTGAGCACTTTAAGCGAGTATGTGAACCGAGTTGATATCTTTGGAAACGGCAGAGATATGATGGAAACCAGAATGCCGTACACGGGCGCTAAAAACCTTTAATGTGCGCTTAACTTGCTTCCTCTTTTCTCTTTAGCACTGACGACTCGTTCTTGTGCGAAGGATGACTGTTCACGTCCAACAGTCTTTCTTCACATGAGGCCTTTAGTCTTCATCTGCATGCTTGGGCATTGTGCGCAACTCGTCAACGAGTTAGGCAGAGTCAGCTGTAACCATGTCCACAACACCTTTGGTGTGTGACAGCATCTCCCCTGGTCTTTCCCTTTCGGTGACACTTCCTTCCCCTCTTCAAGGTTTCCAGTTCCCCTGTCATCACTGCTGCGCTTTCAACGGTATGTCCCTTGCTTTTCTGACATCAAGGTCCTTTGAAGTAATCTCCCATTATTGATTGTGCAATCTCAAGGATCTTGGCGGAGGCGACAACCTTTTTTAGTGTCAAGACTTCAGGATTCAACTTTTCTTTCCACAGGTTGCATTGGATTTCTTTGCACAAGCCAGACCAAAATTTATGCACTTTGGTACATTCATCCATCTCTCCAATCATCATCCATATCTCATTCAATTCAAAGAGGTAGTTTTTTACTGTCTTGGAATTCTGGTAACACAACTGCAGTTTCCCTTGCTGCCGCATCCTGAAATCAATGGGAAAGCAGTAGTTAAATAATTCTGTGAAGAAATCTGACAGCCTCCACTTGTAGGGATCACCAGATACTTCGCATACATAGAATTCATACGCTTTGCCTGTCAGGTAGTGTGACAGGATGAATACGCGCTTCTTGGGCACCAGGTTTCCATCCTCAACGTAGGCCATCCCTTCTGTCACAAACCAGTGGAATGCATGTGGGTTATCCGACCCATCATACTTAGTAGGAGGTATGGGTTTTATGGTCGTCTTACAACGTGACTTTGATCTTCTTTTAGGTTTACGTGATCCCTGACTACGACCTTTTCACTGTTTGGATCGCCCTCTTCTACGACATTTCCGACCACCCGACAATCTCCCGGAGCTGGATGAAGACTCGCCAGAGCTCGAGAATGAGGTGCTAGAGGTCGATGAGGAGTCATCATCGCTTGAGTCCGACGAGCTAGGCGCCTCCGAGCTGGAGTCGCTGCTTGACGATGAACTTCCATTGGAGCTAGGTTCGTCTTCGTCTGAGCTCTCGTTACTCGAAGTGTCGTGATAATGATGGCGAGGCTTCCTCTTTTTTTCTTTTGGTCTTTTAGATCGTCTCTCGCCCTTGTTTATGTGTTTAAACATGAGGCCAATATAACTCTTAGGATCAACCTGTTTCGTGGGCTCCATTGCCCTAGGCGTTTTCTGATGCTCCCAACGTTTATGGTCCTGGCGGACAACCTTGTCCACCATGTCCCTTATGGGATTAGGAGCAGCCCTGGAAGGCCTTGTTGCAGGTTCCTTATCCTTTTTCTTAATTCTCACCTCGTCCCTCTTGGTAGAATGTCTGACGGGCATGTATGATGAGTCTGGGTGCTCGTCGTCGGTGGTCCTCATATTACCTCTGGTATCTCTCTTCATGGATGGGCCCGGGTTCTCACTCTCGCTTTCGCACGCGAGTCTATGGGCGGCGTTCCATGATGCATATGCTGCGCATTGCACGTCAGGGTCCAATTCACTGTCGCTGAGGCCTAACCCTCCCCAGTTCCTGGGGTCGAGACCCTTGCCCTTTTGGCCTTTGGGGTAAGTTTCTGAGTCAGATGAACCATCACTCCGGGTTTCCTTTTGCACTGATAAAGATCTTCTTCTGATCCAATCTTTTTCTTCCATGGTCAGACACTTCTCAGCTTCCCTAACGGCTCGCTCTTGCTCAGGCCTAAGTGTTTCGGTGTTGCGTTTCTCGCATGATTTCTTATGCACTACCGTGGTCCATGGGCGCTGGTCATCAAGCTCAGCTTCGGCCTTGCTCATAATCTGAGGGGAAGGAACATTGACTTCAGCGTTATCAAGTGAGTCTACTGTGCTGTGAGCGGGTACCATCGCTCTAATAGAATATACTTTAGTAGTCTCTGGGAGCTTGAAAGCTCCAGGGTAAACCGGCGAGGTCATCCTCGAGCCATAGATGTCAATGGTCACACAATCGGGCACCGGACTGTTGCTCCTGGATCCCATATGGACCACGTTGCTATATTTTCACACAGCGCTGATCTTGGGTTTCTCCACAGGGGTGGTATCACGACTCCCGACTGGAGTCA
Source organism: Pisolithus tinctorius (assembly GCA_024663395.1). Classification (NCBI taxonomy): domain Eukaryota; kingdom Fungi; phylum Basidiomycota; class Agaricomycetes; order Boletales; family Pisolithaceae; genus Pisolithus; species Pisolithus tinctorius. The sequence continues at coordinate 2,506,822 of JANFAH010000005.1, read as the reverse complement.
GTTTTGATAACGGGGTTATGTCGATGGTTCCAGCTCCAGGCTGGGCCATCAGGCTAGGGGGTAAAGATGCTGCTCGAGCTCATGTAGCTCAGCATAAGTTGTATTGTGTTTTAGATGCTTCAATGATTTTCGACATGATACTCACTTCTTGTCTTCACGAGGGATCAGCTCGCAAATTGGGAGGGAGGTATCTGGTGGGGGGTTATAATCGAGGTTGTTTAGACCGGTGTATGCGGGATAAAAATGTGTGACTCCAATGCGAAGTTTGGGACTTGCAATGTAGGCACAGTAGAACTTCTTTAGACATGCTACAGGTTATCCAGACATTTGGGTCTGTATTCGTTGTAGGGAAAAAGGAGTCCCATAATCTATGTTTTACAAGCCCTTTTATACGGTAAACAGTAGGCACAAAATGTGTCAACGTAGATGAGCAGGACGAACAGGATCAACAAACTTATGAAAACTTAGTGAATCTGTCATAGAACAAATAACGCATGAGAAAATACAACCAATGTCGGGCCGAAACCCTACACACGGACTCTAACAAAGTATAGGTAGTGACAAAGATGGTACACCGTTCTATCCTCAGAGAGTCATGCTATAGTCCCGTCTCCAAGTCAAGTTCACTGCTGACCAGCAGCGGACCGTGGCGTGTGGGGGGGGTTCGCTGAGAGGTAACGGACAGAAATCTGATCTCCGCCGTCCCGAAGAGATAATGAATCTACCAAGAGGAAATATCGTCCTCTTTGATGCTCCCGTCTCCCAAACACGGACAAACCACAGCATGCACATGGGCCCTTCTTCGACAAACCATATGACATCCATATCTTCCACCTCTACGCCACTCGTTTCCCATCACTGCCAGCCATTGGCGGAGATCAATGCCAACCTGGCTTCTCCAAGTCTACCGCTCTCTCCAGCTTTGAATAATTCATGCAACAGAGAGCGGAAAGATGAACTGGGGTCGACGAGACCACAGAGTGCTGCCATGGTTGCACTGCCAAGTTGCGATGCCACCAGTGCTCCGCCCGCGGTTTATTACCGCATAGCGCATACTCTATTGAAGAATGTCCAAAGGCATCATATTTTTCTATGTAATTTATTACTATCATTGGGCCGTTCATACATAATGGGCGGGTGTGCCAATTCATACATATGCATCAGGTTCTTACACAGCCCTCATACTCCCGCCGGAGGAGGGCTGTGTAGAAGCCTGGCACTAGACAGGATTGAAGTGTGCATTAGAACCCACAGGTCATGCCTTTATGATGTGAATTGAGAGTCCTTATCTGCAGGTGTACTGGTAATTGACGATAGATACTCCTCAATAACGGCCGGGCGGGAAGCCCTCCATATGTTTGATAAACATCGACAGTGGACCTGACTCACAAAACTGATGGACTACGTCAGGGGTCTGTCCCAGCTCAAAACAAATCGACTTCCAGCGAGCATCACCATTAACGTTCACGTATTGTTTATCCCCAACCGCGGATTCCACTAGTTCCCATGTCCTCCGGGATTCTTCGTGCGGTTGAGGCGTAGTCGTTCTCGATGACATGCAAACTTGGTGGTTTACCGTGACTACCGAATATCGATTACTGTGAGGATGTGGTGTTTCTGGAGAATTACTGAGTGACAAGTATCCTGCTATCGACCATTGGAGTGGAGGACGAGGCTGTGCCCGGCTGGCACTCCTCGGACCACACGCCTCTCATATGGCATCAGCTTCCGTACAGCCCCCGCTGCCAGCCTATCTCAGTTGGCCAATCTTGCTACATACCAAGACGGTAATCTGCAATGCACAGCGGTGTGGCAGTTGATGTTTTCAGTGAAGTACTGGTGCATTAGCATACGTGCCAAGTTGGCATCGGTGGGTGTGGGTGTGTACGCTCTTTAGCGCCAGCTTTATAAGGCCATGTCATTTGCACGGATGACGATTACGTTGGCAGGCACGTAGCCATGGTCCCTGTTATGAGGGTAGTATGATCAGTCCCACGGCGCAATTGTGCCCGCTTGGTAAGTAATTTTTGTCTCCCTGCCATCGAGGCTTTGAGGTGTGGTGGCGCGCTTGGCTAGGTGCTCGTTCCGCGCGCAATGTTTACACTGCACCAGTCTGCGTGGCGCTTCCTTTTTGCTCTTGCTGTGATTTCGCGGTCTGCGTGGGCGGACTACTACATTGACGACACCAACGCAACGCTCACCTACTCATCTGGGCCGAACGCCGCATGGGGTCCGTTTGCTGCAGGAGCAGAAACTCTTCAGCTGCTGTTACCCAATGGCACATACCAAACGATCGATCCATTCGTTTGCTATAATCACACCTAGTAAGCCCTCGAGTGGAAAAATAGTCATTCGTCCTGCTCACATTTCGATTCTAGTCGATGTGAGTTCATTGTTCTCGGAGGAAGGAGAGGGATTGACCTGGTGGATAAGATGCCGCTTGCTTCTCAACGGACGCTTGCATCCTCGAAATGCCTTTTACTGGTAAGGACGCATCCAGGATCGAACCCCTTCAGAAATATTGCTGAATTTTATATATATCAAGGTTCAGGAATCACTGTTTTCGTGTATCAAGCAGGTCCCGTCGGCATCAATGCCAGTATATCAGTCGACGGGGGTCACAACGAAACCAATGTGCTCAGCGCACCACCCGCCCCAAACTACGAGATTGCCAACGTTTCCATGTTTGACGTCCAAGAGCTGGCAACAGGCCCTCATACGCTGTGGATGACTGTTAACGACCTTTTTGGCTCGTATAGTGGTATGATGTTCGACTATGCCTACGTTAACGAGACCATCGTATCCGCCGCAGAGGCATCTGCTGCTGCGGCTACCACAAGTTCAACAAGCTCTCTACCCTCGAGTTCGATAAGTTCCACAGCAACTGCTAATCCTACTGGTTCGGCATCCAATTCACAGTGTGTTTGCCATGCATTCGGGGGAGTAACAAGGCTCATGTTTATCCATAGCAGCATTAACGTTGGGGCCATCGTCGGTGGTGTTCTTGGTGGCGTTGCGATTATAACATTCGGCGTGATCGCTACCCTATGTCTGCGACGCAGAAAGCGTTCCGATCAGGTCAACTTCCCCGAAGGAGACGTACAGCCATATAATCCATACGCTCTATACGATCCTCCAATCTCCGAAGTACAGACATCATACAACCCGAGTACGGGTCCTTCCTCGACGTATTATGCTGGCCCTCTATCTTCTACCTCCACACCACTCACTCCCAATCGCCGCCACCCATTGGCCGATACCAGCGCCGACTTCACACCGCTCCCTCTGACGTCCCCAAATCCACCACTCTCTCAGACCGCAAGTAGTTCTTCCCTTGGGCGAGATCGTAAGACACAGTTCGTGTCGTCCAACCCGCCATTAAGACAGCCGTCGCCAGACGATAGCCGAGTCATTGAAAACTCAGCTCAAGAGCTCCCGCCATCACTCACAGATGAACAGGCCGACTTTATCACCGGCTTGTATAATAACAACATTCCTGCCCCGGTCGTCGCTCGCGTATTGCAGCGTATGCTGGTCGATCGACAAGCTGGCATCAGAGAGTGGGAAAGCGAACTTGGGCTGACAAGATCACATAGCATTGCTACGACGGCACCACCAAGTTACGACGTCGCTAATCGAATATAGGGTTTAGGTTTTCTAGTTTCTCTTGTAAATTAGATACCCAGGATATGTTTCAGGTTGCCTTCATCAAACCTGATTCGCAAGACGAGTAAGGAACGTCTTGTTATATTTACATCTTCCGAAACGCAATCTTTTCCATCGAGTCTCAAGTCTGGCAAGTTGTAACGAAGACCTTCACAGCCTCTGATTGTCGTTCGTTTTGTGTTTATTTGAAGCCAACAGCGTACATACCATACAAGCAGAATTTAAAACTGAACCGTGCACACAATTTAGAAGACATGGACAGGGCAAGAAACCAATTCAGAACATAGGAAGGGTGGACAACACTTGTAGGTTATTTCCACGTTAGACTTCACGTCCCCTGCTCGCTGCACCAAATGCTTTGCGTGAAAGACGAACTTAGTCCGACTCGGGGCACCACAATGTATGACGAAGGACATGCCACTTCCGAACCACAGTCAGAGAGTGAGAGAGACGACACAAGAGATGGTGAGGACAATCCCGATGCAAGGAACCATGAATCTGTGTCGGTATCATCCGCCAGTTCAGATGCAGTATGCATGTATGTTTCTCGCTGTGAAGGTGCTGGAATCGAAGCGGTGTGGGCGGCCTCGGAGAATGATGACGAAAAGTCGAGTGTGGGAATTATGAACTCATCTTGCGCACTCGGTTTCGCAAACCCGTAGTTCGCCGTCTCGACTTCAGAAGCTTCATCAAGGTCGAGCTCAGACACTGAGTCCCTGTCAGACGAAGTGCTCAACGGAGATAGCGGGGAGGTGCAAGTCCCCGGAGTTTCCATGCTAAATCGTGTTGGGGTGCTTGATGTAGAGACGTGGGTCTCTTCCAATGCGCACCATTCTTCTGCCGTCGGCCCGACGATGGCACGCACGCGGTCCGATGTCCAACCAGCGAAGGCAACACGCAGAACAGTGCACTGCCTTTCGCATGTATCGCTGGCAGCATCCCTTGGTCCGTATGCATAAGCATTAACGCTTACACTCGGGTCGTCCCAAACATTTCCGGCGTCGAGCCTCGAGAACAGAGTCGACACACGAAGGGCGTGTAACTCATGGTTGCGGCTAGTAGACACTATCTCTGAAACTGGTAGGAGACGGTGTCTGGGGTTATCCGCAGCCAGAGGCACACGCGCAGTAGGCGTGGGGGCGAGTGGCACAAGGAGATGAGTCGTGACATCGGGAGCAGGAAGGAGGGGAAAGTAAACGTCGAGCTCAGATGACGCTGCAGGATCATTCTTGGCCTGAGAGGTTATGGGCTCTGATCTGGGCTTGAGCTTCTCCTGGACCTTTGAAACAGGGGTGCAGTTCTCTTTCGCCCGATGCAGTTTGCAAGCTTCTTGCTTCTTCATTTTACTTTCCCATTCAGCTTCCCAAAGCGCGCGAGTAGCAATAGGGACATTCTCGACCATATTTTGGAAGATGGGGCGGGAAGAATGGAATGCTCTAGCTGTACCTAGACCAACTTGGGTCACATTGGCGGGAACAGTAGGTGCTCTCGGCAGACGGGGTGCCGAGAGGGGTCTAGATAACGCATGCTTTACAGGAAGAGAGAATCCTGCTCTTATGCTTTGTGCACTAGAATGATAGTGCGCTGGACGGAGCAGCGACTTGGATGCATGGGCAGGGCGGGAAGCGACTGCGTGGCTATAGCCTGGTGCAGTGAGATGGCTAATGAAGCGAGAGAAAAACGTGCGCGTTTGAGAGAAGAGACGCTGAGCAGGTGTTGGCGGTGGCAGCGGGGCTCCACTTGGGTGGGGTATTGAAGATGGGATATGTATCGGTCTAGCAGCTGCAGGGGACGAGCCGTGCCACTGCCTTGATGGCACACCTATGCCCTGCTTGAGATGGCGGGCGCCGTGCAAGACGGCCGACATCTCGAACGACTTATGAACTCTGTACTGGTGTCGGGTGTTGTATCCAAGTTCTGGTCGTCGACAATGGTGGTGGTGGTGGTGGTGAACTGCGTACTTGCCTACAACTGCTCGACTTTTCAATTGATGTCACCTGCCGCGTGCATTGCGTGTCTTGTCGGCACGGCATTGTCGGAACTCGGAACTATCCGATATGGAGGCCTAGCTCGCGGTTTCATAGAAAGCTCGATGTCCGTTTCGCCTTCTTGTTGTTGCAAGAGGATCATCAAAGATATGTGACGGCGCTGACGTCCAGCATCTTTTCACCATGTCTTTTTCCGTCAGAAAATCATCCGAAGGAGTTCCAGTCTGTCGTGGCAACACGTAACAATCCCAACTTATGCTCGGTTGCTCACCACTTCTGTCAGGACCTGCGCTGGGATAGGGAGAGCGGATATGCGCTGTTTGACCCGAGAATCCCCCAAAAAAATTCGTCACAACATACACGAAACAGACGTACATGGCAGCCCACACTACCTCCGGGCACCTTCGATCTTGTATCTTGGAGTGTAATGGTCGTCTGATCATCTCTTAACACACTAAAAGCTCTAATATCAATCAGACACCCGTCTTGGTAACCGATGCGATGCCTTTGCATTTGGATTGTATATTTCCCTTGTCCCTCCTGAGGTGCTATCTTCTTCAAACCCGGGATTAGCATGCATGTCTGGCAACGATTTTGCCTCGGTCTTCTCACACCTCTCCTATGGACTCCCTTGGTGGTAGCGGAGTTTTATATCGACAATGCGAACTCGTCTGTGAAATATTATTCCTTGCCAGGCTCGGGGTGGACCTCGTATGGTGCTGGCATCGGAACCCTTCAGCTTCACGTGGGTGACCAGGTCATCGATGTGGATTACGACATGTGTTACAACGAAAACTAGTGAGTTAATGTACATGTGTAGCATGTTTAAAAACCGTATCGATACTTTTCTGTACAGCTGTCGTGAGCATCGCGTCCCTCGCGTCCTATGCCATTTGTGTGCTCATGTCAATCGCTATCAGTTGCAGCTTGTATGGCCGAAGACGAATGCCAGGCCGAGATCCCTTTTGCAGGTGTGTCTTTCCCCACCCACCATGATTGTAGACATGGGGATTAATGCATTTTAGGAACCGGTATCACCATATATGTGTTGAACGCAGGCTTTCAGGGAGTGAATGCAAGCCTGAGCGTTGATGGCAAGTATTCAGTTAATGGCACCGTTCTGCCTCCCACTCCCCCCTCCTATCAAACTCCGAGAGTGTCGCTGCTGGCTATCCAGTCCTTACCCTACGATTACCACATAGCGACTCTTTCGATACTGGATTGGGATGGCAGCAATACGTCATTGTACTTTGATTACGCATTGATAGAGGATGCCAGCATCCAGACGACTACAAGTCAACTGCCGACGCTGACGCCGACGCCGGCCCCTCCAGCATCATCGTCTCTCGCCTCCACACCACCCATCACGATGTTCACTATGGCCGCACTGCCGACTACATCCACGACCACGACCATGAGAGGAACAACAGGAACTACCACGGCGGTAGCTTCTCATACCTCAGCGTCTTCATCGAGCGCTTCAAGTTGCAGCAACTGGTACGAGCAGCTCGCCGAAAATGAAAATGAAAATGAAAGCTGATACACCTTGTCCATAGCCTCCGTGTTATTGAAATAGCCGCGCCGTGTGTCATTAGTGCCCTGTTGGCTGCTGGCATTATTTTCTATCTGAAATCACGCAGGGCCAAGGCTAAGAAAGAGGATAACCGTGTAGCGCCGTTCACCGACATGCCGAGCGCGCCATTACCCTTAATACCCGCTGCTGAGCGGAAGGCACGCATGCGGGCAGCACAGTCTTGGGTATTAGGGGTACATACAGAGGCGCATTTTAGTGACCGTCCTTCAGTAAGGGATGGGTTGCTCTCCGAGGGTTCTTCAGGTGTCGGTAGGGAATCTCCAACTTGTGGTGGTGGGAGTGAAGAGTCCGACGAAATACATATAAATGATCGCGCTCGTTCTGCAGCCTCAGGTGTGGGTCCCTCCACGCCTCTGTCAGATACTGTTGTTGCCCTGCAGAGCAGCCCCACACAATCTCATAGTGCTTATGGACCCCCGCCTAGCTACAGGTAGCACGGAGTTAAACAACCCAGCCCCTAGACTTCTTTCGGCGTACCTCGTCCATTGCAATATATGTATTGCGTTTTTAAACATGTGCTACAGCATGCAGGTGCTTCATTATCGGATGTAGTGATGCATTTCGAGTGCATACTTGGCCACGCCGCCTGCCGCCACATAGCACCATACCCCGAACCCGCAAAAACCTGGCTGTATGGGCCGAGAAGGAAGTGCTGTGCGTCATGAGCCAGTTTCTCCTCCTGGTCTTCGCAAGGTTTTCACTGAATAACCTTTCACGAGGTACGATAGAGCGACCGGAGTCATGCAGGGAGTGCTGTGGCTATTCAAAAAAAAAATACCAAGATCATGACATTGTTAATAGAGTGCTGCCATCGCCCATATGCTCCAGTCACTTCCTGTGCAAGCACGGCTTTTGAAACCTTGAAGCTATGGTCATTTTATGTCAACCCGGAAGAGTCCATAGGAACTGTCGAATCAGCCTGAGCACACCTACAGGAGGGGAGAAGCCACACCCTTGGCAACAGCAAGGAATCCAAAGAAAACTAAGAATAACACAAAGGACGCAACATACATGACATTTGCCGCAACGACAGATGCTATTGAACGCCACATCACGCAGGCAGTGTGACTATAGGGTGCTGTGGCAATGGTGCTAATCTTAGAACTACCGTTAGTGTGGGCTGCTTTTGTCTGTACTAGGCTGCTGCTTGAAACTACTGGCAGGCCAGTGCTTCGTGCACACTTCGCAGTTTCAGAATATAAATACAGGATGGTGGGTTGTTGGGGTACGTGCACATCGAGGCTGTTGACGAACTGAACTACTGGTGACTTGGGATTGGGGAGGATACGACACGTTGTGTAAATGTCAGGGGAGCTGGAACGTTCCGTGTAGGGGCACAAAGATCTGTGACAGCGCTCGGAAAAGTATGATCGGATTCCTGTTCCCTCATGGGGTTTCGTCGCATCAGAAAACCGATAAACAGTATCCACGCGTTGGTGGCAGCCTGCGCTGCGATAGGGAGAAGTGGGTATACTGTTTGACCTAGATTCCCCCAGGCATCAGAAATCTGGTCATACAGACCTGAAGCAGATGGGGCCCGACCCAAGGCTACTATATCACGGCGCTTTCGATCCAGCGGTATTTTGAAACAGTATGATCATAATCTAATCACGACCTTGATATCGATAGACCAGAATTGACGAAAACTCAAAAGAGCGCTTCTAGTTTTGGAGTGTAGCCAAACAAATGCCGTTGGATCATGTGCCTGACGATTACTATTACTACAATGGGTAGGATGAGCGCATGCTGTGCTTGAGTGCTGTGGTGCCGCGGGCCAGTTTCAAGCGTCCAACTCCTCGCTGTTGCGAATGTCCACCATCGATTGGTACAATAACATTAACAGAAGCATGATCATGACTGCTTTCAAATACTTTTGCACCATAGGTAGCCCGATATCCATAGTTTCCCAATGCTGAAATATTCATGTCTCTCCATTCCACCATTTGATCACCGTGCGTTGGCTGGCACCTGATAGTGACCCTCACAATCTCTCTCGAGAGCTGGTAGACATCCTCACCCATTGCTCCTTCACTGCATCAGAGATATGGGATCAGTTTCTAGACATGTTGGGTACCACCAACTAATGAGGGGGGTTGAATTGCATGCACGCACCACTACCGTCTGTTAAAATATTGGTAGACGGTAGAAGAACACGAATAAGGGGTAGTGTGCACCCAGTATTACAAACGAGGGATAGCACGCGCCATTATTTGGCTACATTCCAAAGCTAAATAAAAACGCTCTTTTTGAGTTTTGATCAATTCTGGTCTATCGATATGAAGGTTGCTGTAGTCACCACACTACTAACGGCTCCGGTATCATTCGACACCCGTCTTGGTAGCAGATGCGATGCCTTTGCGTTTGGCTCATATAGACATATACCCCCCATCCCTGTTGCTGTGTCACCTTCAACCCCGAGATTAGCATGTATGTCTGGCCACAGTTTCACCTCAGTTTTCTCGCATCTCTTCTGTGGACTTCCTTGGCAGTGGCGGAGTATTATATCGACAATGCGAACACGTCTGTTCAATACTATTCCTTGCGGAGCTCAGCATGGACGCCGTATGGTGCTGGCATCGGGTCCATGACTTTAACTGGGGATGGCCAACTCATCCCCGTGGATTACAGCGTGTGTTATGACGAAAACTAGTGAGTGAATGTATATGTGTAGCATGTTTAAAATCATCAATACCTTTCTTTACAGCCGTCGTGCGTATTGCATCCCTCCCGTCCTATGCCACTCGTGTGCTCACGCCAATTGCTATTAGTTGGAGTTTGCATGGCCGAAGACGAATGCCAGGCCCAGATCCCTTTTACAGGTGTGCCTTCCCCCACTCACCATGATTGTAAACATGGGGATTAATACAGTTCAGGAACTGGTATCACCATATATGTGTTGAACGCAGGCTTTCAGGGAGTGAATGCGAGCCTGAGCGTTGGCACGCTCTTAGTTAATGGCACCCTTCAGCCTCCCTCTGCCCCCTCCTTTCAAACTCCCAGAGTATCGCTGCTGGCTATCCAGTCCTTACCCTACGCGTACTACATAGCGACTCTTTCGATACTGGACTGGGCTGGCGGCGCTACGTCGTTGTACTTTGATTACGCATTGATAGAGGACAGCATCGTCCAGACGACTACAAGTCCTCCGTCGACGCTGACGACGGCCATTTCAGCATCACCACCTCCCGCCAGTCCCATCACGATGCCAACTACCACCCTGCTGCCGACTGCGTCCACGACGGACGCTTCAGGGTCTTCGTCGAGCATTTCAAGTTGCACCAGCTGGTACGAACAACCCGCCGAACACAAAAATGACAACTGATGCACCTTGCACGTAGCCTCCGTGCCATTGAAATAGCCATCCCGTGTGCCACTAGTACGCTATTGGCTGCCGGCGTTATTCTTTATCTCAAATCACGCGGGGCCAAGACCAAGAGGGAGGCGGATAACCGTGTACCGGAGCCGTTCACCGATGTGCGGAGATCGCCCTTACCATTAACACCTGCTTCTGAGGAGAGGGCACGCATGCGAGCGGCACAGTCTCGGACACCAGAGGTACACACAGAGATGCGTTCTAGTGACCGCCCTTCAACGAGGGACGGACTGCTTTCCGGGTGTTCTTCAGAAGTTGGTAGAGAATCTAGGACCTCTGGTGGGAATGAAGATTTCGACGAACTACACACAAATGACCGCGCCCGTTCCGCACCTTTGGCTGCGGGCCTCCCGCCACCTCTCTCAGATAATGTTGCTGCCCTGCGGAGCAGCCCCACACAGTCTAGCAGTGCTCGTAGTCCTCGGCCTGGCTACAAATGACACGGGGTGACACAACCCAGACCCTAGACTCTTTCGACGCACCTCGCCCACTGTAATATACCAGGACCCAGATTATGTAGTTCAAAGTCAAGTGGAGAAGAAAAAAGGCATTCGATATTCACACATGGAAGAGGGTGTCTTAGGTTCACTGATGATCGTAGTTCTTTCGTTGCTGTATTTCGTACTTTGAATTGATGTCTCATACACATGTCGTGCAAAGTTTTGGCATGAATTTAGTCATAACCAGTACCAATGTGGCCAGATTGTTCCTGAGCTGAATGCTTTTGAGTTGGATTAACCGTTCTTATGTGTTCTGTGAGGAAGTTTTTACGATCGTTACTGTAACGATGTGTTAACAGTGAAGTTAGCGACAGACGTTTCTCGGCCGTATGGGACTGCGATGTGAGAGTTCGAACCACACTGGCCTGCCTGGTTTCCAACATGTGGTTTTGAAATAGAAATAGATCAACTGTACAAGCCTCATCCCATACCAGTACTTGCTTACGTGTCCTGGAATATGTAGTGCGTTTATAATCTTGCATCCCATTTTTCGACCTCCGCCGCGCAGAGATCTTCCCACTGTACATCCCATCCGTTTTCCTCAAGGTAAGGTTGCTCGACCCATTGATTTACGATATCCCTGGATGCCTCGAACGCCAGAGAGTGACTTCTCAGTTTATTGACGAGATCAGTGAGTAAAACCAGAGATCTGTGGTAGGGTGTAGTTATATCACCCATGGATAATACTGTGCAGGAGATGTCAGCGCGCCTCGCCATTGCACACCCAAAGTATAAGGTACGGACCGAATTTCTCAATTGACCACGAAAGCCAAAGTGGTTCTTCTTTGCACCACTTGGGACCCTTGGTCTTCTGCGCTTCGTGGTACAAAGCTTCCAAGTTATCAACTACGGTTCCCATTCGTCGTAGATTCTTTTGCTATTAGTCACAGGGTTACGACTGACAAGAAAACATGCTCGAGGGAACCCTCACAAGTTTTGTTAGGACAGAGTCTAACTGTACAATGCACTTCTCCATCATAGCGAGCTTCGGTCCAACTATCGGGGACCGCGGCAAGCTCCCTGGTGCAAGGAGAGCCAACGCGTTACTAGTAAACGAAGGGATCACTTAGGCGAGACCCACATTTGCATTATCGTATAGATATACACACTCGAGCTCTGTTCTCGTGTCTACTAGCGTACGCACAGCCCTCAGACCGTCGACGAGAACAAGATCGTCCCATGCGTGCGATAGAGACCGTAGCTCTTGCAACAATGTTCTGACTTTTCTGTGGATCGTATTCTCTGAAGCGCGTGATGGAGAGGCTGGAGTGCCGGGCTGACGTGGTTGGGGTATTGGTGAAGACGTCGGTGTGGACGGGCCATGGAAGGAAGCCAGGCGTTTGGACATGACGCAACTTGAGTGAAGGAACTGCGGCGGACGTTTGCCGATCAATCGATCATTGACTCTACCAGGGCCACTTAACATTTAATTTTCTGGTCATCATGGACGACACTGTACTGTTCAGGGCAGAGTCGGAGCTCGCAATCACAGAAGTAGGTCCTTTGTAACCCCAGAGTACACAAATCATCTGATGCAACGGGCCTTCAGGCACGCAAACAAAAGGCTAAGAGAACGAAATCGCTTGGTTCACCCATTCAACTAGGGAGTAAAGCAATAGACGTCGTCGTCGAAGGAAAAACCATATGGATAGCGGAAAGCACGCACGTTGCGAGGAAAATTGACTTGGAGGTGAGAACATCGATGCAGTTTGATCTCGAATCTCATAGTTGATATACGGTAGTCAGGCATAATCTTACAGACCTACAGAGGTCATACGGCACCTGTTACCTGTCTAGCATTTTACCAAGATGATCATGATACGCGTGGCTTACAGGTCCTTATTACCGGCTCTTGGGATAAGGCAAGTAGAAAGGACCGGGTCTGCCCAGTTAGTATCTGACTTGGTCATCCGGTAGACGATCAAAATATGGGACACTAATGTGAGTATCATTGTTCTGATCCTCAGTTTTGAGTCGATGATCGTCCGCAGTCAAAATTACTGCTATGTTCGATTAATGCCCACGATGACTTCGTGAAATCGCTGCTAGTAGTTTCCTCTCTTAGGCTCCTGGTCTCTAGCAGCTCCGACAAGACCGTCAGGTTCTGGTAGGTGCACATCTCGTCTAACGTAAAAGTTGAAAACACTTAGTGTCGAGGGATCTTACGGATGTCGTCGAGCGAAAGACGATCACTCCGGTTGGATCAGTTTCCGCCCACAGCCGGCCGGTGGAGTGCCTAGCTGGTTCCCTCGTATCAGATACGGAAGCTATGCTCTTTACCGGGGATACAATGGGTGTTATCAAGGTTTGGAAGCTTGTGAAGGGGCGTGGACCTCAATCTCGATGCTGTATCACTCTGTTGGACACCCTGAATCTGCATCGAACGAGAGTCACTCAGATGATATACGGCGCTGGACAACTGTGGACCTGTAGCTATTCCGGCCTACGTTTGACTTGCAAGTACTAACGAAATTGGTACAGCCTCCTCAGATGAAACCGTTCAAATCACGACGTACCCACCCGACACCTCCGCATCAAAGTCGGTACCTCCGCTAATACATCCGTTACCGGTTCGCGCACTCCTTCCTCTCTCATTAACTCCCCTAGCAGAACCTTACGTAGTCACTGCCTACGGGGATGTCATCCGGCTGTACGATGTCTCTACCGTGTTTGAGGCGGAGGTGGCTGGGGAAATCGATGCTCACTGGCACGATGTGATAGCTGTCCGATTGTGGCTACGGACAAGTCACAATGCGACCGGAAGAACAACAATTGAACCTTTCATCGTCAGTGCAAGCCTTGACGGGACAGTTCGCAAGTGGAAGCTCAGCGGTGCGCTGTAAATCGACCTGTCTTTCGATGTTTTCTCTCAACTGTTCCTCGCAGAACTTCTCGCATCGACGCCCAACAATCCTGCGGAACCCATGCATGCTGTCGTGTTTTCCCCTGTACCCGAACCCAGGGGTGATGGGACGGCTGACGAGCTAACTGAAGAAGAAGAGCGTGAATTAGCTGAGCTGATGGAAGATGAAGATTCATGAGTTGTGTGAGCCGTGTGCCAATTCCTTATCATATTGAATCTGGTCCCGTCCTGCATAGAATCGAGTGTGGATCCATTGATGTCTTACCTGCTGAAATGCAGAGAAATAATGTGCAGGTGCTTCGCTTTTGGGTCTAATGATGATTCCAAGGCATACTTTGGCTCAAGCCGTTTGGTATTTCCTTAGCGCATTGATTGCAATCACCCAATACCCACCGCAGACCACGAAGAAGGGGGACGACAACGATTCTAGACTCATCATGCCATGTGCCATACCTTCTCAGTTCACAGACCGACCCGATTTCTAAACCCGTCATTGCTGGTTCCGAAAGCCGACAGAGGTGCACAGTACGATCGACTTATCGACGTCGCAATAGGTGATATACAAGCGTCTAACATGTACAGAAAGGATCCTGGACGTCCCTTCGGATGATATGACAAAGTAGCGACTGCCCGGTGAGATGATGAAATAGCTGAACAAAGTGTCGCAAGGGTTGGCTCCAAGCGAGACTGGCGAGCAGATCGAAGAGGGAATGTTTCGCTCAGACGGACGACGGAAGCATCATTGGTATATGAACAGTGGCGAACGACGTGCCCACTATGAAAAAGCGGTCGTTCAATTTGGAGGCGGCGTCTCTCCAGCCGTCAGCGGTTGTCGCTAAGACTACAAGCTGGCGCAAGCGGGTCCACGCGACAGAATCTCCGACCGGTTGCGTGAAGCAAGTAGGAGAAAAGTTGGGTGGGGAAAGATGGGGTCGCAGATACTCGGAGTGTTGTAAACTGGAGGGGCGAAGTCGACGACTGGGGGAGTGACATGCTGTCTCAGATGCTTTTCGTAAAGGCATCTTGTAAGACCTGCTCGACACATGGCTTTGTCGAAGGTTGATGAAACATTGAGGGCCAACGCAGCTTGTTGGAGAGAAATGATCTCCTCCAGATCCGACAGGGTACCCCCACTTTTGAAATATTGCAAGCCCAGGCAATCCGCAAGCCTGGCAAGAGAAACAAAGTAGTCTTCATGCTCAGTGGGAGTGAGTTTCAGTGCAGCGCGTCGGAGAGTGATGGCTTCTGTCAAATCCTCCAGGGCACCCTCGATACTAAACCGCTGTTCTAGGCAAGTCGCAAGGCGGACAAGAGAGGTACGATGTTCTTGATGCCCTGGAGGAGTGAGTTCCAGCGCAGCACGTCGAATGGGTATGGCTTCCACTAAATCTTCCGCGGCGCTCTCGTGCCAGAACCGTCTATCGAGGCAGTCTGCGAGGTTGGTGAGTGCCTCGAGGCGTTCTTGGTGGCCCGAGGAAGTAAGTTCAAATGCGGCGCGTCGAAGGGTAATTATCTCGTCTAAATCCTCTCTGCTTTCTTCTCTCATGAGTCGTCGATATAGAAGATCAGCGAGATCAACAAGAGCTAAGTATTGGTCTGGGTGTCCCAAGGGAGTGTCCTCCAACAGAGTTCTACTGAGGGCGATGTTCCTATCCAGAGCAAAAAGCGCTGTTCCCCGCCAGTGAAAGGGGATTTCTTCGGACGCACATCCCGTAAACGAACCCCCCAGTTTCATGCCGTTTAGAAGTTCCTGGACAATACCCCACGCTGTCTCTGGACTTCCGTCAAATGGCGTCCTAAGCATCGATGCGCCTACTTCATCTGCCTGGCGCTTGAGTAGTAAAATTGATGCATCAATCCTCCCGGTAAATATTTTTGCCCCAGGAGTTATAGTTGGGATGACGTGAACGATGCCGGGAGCGAGACCTTGATGGTACAAGGGCATCAAGCGGCTGAGATTCCTCGAGACCTTTAGGAATTCATCATATGGGTTAGATCCGATGTTATGTAGGTATAGGATTCCAGCCGCTTTACACGGCTTCCTATATCTGGGCCAGACGCATTAATCACTAAATGGCGCAAAAAGGTGGGTCCTACTTTAAATTCAACCATCCTTTCAAATCTTCCTCCCCAGCGAACCCCCAGAGCGGGGAAAGAGATGGGGTGTCTACAAGGACGACGTCACTTTGTTCTCCTTCGAAGCGGCACCTTTCCGCGTGAATTTCGGCGACATCGAGCCTCGGCCCTCTCCCGATCGGAACATGAGACTTCGCAACTTGTAAGAGGATGCTAAGGAGCTGGATCGAAATGCAGAGAGAGAAAAATAAGCGTTGGTACGAAACTACGATAGGCTCGAAACTGATTTTACCCAACTCTTTCCCGCGCCAGAAGGGCCTGCGAGACTGGTCGTGTTCTTAGCGTTGTTATATCACTAAACGTGGCTCATCAATACACACTCACAACACAACGATATCCTTCGGCACAATGTTGGTCTTTTTAGAAACACGAAACCTATCAAGTAGACCCATCTAGGGAATGCTTATCGTCAGTCGTGTGAGGAAGGAAGCTAGACGGGTCAGAGCTTAAGCAGTATTACTGCTGCAAGTTCGGCGCTACACGCCGGGTAGTTTGATGGATCAGATCCTGCCCTTTGCAACGTGTATTGACCGTGCGTGCACCACCCTCGACTGCGGCGTGAGAGTCTCCGGTTATGATTCAAGCACGGACCTAAGTGTCAAGTTTGTTGCAAAAATCTCCCACCGAAATCGCGTGGGTCCCGAGACACTTGAAATCACCCGAAACGGCCCACTGGTCAACAGCGTCCGAAACGAACTGTGTTACGTAGGAAACTTTGCTCAAGGAGGGGACGGACTTGACATGACAACGAAAGGCAAGTGGTTTGTACGCGCAAATCTGACGTGGTATGCTTGCTTGCAGATTAGAGTATTGCCAGCCAAGCACAACGGCGTTGGCTCAAGAACAATGTACTAATACGCTGGCTGCTAATCTTCCCGCTAGCGCTGACACCGACTTTTCCAGTCCGACACGCGTTGGTAACTTTTGTTTCTAGCATTCACTGGCAAGCATTTTCCCTTGTTCATCCCAGGACTACGGATGCGGAACGATTGACCACTGAATGCCCATCAGAAATCGTAAATACACATGGATAGACAACTCGTCATGGCAGCGACGATCATTAGAATGACGACGGTATGATACGTTGACAGCGGCAGCAACAAATGGAGCAATAATCAATAATGATCATCCACACACTTAGGCCACATCTGACGGAGTTAACGATGATGGACAGCAGCTAGAACACGATCGGATCAAAGCAGGTGATCCATGATTTCTGTCTCACGGCATTCATGTCATTGGGATATCGTCCCTATGGGGCCCCACTCTTTCTACTTACTAACTAAATGCACGATTTGTGCTTCTACACAGAGCTTCCCTGGTCCTAGCGGGCTAATTTTTCCGTTCATGGTGGCGTCGCCGTCAGAAGCGTCGAATCTACAACTCATCCTTGGCCATGCTCATTTGACGGCTTTAGTCTTCGAATGCCTATCCTTCTGGTTACTCCTTGGTATCCGTCGCTCAGCCGCTTTACTGGTGGGCGACAAACCCAGTTAGTCTGGTCATACCGACCTTGGAATTGGTGGACAAAAGATTGATTACGCCACGTCCTAACGTTCACACCCTAGGCGTCTGGTTCCGCCTGCTAGAATCTACAGACTTGGCCTTTTTTTCGGTCTTTCGTGCGTCCGTGCTTTTGAAAAAAGCCCTGGAAACCTGTCCTGTATTACTGAATAAACAAAACACCTACAACAGCATAATATATACTGGGAAGACATCCATTTGAAAGTCATGCACGCGGTCTCTCGAAAGCTGACAAATTACAACAAAAGTCCCACTACAAGGAAATATGTACATCATGAGTGTGTCTGTGCATGGTCGTAGCTAGGTGGCGCGGTCGACTCCGCATCGCCGACTTGACTGCCTAGCCATGAGAGTACTCGCCTGTGGCCTGATGTTGGCACAGGCATGTACGCGCGCAGCTCTGGATCGTACGGCCCAATGGCTGCACCAGGGTTAGAGCCATACGGACTCGGGTTCGGGTTAGCCAACATCCGCTCGAGCACGCGTGCTACCACAGGTGCTGGGACGTTGTTCTGGTATAGACTAGTCACAAAGTCTGCCTGTTCGTCCGTCAGGACGGGCTGCATTCTGGACTGTGAATTGGGTCCTATTCCGCTAGTTTGACTGGCCTCACGCGAACCCCCTTGCGATGAAAATTGTGCGTTTTCGGTGGCGCGAGTGCTCAGGGTGGACGGTGAGATGGGTATAGCGGGTAGCTGTCGCAGAGGACTAACTCCGACAGCGGCCGAGCTGATATCAGGAACGCTGCCCTGGGCCGCGCTCCCTCCTTGAGGACTGAAACGTGTAGCAGTTGATGAAGGAAGCGAAGGGGATTGGCTGCCTATGTCAGGTGTGGTGCCAGCGTCAGCACCCCCGATACTCGTCCCACTCAGTTCCCCACCTGCAACAGTGAGGATAGACCCATCACCGGGCACAGTTGGGGTTCTAGCGAAAGGATCTACAAAAGGTCCAGCCAAAAATCTGGATTCCGGACGACGAAGAAGAGGTGTAGTATTGCCGTTGGACGACCGCAATCTTCGACGGCGGAAAAAGAGAACGACGAGTGCGCATAGGGCAAGCAGACCAACCGCACCGGCCGCAGCTCCTCCGGCAATGGCCCCAACATTAATTCTGGAAGACATCAACAAACATTCACCGTTTTTGGGGAATACCATTCGTTGTGCTTACTTTGAGGAACTCGAGGTCGACAAGTTACTACTTCCGGACGAAGGACTGGACGTAGCGCCTACGGCCGCCGATGTTGACGTGCTATTGGTTAATGAAGATACGATAGCCGGTGGTGTTGCAGTGGAAGAAGTCTGGTTCGATGCAGCGGTTGTGCTTTGTGACGATTGTAAAGTCACGGAAACGGTAGTTGAGGGGTTGGAGGAACTCTGAGTCGTGGTGGGGGTAGGTGTCTGATTCGTAACAGGGGTAGTCGACGTGGTTCCAGCAACCACTGCGTCGTTAACGTCTATGTAATCCAACATCATACCGCTGAAACCACCGTCCCAATCCAGGACTGTCATAATCGCCGTGTGATTGCCAGAGACTAAATTTTGAACATCAAAAAGGACCACTCGTGGGATATTGTATTGGGGTGCGGGTGGTGCGCCCAATGTTGCAGTCGTCGCAGTCCCAGAATCGATGGATAGCGACGCGGACATGCCTTGTGGGCCGGCCTGGAGCACGTATATCGTGATTCCGGAGCCTAGAGTTGGAACAGGGTATAATGAACACCGAAAAAGAGAACATGAACCAGTTAATACCTGTAAATGAAAACTGGACAGCACAGTTATTCGACGTTGAACATGCGGCATCTGGACAAATAAATAGCTAGATAAACCCAATCCGTAAACGAGCGTTATTCACCACTTACAAGTACTGTCCAACAAAGGAATCTGGGTTAGTATACGAAAGAACTTACATTTTCCACGAACAAAAGGTACTCACAACGTCCCATCATAACACTGCGCAGAGTTTATGGCCATCATTGTTCCATTAGGAAGACGGATCGAGAGCTGTTCTCCCGTATCCGAACCGAATGGACCCCACACGGGTCCAGCTGGGTTTTCAGAGAATTTGAGCACCGAGTAGTTGCTGTCATCGATGGTATATGTCCGAACGGCGATAAAGAACGTGAAAACGACGAGCCAAACACTCGAAATAGGACCAAGCATAATAAACCAGCAGGCGTCCAAGGGAACTCAATCTATCCCGCTGGTATATTAGGGACGGGAGGGCGAACTAAGGAATGGAAGGGGAAGAAGTGAAAAGTGGCGATGCAAGCAAATCGACAGAAAACCACCGCGTTGTTATGACCGGGGGAGCTTTACCACAAGCTCAATTGCATGGGGATAATAACCTGTGCTGTGCAAGGGCGCCTGTTACAAGTCAGCATACAGGATCATATCCATCAAACAGGCACACGGACGGACAGACAAGTGCATACACTTTCTGAAGTGAAAGTTACAAGTAGGTCGAGTCGATGTGAGGGGATATCATGAGCACATAGAGCGTACCACTGTCGCACTCGTACCTTCGATCTATGAGCTGGGAATATGTTACCCACCAAATCCATATTAGCGTTGACGTGCCATTTAAGCGCATCAACGATGTTCGTTGTTCGTCGTCGTCACCTTACGAACTGCTCACGACGCGGTGCTTTGCATATGACATTACTGGCGATGGCGACTCCGACACCCACTTCAATCAACTTTCAACGGCAGCGTCCCCCGAGTTTCCTCAAGCCAGTGCCCGATCACGAGTTGGTTCACAGAAAATTCCGCGGCGATTGTACAAGTTTCTCGGTTCCTAGGAAGTCGGAAAGCAAGCACGTGAAAACATATTCAGGGGGGGTTGGAGTGCCCCTGGCAACCCCCGATCTTGGCCTTATAGGGGACAACACTAATACATACACAAGAAACGCCATACAATATTTCCCTACACAACTAACTGTTGAGGACGACCAGATTTGTTTAACGCATCGTGACCAGCTCTACGTACAGGCCCAAAACATCAGCAGCGATAACGGAAAGCATGCTTGACTCACCTTCAGCAGAAGTTGGGTGGATGGCAACGGTGTCATCGAAGTCCTTTTTGCGTGCTAATGCATATCTCTCGTCAACTGATACGTACGAGATGACCCCAATGCAGAAGAACGCACCTCCCATTTTGACTGCGACCGCAAAACCTTGTAAGGCTTCGTCGCTGCCCTGCCCAATCATGTGCACACCAACAATACGCTCCTCTTCACCGACGACGACCAGTTTGTAAACGGTCGGCTCTTTGTGTTCCTCGTCAATCTGTGAGAAGTACAGCGAACGGAACGAAGATTTGTCTGCTCGGGTCAGTGATCAGGAGGGAGCGACGTAAAACAATAACACACAGATTTTCACGTCGTCGCCATACAATTGTCGAGCTTCTGGTTCTGTGAGACCAACAGTACCAATCGGTGGATGCCTAGTAATCGGTCAGACATGTGGCCCGCGAGCCATTGTCACTCACTCACGAGAATATAACCGTGGGGATGTTCCTGTACGATAGCTTGTCGTCTTTGAACTTCTCGGGACCGAATAGTCTGTTTGAAAGGCGTCTTCCTGCTGCAATGGCTACAGGGGTGAGTAACGCCTTCCCCTGCACGTCACCAATAGCGTATATGCCCTTCGTGGAGGTATTCTGGTAATCATCGACGACGATGTCGCCTTTTTTGTCCGTTTTAACCCCTATATCCTCCAACCCGAGGTTTTCCGTATTAGACCGTCGACCAATGGCCCAAAGCAGACAGTCAACCTCAATTACGTTCCCCTTGTCTGTGTGTACAGTCAATGTCTTGCCCTTTTCACCTTCCACTCTTGTTACGTTAGAATGTTTGTGGACCTTGATTCCAGTGTGTTCCATCCATGGAGTCAGGATATCATGCAATGTAGGGTCGAAGCTGCGTAGAACATTGTCCTTCCGGATGATAAGATGCGTTTCAGAACCGAGCGCATTCAAAACACCAGCCAGTTCAACAGCGATATACCCAGCACCGACAATTGCGACACGTTTTGGTTGATCCTCAAGCTCAAAAAACCCATCCGAGTCGATACCAAGCGACGCTCCAGGAATCTTGTCGTCAGAAGGAATCACGGGGCATCCGCCGACTGCGACAGTAATGTGATCTGCGCGCATCACATATTTTTCGCCATTGGGCCTTATCACCTCGATTGCGTCCTTGGCAACGAAGCGCGCATACCCCGGGTGATACTCGACGTGTTCTCTGTCAAGGTTTTTTTCGTAGATGTTATTCAATTTCCGAATGTATGCATCCCTCTGGAGTTTGAAGGTTGGCCAGTCAAAGTTAGGCTCGGGGACACCGCGGAAATGGTATCCATCGGCGGCATGGCGAAGTCTATCTGCCATGTCAGCGGCGTGCCACATTATCTACATCAGGCGACCCATTATCAGCTCAGGAGGCTGGGAGAGGAAAGGGAGATTAACCTTCTTAGGTACACATCCTATAATGTGTTGGGAAGCGTTTGATCCGAGATTTCACGAGAAAGAACCGGGCGACACGTACCAACATTCACGCAGGTACCGCCGAGGTAGGGAGAGACTTCGACGAGTGCGACTTTCTTTCCATAGGACGCTGCGCGACGCTGAATGCCAACTATCAATATTTCAACTTAGAAGCGATAAACGCGCAGTATACCGACGAAGCCACGCCTCCACTACCTCCACCTATACAGATATAGTCGTAACGGTCGACCGTCGGATGATCCAATGGCGCCATTCTTGATGGTGTGGTGGAAGTGAGAGACCTGGATATCTGATGTCATGATAACAGATAACGACAGTGTGGCGTTAAAAATCAAAATAGACATATGGGGCGCCGCAAACCTGGTGGAGTCTAGCCAAGGGTCCAGCACTAGGTGGTCGTATGAATCTCGCTGCGGAGAGCGCCGAGGACAATCTGAGGGCCAGCTTTGCTAGTCAAAAGCGAGCCACTGCGAGCTCGCTGAGTGAGAGTTTTATACTGTTTTCCTGCGTCTATGTAGTCAGCGTGACCCCCCAAAGGAGCTTTGGATTACTGAGCCAAAAGCATGATGTTCACTCAAAAAAGTAATCCGAGTCACGTGACACAATGACGCAACGAACCAGTCATTAGTCATGTGACAAGTCCATATCGAAGTGCTCTGTTCGTCTGGACGTCGGCGGTGCGTCGGTACTGTCTCACACGTGGAGCGCAGGCATTACTCGACTCTCAGTTCGTAGTAGGACGACTGGAACAGGGGCATACAAGCGATATATAGATCTCACCTTACTATGACGTAGAAAAAATGCAACTATGGTGTAATCTGCACCTTAGCAAGCCTGACTCACTGCTGCCACCAGGACAGAATCACGAATTGTAGGCGCTGTATGTGGGCATCCTGACTTAGTATAATATAAGTCTTCGTACCGTTCCACTCTGCAGCATGCTTCGTGGCTTCGTACTTCGCAATGGTTTGGAATTCGAAAGGGGTAAACTGTATCGTTCTCACGACGCGCGTGTTGCTCGGGTTCATATCGGGGTTGGTGTGTGGCACGCGATCTGGAACGCGCCTTCAAGCTTCAAGTTTCAAGTTTGTCCACTCACCGAGCGGAATGTACCTATCGTCGGACCAGGAGCGATAACACTGATACGTACGACCAGCCTTACTGCCTTCAAGTTACGCCCCGCTGCGGACCGACCCGAATGGTTATAGGGCTGACGAAGTAGACATCCGGAGTGGGGAGAGGTTCTCGTCTTCTCTGTGATGGGTCACCTGCTCGCGGCATCGCTATAAGAAGTTGGGTATCTTCCTGCGATCAGAGGGTGGGCACACCATCATTCATGGAAGACTTCTTCTCGCCAGCACATAGATTGTCCAGTGCGAAATTCAATTCCTCACTTCCGTCACCAGCACAAAGGTGGCGACGATGCTCCCAATTTACCCTTGCCCTCAAAGAGTCATGGAGTGATGCCATGACCTTTGTGGTCGTCCGCGCAGGAACCACAAGGCGAGCAACAACCCCGTCTTTAACCCGCCAGGGTTCAAGACACTTTCCTACCTTGCAGCATGTCGACAGAGGCGGATGACTCATTGATCAATTTTGATCACCGTTCGGACTGAAAGTCTGGCAAAGTTTCGCCTCGAGGTTCCCTGTTTGTCAATGGCGATTATCCCTCTGGTGTTCCCTGCGAAATCGACGGTTAGACTTGCCTTGTTGTGGACTTAACCATAATCACTGAAACAACGGGGACTCGATTGCATACTCATTGTGCTCTGGCATAAATGCTCTATGAACGGTGGAAAGTCCCCTCCCCTATCTAGCGCAGGGTCGACTATTTACGCTTCCGCAGTGGTCACAAGACTTGATAACACCTGTACACCCCGTGGTTCCTGAGCCACTGGGGTCATCTTCGAGTGTTATCGATCCTGTCATCTGATAAGATCGATACTGGAATTCGTTGTATCGGCTACCTACAATCTCCAGCCTCCTGTTGTCAGCAAGGAATATCTCGTACACCCCCGATCACCCTTTCGCCTGTGAGGTGTTAAAGGGACGCGATAGCGATGAAGCTTTAGTCTCATGCCTTGTAGCCTTCACCATGGCACGCACTTTCCAAAGTGGCACGAATGGCACAGTGTCGTGGGTCCTCTACACATTAAATGTCAAGTTGCCTGGCAGAACAGTCTAGGTAGATGTGGGGGGAACTTATCACAAATTCCTTTCCTTTCATTTGATCGCAGCTAACGTATGTTCTAGTCTGTTCCAGCGGGCTTGGGTGGTGACTAGGACAACCGCAAACAAGTAATCCGGCACTTCCCAGCTCCAGCTGATTTTGCGGACCCGTTTGGAAAATAGCCGGAAAACCCTCTTTCGGGTGCAACACAGCATTTTTCGTGAGAACATGGACGCAAATTCGAGTGGTGAAAATAGCTGTTTCGGGGGTTGCAGATTCAGACATGTCATGGATTTTCTCGCGCGGAGAGGGGCCAAGAAAGTATGTCGGTATGTCTTACTTCGTGCTTCCCAGGGTGTCATAGTGGCATTACGTCAGCGGCAACATTGTCTTCTTGTATCCAATCATCCAGGTGTTGTAGAAGGCGTAACGGACAACAGCACGGCTGATCGCCATTTCCTCAAGGCCAGATGAGTTTTGTAGAAAATCACACTGAAAGCTTCCGAGCTGCGGACTGACTCGCTCACAGCTCGTAAGAGTCCGTTATCGTTGTTTGTATACTGATGGCGGCGTACACACACACCTAGGCCAACTGTTGCTGTTCTGAGCATGTTGGCTTGGCATCAGCGTGTACGCTACACGCACTTCCCTTGTGCATATCATTACTAATCCCGCTTTTGGTGGCTTAGCATTCGTAAACTCGTCCGACACTAGAGTCCCAATCAAGGGGATAGGCATGATCACAGGGCTACTTCAGAGCTTGTAAGTGACTAGCATATCTTGAGACTTGCACAGCCTGTTTATCCAAGAATTTGCTGACTTACTACATATTGGCAATTCGGAAAGGGCTTGTCTCAATGCCAAGACATTACCATACCTTCTTCGTTATCTTTCTATGCAGAATTCTGATGGGTGCACGGTGGTACTTGCCAGTCCATGGTGGTGCAATGAGCCCCTTAATGAAGGTCGGGTGACGTGTACCTACTTACTTAAGAGTGGACCAGAAAGAAAGAGAGGCTGCAAAGCTTAATCGTTTAGCGTCAGGACACCCCGCATCACGGGGATCACGCTGGGGTTCATTCCTAGCCTAAGGCCAAGACATCCAATCCTTCATGGAGACCGTTTTCTTGGCTTCGGTCCGGTGCGTGTGTGCCTGTGACCAGAGGACCCTTGGCTGATTGATCATAACAAGCGTTCGAATCCATCTACCCGGGGTCCCCCGGTCTCACATTCCTCTTTGTCTCGAGAGAGATCCAGAAGACCGACAACTCAAACGCCACTCGTAGAAATCGACAAACCTCTCATGGTGGAATATGGGAAATCATGAGCCAATTGCGTAATAGTAGGTGTATGCTGGTAAGCGATCGCCAGTGGTTGTACTTTCTGACCGTAATGCGGCAGTGGACTCTGATGGGAATGTGGTACAGTGTTGGTACATGCTGATAGGGATCAGGGTGGCGTACGAGGCTGCTAATGACCCATCTGCATGTGACAGGTAAGTATATGTAACGATAATGGTCAGTCATCATAACAGCGCGATGACAGGCGACGAACGTTGGATAGGCTTTCAAACCATTTTCTGTTCCTTGCTCGAGATTTTATGTGGTTAGGCTGACCGGTTGACGAAGGCATGTCTGTCACACTCCTTGTTTCGGGCATTCTAACCCCCTATACATTCCTTTCGCCTTTGATCACCGGTGGTCCAGTAGACCCCGATAGTCTCGTGCCTCCCTTCGAAAATTGAGGTTCTGTTCGAACGTAGGTTTACACTTCTGAGGATTATCGCGGGCCAAATCAAGGACTCAATGGCGACGGGCTGGTTATCAGGACTAACCGGACTATCGATAATAAAATATCTCTTGGCACGTCCATCGTTCCCTTATCACATACAATGTGACGGTAAGCCACACCTGTGTAATCACGACGGATGGAATTTTCTATCCAGAACACATACGTACTGCTAATGGGGGTACATGGAAGCTAATACGCCGATATGTAGTGGGAACCGGAAGGGGTTGCGCATTTACTGCGCTGGGATCGCAGCGCCCATTTGTCTTGTCTTTTTTTTCCCTCCCTCTTTTCTTTTGCTCCGTCAGTCAACCTTCAGCCTTCCACTGGTTGAATGGATGACACGGTTATCTATCCTACAAACCGGTTGGGCTTCGTTTCCCACAGACTTGTCATCGCCGCCGTCACTCTTTCTTTGTATGCCTATGTTGGATAATAGCCAGTGGCCTTTCTATCTCGATTCAGGTCCTTCACGCCCGCAACTCCGGCGAACTGAAGACTCGGACCGTATTGACCACCATCTTCTGTAGAAGGTCCTTCTTAGCTTCTCCCGCATGATTATATTTTCCGCGCGGTCCCCGTGCCTTGGAACACAACTGTATCCCCAAACCCTTCTTCCTCGCCCGTCTAATCCCGTACGCAAATGATTGTACACACGAACTAGTCGTCCTCCAAAGCACAAATGCCGCATACTACTTATCTCACGCACGTCCTACTCATCACCACCACCATCATCATCATCATTTGATACGGTAGGTATGTATATTGCACTGGGCTATCATATATATATCTAATCTCCATTCACATACATTTGATCTAATCTCCTCCCGCAAAACTCACGCACGCCCATACACCGTACTACCATACTCTAAACTTATCGTGTCGAAGTCATGTCACATCATCATCATCATCATCATCATCGATCCTTCTGAAGTAGTGCGCCATGGTGGCACGCGGGCACGAATGGCTTATATCTCTCATGACTGCGTGTATGTGTTTGTGTGTGCACGCACAGATTACGTCCCCAGATCTCCCTTCCTCGATCTCGAGCGTCTGAATGTCCGTATGGAGAATTCGGAATGGATTCGCGTACAGACCCCTCTCCTGAGTCGTGAGTCGAGGAGCTGTCGATCGAGTCGCTGGGAACAAGGTTAACGACTTTTGACTGGCACGCAACTGTCAAACAGTACTGGACGTCGGAGTTCTAACGATAACTCAAATGTCATTGACATTGCTTGGTCATTTGCAGACAAAGGATAAGTGTGATTGCAGGCTGAAGATTTGAAGGGTATCAACAAAGATGCTGTGGTGTATCTAGCTACCTACTCGTGTAGCTTTTACATGCAAAGACGAATGCCAATAATGTGCACAGTGGGGAGCGTATAAGCGGATGGGGTTGCGAAACCAAATGAGAAAGAAAAAAGAAAACGGACAAAAGAGGAGGGAGCGGTGATACGCATACATGACGAGTCACAAGTCAAAGAAAAAGAAAGAGACTGAAATGGGACCAACTACTAGAAGCCACGAGAAATGAAGAACGAGGCAGGATGTGAATAGTCTTTCGAAGAAACCACCGAAAAAGGTGGGAAGCCCCAAGTGAAAGAAAAAAGAAAGAATCGGGCGGAACATCCAGAATTGAACACGACTGACGGGGAGTACGGTATATAATATGCGGCGTGCAGAGGCAGGCAGCGAAAAGAAATACGATACGGAGAATGGCCAGGAGGGCGAATAAGGTAGTGGAGAATGAGAGCAGGGGTTGAGGTGACGGAATTGAGGGAAGGGAGCCGATATGCCGCGTTTTGCGTCGCTTGTCTGAGAGAGGTACTTGTCAGGCCAATGGCCAACTATGTTGTACAATGTGTCGGAGGGAGGGTTCGTATGGATACAGTTTGGACCTCGATGTTGATCGAGAGTATTAAAGGGGATAAATTTATGGCGTGAAGCGCAAGCAACGCCAGTTAGACAGGCTGCACAGGCGCACGGCGTACGCAGCGGGCTGAGATGGTCGGAAGGCATGGCACTTCGACACGGAAGGCGGTGGAGTGAGGTGGGGGGACGACGACGAGCGTCCGTTATCCGCGTTGCTCCCGCAAGCGCTTGAGATCTTTTACGGCTCGCCAAGACTTACACCGTTGACATGTTTGCTTACTTTCTCCACCCCGGCTCCACGGGCCATCCTACTGTGCGTATCCTGTTGCTTGATCAGCGGCTGATGCAAAGCACAGAACGGCTGACTCACCAACACCTCTTCGTCATCATCGTCGTCGTCGCCAGGGGAGGATGGGGTCTTGCTCTCGATGGGACTGGGTTCGCCCGACTGGACCTGTTTGTTGGTGAGGGGTCTGAGGATGGTTGCCAAAACGCGATGTTCCTGCTGCTGCTGGTGATCGCCGGTATCCTTGTGTTCTCCGGTTGTTCGGTCCCCAGCTGGTGATGACAGGTCAGTCACGGACGTGCTGGTGCTCGCCACTGGAGAAGAACCAGCCCCGATCGTACCACCTGAGGATGTTGATGTAGATAGGGTAGACGCACACATGCTCTCGCCGCTCTTTCTGGGTTCTTTCTCGTCTTCTGCAGCCTCACGTTCCGCACGTTCCTTTGCCTCGCGCTCTGCTTTCAACTTTGCCTCTCTCTCTGCTCTTCTGCGCTTGACCCACCCCATACCGCTGCCGTCGTCTTCGTCGTCACCGCCAGCGGCTACGCTACCCATACTGCATTCTGGTGCTGTCTGGGTCATGTGCCTGCGAGCAGACGCAGTACTTCTTCCACCGCCTGCACCCCAAGCGGTGGATTTATGGGATAATGTACCTGTGTAATGACATGAGAACAAGAGTGGGCCAATAAAGGCAGTGATATACACACCTGAGCTTCCGTTTGCATGCAGGCCCTTCCACACTGAATTTGCGACGTCTCCGCTTGCGCGTACGGAGCCCATACCGCCGTAGCCCCACTCCACGAATTCTGGTTCGTCGCGTGCGGATGCGAACGGGTTCGCGTTGGAGTGGACTGTGTGTGGTTGCCGTGAGCATTGTGATAGTTATATAATAATAATAGAATGATACCAGCGTGTACAAAGCGATGGTACGTAATAGGAAAGAAAGGGACATACCTGGATGTCGTTTCGCACCGTATATCCTTCCGTTTAGCATTCTGACGTGTTTTGGTTTTCTATTGGAATTTCCACGCATCGTCGAAGGAGATGCCGGCTGTTGCTGCTGTGAGAGTGGAGATGGACCAGAGAGCATTTTGGATACGAAGCCGTGGCGACCGCCACCTGCGCCAAGTGCCGGGGCGGAGTGCCTCCGAGGGTCATTCGTTGTAGAGCGGGAGTGGTTGGAGGAGAGAGACGTAGTGCGGGAGAGGATGGTGGATGACGAGGAGGAGGAGGCCGGGGGAGGAGAGCGACTGCGAGGACGGAAGTCGTCGTCCCGGGAGGCAGGCGCGGGAGTGGATGCTGACGTCAGACGAAACAGGCGGAGGAGTTTGCTGGCCCGCGAGACAGACTGGACGGCGGGCGTTGATTGTGTGGTGCACGGCGACGAGGAGGGAGATGGATCAGCGAAAAGGGAGTCGCGTTCCTCGGATGTCTCTGATTCGGAAGTGGTCTCGTCGCCGTCATCGCAGTCTTCACCGTCGGTGCACGGGTTGTCGTCTCGCCTCGGCTCTGGGAGGGGTGCGAAACGAATGCGAGGGTGGCGGTAGGACACAGACACAGACGAGGACGACGATGAGGAGGGGGAGGATGCGAACATGTTGTCGAGTAAGACTGGACGGAGTAGAATCGAGGCTGGTGCAGGAGTACTGCCAGTGGAGGAGGAGGCCATATATTGTCGCCCTGCCGAGCGAGCGAGAATATAAACAATTATAAAATATTATAAAATACTCGCATTTCCTATTCGGACAGCCCACCTCAGCCCGGGGTCCCACTCGGGGGCTGTGTCCAGATCTCAGATCTACCCTTATCCAAACATGGAAATCTCTCTCCGAGGACAAACGAACGCACGTGCGACTGGTACCAAACCGCAAACTAGCGGCAGACGTCAGACCTTCAGGCTGTTAGCGATGTACACTAATAAGAAAGAAAACTTCTGGTTGACGAAATGATAAAGAGGCTGTCATAACGTCACATCTAGACAAATGTGCGTCGCCACTGATCAGCTGGCCCATCGCGGGTACACACTCAGCTTTTCAAAATGCCGCGTTAATATTTCTAGTCGACACGACGGCGTTGCACGCACACAGCACGCGCGGCATTTCCTACGCCCATGACTCAGGTTCAGGTTCAACGTCTTGCCATCATATACGGATCCTACGCTGCCATCGCAACCCATCTGTTCGTCTGGAACGGATCATAAAAATATCATGATATTGCCCTCCGGCCCATCGACATATCACGCCCAGCTGTTGTTATTAGGACAACTCACAACCTCGTATATTTCATGACACCCAGCACGCTGCCGATACGTAACTCTCCTACGCTGCTGGAACTTACGCAGTCCATATCTGCGGGCCCGAATTGAGTGGACTACAGAGGCTGACCGCACTAGCCGCATCCTACTAGACACTCGCGATCAACCACTCTGAACTTCAATCAGACACTTACCATCCAAACTCCAATACCTTGTAGGCCCCTTCCTGGGAGTTTCCGAATACGTTACGATCCACCCTGATCCACGGAACACTACCCTTCGCTCGTTTCCGCGGGAAGAAACCATCGCTGGGGGGTTCGAACGTGCGGATGTCCAGGGTCAAAACACGGAACGGCGGCCAGCTTGATGACATCTTGATATGACCTGATAAAGCGCAGGAGAGAAATGGCTCCCCTTCGGAAACCTGGCAACGTGTTGCGGCATATTCCTTCATTATTTGATTTGCGACGCTTGCGATAACATTATGGCAAGCTGGTAGTTGTTCCACTACAGCACTCCGTCTTGGCAGGTACGTGCAACTCGTGCCCGACCGCCCTGGCAGTTAGCTCGCAAAAATGATAATAAGCGGGCTATTCGTTGCAAGATTGTCCACGTGACTGGCAGGGAAGAAGCATAAGAAGCGTCGGGAGAACTTCTCCACCTTGGATCCAACCTTCTCTTCGAGGATTCAAATGGATCCCCACAGGTGCGAATGTCGGAGAAGCATGTGGTTGCACACCGTGCGGTCCCTTGGACCCAGGAAACCGCAACGACAACCTCCTCGGCGTACCCACCAAGATTGGACATCGCGCAACTGCGAACGGTTGACTGACCGGAGTTACGGACGCCGGTATCTCTCGACCTGGAATCCTATATATGTCCCACGAAGGATTCTGGAGATAGGAGTTCCTGCATGAGGCCCATCATAATGATGGCGATATCTGCCCACAGGAGCGTTGCTTTGCTTGTGGCAGCGACCGCAGCAGGGATCCTTGACGATGACTCCAGGGCGTTCCGTGCACATCTAGACGAACGGCGTATGTTTGATAATACATGCAAGAATGTGGAATGGACATTCAAAGCATTCCAGGACGGCCGCTCAATAACCTTTATATCATCACAACAAACTGATGCGCGCATGCTCGGTTGTTTTCTCTCCCATCAAACGCGTGAAAAAATATCGCAGTCTGTGCGCCAACATCGCCTAGTTTGGTGTAGCCCGAGCGCCTCCAAGGGACCTGTTTCGAGTATACATACATATCCACTATCAATCTGCTTCCCCCGAGGACCGCACTGAAGTGGTGTTGCGGAGCACCGCCCTCACGAGTATGCATTATAAGATCTTCCCCGCGAAAGGACCAAGTGACAGCTGTGGAGCTTCATACTCTGCTACATACGCAGATTGAGCAGTATGACGTTTTCCGATACACACGGAGTTGTCATATCGTCATCTGTGGTCAGCACAGTGGCTCTCGGTAGTAATTGCCCGTGTTGGGTCGGACAAAAACAGATAAAGTCTTCCATCGCTCGTTCGTATCACGGGTTGTGCGTCGTTGTCGTTGATGATCACTCGGCCTGTATCGCTTATGACACAGGAAATGGAGGGTGGCTCGATATGATAAAATGACATTCATTGTCTGTTACTGTATCGAGGAAGGAGGTTCTCGAGTCCTGTCGAGTTTGACGTGAAAGGTGGTGTTCGGGGGGTCGATGGGCCGCGCTGTTGTGTGTCTGATTACTGGCGGCACGCGGACTGCATCGTCGCCAAATTTCTGTCCAAACCTTCCAAAGACTTGGTCAGCCACATGTATTTGCTATGCGTTTTGCCGTAGGAGGATAGTACTCACTGCGATACGTATGTCGCTTTTTACGGGGGTACATCGCCGGCGGACGGACGCGATGATAAGGAAGTACATAGAAGAAGGCTAATACGTTACAAGTTACATACAACTCGGTTGATCAATAAATGAAGCTGAACCTTGATGCGTCGAGCTAATGTTTGGGACGTAATAACCGTGACGGTGAGCACCGGTAGATTTGGATCTCGAGAGTTACATCAGAGCTACTGGGCTCGAGTCTGGGACGTAAATAGTGGTATTGAAATTCTAAATAAGCAAGTACAGTGCCAAAATTTGGATCTTGGTGTAAAGATACGCATTCTTGCAACCTCAGCGAGCTCGGGCCATACTGTGGAAGATTGGATTGCGATCCCTGACTTCTCCAATTCAAGACTCGAAATCAAATCCGAGAGGTCTACAACTTAAACTTACGCGCTGCGCTCAACGATTTCTCTCGACTAGGGGCCGCCCAGGCCCAATCCCTGCATTGGAAGTTTCAAAGTTCATCCCTTCGGAAAATCTCTTACTTCGAATAACAGCGGGCCGCATCGCGATCATTGGTGACGCTTGCTTCTTAGCGACTCCGAGGGGTCGGCCACGTCCGGCCTCAGGCCTCAGGGTTCATAAACCATCGCACCGTGGTGGCACCAGGGGTGTACAATGAACCATGACATGAACGATGCCACATGTCGGAGAAGCGCGAACAACTGTTTAACAGAGCTCTCCAGGTCTTCCCATTACATTGCTAGCCTCCCACATCGATATTTGCGGCTTAAGGTTATAACATTCTGCCAGCCTGATCGTGGACAGGGCTAAAGCTTGGCGTGATCTCAGCGACTCGGAGGACCCTTGATGAGGTGTCGGAGCCGGGTGCAGGTTTTGGCGAGATTAAGGACAGTTTCTGGGCTGCAGCAAGCTATGTGCAAGAAGTTGACCGGGCGAGGTGACCCACAGCTTGGCCATTCAGCGGAAGCCTTCTTCCTAGGACACGATCTGCACAGTCCACGGTCAGCCCCGAGTCACCGCTGAGCGACACGTTTTTCCGATTCGAAATTGTTGCTTTTGTCGAATCGAACCCAGCAATCGATCTCGGTGCACAGCATTGAAGTGCTGCGGTACATTGTGCTTACACAGCACCGACTCTCCCTGTACTGTTTTTTCTGGAATCCACATACATATTCCTGAAGAAAAGCTGCTGCGTTCCGGTATATTGTTCTGCCGAGTCGGTCTCGGATACCCGGACCAACGTACATATGTATGTATTACGTTCATCGATATTACTTACGTTCACTCTGTCTATCTCACCTTGTAGACGTGGTTGTCGGACGTCTTTGATCACATGTGAGAGTCTGCAGACAACATCCTCGATACAAGTGGAGCTGGAAATACAAATTATCTTGGGAAGACGTGATCGCCGTTTTCCCTGTACGAGTGGCAATTGCACGATGAGGTGGAGATGATGTTCGCGTCGGTTCCAGGTAGGTCTCGGTTGCATGTGCCTGTTTCAAACCTCAAAGGAGGCTATGTATGTGTATGTCTTTCAGGTCCAGCTTTTTGTTGCCCTTGACCCAGTGATACAGGTAACTGGGTATGCATAAAGGGAAGCAATTAGTTGGCTTCATGTACCTGACAACTGCTACTCGCTCTTTATCCATTCCATTGACCAACAGCAGCTATGATTTAACGTCATTGTCACCGGTTCCGGGGGTCGCCTTGCTGAATTTCGACCTGCAGTCGTTACACCATACACATCGGAGTATGCACTAATCGATCACCTCCGCCTTGGACAATTGCCGCAGCGCATTCAGTCCGTTTTGCACTGCAACCCCTGTTAATGAGTCAGGGTACGTAAGTGCATGATGCTCATGCCGGACAAACCGGCCATAGTCTATAACTATCGGTAGGCCCATCGACAAACAAGCGGTGCTAATGGGACTCGACATGAGATAAAGGGCGACAGGTTCAGCACATGCCACGAGTAAGGCAAGCATATTGCGATTCCAACGCCAGCGACAGGCATCCAGTAGCAAATTTCAAATTCGGCAAGTATGTTGAATTGCGAGTGGGTTCTTTTCGTCTTACGAGTGGCGCCCAAACCCTGAGGATATGAACACGCGCACACTGCGTGCCCACCATCAATGCATCACGCATCATGATTGACTCTTCGGTGGAGTCAGCCAGGGTATCTGTGATACCTGAGTTGGACTTCACGGACGAGTGGATCTGACGATGAGATATCGAGTCTGATCATCTTCCAACAAACCTGGTATGTAATATGCGTGCGGGAAGCCTTCCTGGGACCGATCTATCTGGATTACTTGTGATACCTTGGTGTACTTTTCGCATTTTGTTTGACTGCGGCATCAAGGGTGTGATGATGACCCAGTGGTGTGCCCAGTTGCCCCCTGTATATGGTCGGAGAGAACGTGTTCTTTCAAGTCGAGTCAGGTGTGTGGCCCCCAACAACTCTGATAAGTACCTTCTGCTGTACCCCATGTCACAATCACAATCGATCGTATTCCGTGACTGATATATCTCGAGCCCCTATCTGATGCGATAGAAGGCCTACGGAGTTTACGATATTAAGCGTTGCGGTGGAGCTGCGGCGTCTTCCCGAGAAGGACAATTGTACAGGCAATGAGGACGGGCACGAGTTCTCTGCGTGCGCATGCCGCACATTATCCACACGTTTAATTTGACCGAGTCCACCTTACATTTTGACTATCGAGAAGAAGATTCGACGGTTACTACAATTACGTAAGTGGCACGGTCTTGATAAGCAAGTCCACAGAAACATGTGATAGTAAAGCAGGGTTGGCAGGTGAAAAGCACCCGCTGAGCATTGGAAACAGCTCCCGCGGAACCTGTCCTCGGACTTGAGGCTGACATTGGCAGTGGTATTGCCCTTATCTTCGAGGCCGTAAGCGGATTACCAACTTTCGCACGGAGGCCGTGTTACTACTCACT
This sequence comes from Pisolithus tinctorius, assembly GCA_024663395.1. Classification (NCBI taxonomy): domain Eukaryota; kingdom Fungi; phylum Basidiomycota; class Agaricomycetes; order Boletales; family Pisolithaceae; genus Pisolithus; species Pisolithus tinctorius. Next base: position 2,471,503 of record JANFAH010000005.1, on the reverse strand, counting down.
TTTGATCGAGGGTCGGTTGAAATAAAGTTAATAATTACAGTAGATCGATCGTGGGGCGTACCGTAACGAGCCTATGTACATATGGCTAGGTGGGATGCAGGCGAGCAGGTTCTAGAGGACTCGATGTCACTGTGTATTGTGTACTGGCGACTCCAGAAAATTTGCACCACCACGAAACTTCGACGCATCAAAGAGGGTCGCGTGAGTACTAATACATCGATGTTCGAAAGGACTGGAAGCTTTGCGAATCTGGATTTAGTGCCAGGCAACCGTATCGCCTGGGAGAGGATCGAACGGGGGCCCAGCGTGTCAGGTTCTTTTTTACAAAGGTGGCTTGGTCTGTCTGCACTGCGGTCTCGCACATGACCGCGGCCAGTGTAGCGAACAGCACTAGTGGAGAGACCATCTTCAAAAAAGCAGGAGTTAAAATTAGACCGTAGGTTGACGTGCATATAAATAGTGCGAGTTGAATGAGCTGACGCCGTAATCTCGCTTTATGGAAACGACCTAGTCAGAAGGTAGATATGTAAACGTTAGATTCGTCGGTTCGCTTTTCTAGCTATGTTCCTTTGTTTTCCCTTTGAAGATTACCGGTAGCCATCGAAACATCTGGGAATAACGCGCGCAGTGATAGCGTTCGGCCTGCAAGCGGGAGTCCTAGTTTGATAATGCGGGAGTGAGGATGGTGAATGAGAAATTGAGAATGGAAGCTTCCTTGCGCGGTGTGGCTCATAAATCGCCAGAACTTGTTGGAGTTCGGTAGTTGTGTGGGGTACTACCAATTATGGTCCGAAGCAAGCCAGCTATAGTTGGTTATGAGATTACCGAAATCGAGGGTTCTTACGTAGAATGAGACTTGATTCCTATAAACGAACCCAGCGAAGTAATGCTTACTACTGCTGCTGGAAAACTAATAGCCGACAACTGGCTAAGTTGCTTTATTCGCACAGTTTGTTGTTCGACGTTCGGTGCCAAAGAGGGTTAGTAATGGTTGCTGTTGGAGTGGGCAACAAGTGGGCGTGCTGCGCAATGACTAGAGGCCACGGTGCATGCTCTACATGGCGAGGCCATTTCGTGAAGTGCTAGGGTCAGACGATGATATGATGGAGGCGAATAGGATGGCCATGGTTCAATGAACTGGGAGGTAAAAATATGGTAGTTTCGGGACATACCTGACCCTACACGTGGGTGCAAGCGTCGTAGCGTGTTGGCACGAAGTAGGTAAGTATGGTTCATATACGCATTCCCATTGCCTTGGGACGCGGCCAGCGGTTGAATCACGATTTGCCAGTTCACCGATCATGAAAAGCTTTGCGGACTCCACACGTCCCTCTTAAAAAAGAACAAAGCCCGCAGCATTCCAACCAAGCCAAAACGAGGCCTCTTTCGTAGATTTTCCCTTGGCCCCGGGGTCCCACTCTTTGGGTGACAGAGCCTGGCCCGGATAAAGTTCTCCTCGCCAAATCGCTTCTACCGTGCCACAAAGCTGTTGAACGTAGAACGCCACGATGACGGTTAACGGTTTCCGGTCGTTCGACGTGTCCTTCTCAGGAAGCAGCCAGGGCTGGGTTGTGCTAGGTGGCAGGCCACCAGCGGTCGTACCACCAACGTCCGAGCTGCCGGGCTGGAAGTGGTACACACCCCGTCTGGGAAGTTAGTCACCAGGGAATGCCTTAGTATATCTGTGGAGCTGACGGTCTTGAGCTGAATGATAAGACAAAGGCACCCCATACCCCATCCGGATCGTGATTGCGACATCTTCTGGAATCCTTCCTACTGCGGAAATATTGTCCCCCGAGAGTGGGGTCTTGATGGTGGGGGATTCGGGGAGTCTACATTTATGAATTGGTGTCTGGTCTTTTTCGGTTTTGAACGGTGCTCAATTGGCTTATGCTGAAAATGCCTCCATACGCCAGACAAGGCCAGACATAGCCATATATCGGTTTTCCTTATCAGTGGTATTTGCGCCACCCCTTGTTCTGGATGGTAGGAGGCAAACCACCGTATGACAATGCCATCGACCACGAGAAGCTGCTCCATATCTTGCTCGGCGCCTCTGAGATCCAACATACGAACTGTATGTAGCAGTACTGTCAATGAGGCGTCGGATTGTCCTGGCGAGTGTCCCGTCCCCTCTCAAGTCGCTCGCTTGTCCTTCCGGGGCGCGCTAGGATGAAGTGTATTTGATCCGAAGGTCTAGGGCCTATCCGATGGATGGAAACAAGCGGATGGCAGACAGTAAACGGTAGAGTCAACCACGCCAATAGCATTGACTCGTCTCTTAAAGACGGTGAGTGAGGAATGATGTGGAAACGAATTCACCTGCGCGTTAGCACTGGCAGCTCTTCGTACCTACCGAACAAAAGCTCCCTTCATTTCCCAGCATTTTATTCCACTTCGTGTCAACGAACGCAGTCGAGTCCGCGAACCACAATTCTCATTTATCACTATCAAAATTATGCATGGAAACGTGACGACAGTGACCTACCTGGCCGTCGTCATTCGGAGAGAAAGCTGGGCCCGAGGTTGCAAAAGTGGCTGTGACACCGTTTGTGTAACCCAATGCGGTATTCCGAGTTAGCTCCATGGTGCCACCACCCTGACCAGTCCAGACCTCTGGCCTTGCAACTGCATCGTAACGAAGAAAGGAATCTACATGTTTACCCTGGCGCCAAGTTCAAGGTATGCCAGGGCGTGCCGTGCGGCTTAGAATTCTATACTGCAATGCAGCGAGTCTGTTTTCCCGAGATACGTCCGGGCTTGTACGTCCTTTCAAGATTCTTATTGCGAATTCGCCAGAATTCTGCCTGTTATTTTCGTAGCGTCACGTGCATGACAAGCTTGCGACATTCGACCCCGCCAGGTATACGAGTTGGCCTGTTTATGGGTGACGGGTTTCAAGCCCTGGGCACAATCGCAGGAGCTTGGTACGTGGGACTGACTGGTATCGGCCGTGGGACGTCACTGCAGCACAAGATGATGCATGGGCTCTAGCTGAAAAATCAGTTCATTGGATACAACTCCTGAAGAATTCCATGCAATTGAATGAGATTTCAATTCGATGGAGGTATGGCCCTACCGATCGGCCAATCGGCGGTAACAGACTGTGCAACAACCCGGTACTAATGTATACCCCTCGCAGCGAAGGCGGATATGACTTCCACACTCCCCCACTTTAGCTGAGCAATATCATCCAAGTGCATCTTTGTCGTACCGGTTACGAGGTGGAGCTAGGCGGCAAGGGAGCCGTAGTCCTGTGGGGATGTCTATATAAAAGGTTTATCTTGATATCGAACTTTTCTTCAAAATCACCAGACCAGCCACACGTAGTCCAGATTTCCCGCCCTCGATGTCTACTAACACAGTGCATCCGATTACTGCCTTGACCCCCGAGCTCGAAGCAGTCCTGAAAGAGGATACGGACCGTCGTTTGAGGGACCTGATAGCTGTCAACAGCAAGAGCCGTTATGCTCGTAGCTCCTCCAGCCTCTCGGACTTCCGGCTGGCTATTGAAAATACGGACGTGCAGACTGATGAGTCTGTTCTTTCTGACTTCCGTCGCCATGTCCCGCTTACAGACTACGAGTCTTACCGCCCGTTTTTTGACAAGTTCAATTCCCGCCCTTGCAAGTTGTCCGAAGTTGAGGACATGTTTGCACCTGGTCTTCCAATTTACATCCCCCTCTCAAGTGCCACAACGAACAGGAAGTCCAAGCAGTTCGTGAAGTACTTTCGCTCTCAGCCCTATGCCCACGGACCCCCGCCTTTGCGTATAAAAACTACTGCATTCCTTTTTACCTTCGCATATAGAGACCCAGTAGAAGTAGTAACGGATTCTGGAGAAGTCACGAAGAGGATTCCTCTATGCAACCAGTCGTCCGGGGTAATGCGCTTACAGAATAATTGGTCCATCGAAACTGATGACACTCGCATGGGGTCTATACGTAAGTGGATCATCATCCAAATTTCATTGATTGTGGTCATTTACACACGACGTTACTTGCGCAGTCCCCGGCCACGTAGCTCCATGGGCAACAGGATTTATCATTCACCATCGGTCCTTCCTGCTGATCCACGCACTCTTTGCGTTGGCGAATACATCCCTGGAGGGGTTTGCTGTGACATTTTTACCTTATTTCATCGACATGGTGCATCGCACCAAAGAAGAGTGGGACGTACTCGTCTCAGGTATTCGGAATGGGATCATCCCAGATTTCGATCAGATAGACCACGTCCGGCCTTACTTGCAGGTGAGTAATCAAAATGATACGCGTGCAGTGACGAAATCTGATGACATTAGATCCACTTGCGTGCAAACCCACAACGGGCAGATGAACTTCAGAACATAGGACCTCCTCTCTCTTACTCACGGTGGGCCCAGCGTGTCTGGCCGAATTTGAAGCTCCTCAAAGGCATCTGTAGTGGTACATTCGCCGCGGCATTACCTCAGGTGAGCATATACCCCTTTCATAACAGGACAATGTACCTCACCTCGGTTAGGCGAGGTCGGTGCTTGGACCAAATGTAATCATCCACAACACTTGGTATATATGTACAGAAGGTCTCATAGGCAGAACCCTCAACTTTGAAGATACGGAAACTTTTGTTATTGCAGCCAATGACCTTATCGAGTTTCTTGACATGACAGAAGGAGAGACAAATGGAAAAATACTTCAAGCGGTATGTATCTTTCCCCTGTGCTCGTCTTCGACTGATGCACTCCGGTTAGTGGGAACTTCAACCTGGAATGTTCTACCAGCCTGTGTCAACGACCTATGATGGACTATGGAGATATCTTATAGACGACGTCATCCAAGTCACCGGCTTCGACCCGCGTAACGGGTTGCCGGTATTCAGGTACTCCAGGCGGAAGAAGTAAGGGAGATTCCTTCGGTCACTTATTTTCCTTTCCTGATTACGATTCTTTCATGCACAATCGTGAAGTCTGGAACTCCGGCTGCCACATGCCATGATCACTGAAGCTGATCTTGTCAGCGTGATTCATGCGATTAGCGGGGAGGATACTGTGCAGGTACACGAGTTCACAACAGTCGTTGACGACCGCAAGTTCCCCCAGACAGTGGGATTTTTTATCGGAATCACAGGAGACATAGGTACTACGGTATTGTGTTGACTATTTGACTCACAAAACTCATGTGATCTAATAGGACCCAATGCGAAATTTGCAAGACAGAAAGCCTTCGCAGCCCTCGCTGCGACAAGCGAAGAACACCAGATTGCATTCGATGGGGGCGAGCTTGGTTTGCCCACGATTCGTATTGTTAAGCCCGAGACTTTTGCAGACTATCGGCGGTGGCGAGGTGAAAGTATGAAGTTTGGTGTTGGCCAGATTAAGGTTCCCGTTGTCCTCTCCGACTCCAAGGCACAAGAGTGGATTGCGGAGAGGGTTATGATGGAGCTCTGATCGTACTCAATAGTCTGGCCCACTGCAATGAACACAGTTGCGTATTACAGTGCAGCTAAAAACCGATGTAGGGGTACCGCGAGTTCACAAGGTCCCCGTGCTAAGAATGTCAAGATTCTGTACACTACAGTACAAAGACTTTTTGGACAATATATGGCTTGAATAGATGACCAATGGATGTCTCCCAACGTCCCAATTTGTAGATGACCGTCAGCAGTCCGTCGTCACATCCCCACTTCGGCACCATTCCGTTCCTCTACGCCTCACCACACACACCAGCTCTCTCCGCCATTCTACGCAGGGTTTCCAATACATAGTTTGAGTAGTGGAGTGTATCTTCCTGGGGGGAATCTGCGGCGAATACAGGCGTCCCTCCAGGCTGAGGAGGTATAGTATGTGCATCGCTTGTACCTGAGAGTCAATCGACTCCCTGCAAGCCTCGATTTGGGTCACCGCTGGCATTGGGAGGAAAGGAGTGGTAAGTAACAGTGAAGTGGACACCCTCGAGCCACTTGAAGCTTGAAGGTGCGCCAAGATATAACCCCGTTCATATCCTACCGTGCGGTCTGCTTTCCTGTGCCTGTTGTGACGCAAATGTGGGGCGCGCGATTTCCACTATGATGCTTATCGCAAATTCACCATTCTGCTCTTAGCGTGACAAGCACAAGATGTGGCCACCGACGGTCATACTGGTTGGGTTGTCTATCTTAAGTGACAGATTTCAAGACAAATTCGTCACAAGGCCAGCTTGGCGCGTCAAACTGACCAGGGGGACACGCCGTGGGACGTCGCTGCAGCCTAGTATCTATTAAAATGATCTTCTAGTGGAAAGCAACCAGTATGCAACTCAGGGGTAATGGGAGCATTGACGTATGAGCTTGTGGCTACCGGGTTAATAGGTGCATATCCGCTTTGTGGCTGCCGCTGAATGATAAACAGCACTCCGTCTTCTCTCTAGAAAACCATAACCTTGGCAGGACACAAAAGGTTTAGCGGCTGCTGCCTTTGAAAGCCGCCGACCTGAAAACTAACTTACCCAAATCCAAAACCGTTTAACAGGGACTTGGCAAGTTCATTGTACCACATTCTTGTGCCGCATTTTCTCCCTCCCCTCCAAAATGCAGTCTGTCGTTGACAGGTACTACTCCATCGCGAGAAGATGATGAGGCACTGCATACCTCGCAACCCCGATAAGCCCTTAGTGCTTAACCCTCGGTCGACGGTGACTTGACACAAAACCAGGTCTTATCTAGCTGACGAATCGTCCAGCAGATCTTACGGCAAGTCTTTTTGGCAAGTAATGTGGGGTAGGCCTTGTCAGGGAGTTCTATCCCTCATACTAATAAGTTGCCGGCTTACCAGCTTTGGGTGTCTCTCTTCGCCTCCTGGAGACCGGCAACGGATTTGAAGTTAAGGTACATTGATCTGATATGATTTTATATGTTCATCGATCTTCTAGAACATGATGGTGGAACAGTATCGGGCCCTACCTATAAAGATACCACTCGCAAGTGACGGAAGTGTGTCAGGAGTCCTACAGGATGATTAGTATGAAAAGAAGAAAGGGCTTACGGATTAGACCTGCCAAGACATCAATGCTGTCGAGCGCATTGTCGCCCTTGCGCTTATCTTTCCGGGTATGCCCTCATTTCTCAACCCCAGCTGGAGAGTCGCCAAAGGAAGGCTCCCGTGCGTCTGTCCAGGTCTGTCCCTTCATTGTCGATGGTTATCCCTAGGGGAGAGCCGTCCCGGATCGCCGCAGCCAAGCCCATTTCGTACGTTCCGAGGTCTCCCTGAGCAGGTATTACGATAATCATCAAATTGAGACATCAAGGATGCTGCATCCACAATTTCTTTGGTGGATAACGTTGAGATGGTGAGCCAGTGACGTGAGGATAAGTATCTCTTGGTGTCCACAACACGGCCGTGGAACACCATTCCTTCTGATGAAGACGGGTGGAGGCAGTGCGCACCATGTTTTGAGTGTCTCTTGCTGTCGAACTCTCAATACAATGTGGTGATTTATATAAGGCATGCCGAAGGATTGCGGTGAAGCACAGCTAGTTTTGATGTGGTCACTTCGCGCTGCTCGAGAGCAGAATCATAATCCCCTCTTCGAGTCTATGCTGGAGTGCGGACGAACGTTGAATGTATAATTCACGACTGCCAGGTCGAGCCTCGCCAAGGGGAGTGAGGATCGAGATATCCAACATTTTTCTGGTCCTGATCAGCATGCATCGATTTCAGGCGGATTAAAACCTTGTAAGTAACCACACCGAAGCCTGCGCCGATGTTCACTGGCGTTGTCCAGTTTTCGCGGGATATTGATCGCGGCAGCATCCTCGGGAATTTGCCGGCTCCCTGAGCCAGTTTCTGGCAAAGTAAACATTCTTCTGTCAATAAACCAGGAGTCCTAGTCATGCATCTCGCCTCGTTATGATTCTGCCTAGTGTGCCGTCAAGAGGTTCTCTTGCGACCTCCTGAGGATCGACTCGATCCTGTGGGCGTTGACTATCCAATCCAGGAACGATTTTCTTCTTCTTTGACAAGTGCCACACTTACTACAAACGCTGGGCGACACCAATCATTGAAACTATACAAAAAATACAGAACACATAAATGCCCTAACGAACGATCAGAAACCTCGTACAGACTTATCCCTAGGCAAACCTTACTAATCCAAATCATTCATCTCAACGTCATTTGGAGGGGCGGGGTGTTGTCGAGTTTCCTCAGACGATCTAACAGATTCGTATTTCGCAATAACTTCGAGGCGTTGGGCCGTTCCGATGTTATCGATGAGGGCGGTTATGGACCCGGTAACGGAGTTTCCTACGTCTGAGCTCCGTTGCTTGACTTTGGCCAACAGCTGTTTTGTTGCCCAGTCCATGTATCCAGCCCTGCTTAATTCCCAAGGTCTCTTTCCTGGGTCAGGAAGAGGCAGTTGTGTCAGTGCCGCCGTAGATTCGGGAGTGAGAGGTGGCAGCGATGACGCTGCGGTGAACATGGATTCAAAACGGTCGGCAATCTGGCCTAGTTCAAGCAGTAGTGGATCCTGCAGAAACGACAGATCTGACAACTTCTTTTCACTTTGGCGTGCCTTGGCTGTGGATAGTCTTGCAGAGCGCGTCAGAAGGCGCTTCAGCCGCCGTTGCTGGTGGGACGTGTCATTGACACTGTGGTGGACATCGTCTTTGCAAGTTGCACTCACAGCATCTATCTTCTTACGCAAACTCTGTACTTCTGCCATGAGTTCCGTCTCTAGCTCAGCGGGGTAGTCCAAGTCCAGCCCTTCTTGGTGGGGCACGACAATTGGAAGGTCTGCTGGCATAGCAAAGATATTGCGGAGAGACCACGTCTCGAAGAAATCGAACGCAATGTCTGTATGGTACTCCAGGAGCGTCTGAAACGCGACGAGACCCTGTTCCACTTCCTGAGTGCTGTCCCAGTCGTCACGGACCCTCGCTTCGCGGTCCGCCGCCCAACGAAAGAGGAACTCCTCCAGACCGTCTACGGCATTCGTAATAGCTTCATTAGCGAAGTTGATAATGTCGTCGAGTAGTAATTGAGGAGAAAACTCGAGAATTTCGGGGAGTAAGACGGGTGGAACAGTTGGTCCTTGTGCACTCATATCGTGGCTTCAATGACAGGCGCGTCGACCGAGACACGACGCGTCCATCCTGTCCACCAAATAGTACGGCTGGCACAGAAACCTCCTCAGACCTGAAAAACCACATAACATACTCAATCAATGGCCGGTGGTGACTGGACGACAGACTCAAACGAGGCGTTAACCCTCTCCTTGGGTAGGTACCCGGGCGCTAAGCTAGATAATGCGGTGACTGACGAGCGCGTTCTCGCTGGTGGCACATAGTTCGGGCTCAGGAAGATAAAAAGGCCTTGCGGAGTGACGAATCATTCGAACAATTTCACCCGACGTTCACGTATCCGGTGAGGAACATTACAGTCAGTCAGGCAGACTTAGAAACGGATTCCGTATCATCTTCGTAGATATACGGCGAAGAGGAAAAGATATACGGCTATGAAGACCTCGTCATTGACGTCAGTCCTCGCACTGTATCCACCGTCGACGCTCATTTCTGAATGTATTCGCTCAGCTGCGTTTTGCTTCGGGTTCTCTTGCACAATTCCTCTCTGTCAGCTATGCCAAGAAGCTAGATGCGTCATCAACAGTGGACAACGCAGAAGGTATTCTCAGCGAATTTATACCCCCTGGTACGTCTCGTGTCTTGAGCCGGGTTTTCCCCACTCTCAGACTAACACAGGGTACGACACTGACGAGGCGATGTTTCTTTCACGAGTTGAAGAAGATGCGATTTCATTCAAGCCAATAGGAAGGCTCGTTCATTCGTATAAGCGCTCCCCGAGAATTCATGCTCTACCGGATGGCACGAGCGAAGAGACCATAGAGTACGAAGTATATCATGTCAGTTGCATCTCTTTCTGCAACGGCAGCGTCGTAACAGTGCATCCCAGGCTACGTTGGACGACCCTGGATTCAGGGAGTATCACAGACGGATGCAGATTTTTATATTGTTATATATTGAGGCAGGTTCGTATATTAACGAGGAGGAAGAAGGGTGGGAGTTCGTCGTACTGTCGGTTTTCTCTCAAACTTGTCCTTGCCGCAAAGGGCTGACAGGAGGGTTTTGCAGGTACGAGAAACGGAAACGCGCAAATGGTACACCAACCTATCATTTTGTCGGTTATTCGTCACTCTACAACTTTTATTGCTTCCCGGAAAGGGTTCGGCTGCGTCTCAGGTAAGTTCCGCGTACAGAAATGATATAATCCACCACAGCTGACGACCGGAACAGCCAATTCGTCATCCTTCCTCCTTACCAACGACAAGGTCATGGCTGTACGCGTCCAATTTAATTCCACGGTGCCCTTCTGACGCCAGATTGTAGCCGAGTTATATAAAGCAATATATAACTACGTTCTTTCTTGTCCCGCCGTGTCTGAGCTCACGGTGGAGGACCCCGCAGAAGCTTTTGAGGACCTCCGCGATCGAAATGATCTTCGGATGCTCCTCGCTCATGAACAGTTTATACGAGAAGGATTTGGTGATTCTGGCGTGACCGGTTCACATGGTGGCGGTCGAGTTAGCAAAGGAAAATCGCGTTCCCGAACTCAAGTTGTCCCACTTGGAAGCAAGGGTAAAGGGAAAATGGGTCCACCCGTGGACAGGGCGTGGGCGGAGAATTGGCGTAAAGACCTTAAGATTGCCAGTGTGGGAACACTTTGACTGAGGCCATCTATTCCGTGCTAACTCATTGTGGCAGCGACAATTCCATAGGCTGGTGGAAATGCTGATCCTACTGCACCTTGACTCTGCAGACGTGCGGGCAGAGAGGGCATTCCGACTGCAAGTAAAAGAGCGACTATACCGGTTCAACTTCGTGGGTGGCGGCTAAGATTCTCGTGCATACACTAATTTCACTTCATTTGGATAGGAGGTTTTGGCGCAACTGGAGAAGGAAGAACGGCTAGAGAAACTCGAGGAAACTTTCCAAAGTGTCCGCGATGATTACCAGAGAATATTAGCAATGGTTCGATGAGAGACTTTGTTGATATGTGCGCTCCGAATCATGATAACGGTTGCATCAAGATTTTATGCGCGACTAGTCGTAAAGTACAAAACATAAAAATGCGATGACAGCAACAGATACAAGGAGTCCGTAAAATATGTAAACTAAGAAAAATGAAAGATCCCGACCGTATTCCCAAAACCTGCCATCCCAGTGGATCCAACTATCCGGAACCCCGTGACCCGGGTGAACGGTAGCCGTGGATAGTCAACCCTGGCTCCCAGTGTGTTGTGTGACTGTTTTGCAATCAAGGAAAAATGGCGAGGGCCGCCGCACAGACGACTCAGCATGGATGCCTGCAATGAACTGCCTCTAGGTTCGTACGACCAACACTCCCACCGGTCAAGGACACCTTCTGTCAAACCCCACAATTGAGTGGCAGAAGGGCTACCGGAAAGACCCTCTTTTGACTTGCCCTGAGGGCGAGATATTCGCCTTATCCCTACCACTTTTCCATCGACAATGTCCCACCCACCTCGCTCACAAGATGCTTCTCCAACTCGGATAAACGTCGCTCGAGACGGCGTGACAGGGAGAAGTAATGTCGAATCTGCAGGACCAACAGGGTGGGGATGCCCATCTTGCTCGTCAATGGATGAGGGTAAAGACAAGATTTCGAGAGGACGGCGGAGGGATTCCTTTTCCGAGGCTCTGCGAGAGAGCACCCCATGCCCGGAAACAGGAAAGCTTGTATCAGATGTTGAGGAATTGCTAACAGTAGAAAGCCTCCTCGCCGAAGTGGGAGACCCGGTCACCGAAACCATACTACTGCTTCGCGAGCGCAGACCCATTCCTGGGGACAGAACGGACCCCTGTCTAGGAACGTTGCTTGGACATGAACAACGCCTCGTTTGGGAAGTCATGTATACTCTATAAGCGACGACGGTATGGCCAACCGAAAGAGCAACGAGGAAACTATCGAGAGGAAGTTCACCGCAAAAGTGACAAGTCTCCGAACGGATGGCAGAAACGCGCAATTTGTCAACATTACCGCGTGGTTCGCCCATGATGAGCAGGCATTCGGCAGAATGTGCATCCCACAGAGATACGACTCCTGCCTCCGATGCTATACACATGATGATGTGTTCCGTGTCGTTACTCTGAATACAGCAAGCGTCGACCTTTACTACTCTGTCGAAGGGATTCCCAGCACGCAGACAGCTAGAAACAGGCGCCGTCTCTTTAACAACGCCGACTTCGGTGACTTCTAGAGATCCGTCTTCAAAAGAAAATGCCGTTAAAAGGCGGTCGCTCGAACGTATGCGCAGGAAATGGCTTCGTACGATGGGACCTGAAGAATTTTTCGGTTTAACGAAAGAATGAGCAGGAAGAGAATCAAGTTTCCACGACGCAACGGCCCCTGACTCATACAAGGCAATTAGAGCTCCCGACGACGCGGGGGTAGTTGGTCGGGAGTTTGGTGCCGATTTCTGCGGGGGCACTGAACTCTGAGAGACGAAATGGAGCTCCATGACTTCCGAGTGATTGTCGTTTAGAACCAATGGTTGATGGAATTTCGTCTCTGTTCCATTGAAGGGGCCCGCATAGATTACCCCAGTCGACGTCCCGAAGGCGATCAAATCTCCTTCACCATCTATGGCAAGAGCAGAGATAGACGGTTGAGCCGATGGAGTAGTAGGTATCCGCATAAGGATGGAATCAGTATCGATGCAAATTGGCTCTTTTTCGTCAGGTCTCCAGATGCTAAGCTCGTTCTGCAGGCCAACAGCAGCGTGAACACGGCCGTTTCCGCTGGTCACCAGTAACTCTATATCGGTAGCAAAACTGCGAGGAAGGGTCGAAAAGGAAACGTGATCGAATAGGGTGCTTGCGGTGGAAGCTACCGTAGCATCCTCACCAGCACGATTGCGCTGAGCTTCCAATAACTCAGCGTCCTTGAGTAGGTAGAGCAGGAGTCCGTATAGGGGGATGAGAGTGGCCACCATGGGAAGGACTAGAATCTTCAAAAGCCAAACAATGAAGCCCAGCCACGGTGAGGACGGGCCAAGGTGATATCGGGGAACTTGACCGACGTCGACGTCAGGCCTGAATGCAACAATGGTAGGAACTTCTATCCGCAGGTGAACTAGAGGATCTTCTTCTGGATTGAGCACTTTCCATATTCGCCATGCAGGATCCTCGATCTTGTGACGGTCGGGCTGTACCGAGAAACGAGGGAAAGCAGGAGGAAACACGATCCCGATGTCAGGCTGATCACGAATACTTGGTCTCGTCATGAAATAGAGAGTGGCTGTTATTGCCAAAAGCTGGAAGCTTCTGAGATTTCTGCTTTCTGAGCAACTGAAAAGCAATGGCAACGTACGAGCAACAAGCTAATATTTTTAGTAGCACGACTCTTGAGGAGCTCTTTCGTAAGATAAGTGATTCGTTGCCACCATGGTGTAGAGGTTGGAGGAGTGGAATCGCGTTGAGAGGTAGCAACAGCAGGAGTCAAGCTGGGGTTTTGACGTAGCAATTCATCCAACTAGACAGAAAATATTGAGTTCAGACCGAAAGCATGCTGCAAAGATCACTTGCCTCCAGTCTCTGAATATCGATCGATAAGACTGCCAGGAAGAAGGTATGTGCAAGAAACCAATGGGCCACTAGAACCACGACCGCGAAAGTACAAAATTGGCGTATTGCACCCGCGGAGAAATATGCAATGACGCCGAGAACGGCGTTGTAGGAGACAACTTTCAATGTGTTGGAAGTACCAGCTCGGCTCAATCCCTCTGCAACTCGTTCCTTGACGGACAGTGTGACAGAAGTCTTGGTCACTGCATCCACCTGGAACACGCCCTATTGTCAAAAGGACTAAGGAGGAACCACATTGACTTACGAGATTAAACATGTTTTCCGCTCCGACAAAGATAATGACGACAGGCAAAAGACTCCTGCTCAATGTAAGAAATGGTGACATAGTATGCGAAGGAAAAAAATACCATGGCACCATATTAACCTTGAAGCGCATCAGAGCACATACACTGAGACTCGTGATTGTACTGGCAGCAATTTCAAACAGGGCGGTGAACGTTAGCCCAATTCTCGTATGCACGCCTTTCATACGTTTCATTGACCAGCTGACGTAGACAAAGAATATTCCATAGGCGAGGTAAAGGAATGAGGATATCGAATAAAGACTCTTGCTCCGTGCTAGACTGTGATCATACTGACAAACGCATAAGTGCACACCCTGCGCTTTTGAACGTAAAGCCACTCACCTCGAGAGCTATTAGCCTCGGTTCAACAGCTTCAGCGAAAACATCTACGCGTTCTTGGGTAGAGTTAGCCAAGATTTGGAGCCAGGTACTGTGACCAGCATTGGTTGAGCAGTCGGATTCGGGAAACACAAATGTCAAGACAAGGAAAAGTGCGGCATTGATGTTTCCGGTCCAATCGTAATTGCGTCCTGCAAGGACCATTTCGGGTGTGAGAGGGATTCCTGCAATCGTGACATCATTGTAGTGCTTGAGGGTGTTAGAAATGTTGAAGTCTGCATGAAGGCGTTCTTCGTCGTGGTCCCAGAAGACCAGGGGACTGAGTACGAAACAGTCTGTCGGGTTAGCTCTAAGACACGGGTTTCCTTGAGCATTGACGCGTTCCAATATGCGGCGCTCGAACTCTAGGGTGGAGGATAGCGTCTGAGAGGTCAGTGCGCCGGCCTCTTCAGCTGTGTTGCTGCGGACGAGGATTCGTTCTACACGAAGAGTACGGTCGAACCCGCAGCGTGCCCGCGCAACCGCGTCCTCGCGGAGTTGGAGGTTATGGTGGCCCTGCCAGAAGTGCTGGAGGTCGCGCTGTGCACGACTACCGGAGGCCACATGTTCCTCGAGAAACGAGTCGAGCACGTTCGATGTTGATACAAGACGGGCATAAGAAGGGGCCGACCAGTAAGTGGCAAGTGCTGGATAGGACAGGGACGTGATAACGACGGCGGAAATGAGAATTAGGCGTATCTGGTGCGTTGCGCAATGTCTGCACTCAAAGCGAACGGTTCTGTCAGAAGAAATCGAGACGAGAACACGGTGACGCACATTCCAAAAGACCGCAGGAATGTGTCTGCGTGTGTGCGAGCTCGTTGGAGAAGAACGACGACGCCAGGCGAGAAGGGGCTCACGACCATGACAGAAAGAAGCTTCAGAGCATAATCTTAATATACGTACACTTGGGAACTGAGTCGGATGAAGCTGTGAGACTGGAAGTCCTTCAAGTGCACAATTGACGCGGCCTACACGCTTGTCGCACAGCAGTAGTAGATGCGGAACGGAAACAAATACATCCGTAGCTAAGATAGCGAAAAATACGATAAGTAAATGAAAAGTGCGTCATCTCGGTAGCAATCCACCAATCCACCAGAAAGCAACGTCCGTCTGGTATCATTTCCGTGCCTTCGTCAACTGCACCAAGCCGTTGAATCGGGCGCGATAGGTATCGGCATATAAAAGAATAATAAGGCCGCTGATGAAGTCCCTGCAAGAGCGTTCAGCGTTTCGATCTCATGTTGAGACCACTCGATCCTTACCAGCTTCGCACTAGCGACCGCACAGGGTAATCAAGGACCTTCGGAATGGCCGTCTGCATTATAGAAGGCCAGCAGTCGCTTACGATGGCTTTTGGATTCGTTAGGGAACGCAGCCCTTCAGGTCCACCTACACCATAGGCATGAGATAAGAGGCGAGATCGATATACGAGGAGAAACCTACCGAACCGACCATAACCACTAGCTTTCGTCCCACCGAACGGAAGATCTTGGCTATAAAACAGAAGCTTAGCTGATGGTGTAGAGAACAGCACCCCAACTTACTTGAGCTGCGACACTATCAGCGACGGGTTTTCAAGGAAGCTTAATGTACAGTACTCACATAAAATATGGCAAAATCATTGATACAGACCATGCCACATTCCAACTCTCGTGCAACCTCCAAGCATAAGTCTTGGTGAGGTCCAAACACGCTGGCACCGAGACCATAGCGGGTTCCGTTTGCAATGTTGATAGCTTCTTCGATGTCGTCGTACCGGATGAGCAGGGCAACGGGCGCGAACACTGTACACAGCTAGAGTACACAGACACAACGGAAATGAACCTGACCCACATTCCATTTGAGCTATACGCGATTTGGGGTCCACATCGCCCAGAACCGTACAAGAGAAATACGTATTGCCATGGGATGAAGGATGTTGGTACTGCTTGCCACCGACATCCATATGAGCCCCAGCCTCATGGGCCTCGAAAATAAGCTGCTCCAGCAGGTCGAAACGATCATTTGTGATCATACAGCCACAATCCACGGTGTTGATGTAACCTTCCCTCGAAGGAGCTAATACAGATCCGAGGCGCATTTTCTTAGCCCTCTCGGTTAAGATTTCAAAGAGCTCATCATATTGATCGGAATGAACAATCAGACGCTCGAAACCTATGCAATTTTGCCCGGCATTTTGGCTACCAGACGTCAGTCACCAGCGATATGTCTCGGGTAATAACAGTACTAACAAAATTCCACGCATCCAGACACTTGCCCATCTCTGGAGATCGGTATCGGGAAGGATAATGGCAGGGTCCTTGCCACCCAACTCAAGGGTGACAGGAGTAAGGTGTTCCGTCGCAGCCACAGCCACCTACAGCATCTAAGAAAAGGTGTTCTTTTCCCCGAATCCGTGCTTACCTTGCGACCAACCTCTTCAGAGCCTATGAAGGTTATATGCTTTATCATGGGAGACCTGGTCAGAATTTCTGCTTGATCTGGCCAGCAGCTGACGGTCTGGCAAAGAGCTCAGAGTTGTGTAATAATGAAGTGAAATTACCCACCTGAACAATATCCGCGTCATGACCGCAAACTTCGAGAGCCTTGTGTATGGCACCAACAAACCAGTCAGTAGACCAAACTACGTGCTCGGAACACTTGAGAACGATTGCATTGCCAGCAAAGATTGCAGCGAGGATCGGTGACCATGCATTATGCAGAGCTGAGTAGATGTCGGAAGAAGTCAATCACATAGCAAGAGAAATGTGTCTTACGATAGTTCCAGGATACAACAGCAGCGACCACGCCCTTGGGTTCATATATGACTTGGGATTTCTTATAGCTCATAAGCAGGTTGGAATATCTCGTCTCGGGTCGTAGAGCATGTTCTCCATGATTGATCAACCATTCCAGTTTTGAACAAGTGGTCAGAATCTCTCCAAGGGCAGCATCAAGAACTATACGACAACGACCAGTGAGGACCGCATTAATCCTGCAGCACACGATTAAAAGTTACTTACGCGTCTTTCCGGTATCACGGCACGCGACCCGTGCGCACACCTCCTGATTCTCAACAAGCCATTTGAGAAGACTACGCATGACACGGCGTCGCTGTGCAAACGTCGTTTGTGCCCAGGAAACCTGCGCATCACGGGCTCTGTTGATCTTTGCATGGATTTCGCGGTCGGTATCTGCGATGACGGTTCTGATGTGTAACGAGTTTGCGGGATCGTAACACGTGATATAATCCCTCTCTCCCATGAAGTGATGAGGCAACAACTCCGGTTCGGTGAGGTGTGACCTGAGATTGGCGTTATGAATCCGTAGCGACTCCCATTCCGGGTCGGCTGCCTGGGGAGGGGTGTCAGGAACACGACTAGGAAAAGCGACTGGTCAAAGCTACCTCGGGTGCATTGTGCCTGAATGGCACGGCACTGTTGTGCGCTTTCTGGTATCTGTCGAAGACTAACCAGATGCCAAAGGCCGAGAAAACGGTGAGAAGATAGAGGACTTCGTATACGCTGGCTTTGGGGTCGTTTTCGAGCCATAAGTTAAGAGTCTGTAGGGGATGGAATATCACGTAGATGAAAGAGCGCATCACTGCTGCTCTAATACGATGACTGCACCCACGAAAACTTGCAGGAAACACGCCCGCGTCGCGAAATACAAAAGCAACTGTGCAGGTCACGTGAGCCCGTAGTCTGTTGTTACACCGTATAGAAATTATCTACTCCATCACCTTGTTTACAAGGTCACTGCACCCCGAAATTCGTCGCGCATTTTTCGGCAACCGCGATCCTCCCAAAAACAAAGTCCGATTCAAATCATGGTGGCAATGAATTGTAGGCATGTAATTATGTAGGATTGCAGGATTAGCCCGTCCAAGCTCAATGCCAATGCACTGTCATGCTGTGTACTTGCGGATGAGGATGGAGAGACGCTGCAGAGACAGCGGAGTTGACAACAGAGCAGTGAGCGGTATATGATCTTTAGACATCGAAATCTCGCATGTAAATTATGGGGATCTATGTCGCATCCGTAAACAAGGTGCCTGCCGTCCCCGACGGCCCTATCTTCTAGTTTTAGTTGGCGTGGATATTGGCTAGTTTTAAAACAAACTTGCCATTCGCCCTCTTACATAAAAAAAAGGCTTTAGGATTCAGAAAATATTGAAATCTTCGCAACGTTGATGTGCAAGAACCGTTCAATGGAAACCTAATGCATATATTATAAACAACGCGTAGCACGTCGTATCGTTCTGTAGTCACGCGAGTGGGTATAGGGCCACGATGAAAAGGGAGAGAGAGAAATGCAATGGTCGGTAGGTGGTCATGTCGACAATGCCAAGTCAAACAGTGTAACGGATGAGAAAAACAATGAAAGACTATTATCAGGGCCAAGTGTCACAATGAAGTAGAAAGTAGTGCAAAGCCCTGAACACGAAGCTCGCGTGTGCCAGTTCGAGGTTGAAAAATATTAAAGCGTGAATGTGCCGTCGGAAGGCTTGGGAGTGTCATCGCTCTTTGTACTTTGAGTGCCTGACGAGTCCCTCTCGTGATGCAGATCTGGAATGCTAAATCTTTTGCGATCCGATGACGAGCTTGAACCGTTCTTTTTGTGAGTCACATTTTGCTGTGATCGTGATTCCGTAGAATCCATGGGTTCTTTGTCTTCATTAGCAAGGGGAAGGGAATCCACCGCAGGAAGATGTCCTTCGCTAACCAACCGGATCGTCGCACCTGCCGGTTCCTCGACTTCTGGTTGGGTTGGCAAATTTGCTTCTAAATCAGGAACATCGGGGGTACCAGTTTCGGGCTCCTTCGCCGGACTTATAGAGGGGACAGCTTCCAGCGGGGTCGAGTCTGCAAGAAGGTCGTCGATAACAGCGGGTGCAGTCGAGCTCACTTTTGGAGGCCCGGTCACCTCAGTAATTAGAGGATGCAACATCTGTCGAGGATGTGCGCTGTCATCCAATGACTCTCGGTAACCAAGAGCACGTCCAGCCTCTAGATCGTCAGTAGAAGAGCGTTGTGAATCTGGCGGAGAAGGTAATGGAACGACATCGCTAACTGTCGGGACACTGATGGGTAACGGCGGTGGAGGTTTCGTGATCGAAATGGTGGGAAGCGGTGGCTTGGCTGCCGCTTTGGTTACTTCGGGGAGGGCGGCAGGTTCCTCGTCTGGCTTGTCTCCCAGGACTGGTATGGGCACGATAGCACATGACTCAGAAAGGTCGAGGACACGCAGACCATGGTTTTCGGGCACCTAGTTCATAGATAGGTCAGGCAAAAGTCAGGTCAAGGAAAAGTCAGGCTACCTTGCCCTTGGTGGTTGACGACGGATCCTTGGTCAGTAGTCCTGCCTCTCGCCACTTCTTGACGCTTTTATCAGCCCAGGCTTCGATGGGACTCCACCCTCTGTATTCACCAGTCAAACGCCAACCACCGACACCTGCTTCGCCACCACTGTCACCCTGGCCTCCCCCGGTCCCATCATGGAAGTAGTTCTCGTAGCCGATATCATCTTCACTTCCCTCGCTCTCACTATTTCCGTGACCAAGTTCGAAACCTTCACCGCTCTCCAACTCGTCCATAAAACTCGCCAACCATGTCGCCCATCCTCCAGGACCGTCACCGCGCCAAAGTACCACCTTTGTGTCGAAATCTCTGCCGAAGACAATTACCTGACCGATACTTCCACCTTCGCCAGGGTTGAGATCCACGCCAATGTAGTTTCCGGCTTTGTCGGCAATGAGGGGTATCCAGCCCCTTTGAGAGTACTCCTTGCGCACCCAACCATCGGGTATCGACTTCATGAGGTCACGAAGACGGGTATTCGCACCAGTTGTAGGATCCTCATCCACTTCTCTCCAGAATCGCCACTCCTCAAAGACATCTTCCAGAGGCAAAAGAGTCAGCCCAAATAGAAGACCGTCAGAGCACCCTGCAGATGACTCTGCTTCCTGACCATCAACGGCTAGGTAAGATTCCCGGACTGGAGCTGGGAGAGCAAAGCCAAATTGCATCTCGATTTGTGCCAGATCCTGAGGAAGAATACCATAGTTGAGGGTGTCACCTAGCTCTGGGTACTCGCGAGCGAGCCAGAGCTTTAACCGATTCCAAGTATGGCCTAGAGGTGGGTAGGGAGGGGGAGGTGTTAGAGCATCCGTGTAGGGTGCGTGGTGAAGGGGAAGCAAGGAAGCTGGTCGTGACCGTGAACCGGAACTAAGGAACGCGGTGCATTATAAACGGGGGGTCACGAGGAAAGCTAATAGAATAGACTCACGACGTCGGCACATAAGAGTACGAACCGGTGGGTGACTGGGGTGGGTAAGTGTACGAAGGACTGAGAGGGCTTGCCGTGCGAAGACCGTCCGAGTTGTAAGGGTAAGGGTCGGTAAGAGGGTTGAGGTGGGGGGTAGACGTTGGGAGGGAGAAGGCTTCTTGAGTTGTGGACATTGCCTGTCCTCTTCTCGAAGATTGCTTGTTGCCACCGGAGAAGAGGGAGGCAAGCCAGTTCATGGTCGATGACTAGACGACAATTGCGTGACAAACCCTCGTAGTCCTGAACGTACTGGGCGAGTTAAGGCGGAGAAGTCTCGAGTAACGACTCGAATGCTTTGGACACCGGAAGAGGGCAGGCTGAAGGCAATAATATGATTTTCGCGTCAAACGCCACCGTGCAATTGCAAGTGGGTCGAGCGTCGGCCTACAGCAACACCAGCTCAACCAGGCTAGCTATTGCGCACGCTCTCGGCACTGATGCGCAGTTAGGTAGAGGCCCTACGCGACTACTACGACAGTTGTATTGAAGAACCCTGAACACTTGAATATTTTCGCAACAAGATGACAACGAAAGCTCCACCCGCAGTCACCGACACCGCCACTGCTAACAAGAACACCACAGCACCGAAACAAAGATTATCCACAGAAACCAAGTACTGTTCGACAGTCACAATATTGGTAATTATGGGACTTTTAACATGCTTATCGATGTTCTCAGGTCATCTGTCCTCGACAAAAGTTATGCCACGCTCAGGAGCTTTGTGGTTCCGTTAGCGAGCCTATACGTTGCTACCACTCTTGCGTCATGACGAATTTAACCTCGGAAATTGCACCGACGAAACAGAAGCCGCATGTGCTAATTGAGCGACAATTACGAGGTTCACCGCCCAAGTTATGTCCATATCATCTTTTATCGGGGTGATTCCCTGCTAGTTTGTCTTCTAATACACAAGACCAAGATATCCGCCACCTAAGCTCCTTTAGCTGAAAGCCACGAGGGTAGTTGCCCGGGAACGCCACCGCCTGTTTGCCCCCCGAAAGGTAAGTAACATTGCTAATAATAATAAGGCAGTTGCGACTAATTTAGATAGATAGGGCTGTACCAGAAACAAACGAACGTAGTGATCGGTATTTGCGACGTCCCAAGCTCAACTTTCATGCGTGGTGGATGAGTAACACCCTGATCACGCTCTGCGAGAATGGGAACTGGGTCATAAACTTCTAAACTGTCTATTCTCGGCGAGTGGCCGAGTTGACCAAATTAGGGGATATCGACAGCCAGCGACAGCCTCGGGCTTGAATATGGTCCGGTGAGCCAGTCGACTTGGAAGACTGGTTGTTCAGATGACGAAATCGGTACTCATAAAAAATGTCTGGTGGACGGCAACAGCAACGGCGGTCTGCCACAGTCGAGTTTTACCTTGGGCGTCCGAGTACTCATGCCCATCATGGACGCCGTACGGTGTCTGAATGAGACTGAGATTGAAAAATTAAGAAAGATGGCCACCAGCAATCTACGCCCACTCAAGCATGGTATATCGTGAATCCCTATGCATGTATATCATAGAGGCAGGCTCCAACGCTTCCGTCGATGAATAATTGTCCATTCTAATCCATAACCATAACTCGTGTTCTGTGAGTCAAAGGTGAGAGGTAGCCTCGAAGTATTGTCTAGTACAAACGTACTCACTTCCAGGCTGGGATGCCCCGAACAGCGGGGCGATCTGCACCATTTCACCTGGTCTCCAAGGAAGAGCGGTTAGGTTTGTTGCTTTGAATCCGAGCTGTGGGCACTCGTCCCCCTTACGTGTCCAAGGTGTACTTCACGAATATGGCGGACAAATGTGTGTCGAGCAACTGCTTTGACACACCCTTCCCACCCGCAGTAGATAACCTCCTTGCGAGATTTATTACGTATGCCATGACCAACAAAGTGGCTCGAAACCGTCCCACAGCTGATCTCTTGTAAACACAATGTCCCCTCTGCATTCGAATAGAGGCATCGTGTTGGTGGGCAGTTAGCGTACTGAGTTTCCTGTAAATACGATGTCGAATGGAAACATGACATGAAAAACTGGCCATCGCAAGGAATTAAGTAAATGTTGCTTACATTGACGAGGGCGCCTGCGCCGCAGCTGGCATCGCATATGCGATTCACCTCCTGTACCGCATTTTGAGGGAAAACGCTGTTGGCGTTATCCACTCCGGCTGGTCCCAGCTCTGCATCCGAGGTGGTATTGTTGGACATGCACGTGATACTGGGATGAATCACTTGACTCGGCTCCGAGGTATATTGGATTGAGCCACCAAACGGATACGACTCGCAGACGAATCCTTCTGCATTGTCAGACAGTGATCAAAACGGCAACGAGGCTAATGGCTGACCTTGTAGTGATGAAACGCCCCCCCCTTCGCCGCACCCCGGACAAGTATGGTCTAATACGTTGGGGGCGACATTCTATGCTCACTTTAAGCATACATGACCTGATCCGCTCAAGATAACTCACGGGTTGAGCCGGTGGCAAGCAGGGATCACTTGATTGGAGCGCGCTGAAAAACGTCGAACAGACGACGGTTGAGTTAGGGTGGTCAGGATGCATAAATGAATTGTGTGGATAGGGATGCATTTCTGCTTTGCACAAAAAGCCCCCCCTCCCCCTTGTCTTTTTGTAAGACCGATTGTTGCATAGGCGCCATTAATTGGAGGGTACCCTGAAGGTATGGCTGGGGCGGAGAAAGCGAGGATACACGGCTAAGGGTCTAAAAGAACTCACCGGCGCATGTCAGAGAACTTTATTCAACCCAACATAACAAGGAATTATACTCCCTCTTTTATCCAGATAAGAACTGAGAGTAAAGCCCGCAGAAATTAGCGTGACCTGGGCATGCTGGCTAAACACCTGACAGGGTACCATGACATATCATGGCGTAGTTAGACGGCATTGTGCATGAATGCGCTTCTCTCGTATCGCGACACCAGTGGACCATCGCCGAAATATCTGATTTTCACGGATCAAGTAGTCGGGAAGGTAGTACTCGAACAGAACGTAGTAGATAGTTGTGCGGTCCGACACGTGCCGGGTGCCCCGACCTAGCCGACCGTTACAGAAATGGAGTACCATCCAACCTGGTACGTATGCAAGAAGCATGTTTGGTATTACTACTATTCCATAAGTAGTAGGATGCATTTAGGGAATATCGACCGCGCAACATGGTAGTCGAATCGCTGAACTGGAAATTGAGGATGACACATCAATCAATTAATCGGCGTTGAATCGGCGTGCTTGCAATGTTCTGTGCAATGTTCAGGGGTTCTTAGGGTTCTTAAGGTTATCTGCTTACGTCTGAACGTGTAACACTGGACTGTCATTAGCATCGGAAATGACTACCGTTTATGTCGGTTAACAGGAGTGCAGGAACTCATCGATATCAAAGTCGGATCGCTGGTTTGTGCCATGTTAAAGGTTCTTCTCAGGTTCTCTGCTGACGTCCATTCTTCAACGTAAGAATCCAATAATTTACGTTTAAGTGCCAGCTAGGCTCCGCTGATGCCGCTCCCTGCATCATGCAGGTTAGTATCCAAACTAGACCGTGCAAATCATCCCAACACCTCTCTTGCACAAGATATGGACGTTGACATTACCGACGCGAGTGATCGATAGCGTAATCGCATACCAGTTTGTGCGCGTCATCGTTCAGTGGGACATTCATCCTGTATCTGCACACCCCGAAGGGCCTTTGCTTGTGTCATATCCAGCTCCTTACGTGAATTTCTCGAACAGTTTCCATTCCTCACATTTCCAGATCTCGGATTGGTTGCTAGGTATCATGATGTCATCCTCTGCGGTAATCTGAACCGTAAGATGTATATGGATGGTCTGAGTCCATAACTGGAACACTCATGGTGTGGCAAACCCAACATGCCTGCGCTGCAAGGCCTGACAGAACCC
This sequence comes from Pisolithus tinctorius, assembly GCA_024663395.1. Lineage (NCBI taxonomy): Eukaryota > Fungi > Basidiomycota > Agaricomycetes > Boletales > Pisolithaceae > Pisolithus > Pisolithus tinctorius. The sequence continues at coordinate 2,446,987 of JANFAH010000005.1, read as the reverse complement.
AATACCAATGAGGCAATTTGGGAGCTTTGGAAAAATATAGAGCACAGGTGCGATATCGATTGGTCATAGAACCGAACTTGGAACGGTCATGTTATCTTCTCATTGGTGTAACCCTTCACTCAGGAACATATAATCTGAGTATGTAATCGCAGAGGCACGTGTGTCCAAAAAGCCTGTGTGAATATTTATGCAATAGGGGAGCTCGCAGTACGTTTTCATATCCGTTTTCGGTGGGCCATCCGACAACGACGCGGCAATGTCCCTTGACGTTTTCGTGTTGTTTTCAGTAGGCTTTGAAACTCAAACACCTACGATACTTGCACATTGCTAATATTATGTAATGGTGCACAGTGCACGATGTACCACTTATGTCTAAACAGCTTGCTGTTGATTATATAAAAATTCAAATGGACTCCCTTGCCTTTTGGATTTTCTCCTGCAATACCTGTTGCCTCTGTGGTACGAGGCATGGTAGCTCCTGATATGGCAATAGGTATACATTCAAACTCAGCTAAGGTAGTTGTACTAATGGGTAAGTGTAACAAAGTTACGTTGAACCGTTGACAGCTGTTTTCGGCCTACATACATACATAATTACCCGCACAACGGAAAAGAAACCGACCGTCCCTATGACGTCGAATGTTCACTGCTTACACATGTTTGTGCTAATGGTGGTGCCCAGCAGTCCAACTCCAGGGTTCAGTGCAATGCATCACAGAAATGCAACACCTTGGTAACGATGTCCACGAGGTTTGCGTGACAGATCAGCTAGCTAGCTATGACCTATCAAATTTGAAGTCTAGATCTGAACGAGGCGAACATCATCACAAGTCATCGTAGTCATAGCGCCAATCCATCGCCCTTGCAAAAGCCTAGGGATAACCTGAACTCGCAACCTGTCTTCGCCTTCACCTCCTCAGGAGTCGCCCCCTCCTGGAGTTCCGTTAATTCGAGTTCGCCATTCTCCCTATCGACGTTGAAAACTGCCAGGTCTGTGATAATCTGGCTGACAGCTCGAGCTCCAGTAAGTGGAAGACTGCATTGCTTAAGGATTTTCGGGCTGCCATCCTTCGCGCAATGCTCCATGACCGCAATAACTTTGGTTTTGTCAGGGTTGGAGACAAGGTCCATTGCTCCGCCAATTCCTAGGATGCGTGTTTGGAACGCGTGATAATAGGTCCTTTCAAATAGCGTACCTTTGACCAATTTTCCTGGGATCATAAAATTGGCGATATCGCCAGCTTGAGAGACTTGCATTGCCTGCGCAGGATGATTACATGTGTGGAAACACAGGAAATGCGAATAATAGCATTTACTTACTCCAAGAATGGCGACGTCTATATGACCACCTCGAATCATTGCGAAGGACTCACTTGAATCTAATCACATTCAGTGAGTTGACCGAACAAGCCCCGTTACTTTCTCGTACGAACCAAATATCGATGCTCCTGGCAATAGCGTCACGGTCTCCTTCCCAGCGTTGATGATGTCTCTAGGGTTCACAACGGCTCAGAGGCTGTCAGGAAAACGCAATTTGTAAACATACGGATCCAGTTGCTCCTCAGTTGGATAAGGTCCCATACCCAGGATACCGTTCTCGCTCTGCAACCAAACCTTTACACCAGGTGGCAGATGCTCTGGAACAAGAGTCGGCATGCCAATACCGAGGTTAACGTAGTGCCCATCTCTGATTTCCCTGGCAGCCCGTCGTGCGATGCGGTGTCTGTGATCCAATGCAGCCATACTTGCCCCTGGTGTTCCCTTGGAATCGCCTTTCGCCAAGGACACGATTTCAATTCGCTTTGGTTCCGTGGCGCGAACGATTCGGTCGACATATATACCTGGCACATGTATGGCATTTGGCGAGAGCGAACCAACCGGGACGATTTGGTCGGCCTGCGGGCACAGATCTGTACACGGAGGGAAGGGAACTTCAGAAATTGATTCCTCACCTCAACAATAGTCAACTTGGCATTTTTCGCCATCGCGGTACCGAAGTTGTTCTGCGTGTACCTTGTGCAGAATAAAACAGATACCGCAGAGGTCGGTCGATAATCTTACCGAAAAACACAATTGCCGACTTCATCGACCTTCCATGCGCGGATGAAAGCGACATCACCAGGGATCGCTGTCTCCATGACATACTTACGCCCATTGAACTCGCGACTTTCTTTCTTGACTCCTGGTATCTTTACTCCATTCGCGAAGCCACCCTCGTTGTAACGTACAGGGATAGCTCCTTCCTCTACCGCGGTTGATGCACCTGTAGGGGTATAAAAGGCAGGTATACCAGCTGCATGAGCCCGCAACCTCTCGACAAGAGTGCCCTGAGGACAGAGTTCAAGCGATATTTGCCCATTGAGATACAACGCTTCGAAAGTCTTATTGCTGCAGTAGCTGTTAGCAACAACGACTGGCGTTTCGTGCAAGACAGAACACCCACCCTCCTGGGTACGACGCAATGATTTTGTCGATTTGCTTGCTACTAAGAAGTTTACCTATGGACGGTAAGATTAGGCGACGGAGCGATGCTGACCACGAGTGAGGCACCTAGCCCGGAATCTCCTGCGCCTGCGTTGTTTGACACGGCAGTCAGTCCGTTGATATCTGTTCTCTTCACGAGAGCCCCGAGAAGGGTGTCTTGAGTGGTAACTCCGTTTAGATCGGGGTCACGACTTGAATGATGCAGAGCCCCACACACCTGGTACGCCAGCCAGTCCGAACCCTGACGAGCGAGGGCTCAGTGAGGTGGTGTAGGAGATTAGACCATGATTTATTGTACTCAACCTCCGCATAACAAAGTAACACCTGACTTCACGTCCTTGACTGCTTCATCCGCGGATGGCCATACTTTGGACTTCGGGGCCTGCGCGCTCACACTGTACCATCTCACGGACCCGGCCGATACCCAAACAGCATTGGGTCTGAACGCGACAGATACGAGCACCTTCCCCGGTCGTCGTGCGGCCTTAAACATCATGGCGATGAGAGATTTCCGGGGCAAGAGTTCCGCTGCTCATATGTATGCCCAAGATCCGGATCCCACGACTGACCAAGTGGCTCAGTATGGGGGCGGGGCATAATTAAAGAAAGCTGGAACTCGACAGGTTGCCAAAAGAGTACTGTATCCTGCATGTGACGTCCTAGCATGCGGTTGAATTACAGAAATCCGGATCATTCAAAAGATAGTCCAAGCAACGAGTCGCGCTAAGTGGAAAAACAGGGATATAGAAGCTACTCAGACATCTGTCGTCACCGTCTTCGGGCAGGCCCTCTGGGCCGGGCAAAGGCGTTCCTCTGCGTCGCTGAGTTGTGGGTATCATCTACTGGCCCACTACTGAAGCCTAACTCTTGCATGAAATACTGTTCTGTTAGTTCGGAAGGGTCTGAGGTCTCAAGTTTCTTGGGTGCAAGCAAGAAGCTCGGTGTGGTTTCCAGGAACGCCTTTACTTCCCTGAATATCTGCAGGGCGCCCGAGGAGTACATCATTCGATATTTGATGGGTGAGGCGCTTGGGCAAGAATAAATGAATACTACGGATTACAAGTGAGGTAAGGCCGCAGCGCATTTCAAAGGAGTGGACCGGCATACTAATGTCGCGTTTCGTAGCTGAGTAGGAATGTGACCAGGCATAGAGCGTGAAAGCTGACCATTCAAATTATTCGATGACCACACTGACCGGAGACGAGACAACTCACAGGGCTCAGAGGCAGGTATCAAAGAGCTCAATGTATTAACCTGAGCTTCTGAACTCGAGTGGAGAATGAGCGTTTCGGTCGACAACTCAATTTGCTACGGATATGCAACAGATTCAGTCGCTAATAACCACTCCGTGTGCCTAGAAGACTCACCAAAACCACGACCTGATTCCCCTCCCCATGACCCAATCGCTTAACGGCGTCTTCAGCCTCTGGAGTCCATTTGTAGCCCACCTTGCCGTCACCAAGGTGATTTTGTCGGGCTCTACTGCCTTCATATACATTACCCGTTGCTTGCCTCTCAGCGGCCCTGATATCGGCCATTTCCTGCTCCCTGGCACTCAAAGGTTGTGGAGCAGCCTGGTGTCGTTTATGCGCAGCATAACCCTCCGGGGTAACATCTGCCTTCGAGGTTGCGAAGAGACTGTCAGTAAATACGGTGGATCCGAGGGACTTGGACAGGGAGTTACGCGTAGAGGCGTAGAGCATCTTATCGTGAATATCAGAGGTTGTGCTGTCTTCGCAAAGGAAGCAGTGGTGCAGACGCGTACTTTATCTCTAACTTTGGCACTATCGGGAACATAACTGATCAGAAGCCATTCGGAAGACGGATCGTCCAGGCGTGCGAGGATGTAACACGGGTCATTCTCCGCCAGATGGGAGTCAAGCAATGCAAGGTCCTCTTCTAGAGATCCAGTAACATCTACTGAGGTGACTGGTACAAGTGATTCTGTTCCCACAAGATGAAAATGCGCTCGTGGAGTGTGAATAGATGTTCTCGTACCATTCCGGATGACGACCTTGATGAAGCGGATGTTCTGCGTCTCTACAGCGGCAGAGAAAGCTCGAGTTAATTCTGCAGAAAGACCGATGCCCGAAGTAGCTGCCATGGTTGTGTCAAGATGGGATATCTAAGCTACGAATTCATCTTTGGAGTTGCCAACAAGTGCAAGCACCGCTGCGGGACGCTGAGCTGTGCTATGGGCGCTCGAACTGCTCGAGAGGTCAGTGTCAGTCAAGGGCTTTTAGGAGCTGGGGAAAAGATTCGCTTCTAGTACAGAGGTCTACCTTACACATTACTTCGGGATATGTATGGTTACAGTCGACTACTAGATGCAAACATATGTAGTATCAGATTGTAATATCAAAGCGCTGAAGGAGAGTTGTCCGGATGGAATGTCAATTACTGCATCCCAAGAGAACCCATGAAACTTGTAAGGTCTAAGCCCTCGTACTCTTCTTCGGCAGGAAGGTCGTCAAGACCTTGTAAAATGTTCTTCTGGCTGACAGGGCCAGATGTATCTTTGACCTTCTTCGCCGCAGCTGCAGCATCCTCTTCCTCGGAAGTACGCCTGAACAGATCGAGGACGAGGTCAGTGTCCATCGTTCCTAAGCCAGAATTTTGTTGGGTGACGACGGAATTTGCGATATTCAACTTGAAGCGTTGTAAACTGTAACGGGATCATTTAGCAGCTGCAACCTAGAAAGATCGTTCACACGTACCCCATGATCTTTTCTTCTAAGGTCCCTTTCGTAATTAGGCGGTACACATTCACAACTTTCTTCTGACCAATGCGATGAGCTCGATCCATGGCCTGCAGGTCTTTCATAGGATTCCAATCATGCTCCACGAAAATGACCGTGTCGGCTCCCGTTAATGTCAAGCCCAAGCCACCGACGTGTGTTGTCAGCAGGAGGCAGTCGATGCTAGGGTCTGCGTTGAAGGTTTGAACGATAGCATGTCGCTTGTTAGGATCGGTGCTGCCATCGAGTCGCATATAGGTCACGGACGGCATATGGTGCTTGAACAGGTCGTTTTCGATTATGTCCAGCATTTGTTTCATTTGGCAAAAGATCAGAGCTCGATGTTGAGAAAATGCACCACTCGTTTCTGTAACGCCTTCCAAAGCATCTGTCTTCCCCGCGTCGGAGGAAACAGGAAGGCCTCCTCCAATGCCACAGTCAATCAGCAATTGGCTAGAAAAAAAAACAAAAAAAAACACTAGGATTAGGCAACAGTGAATGCAGAATAAGTCATACCGCAAAGCCTGCAGTTTTGGCGCGTGTTGTATATCACTGAGGTTCTCAACTTTGCATCGTGCCTTGGCCAGAGCCGCCGTCACGGCATCCGCATTCGTTCCCATGACCAGTGAAGGATGGTTGCAAAGCTTTCGGAGGTACTGAAGTGACTGGAAGACATGCTGCTGGGCACCCTCCTTAGCCGTCCCGGTGGATTTGGAACGGATCACGCCCTCTGCTTCAACTTTCGCCTGCGACTTGGAGAAGTAGTCGTAAAGTGTCTTTTGGACCTCGGACAACTCGCAATAGTAGTCTTGAATAATTTTCGGCGGTAGATCATTGAGTACGTCCTCCTTTAGACGACGGAGCAGGAATGGTAAGACTTGTTTGTGGAGTGCCTCGAGTGCCAACGCAGCTGGGGCAATGCGTGAGCACTAAACTAAAGCCGCTGCTGGACAGGAGCTCACCAGCTTCGCCAGACTTCGCCTTTCCGTCACGATTTGATAGAATCGGCTTGCTGAATCTCTCGTTGAATGAGGTTTCCGTGCCCAAGAACCCTGGCATCAAAAAATCGAATAGACTCCATAATTCAAGGACATTATTTTGTATTGGAGTGCCCGATAAAATCAAGCGATGCTGCGCCTGTATGGCTTTTACCGCCTTCGTCAATTTTGTTTTAGCATTCCTGATAACATGTCCTTCATCGAGGACGCAGTATAGCCAATTTATGTCTTCCAGGCTGGAGATGTCGTTGCGGACGACTTCGTACGAGGTAATGACGACGTCCGTAGTGGAGATCTTCGATACGATTTTCGCACGATCCTTCGAACTGCCAACATAGAGGATGGGACGAAGATTTTCGGTGTACTTCAATATTTCATAGTACCAGTGGCCAGTCAATGTAGGTGGGCATATGATTAGGGACGGTAGGTGGACGGAATCAGCCGATTTGGTCTCTTCGTGTTTCTTCGCACGTTCCGCGTGTTTGCCGGCCAATATACAAATTGATTGAAGGGTCTTACCGAGACCCATATCTATGGCGCGTCAGCGCGAGGCGTTCCTGAGGCACATTCTCACCAGAAGTTCTTACCATCACAAAGTATACCATGTAATTGATACTTAGCCAGGAACGCCAACCAATTCACGCCATCTTGCTGGTATTTGCGAAGTTCCGCCTTGATGGGTACAGGAATCGTATACGGCTCCACCTTGCTGCCGTCTAAAAGTTGGGTGAGGAACTTCCGTTCATCTTCACGTCGCTTCAAGAGTTCCTCGGAAAAACCTGGCGGATCTGGCAAACCAGCCTAGCGAATATGTTCAGATAGCCGAAAGGGTAAATTTCACTCGAGAAACTTGCCTCTAGTGGTACCATCTTAACCAGCGAAGCAAAGGTGTTGGTCGCGGTTGATCGTATATCATCATCTGGATCACTCATTCTACCAAGCACTGGGACGATGAGGAAGAGAACATATGGAAGAGTCTTCATATCCAGCTTCTGGACAATATCTAGTAGCAGCTTCAGCAGATAACCGCTGGAGACGCCTGTATCTACTCACGGTAGATAGCTTCGGCAATGCCCTGTCGGTTTGACAACATAACCGCATCTCCCATAAGGGGGATGAAGTTCTCGACCACGTATCGCATGGCATCGGTGGTCATGACGTCACAGATCGTCGCGAAACAACGTGCAGCAGATTGACGGATGATGGCATACCGACTTCGCAGAGCTATTGTCACGGCTGGAAACAACTCCAAAACCCGAGGTCGAAGGTCAGAATGTAAGGTCGGCACAACAGCCCCGAGGACGCTCAGGGAATCGATGACATCTTGACCACATTGCCTTTCCATGAGAGCGTCTGCTTCTTGGGGTGATTCTAAATGCAATCGCATTAGTGTATACAATAGGCGTACCGATCACTTCGTACCTGCACTACATGCGCTCAACAATCCACCAGCCATGGATTGCCACATCTTGGGGATGACATCCAGCAGTCGCGAACCGAACTTTGCAGACAACTTCTGGAAGGCAAGGCCAGCTCCTCTTCGAGACAACTTTGCCCTCGCAGCCTCCCCTTCTGACTTCGAAGCCTCGCCCTTTTCCTTGTCCTTGTCTTGAACATCCTTCACGCTCTTACTAGCAGCAGCTTTCGACCGCAATTGCAAAGAGAGGATGCCTTTCAGTGTCGTCCGCGAGTACGCGAAAGTCGGCGTTTGGTCCACATCTTGGCATAGGAATGTGCATAGATTCTTGACGATTTTGTCGGGAGGCTGGGAGATACTGTGTTGCACACAGAAGTCAATAAAGTTGGCGACAGCGACAGCGGAACGGGTCTGCAGATCCAAATTTTCCTCGTTCTAGGCAAAATCAATATGGCGACGAAGTAACCACCAAGGATACTATATGCTTGCCTTGATGCCATTCATGATTCCCTTTACAACCGGGCTGACTTTATCTGGAGCACTTCTGAAGGCTACGAACGCAGCAGCAAGTGCGGCGGAGACGCGAGTATCATGCTGGGCTTTGATTTCCGCATAATGATCAATGTTCTGAGCCACCTTCTGTCTCTTTTCTGCGATGGCTGCCAGTTCACGCTTCTTGGTTCTACCCAGACTGTCTTTGAGCTTCGTGTACATCGGACCTACAGCCTGCTGGGCGGTCTCGATCGTGAAGCAGTCCGCTCTGGTGCCAGTGATGTCGATTTCGTTCCCCAGATGCGGTATAAGGGATATAGGTATTTTGCAATCGCTGGCGAAACAGTGAAGAAGTGAGTAACACTCAGTGTGAATGCGGTGGAGGGTAAACGCCATCTCATGGTACGCGATGGGTGGCTCTGCCTGTAAAAATGCGAGGGATCTAGAACTAAGCTCCGCCGCAAGCGGATAGCGGTCCAAGATGGGGATAGTCGAGTCGGAATCCTCATAGGCCCGAGCCCATTCCTCGGAAACGATTGCAGCCAGGAACTTTTGTAGCATACTTGTTGAATCCATGTAGTGCACAAGAATAGGCTGAAAGAGCTCATCGACTGACTACATACCATGGTGGTGAGCTTTGGGTTGCGGTGGCTCACAAATACAGCAACTTACTGAGGGAGGCCAATAGGCAATCAGGAGCGCTAGTGCGGTCGCTGCTGCGACGCGGGCCTGAAGGTTGACTTCGGGAGAAATCAGAGCTAGGTCTTGCGCCAAAATATTCCTGTCCACATTATGCCTTTCTGTGGAATCGCCAGGCCCATCATCGCCGAAGGTTGGTCGGTAAAATGTTGAACTGTCAATGGGAACACCGAGTGGTGTCATCATGACCGCATACCAGTCGAGAACTGTTTGCTGCTGCACAATTTGTTTTATTAGGTCCTGATCGCTAGAGATGACCTCCATTGCTGTCCGCCAGGCCGCCAGGGATGCGGCACGTATGTCGGCGCGTTCCTCGACAATTAGATTTTGGAACAGCAGACGCAAGAAGAATGTTGATACCCAATCTCGAGGAAGGGAGGGCACAGTCATGAACGACAAAAGGGTCTTGACAACGGCCAGGCGGACATTTGGTATTGTGTGCCGGAAGAACGGGAACAACATTGGGGCGAGTTCTATTAAAGGGAGACTAAGCGACAGGTGAGCTGCAGGCAAGAGAGATTCGTGGAATGTTTAACATACGACAGGTCAGGATTGGCAAGAATATCGGTAACCTTGTTGTAAGTGACGAGTTTGCCTGCCACACCTTAGAACACGCACCACGGTCGACCCGATTCAAACTCACCGAGTAGCTCCATAACGGCACCTACACTAGAACTGAGGTCATCCTTCATGTCTCGCAAGCAGTTCCAGAGGACAGCCAAAACACGATCTAGTGATTCGGGGAAACGCTCCACCAAGCGGCCCGCGACAGGGAGTAAACACGTTGCGGCTACAGCGCGAACATCGTCGTCACGGTCCCCGAGACTAGTGCGCCCGTTCAGTTATCCGAGAAAAAGGAGCGAAAAAAAGTATTACCCAAGTACCGCTGCATCTACGACGCCTTGCAAGATGGACTTTCCGACGTCAAGCTCGCCTTCGCTCTCGGGGGCACCGAACAAATCGCTCCTAACCGCGACTTCATACTTGATCCCCAAGAGACCCGCGTGGCGCACCTCCCACACATGGTTCCTTTCATCTACCCTTCCTGTCTTGGCCTTGGACGGAAGTGGAAAATCTTGCCTTATCATCTGCAGCAAAATAGAGTGGACATGTACTACGGAGCGTAAAGGCATATGAAGTAGCAAAGAAGCGAGTGTTTGCGAAACAGTTTCGCGGACAGGGGCAACTACCTGAACTCCATTCAGACATAATCCGCTAAGAATAGATGAGATACATGCCTGATCCGAGACGAAATCGCCGAAGCGGTCCAGAACAAAGACACAGAGCAGCTTGGCAGCAAGATGGTTGCACCATTCTTCGTGAGCTCGCGCATTCTCTTCCACGGAAACATGATCTGCATTTTTCTCAGAGGTCAACAACAAGAACAAAAAAATCAAAACAAACCTTTCATCCCCCCAGATGTCCCTTGGGTTTTCAGAAGCTCACGGAGAGCCATGGCAGCGCCGTGCCGAGTCTCCCATGCAGGTGAAAAAATATCTATTTCTAGAACGGAAACGATCCCACCCCACACCCAACAACCCGATGCTACCTCCAGTGCATGGGATTGCTGCGCTGATTTCGGCGACACCGCACCGCCCTTGGAAGGGTCAATGACTACTGTGTCTGGCGCAGAACCTTTAGTCGCTGGATTAGGACTATCCAAACGTGACTTTTGCATGTCTGAAGCTTCCGCAGACAGCAACCGTGCCCTAAACACCAGACTTAATCAAACAAAAGTTAAAAGGTAAACCTCCATACTTGCTAGAAGACCCTGCGGGAGCGGTGGTATAACGTGTTCCGACGTTCGCAGGGGGCGGAGCTGTCACAAAAGCAGAATTCCCAGCTTTACGCTTGCGCTTCAACCGGTTGCGCTCTCGAGCAGAAAGACCTTCCAGATCGCTGCCATTCGCTGGTGTTGAAGGTGTTATGGGTGAAGGCACGGCAGGAGAATTTGAATGAGACCTAGCGGGAGGAGAGGGCTCCTTGCTGACAAAATCAGCGTCCATGGGTGACTCTGCTGTAGGTGATTCGTTTTTTGAAGGTTCATGGTCACCAACAGTTTCCGACTCTGCGTCGGCCGCGAGCTCCTTGTCTAGGTCCATATCGTCTGCGGCACCCACACTATCAAGGAAATCTAAACCAAGCCTGCCCATTGCTTCTCTGCGTGCGCGTTGTACCTCAGCTGGGTTGGACAATAGCTTGAAGGGCTTTGCAAACTCTTTGCCAGATGATGCCAGGAGTAAGGCACCCTTTTGCATTAGTTCTTGTACCGAAAAGGTAGGAAAATCTGGAGGGTCGGCTGGAAGATCTGGTGGAGGCTTTACATCTTCGTCCTGTGGTCGCCATACAGGTACTGAGGAAAATATTTGCGAAAGTGCGTTTGAAGCAGCCGTCCTGGTATCATGGCTCTTCGAACGCAAATACGGTAGTATCTGCCAAAAATTTTAAACGCTTCTGTGACCATTAAGCGCCACAGACATACTCGTGCTACTACGGCCAGGAGTTCCGACCATGCTGAATTGTCACCGACAGTGGTGTGCAGCCGGCTGGATGACTTGATATCGTCTTCTACGGGGAGGTCACTGATTACGCTTTTGGCAGCTAACTGAGCGAGCTGCTTCGCTGCTGTGTTCCTCACAGACAGCGATGAGCCCGTATCGAGGAGAAGAAGAAGTCTATCCAATCTATTTTATGTTGTCACGGGCTGTCATCTTCGCGAAGAGGAGGAGGGCACACGCACCGGGATGTCATGTCTTAAAAAGGAATGCAGTCAACGCCTCCGGCCCGGGCCGGGTGCAAAACGAGTTAGGTTTTGGGAAGAAATGATCGTCCTGGGGCACTTTTCTCACGGGTGGTTCGTTTGCATTCCTCTTTTTATGTTGAGCAGCGCGTGACCTGAAAATGCTGACTGTCACGATTGTGTCACCGTCACCGTCACACCGCTACGAGCTTCCCACGCTCCCTGCCCATCAGCGGTATGTGTTCCATCATCATCCATCGTCTCAGACTGACACACTAGTCGTCGAGTCTGTAGCTTTGGTGCATAGTTGTACTATCATTTGCTTTAGCCGCAATGAAGGCCATAGGAAACAGTGCTTTTGCGGATGAATTTCTCGGCCGTCTACCTGCGCAGCTAGGCGATCACGAAGCACGTCCTACTATGGGTAAGCGAGCGTCGCTACTTTGCAATCGTAGCCGTTGAATGATGTGGCTTTCCAACAGAGCTATCGGAGAGTGATATAGAACTCAGCCGGATACCGCGTGACATAGTTGATAGATTGAGTGGACAAGCTGACCTCGATCTTACTAGCCTCATAGCCCTTATGAGCCGCGTCATCGACCAGGCATATAACCGAATGTCTTCTTCTGGTTGCAAGGCATCCCTTTTTTGGCGCAAGTTGTATACAGATGCATCTGTCGTGGGAGTCCTACTTAGGCTATCCGACTTGGAGCTGCTCGAAGCTGTCGCAAGGACCAGTATCGTGATGCTAGACCGTGCAATTATCTTGGCAGGCGCTCCTGGTGATACCAGCTTGGGACTGATTCTGGACATGATCCGGTGGATTCAATCACACACGCATTGGCAAGACCATGAACTAGAGCGCGGCGAGTTTTCGGCTGGCCGAGAGGTCGTACCAAAGCTATCAACCTCCCTTGGAAATGTACCCTGCATCTCACCCCCCTCTCTTACTGCATTTCAGACGACCTGGTCCAGATCTCCGTTTGTGCTGAAGGGATTTGTCTCCGACTGGCCCGCAGTAAAACATTGGATCTCCATCGATTACCTCTCCTCCATGGCTGGTCCTGGCCGAATTGTTCCCATGGAGGTAGGCGACGACTACAGATCGGATGATTGGACGCAGGAGCTTCTCGACTGGGATGTGTTTCTGTCTATATTGACGCATTCGGGCCGGTCGCAAGACCCTTTGCTAACTTTCTATCTCGCTCAACACAATCTCCTGAGGCAGTTCCCTGCTCTAAGAGAAGATATCGCAATCCCTGATTATGTTTATATGTCTCCTGGACCCTCTGCATCATATCCAAACTACAGACCGCCATCGAACGAGGATCAACTTGTTATCAACGCCTGGTTTGGCCCCAAGGGCACGATTTCACCGGCTCACACTGTGAATTGTTGTTCCCCTCGACACGTGGCCTGATGCTGATAGTCTACCTGACAGGATCCATTTTTCAATTGTTATGGTGAGGCGCTGGAACAAGTACGATACCGTATCTGACGCACCTTGCCCTCACGCTAGCACAAGTGGTTGGTCGGAAGACTGTCTGGCTTGCGCCACCTGAAGTTACACCCTTAATGTATTCTTACGGACCGTCGTTGGCGGGCACAGATGAAATACACCACCCCGCCGCTAATAGCACGGAACCACTCATGAGCAATACCTCCCGGGTGGACGTGTTTCCTGTTTCCAAAGAGGTCCAAGAAGCATCCAGGAATAAATACCCTGCATTCTGGAACACGGTACCGGAGAAGGCTCTTAGCGTGACGCTTGAACCTGGTGATCTGTTATTCTTCCCTCCAGGCTGGTGGCATGCTATGCGGAGTGAAGATGTCAGTTTTTCCGTCTCGATGTGGTTTTAGGTCTGGACCGTGTGTCTGATGTTAAAAATAAAGAGGAACAACAGTTTCTCCCATAAGAGTGTCGACTACATTCCTGTGGCTCTCTCGCAATGGCAGTGGTTATTGTAAACAGATGTTTCGAAAGCGTGAATGAAGCACAGCCATGTGGAACTTTTTCAAGTTAGCGCACACATGACTTGCCAGCGGTTGTTGTAACCGAATCCAACCACATAGTCAACTTGCCGCGTTCGGGTTTGTTGACAACTCAAGCCCACTCGACGTCTTCAACAGTTCAGCCGTCGACATTCACCATCTTCACTGTTCATGACATGACCATCTCCGACGTTGACCGTGTAGCTGGACGCACGTCTCCATTTCCGAGCGGCAGCAAGAATGTCGTCTTATCGCCTCTGCCCTCAGTTTCCCTAACGGACGAGCACGTCTCGGAAGCCATCCAGCAGTCTCCCGACAACGGCGCAACCTTGGATTTCACTCACAAAAGTCTCACGGACGTTGGAGAAGATGGTGTTCAATATCTCGCGTGTGCTGGCGGGAACCAGTCCCTGCCAGAAGACAGTTCGATATCTAGGTGTGTCCATACTCGGCGCGTCGCCTTCTGGCTAAACCAACAACTATGTCGCCCTGTAGAATTACACTGGGGTATAATCGACTCACAACCCTGCCCACCGCCTTTGGGATTTTGTCGCGTCTCAGATACCTGAATCTGAAGAACAATAACTTCTCGTCGATTCCCGATATCGTATGTGCCATACGTTTCATACAGCCACTGAATCGGGATCTCCTGACTGGACAGCTGTAGTTGACTGTGATGCAATCCTTGGAGATTTTGGACATCAGTCGCAACAAAATCAAACGATTCCCGACACAGCCAGGTTCACTGGTGGATCTGCACGTACGTTCCAACCTGCCCCTGTGGCACAATCATTGAAACAACACCTTTCGGTGTAGGTACTATGTATATCGCGAAACAGGATAACCCGCCTACCGGGATACCTTACAGAATTCACCAAGCTCGACGTGCTGAAAGTCGACCATAATCCGATAGAATGGCCTCCAAAGGCAATTGTAGAACCCGGTGGTTCCTTGAGTGATCCTCGAGCCGCGAAGGAGTGGATCCTCTCCCTGCAGAAGTGGTTGAGGGAAGATAAAGATTCCCGTCCTCAGCCAAATAACAGAAAACCCAGCGTAGACTCGGTGAAGAGCGAGTGTGCTGTATTGAATCAGTCCATGTGAGTAATCTCCATAATTACACTGCCACGAATACGGTCAAACCTTCCATAGTGACGACAGTATACAGTCATGGTCACAACTAGGCGAGATAGATGCCGGTTCAGGTTCGACCTCACACGCTCGATCAGTCTCGGTTGATATACAGTTTCCGCTTCTGACCGAGTCATCCAAGAACGTAGCCAATGCGCGCTTTGAGAGACCGCCACCTTTGCAATTGGGTTCGTTGGCTTCATATGAAGGCCCTTTACATCCAAGTTCTCCCGAAAGTTACCTTCCTACGCCTGACGAATCAGTGTCTTCTACCGACGATGATCATACCGCTGTCCTAGAAGGATCCCATCAGAACGGGAAGAGCTTCTCCTCTGGTGGCCACTGTGACCGTCGTCCCGCGATCGTTGGTAAAAAGAGCCTTCCAGACATACGGTCCCCGCTTGGCGTGCGTGGAATTGGGGACCAACCACCTGTAACTATGTCAGAGTCCATTCAAAATACGGCTGGCTCCAAGGTGAAAGATACGGCGAAGGTGGATGCTTCATTCCCCTCGCCTCTTTCTCATAGGCAGGACTCGTCGTCGTCATCCGATGCATCTACCAGACTTCCGAAGGTTGGCGGTACCCCACCATCAACAGGATCACCTACTTTTGCGGATCGACCTCGGCCAGTCCCTGATTCTGAGCGTCATGCTTACTTCAAACGCCTCTCTGCGCTCCCTTCCAATGCTATCTCCAGTAATCTCCCAGCTTCTCTGTTGTCCCTGGTCGAATGCGCGAGATCATTGTTCTTCGCCGTATCTCAGGTATACCAGGCGCTTTCCCATTATGTCACGCACACTCTCGACTCGCAATTATCATCTGTGCTCAGAAAGGTGACGGATCCAGCATATACTTACATGATGCAGTTGAATGCAGCCCTGGAACGCTTCGATGCGATGGGAAAGAAGACTATGCCTCCTGCGTCTCTGTGTACCTCATTGGTTGAGAGCTGTAGGGACACTGCTGCAGTCTTTGGCAAGGCGATGGCGATGCTAGCGTTACAACTGAAAATACTTGCCTCCAAAGACGACGATCGTTATATGCGTTCGTTGATTTTGACGTTCTACGGGGCTGTTGTGGAAATTTCACATGCATGGCAAACTATGGTTCCGTACGCCGAAGCTGTTAAGCCGCATTTGATCGACCATAGGAAAGCACCTGCCATCAAGGCTCATTTCGGAGCGGCGACTGGCTTGTCCACCCCCGATGTCCCTCCGGCGTCCGCACCTGCGTTACACATGCCATTTCCTGTCCCACTTGCACGATCGCGACCAGCGCAGTCAAAAGCTCTGGGGAGGACTCGTACGACTCGGCGGCATGCCGGTTCATTCAGTTCCAAGGATGTGGAGATCGGAAAGTCACTGGCATCTTATGACATGCCACCACCGCCAGTCGCCTTATCGAGTAGCGCGCCACCGACAACTTTGCGAAATGGACAACGGCGGCCTGCGATGCCCTTGTCAGCGTCGACGTCTAGCATCCCACCTCTGCCAACGACGATGTCGAGTACCTTTGCGTCATCGAGTCCTGCCTTGGGTTCGTTGGGTCGAAACGGAGGCGCTCACCACTCTCGGCAGGGGTCTCAAGCATCGCTAGTAGCTTCGTCCTTGACGTTTCCGACTCACGCACCTCCTAGGAGACCTACCCTGGACATTCCTCAGTCGAGGACATTGGTTGATGAGGATGCGTTGGATGCGATGGAGAGAGCTGTGGACGCTGCGCCTGCGGTGTGGGAGATGATGAAAGAATTTGTAACAAGTGGATCAGAGCCTCCCGCCGCCAGCCAAGATTTAGATGATGCCCTTGCACGAGCCAAAATCGTAACGGAACGCTTACGAACAAATCTTCACGCGACACGCTGTGGAGATCCAGCATCCGATAGGAAGGCGCTGCGTGAAGATGCACACGTGTTTGTGAAGGTGACTGCGCCCTGTCAATTTTGTCTTCCTTGGCTCTACTAACGTGCCTCGTGTAGATTGTGGTCAAGCTCTCGGGCATAATTAAGGCCCACGGCTGTTCCCACGCGTTGTTCCCGGATCTTCGCGACAAGATGGTCCTGTTGACCAACTCGACGCAGGAGTTCCTGATGCTCCTTCATGTCTCATCATTTTCACCGTCCACGACGCCACTTCCCTATTCACCTATGACGAATGCCTTGCAACCCACCCTTGCTAGTCACCTAGATGACAACAAGCTTGGTGCCAGCCTCTCGCGCAGTCGCAGTGCACAGCAACCCAGAATGTTGAAACTATCTACACTGCCCATGCGCGAACTGCCTCGGAGCGCTCTTCCTAATCAGACCTTCACCGTCACTCTTCCTCCCCGGCATGCTGTCGGCATCAAAGATGTAACTAAGGATGAAGGCTGAGCCTGTCCTTTTGTGCACTAACGAACTGTTCCGTTTAAATAATATCTCACCGATTACTACCGACATTGACTTTTTGAATGACTCTCTACATTACCCATGCGCATAAGCGTCATCTAGCATGTTCTCATATCTGTCGCTGAGTTAGTAGCATACGTATTGCATCGGATTAACAGGATGTTGACGATAATGAGTGTATATATCCAAGTTAGAGAAGCACACGACTGATATGATGCCTATGAAGTCCCACCTGAGAGCATTCTATCTATCTCTAACCTTATCTCGGCCAGGTTGGCCTTAAGGGTCTTTGCGTCCTCGAATTTTCTATGTGCCATCGCCTCACCAACAAACGATTCCAGTAGTGCTTCTTGTTCAAGCAGCGGCTGAAGAGCGTAGGCCAATTCCGAATCCGGGTCTAGAACGGATGGACCCTCAGAGGGTTGAGGGTTTGATACACCACCCTTCTTTGGCTTGGGAATGAACTAATAGATTGCCAAGCAAGGGTAATCACCAAACGACCGTATAAGTGAATTGTGGAGGGAAATTGAGGATGACACCGTACCTGGAGTGGGAACATATTCTTCTGCAAAAAGATGTTGGCGCGTGTCAAGATGGCGAGCTGAACTCGATCTTGTGAACTCCCGGGGGGACACGGGAGGTTGCGGATACGTTTAGATAGTGCGTCATACTCCGCAAAAGCATCCAACAGTCGTTTCCGTGCAGCGGATGCTTCTTTGGTGGGTTGGCTATCGTTGCTGTACAATCCTAAGCATGCGATCACAAGATAACGACGTTTGAATACCTGAGAGTCGATAAGAGTTCCTGAAACTGAGGCAGCCACTCTTCAATTTCCTTCTCCAAACTAACGAAAGCCTGGGTACGACGTGAATAACCCATCAATACAGAAGGATGTGAACTTACTTCATACAGTCTGACGAAGATGGGTACGTGCATGACATCTTGACGACACCTCTCTCGCCTTCACACCACGCGCATGAGATAGTACAGATAACAAGATAGGAATAGGCTCACGCAAGGATCGGCTTGCAATTCCGGCATATTCGAACGCCTTTCAAGAACTTTTCATCTTCTGAAAGAGCGTCCTCTTGCTTGCCTTTGCGATTGGGATCTATACTTCGTCTCTTACGAACACCATAATCGACCCCTTCACCGACTTCCTCTATCTGGCGCGTTCTCGAATCCACGATAAACAAGATAGAGCAGGTCTCGGGTCTCTGGGGTCGCTTAGTTGGCAACGAACATATGATCTGACCACACAATCGGCAGTGGTGCTTCCGATTTGTTAGCGGATGAAAAGAGGCACTACAGTTGATGAAGTACAGACACTCAAGACATGAGTCAAGGACCTACTGGCAAAACGGACATTTCGAAACTGCAGAATCCTCCTGCCACGGAGTGATCCTCTGTTCAGCGGCTATGGATAAACGTGAAAATGCGCAAGGTCATAGCAAGGTACTATCCATACCTCGAATATCACCTTTAGCGCCTTGAAATACCTGCGACTTTAACACGCCCTTCCAGATTTCTGCAGTATCCATGTTCTTGATATTGGATATATCAAGGTCAAAGAAAGACGATGCCCTCCGTTGCTCTGCAATCCGTTTAGGACCCACTGGCTCCGCTTCGCCAACTGGAAAGTGTAAGTGTATCAACTTCTCCAGTCGACGTTCCAATTTTGTACGCTCTATTCGCCCAGAGTCGGTCTTAATTTTCCGGGCCAGGATAAATTCATCCGTGCGTGGTCTGTACACGCCTTTAGGCTGGAAACCTGGCCGGTAAGGCGCAAGCAAACGGTTTGTGGCTTTGGGGAGTGTGGAGTTGGACGTCTGGGATGATGAGGCGGCCGATACTACGGGCGGTGTGGAAAGAGTCGTTGAACCTGCAGCGTTTGGTAATGCCTGCGGTGGTGGCAGCTGAGATGGTGACCTAGGAGGAGACCGGATTGAGGTGGATGTAGGTGGACCTATCGGCTGTGGAGCCACCAGAGACCGATGTGGGTTTGATGCAGATGCAAAGTTCCGAATCGCTGTCGGTGGCTCACTCATTACCGAGCTTATAGACGCAACACGACTATGAAGGGCAGGAGACTGAGGGACATTAGGTTGATCAGAGGCACTGGATTGCGCTGAAGATATCCGTGATGGTCGAGATGTTACAAGCGGCGATGAGGGTAAGGGCGACCGTGTTACGGCTGAGCGAGGGGTTATGCGGCGGAAGGTTGAGGTCTTCTTCTGATTGGCGGGTGATGGCTGGGCCGGCGGCAACGAAGGAAGGGCTGGTGACGGCGAAGCTACTGAGGATGTCAATCCAGTTTCTTTATCCATTGCTGTGGACCTAGTTTGCTGATCGACGTTGTCTGCCGGTGGGGATTCAACGGTTGGAGTGTGGGGTCTAGTTGACGAAGAATCTTGTGAGGATTCTGCGACGGGAGAGTCATTCGAGGAGGGGGAAGAGGGTAATTCTTTTGTCGAGGGTACAATATGTATAACTGCAGTCTTGTTCATGACCACAGGAACAACGGCCGAGTACTCTGTGGAAACTTTCTCCGTTTCGAAGTCTTCGACTGGCTGGGTAAAAGGGGGTGCAACCCCTACAGAGCCGTTACTAACTATGCTTGAAGGCCGGGATAGGGATGGCGGAGTCACATTAGGAACTAAGGAGACAGTGCGGGAATGGCGCTTAGACTCCGGAGGACGTCAGAGCAGGAGAAACCTTGGATAATCAAACATACCCTATAGGCTTGGTAAGGGACGTTCGGCTGCGCGGCCATGGAAAGGTTGGGTAGTGGAACACCTGAGCAAGCAAACCGGTTACTGCTTCAGCCTGTAATTAGGGCGGTTGCCCTCACTACTCGTCAATGCTAACAGCTGCAATTAGCAACCCCACAGGCGACGATGAGATTCGAGAGCGCCCAAATGGATGAGATGACAACTCACTAAACGTTCAGAAATCCAAGAGCCAACCGACAGCCTGGGGCTGCGTGGAGGCGGTGTGATTGTAGCAGAGATGGAGTCACGTGACTCCTACTGCTCCATGGTGATTACGAGTGGCAGCAGCTCATTAATGCATTAGGATTGATGGTTCTGTATCAACCGCTTCCGCCCATCACAACCTTGCACGATGCTGGTATTCAAGCGGTAACAGCGCTCTCGTTTGATCCGGTTTCTGATAGTGTATGGGCTGGCGTTGACTCCGGGGTCGTCGTCGCACTCCATACGGTGCAGGGATTACGAGGCGTATCTTTTCCGGTTGGCGGTGGGCTTGCTGTCAAGCAGATTACTGTTGGTGATAACTATGTTAGAGCGTTTGGTTTTGCTGGAGAAGGTATCGGTTCATGGGCGAAGGGGGGAATGAACAAGTGGTATTTCAGGTAAGTCGCGATGCCACCTATGCCCCTGAATCTAACGTACCAGATATTGCAGACCAACGTCCGCGTTTACAGCGGCATCCCCATCGACTTTTACACCAAATTTATTGGCGACAGCTTCCAGCACACCGGAGTTGACGCTGCTCAACGCCTCTACAGGCAGCACTGTTCGCCAAGCTCCTGTATCCTCTGTTATTACGCACCTTCAATTCTCTCTTTCAAATCTATTGTCCGCGTCGATTGATGGCTACGTACGCGTTCACGACCCCCGCACTGGCATTCGAAGAGAGAATGGAGAAGGATCAGTTCAAGCTCACAGCAGTGGCGTTCAAGACTTGCAAGTTACTGGCAACTTTTTCTTCACCGTTGGTCGTAGTATAAGGTTTAAATCTCTCCAGTTTTGTCACTTTTACCGAGCAATGACTGAAGTGCAGACGAGGACACGAGTTTCCTGACCCGCTCGTCAAGGTATATGATCTACGAAGCATGCGACCGTTGCCTCCCATTCCATTCTCCGAAGGGCCCGCCTTCATCAATCTTGTGCCAAAACATTCCTCCAGCCTGGTTGTGACGTCCGCTCAAGGCCTCGTAAACGTTGTCGATGTTTCTGATGCTACCAATATTAGCGGGTTTTACCAAGTGGGTAACGGTTTTACTTTTCGTCTGAATTACCCGTGACAACCCCAGGAAGCTCGAAACGACTGCCTACATCACATCTGTTGCATTGTCTTCCAGTGGTTCCTTCATAGGTTTTGGCGACGCTGCCGGTGATATTCATCTCCTAACAGCCGCAGACGAGTCCTCCGAGCTGTATTTTAATGGCTTTGAAGGGCAGCCAATAGAACACGCAGACGTCCCCGAACCTTTGCCCGACATAACCTGGACAGATTCCACGTGGGTCTTATATACGGCGCGGGAGGCTTCTTCTTGACCAAGTTAATCAAATGTAGTCCACTGAACTCTATTGGCATGCCTCACTATAATACGCTGCTATTGTCGTCCTGGACACCTCGCTTCGTCTCACATGGCTTGCACTACCCACCTCTGCCGAAGATTCCCCCTCAGATCCTAAGTACAATGAAGGTCAATGACAATATAGCCTACGCCGCTTTACCGAAGGAATTGCGGGGGCGACGAAATCGCGTTCAGGTCACGAACACAAAGGACCAGGGTCGCTTTAGGAGCGGCAAAAGTCGGAGGGACGATGTAAGTATCACGTTTCATTTTCACTGTCTTTATTCCTTACGGTGTATGGTGCAGGTAGACCTCGAAAATCTCTCGATTGATGATAGTGTCGAAGAGGTACCGCGAATGTACCGCAAAGTTGAAATCGAGTACTCCAAATTCGGAGTAGAAGACTTCGACTTCGGGTGGGAACTGTAACATATAGGTAACGCATAGGATTGGGCTAAACATCGTGCAGGTTCTACAACAAAACGTCCTACAGTGGATTGGAAACACATATCCTCAATTCGTACACGAATCCAATTCTCCAAGTGATGCACTACACGCACCCCATCAGGAATTTGGCCAGGTCGCACACCACGACAAACTGTCCGCGAGAGCATTGCTTACTTTGTGAGCTTGGGTTTGTCGTCCGCATGCTTGAGGACGCCCACGGGACAAACTGCCAGGCAAGTAATTTCTGCAGGGTGATAGGTGTACTGGCCCAGGGTATGTTGTTGAGTGATTTTTCGCGGGTATAATTAAAGTTGTTTGTTAGCCCGCAACCAGTTAGACCTCATCGACTATGGCAGGGAAGCGCCATATGACCAGATGATCCAGTCCTTCCATAGGTTCTTTGTCGATCATCTCAGCGTGGAGGGAAATTCGTTCCCGCACAACCCTGTCGTATATCAGCGTGACCCTTATTCGTCAGACACCAACTCGCCTGCTGCGGCGCCGGTCACACAATTACTCGGTATTGACGCAAAGAACATCGTCACCTGTTTGAACTGCAAGGCAGTTCGGGAGAAGGAGAACATGACACACATCATCGACATGGTTTACCCCCGGCCAGTTGGTATTCCCGAATATTTTGGTGTTTGGTTAGCCTAACGACGTTGTGCAGATGTCTCCAAACGAGCCACAGATTTTGACCGACTTTGCCAATATCATCCGCAGTTCTATCATCCGAGAGATGAGCCATAAAGCCACATGCCAGACCTGCAAGCAATTCGCAACATTCATTTCCCGACGTTCTATATCCACCGCAGATCTTCCACCTATTCTCGCAATCAATACATCCATTTACAACGAGGAGAGCATGAAATTCTGGTTTGATACTCGACATGGGTCATTTTTGCAGTCGCAAATCGAGCTACAGGGAGAAATTGATGGGGTAGAAGATCCGGAGATTGCCACATATGAACTCAGGGTTAGTCCGCGCGCTGTCTCTATTATTTAACACATTGAAGAACTTCCTAGGCAATAGTATGCCAAATTACTACGAAGACGAAGCAGTCACATCTGGTTGCGCTCATTAAAGGTGGAGTACTGTAGGACTCATCTGACTTTCAATTCACTGTGATTAGTTCCACCAGCGCATGTTTATCATGCAGAAACCGGTGTGAACACGAAGGGCCCATGGTATTTGTTCAACGACTTCGTTGTCCGCAATATTTCCGAAGAGGAAGCTCTTAGTTTTCCAAGCACTTGGAAGGAGCGTCTGAATCGTTATTATGAACTTGCCATACTTATTTCATGACAGAAACCTTCCATTTTGTACCTAGAACGGACAGACGTACGGGACAGGCTGGATTTCAGGGGACTTCCTGACGAACTCGACCCTTCCATACTAAGCCAGGATACGTCAATATCTATGTGGGTGGCTTATCTGTCGATTCATTGCATTTTTCTCATTCGCAGTTTAGTAACCGCGACAAGAGTCTCATCAGACACGAGCCACTTCGCTTTGAGGAGCTTCCTACACCTGGGACACTGGTTGCGATTGACGCTGAGTTTGTGTCCATGCAACAGGTAGGGAATTCGACTTGGACACCAATCCTAGTCCCGCTGACGCACTATACAGGAGGAGATTGAGTACCGTTCTGACAGGACTAGTCGAGTCCTTAGACCAGCTCGCCTCAGCCTGGCACGCGTGTCTGTATTACGTGGAGACGGTCCAAAGGAAGGGGTACCCTTCATTGACGATCATATCCATACGAGTGAAGCCATAGTTGACTACCTGACCGAGTTTTCTGGGATCAAATGCAAGTTTCTGCATCTCCCTGACTAATGGTATGACCCACTAACCCCCTGATTTAGACGGGGATTTGGACCCCCATTTGTCTCCCTTCACGCTAACACCGCTGAAGCTAGTTTACAAAAAGTTGCGTTTGCTCGTTGATCGGGGGTGCATTTTCGTCGGTCATGGGTTATCGAAGGATTTTCGGATTATCAGTCAGTCAACCACGGTCCTATTGATGTGATCAGCCCCCTTATTTTAAAACATAGACATCTATGTCCCGCCAGAACAGGTCATCGACACTGTCGACCTATATTTCATTAGCAGTCGGCAACGACGACTGTCACTGCGTTATTTGGCGTGGTACATATTGGGAGAGAACATTCAGACCGACACGCACGATTCTATCGAAGACGCCAACTCTGCACTTCGGTTATACAAGGCCTACCAAGACATGGAAGAACGGGGTGCGTTCGATGAAAAATTGGAGGAATTGTATCGCGAAGGTCGTCAATATGTCAGTCCCTGCGCTTTGCGCTTTATGAGTGACTAACTAGAAACTGACCGATTTGCACTAGAACTTCAAACCTCCGGCGTCTGCTGGTGCATCTACATCGCCATCAAAGCCACAAACATCCGGTCCACCGACGCAAGCACCGTCGCCAGCGCCTCAGTTAAACTTGTCCCCTAGCAATTTCAACCAACAGCAGCAGTTCACGCGCATGAATGCAAACTTCTACAGTCTCCCAGACATGTCGCGGTTTGCCGGCGGACGCGATTGGAATAGGAACCGCTGACTACAAAACGACAAAGCTCGCAAACATATAAATATTACGTAGTTTACAGTAATACAATGTGGGTTATATGCACACTTCAGGTTGAACATGCGTGCCAAAGTCCGGTTCAAGATAAGGAAGCTATTGCTCAGGAGGTTCTGCAGAACACAGCGCAGTCCAGTCAATCTCCGAATCGTTTGTCTTGCGCAACCATTCATTGGCCTTCTTGAAGTGACCATTTCCAAGGAATCCACGGTGCGCGGATAATGGAGAGGGATGAGCAGATCTATCCGGAACAATTCACGTGTGTTGACAACTCTCGCGGCTCGGAGCAGCAAACCACCTACCTCAATACCAAATGTTTGTCCTA
The DNA here is from genome assembly GCA_024663395.1 of Pisolithus tinctorius. Taxonomy (NCBI): domain Eukaryota; kingdom Fungi; phylum Basidiomycota; class Agaricomycetes; order Boletales; family Pisolithaceae; genus Pisolithus; species Pisolithus tinctorius. The sequence continues at coordinate 2,422,211 of JANFAH010000005.1, read as the reverse complement.
GATTAGTAGTTCAGCACAGCAAACGGTGCTCAGATGCAGGGCACATACCTCATTGATGCCCAACCGTTCACACGTTTTCTGGGCGGGTAGACCCCAAGCAAAGAACACGACCCCTCTGTCATCCTCTCTATCCAAGACCGCTTTTATAACTGCATCGGTAAATGACTCCCATCCTTTCTTCGAATGCGAGTTGGCGGTGTGGGCGCGAACGGTGAGACAGGTGTTTAGCCAAAGAACACCTGCTTTAGCGAGTGGAGTTAAGTCCCTGTGTTGTTCTTTTTCAATAGTGCAAGAATTAGTCACGGTGCAATCCTTACCCAATCAACGGAGGTTTGAATGCTGGAACATCCACGGAAAGCTGCTTATATATGTTTTTGAGAGAACCTGGTAATCTTGTGGGGGGTAACACGGAGAATGACAATCCTAAACATATGTAGGACGTAAACCGTGTAACTTTGCCCAGACCGAGTGGAAAATAATACCCACCATGTGCCTGGCCAGCGTTATGGTAAGGATCCTGCGTGGCGTTAGCATGAAAGATTACAGCAGAATGCCATCTCCCACCTGACCCAGGACGACGACTTTGACGGATTCCAGGGGTGTTAATCTTGACCACGAGTATATGTCCTTGACTGCGACAATCAAAATGACAGTGGAGCCACGTGGAAATCAGCCCTCACTTGGTGGGTATACCACATGAGATTTGTGTTCGGAGATCAGAAAATCCTTAAGCTAGACGGCGAGATTTGGTGGGATCCATATGTTCAGACAATCGTGATTGCAAGACTCGCACCTTGAGGAAATATGGTTTCGAGAACTCGGCCCGCAGAGCTTTCCTCCACGATTCACCCAAGGTATCTTGCTCGAGACATTCCAGAGCACGGATCAAATCCGACGTGTCACCGTCATCTATGAGCTTTAAGGAAGTCACAGTAGTCGTCGACCTTCACCAGCCCAGAGGTCAATGCAGATTCACAGGACATATGCGATGACACTGGCTATTCTTACTTCACCTCGACTCTGCGTTTTTTCGTGTCACGAGCAACCGCCAATGTCGTCGCAATGCGTTTGCGAGTAATGACAGTAGCGGTCTTACCAGTGACTGACCTACCAGTTGATTGCATGGTATGCAAAGAACAGTGAACACACTGACAGTGGCACGACGCGACGCGGTAATACTACTACGTAGCCAATCACGACCTTTGTTTAGATTTAGCTCGTATCTTTTTGTTGAGAGTTCGTCTCTCCCTCTCAAACCTCGTCCTCTTTGCTTGCGGAACGTGCTCGCCATCGCTCTCGACATCATCCCGCGTCCTCATTCTTGAGCGGGCGAGTGCGTCGGATTTCTTCCCTCTCTGTCTTAGCTCCTCGTATCCGTCGCCTACGGATCCGGTTTTGGTTCGACTAACAGAGTGCAGGATATCCCCAAATTCATCCTCGAGGCCGCGACCACGACGCCTCCCCCTGCTCGTGCCGGATCCACCCAGCGCCAGGTCTTCCTCGTCGCGCTTTCGCCGACGTGCATCTTTTTTCTTCATCATTAAACGGGTGAAGTTATCCTCTTCAAATTCTGTCATTCGCTGAATTTCGCGTGCCCGGTCCGAGGCTAGAGCTGGTGTGAAACCCAAGCCGGATGTGGACTCCATATGAGGGCGCGAGGGGTCCTGGTGTATAAGAGATGATAACGTTTTTGGGATGGGTTGTCGTTTAGAACGCTTGTCCGAGGAGGTTTCCACGTAAGGCATTGGTGCCAATTTGGGAGGACGGTATATGCCATCCTCTCGTGATTTTTCGTCGGCGTCTTCTCCTGATTCCCCATCTGATTGTTCGATGTTCACAAAATTCTGGGGATTCGGCCGAAAGGCCAAAGGATCTGGTAGAGTATCACTCAGCTCGAGGCATCACGACCTGCCGCCTCCTAAACGCACCTTCGGTAACGGCTTTTGAAGATTCTTCCGCGAGGCGGACAAGTTTTTCGATTTGATACCTCATCCTGCTCTCCATGACTTTGATCTTTTCTAAGACCACACGCCCTTCGATCATGGAGTCCACCAGATCGCCAATGCCAGATCCGCGCGAACTGCGGTCAGTGGTACTAAAAAGGTTAGACGGTGGTGTCCTGTCTTCCATGGAATCCCCTACGGCTCGACGAGCACACAAAAGAACGAGGGATTGTATATATGACAACATCAGATGATGCTTCCAAGATAGCAAAGATATGCCATTCGCCGTATTCACTGCATCTGAAGAAGCTTGTCTTTGATTGGTGTAAGCGTACATTACGCGAATGTCACCAGGAAGGACGTACTTGTCTCTGAGGGACTGCATAAGCTCCCTGACCGACGCCATACTGGCAGTCATCTCGTCCAAAGCCGAGCAGACAGGTTGGACATCAGCCATATCGGAGCTACTCCAGGTACTGATTATGGAGCCGTGAAGTGTCTGTATCTGTATCGTCGCGGAGTGCGACAGACGATCACAAAATTTTGCGGTGGAATTGACTTCCCACGCTCAGGCAGGACAGCCTACAGGGGCACGGTTTCTGGAGAGGTTCGCACTGCAATAAGATAATATTTGCGATGTTAGCTGTGCTAAGCAATGCAGCGAGAGGTTTAAGGGAGCGAGTCAGTTAACGGTTTTCTAGGCCGCCGCTCTCGTAGGAGCGTAATGCAGTGACATCAACAAACTGTCAGAGCCCAGTGCGTTTCATCTTCCAAAGTACAGTTCATTTAGAAAGTGACTGCGATATACTCACCGTATATATGAGATATCGACGATTTTGTGGTCGTCGTCGTATGTAGTATGGGGAAACAAAAGAAACACGCGTTCGGATGCTACTGACACGTAAGTTCGACTTCTTTGAAACTCCCACCCAATATGGCGGTGTTCGAGGCGATATGATTCGACGCTCCTCGAGACAAAGTAGTACATACTACAATTGGCTACCACCACGAGGTCCGCACGGGATATAAGGCGCAGCCATCCCGGCTGGCTTGCATTCGCACTTTCCCTGTGTAGGAATTCGTCAATGAACCACCCACACCAGTCTTCAAAACCATCCCGAAACCGTGATCTCGTCGAGTCCTTCAATGCCCTTGCGCTGGCCGAGAAGTCAGACAAAGGACCAGGAAAAATACTTACCGATGCACCTCTGTCGAGCAGTCGTGCTCTGAGCGAAAATGTCCCCGCACTTAACCTTTCGGCGACGGCAGACCATGGCGACGACCAGAAACACCGCAGTCGATGGTTCTCGGATGGCAAGTCCAAGAAAAGGTTGATTGGGAGCTTTGAACCGGTTCTACACGCGGTGAACAAGGTGATGGATAGCGTCCGTCGTCCATCTTCGCCATACCCAAATACCCCAGGGTCCATGCCTAGACCACGTCCTCAAGCAGAACAGCGGTCACGGACGATGCAACACGCACTGCAGATGATAGATTCTCACAATCAGCCGAAGACAACGCTACAGCCCCTACAGACACTACCTTTCGCGACTCACTTGCAACCCAAGCATGATGCACCTGCTGTATCTACCGTATATTCACCGCAATTTAAACCTGATATCCCTGCCTCGCATGACCCAAAGAGACTACCTTTTGCAACTCCACCGCGACCTAAGCTTGATGCGCCTGCTGTATCTACCGTGTACTCACTGCAATCTAATCCTGATACCCCTCGCACGCACGGCGCAAAGAGCGCGCCTGCTATACCATCAGTTGCAGATGACTTCTCTCGACCAGCATTCGTTGTGACTCCGACCAGACCCCACACAACATCAATTTCATCCTCTGCATCCGCGTCTCCCTCTGGCCAGGTTACTGTCCAGTGCGGCGCTACAACCAAGTCTAACAAACAATGCTCACGGACCGTTAAGTTGCCCCCTACGCATGCAATTTTGGATCCTATACCCGCTGCGTATTGTCATCAACACCGAAATATGAAAGAGACTGGATTCTATGTCACAAGAACCGGTCATGCAGATAGATATGTTGAATTTAAAGGTAAGATTCGTACCTTCTGTGGTCCGTTCCAAATATCCACGTAGACCATTATTTTTTAGATTATGTGCCTGAGTATCTGAGAGTGGATACCCAGTTGGCACTTAAAGAAGAGATGGCAAGGGCTCCCTCTAAATCTGATCGTCCGGGTTACATATATACCTTTGAAATTCGAGGTATTGTTCGTTTTTCCCGGGCCGCGCTAGTGTTGACGACGTATTCGTCGACGCTCAGACCCTTCCGACGCACACCTCATCCAGTTAAAGGTTGGGAGAACTGTCAATCTCAAGAAGCGTCTTGATCAGTGGGATAAGCAATGCGGATCTAGAGAACAGGTCTTGCGCGGGTGGTGGCCTGGCACCGTTGAACCCGATTCCGACAACGGGACAAACGGGAGCCTGCTCAGGGGCCAAATGAAGGCTGGAGATCCTGGCCCCCTTTGTCACCGTCTGGAGCGCCTTGTCCACATAGAACTTGCAGATTTGTCACTCTATGCGCCATACTTAGAATCTGAGTGGCCGAAAACGAACAATTCCAAGCAATCGCCTTCTGCAGCAGGCGCCCTTTCTAGTGGACTTTCTGCTGTGAAGAGAGCCAATCGCTGTCTAGATTGTACGATATTCATTTTTCTGCATAATTACCCTGGCACTGACGATATCTGATTAGGTGGGGTTGTTCACCGGGAAATATTTTCTTTCCGTCGACCAAACGAGGGAAAATACGAAGGGAGGGAATGGGATCTTATAGTTAAACCTGTAATCGAGAGGTGGGGCAGGTTCGTGAAGGAATATTATTCTTGAACTCTTCGGACTTGCTTGCACTGCAGGTTTTACGCCTCACGTACAAGCATATGTTTAACGATCATGTGTTGTATATTATACCCATGGACTTTTTGCACAGTCCTACTGATCTATACCAACGAATGGGACTACATCTCTGCACGGCTTTCATTGGACTTCTCTAATAAAGCACTGAAGGCGAGTACCCCCAAAAAAGTGGTTGGCAATCATACCTTCCAATGTCATGACGGTTGCTATTGAGCGACCCAAATACGTACTACCGGGCTCCTTGCGCTGGACGCCAGCGTTGGCAACACCTTCGGTAACCATCCTTTCAAACGGTGAGGTACTAAACGCTTCATGGCTTTATTCTGTCCATCCGATCTCGAGTATGGTCATAGGTTGTGATCGTCAAGAGACTTTGCACCCTGTCCCTGTCGACGAACGGTAGCCACCTACACCAAGCTATCGACCAGTCGTGTGGAACACCCGCGTGATGCCAGCCCCCTAGCATGCATCTTTCTTTTGTGCACCAGCAGACAGGGGCAAATATCCGTTTGGAGAGTGGGAAATTACGTTGGCCTGCCACTCATTTCCAAATCAAGCTTCTTAGATGGTCTCATCCAGCTCTGCTCTATCACATTTCCCACTTTGCCTCGACTCAGTGCCTCTTCGTATCACTGGCGACCGCCGATGCCTCGTCGGAATCAGTTTTTGAGTACAAACAGTTGCCGTACCAGTGACTGACCGGTGCTGACGTATTAGCTGGTTGCGTGGTAAAGAACACGACATATCGCGATAGTCTACTACAACCAATCGTGACCTTCGTTTAAACTAAGCTAGGGTGCTGGCTACCCTCTTGTTGAGAGCTCGTCTCTCCCTCTGAAGTCTTGTCCTCTTTGCTTGCGGAACCTCCCTGCCACCGCTCTCGGCATCATTCCGCGTCCTCATTCTTAGTTCCTCGTATCTGTTCCTTACAGATCCAGTTCTATTGTTCATTGAATTTCGCGTGCCTGGTCATAACGTTGTTGTCGTTTAGAACGCTTGTCCCTTAGAGGTGATCCCAACGTAAGGCATTGGCATCAATTCAGGAGGGTGATAACCGTTGGTGTCTTTTCCTGGTTCCACATCTCATTGTTCGTCGTTCAGAAAGCTCTGGGGACTCGACCCAGGTGTCAAAAGGTCTGATGGAAACATCACTCAGCCTAAGACGTCGCACTTTGGGAATGGCATTTGGGGATTCCCTGACGAGACGGACAAGCTTTTCGATTTGATACCTCATCTTGCTCTCCCTGACTCTGATCCTCTCCAAAACCGTGCCCCACTCGATCATGAAGTCGATCAGATTGCCAATGCCAGATATGCGCACACAAAAGAACAAGGGACTTTATACATGGCAACAAAGAGGTAATGGATAAGCCCATCTCTGGAAGAGCTGCTTAAGGTGCTGATCGTGCAGAAGAGGCAATCACAAAATTTGCGGCGGATGTGACTTCCCACGTACAGGGAGGACAGCCTATCTGTATGCTCACGGTTCCTAGAGAGATTCGCACTGCAGTAAGGAACAATAATGGCATTAGCTGTGTCAAAGGCGGAACGAGAGGTTCAAGGGAGTGAGTCAGGTAACGGTTTTCTAAGTCCCCGCTCTCGTAGGAACGTAGTACAGTACTGACGTCAACAAGCAGTCAGGGATTGGTGCATTTCATATTCCAATACTGCCTGCGACGTGCTCGCCGTATATGATGCATCACGAGTCCACACGGGATATAAGGCGCAGTCATTCCGGCTGGTCTGCATACTTACTTTCTCTAAGCAGGTATTCGTCGATGACCCACCCTCAACAGTCTTCAAAACCGACCCGTGACCGTAATCGAACCCAGTCCTTCGATGTCCTTGCGTTGCAAAGACAGATAAAGGACCTAAAAAGATGTTCCTCTGCCGAGCAGTCGTGCTCTGAGCGAGAACACCCCCGCACCTATCCTTCCGCCGACGTCACGTCACGGAGACAACGGGAAACACCGCGACGGACACAAGAAGTTTACTGGGGGACTTGAACCGGCTCTACGCTCGGTGAGCAAGATGGCGGATAGCGTCAATCGCCCACCTTCGCCAAATGGCGAAGCCGTATCTGCGCCACGCCTAGATACCCCAGGATCCATGCCTATATCGTGTTCCCGGACAGAACAATGGTCGCAGACGGTGCAGCATGCATTGCGGGCGCTAGGGTTTCAGAACCTGCTAAAGACAACACCACAACCCTCGCAGTCTCTACCTTTTTCGACCCCCCTGCGATCCAAGCTTGATGCACCTGCTGTACCTACCGTGTATTTGCCACAGTCTGAGTCTGATACCCCTACCTCACACGGCGCAAAGAGATTTCTTTCCGCGACTCCCCTGCGACCCAAACACGACTCCTGCTGTATCCACCGTGCATTCACCACAAACCGATCCTGATATCCCTGTCTTACATAGCGCGAAGAATCCGTCATCTATATCGGCTGCAGACGATCTCCCTCAATTAGCGCGTGCTGTGGCCCCGACCGCACTTCGTGCAACTTCAACTTCGTCCTCTGCATCCGCATCTCCTTCTGGCCAAGTTATTGTCAAAGTTACTGTCGGATGCAGTGCTACAACTCGATCTAACGAAGATACGTGTTGCGTATTGTGGCCATCACAAAAAGAAAGAAACAACAGTAGGTCATGCGGATTCATACGTTGAAGTTAAAGTCAAATGCAACGCTACGACCAGGCCTGATAAAAAATGCCCTTCGTCCGTTAACTTCTCCCCTATACATGCAATGTTGGACCCTATGTCCGCTGCGTATTATGGAAATCACCGGAAGGTGAAAGAAATTGGATTTCACATTGAGAGAGTCGGTCATGCAGATAGATATGTTAAATTTAAAGGTAAGAATTGTGCATTCTGTGGTCCGTCCCACATATCCATATAGAACGTTATCTTTAGATTACGTGCTCAGTATTAGAGTGTGCATACTCAATTGGCACTTCAAGAAGAGATGGCAAGGGCCCCCTCTAGAACTGATTGCCCGAGTTACATATATACCTTTGAAATTTGAGGTATTGTTCATTTTTCTGCAGGCCACGTCGATGTTAACGATGTATTCGTCGACCCTCAGATCCTCTAGCCCCATACATCATCAAATTAAAGGCCGGTAGAAGTGTTAACATCAAGCAGCGTTTTTGCCAGTGGGATAAGCAGTATGGGTCCAAAGAACAGGTCTTGCGAGGGTGGTGGCCCCGCACTGCTGAACTTGACGCCAACAACGGGACAAATGGGAGCCCTCTCAGGAGTCGAATGAAGGCTGGAGATCCTGGCTCCCCTTTTTCAGGCGCTTTGTCCATATAAACATGCAGACTTATCATTCTATGCGCCATACCTAGAACCTGAGTGGCCGAAAACGAACGGTTTGAGGTAATCGCCTTCTGCAGCAGGCACCCTTTCTGGCGGGCTTTCGGCTGTGAAGTGAGCCAAACCTTGTTCAGATTGTACGGCATTTTTTCTCCACAATTCCCTTGCACTGACAACGTTCGATCAGGTGGGGCTGTTCACCGGGAAATACTTTCTTTTCGTCGACCAGATGCAGGAAAATACGAAAGGAGGGAATGGGATCTTATATACAGCCCGTAATTAAGAGGTGAGGCAGGTTTGTGAAGGAATATTATTCTTGGACTTTCCTGACAGGTGCTACACGTGCAAGACTCAAGTCCTATCAAGTGGTGTATACTGTACCTGCGGACTTTTCGTATAGTCCGACTGATTTGTACCCATGAATGGGACTATGTATGTACCACCTGTGCGGCTTTTATTGTGTCTAATAGTTTGGACCTGAAGCCGGTGACGGCGATTTCCCTGTGGTTGTCAAGGACCGGACTCTGCCACTCTAAAACTCCACAAGTGAGTGTCCAAAAATAAGCATTCATAGTACAATCTCTGCAGTGACAATTGCTCTTGAACGACGTCGGTAGTACGTACATACTGCCTTTGGTAACCAATTCTTTTTGGTGAAGATGACGCTTCGTGTTCATTTCGTCCCGCCAATCTCGAGTATCGTCATGGGCTGTGATTGTCAAGAGACTCACGGCACAGTGTCACTGAGGTGTGAGGGACTTTTGCCTGTGGACGGAACATTCATGCAAGTAGCACAGATAATGACTGCGTAGTCGTGACACTCGAATTCCCTGCCAAGACTAGTTACCAGATATTTCCAAAACGCCATAGGCATCCCTGGTGGTAAGTTCAACACTATTGAGGAGCTGGGAGGCGCTGTGTTGATGCAAGACGAGCAGCAAGATATTTTTGAACGGCGAGTTCTACCAACCTTTGCTGCACATCAGCAACCAGTGGCCTCCCCCCGGGAATGGGTGACCTGTAACGTTCGATTTAAAATCCTACCCCTGACTAGTGGCGTGCAGGGTTTGGATGTGCAGGCACCTCGAAGTGACGTCTGTCCACACAAAGCAAATGCATCCGGATACACGTTCTGTTGAATTCACCCCGTGATCTTTTTGTTCCTCGATCAAGGTCCCTCATACTCCGTACAAACTCTTCATCCCACCCACCTCATATTATCAAGCACTTGACTCGGGGAACCGTCAATGATGTAAGGGCTTGGCGGGTTGTTTAGATGACTTGATCCGCCACCCCTCTCAACCAGTTACGAGGGACATAGCAGATATGCCTCACCATAAAGCTCGGTGCGTACATCCAAATTTCCCCTGCAGTGATCCTCTGCAGTTGCTTTCAGAGCCTGTTATCTTTGTGGAACTGTGTTCACCTTGAACATTCGACATGTCCCCATCCACTTTTACCACAATGCTCTTCTTAGGTCTTGCCTTGACTGTGAACGGGTCTATCGATCACAACGTTACCGTCGGCGGTAGCCAGCTGACTTTTAATCCTTCAAATATCTCTGCTCAGGCTGGCGATACCGTGACGTTCCAGTTCATGCCTGGCAATCATACGGCCACACAATCGACATTCGAGCAGCCTTGCCAACCTTTCAAGTCTAGCAGTGGTCAAGGTGGTTTTGATTCAGGATTGTGTGTCTAGTTGCTGCACATGACGTGTTACATCTAACGTTCTCTACCATAATATGCAATCTACATATACCATCAACATAAGCGACGTAAGTAAATCCTTGGTTAAGTTTACGGCACGCAGTGATACCACGATCTCGATAGGTTACTCCCATCTGGGTATACTGCAAACAAGGGCTGCATTGTAGAGAAGGGATGGTGTTTAGCATCAATGCCGATGTTGCAGGGTCCGAGACTTATTCTGCGTTCAAAGCCCGTGCTATGGGTGGGACGGTCAGTAACGGTGGGGCTGGGAGAGCTGTAGTTAGCTGTTTTGGTGTCGTTCTTGGTTTATTTATCCTTGCCGAAGGTTGGATGTTGTGAAGGACCGGTGTTCTCAGGGGTTTTCCAAAACCGGTGACCTGTATATCTTGCACCGCAGATAGGCTTTGTACAAACACCAGTACTATAATTTGGTCTCCACTACTGTCTCAACGATATGGAGGGCCTACCTCAAGGATTGAAACCACAAACACCAGCTGAGCCAAATGCCGAACAAGAGGCACAGAGAGCGGCCCAGGAGGCCATGCGGAGAGATATGATTGCGACTATTCTCGATACTACAGCGCGTGAAAGATGTGAGTATTGTCTGTTCTCCGTCGTTTGGGTGTACGGATCTGGCTGATGTACGAGAAACATGATTTTATCCACCCCTTGTAGTGTCTCGTATCGCGCTGGTGAGCCCGGAACGGTCGCAGCAGATCGAAGCTGTGCTGCTTCGGATGGCACAGACGGGTCAACTTCGCGGAAAAGTGACTGAATCGCAGCTGATAGATCTCCTAGAACAGGTAAGAGGTTCTTTTACGACTCTGGAGTGCGGTCGGCTTGATGATGTGGGCTCAACAGATGGAAGATGCGCAGTCCAAAACTAACACGAAGAAAACTACGATCGTGGTGAGTGTCTGCCTGATTTTCGCATTGAAGTGCAAGCATTGAAAGAGACGTTCACTGATCAGTACCAACGGAGGCGGGATTTCGATGATGATGATGATTTTTAATGCACGTTGTCACTACGCAGGCCATGTACCCTATTAGCACCCGCCGAAGCACACTGTTGACGAGTTGCATTGAATATATGAATGCTGGTTGCGTGATGCTGTCTTTGTTACATGCGTGCCACCAGCAAACAGGGGCAAATATCCGTTTTGAGCGACGTGGGAATTTCCGGACCCTTTGAGCCTCATTGTGCAATTCGGCCTTTGACTTGTTCCAGCTCTGCCCGTCTTCCCCCTCTCGCCGTCGTCGTCCTCGTCGTCGTTCCTCGATAGCAAGTTGCTATATAGCATCCACACAGCACTGCAGAATGTCATCAGCCAAGCTTCACGGTCATCCGTCATTGCCAGCGCCCGCTATGCACGTCGGGTTTTCTGCTCATCAGTCAAAGTCCCACGTTTTGGCTGGTGTCCAGGACGCGTACTGGAGCGACGACGATGCAGTAGGTTACTCAGTGGTTCTCCTCATGTACCCCTTAGTCACTGTTGCACCCGATCGTCACAGGATGACGCTGAATGCCCCCTCTGTCTGGAGGAGATGGACATCTCTGACCTTAATTTTAAACCTTGTGTTTGTGGATACCAGGTACGACTTGTCTGATCAACTTCATTTTTGCCTCCCCCTTATTGTGCCACAGATCTGCCGTTTCTGCTGGCACCACATCAAGCAAAACCTCAATGGGCGTTGTCCCGCTTGCCGTAGGGAGTACACCGACGATGCCGTACAGTTCAAGCCAATCCCGCAAGAAGAGTCAGTTAGCCAATCCTTCTTGGCTACTTTTTAGCCTAATCACCTCGTTTGTTTCGTGCCAGTCACAAGCGCCTTACTCAACAGAAGAAACAACGTGAACGCGAACGAAAGGAACTTGATGCCCTCGGTCGTCGTCACTTCGTGAACGTGCGTGTGGTGCAACGCAACGTGGTCTACGTCGTGGGTATTGGACCCAGGTTCGCCAAGGAAGAGGTATGAGCCATTGTCTCTCTCATTTACTCGCGGCCAACTGATCAACAATTCCCTTGTAGCTTATACCTACGTTGCGATCCAACGAGTATTTTGGTCAATACGGCAAGATATCCAAGATTATACTCGTTAAGAGGACTTCATCAGGCGGTTCCCCTGTACTTGGTCTGTACATAACCTATCACCGCCGGGAGGATGCGGCTCGCTGTATCGCTACTGTTGATGGCGCCCCCTCTCCTGGTGGTGGCCGGGAAGTGATGAGAGCCAGCTACGGCACTACGAAATATTGCATGGCTTTTCTCCGGAGTCTTACTTGTTCCGATAGCACTTGTATGAACCTGCACGAATGGGGCGACGAGAAAGACTGCTTCACCAAGGAAGACTTGACAACATTGTTAGTATCACATAAGTTCGTGTTGTTATGACGTTGACAACCGTCTTTGCGCAGGAAACACACGATCAAGGACACGGAGAATAGAACACGCTCTGCGAAGGATGATGCTGGTAAGCACGCAAGCTACTTTAAACAGTTTGTGTAGGTCAACATTGTAAGCAGGAAGGCTGCCGCGGGGTGCAGCCTGGGGCACGAAGGCGTCGGCGCCAATCACTAGTTCCCCGACTATGCCATCTTCGTCGGTCACGATTGTGCAAAGGTCGAACCGACGGGGTGGTCAACGGCAAGCCCGCAACCCAAATCCAGAGTCGAAGTCATCAAACCGTTCACATCACGATCGAAAACCCGGTCCCGCCGCAGGAAACACGAAGACACCTTCGGTTACTTCGTCGTCGCGTCCTCCAACACCTGCAGTGGCTTGCCTTCCTCGAAGACCCGCAACTCCTACAGACGTCAAGATTCTCCGTTCTAAAGAGCATGGTGCACCAGTGTCTCCGGCGCCCTCTACCACAATCGAGTCCGACTTGGGTTCAGGGTCCCAGGATGTACCACCATCCCCTGCCCGACCACGGTCCACCGAATCAGTTCAATCTTCCGTTCCGTCTAACGTCCTTGGTGGCCCAGATGTACCGCCTGGTCTCTCCGCCCCTCCTGGTCTGCCTCCCCCTTCCCGGAAATCTGACCTCCATGCACCAAGTATCCAACCCTCTCAATCTACCTATCAAATCTCTACCGCTGCACAAGCTTTGTTGGATGATGTTAAGTTTCGGCGAGAGAACGCACCTGCCAACACCACTGCGAGCATTTTCCCGGACCTTGATCGCACCCTTCGCATGCTCTCCGGGGAGGATGAATTTGGTGGTTTTAGCTTCAACCTAGATCCCAAGTTGGCGGGCAACAACCCTAACGCGGATATCGCTCTTCCGGATCTTGAAGTAGAAACCACTGTACCATATGCCAGTGGATTCATGGATACGTTCCCCGCCCTCCGATCCCAGCAGCAATTGCCGTCCTCGAAGTCATTTATGGCACCACCACCAGGCATCTCCTACCTTCAGACTTCCTCCCGGTCAGTGTACGATCCACTTTCAATGCGGGGTACACCCATCGATCACCAATCTACGGGATGTTCTAATTACATGGGAACCTTCAACCCGTTCGGAGAAAGTACAGAGGAGTCAGCCTCACAATCACAAGTGGCAGCCTCAGGGAAGCCGGTACTTCCGGATGAAGAAAGAAAGGTGTCCAGATTTGGATTTGCTAGAGGGCGCCAGGGTTCCACGGCTGCATCATCACCAGTTCATGCTGCCTCCCCCCTAAGTGCTAGTGATAGTCATCAGTCTTTCTTCTCTGCAGAAACTGCCTCACCAGCACAACCTCATTGGAACTCGTCCAGTCATTTCGATCGCAGCTACCCGACTTCGCCGCTAGCGCAGCATGCGCAAGTGGTGCAAGCTCCCCCACAGCAGCAGCTCCGCTTTCAGCCATTCGATACCAGTGTTGGTGTCAGCGAGGCACAACTCCGCGAATTTTTGCAGACTTCTCGAGAGCGAGCTAATGCTATGCAGAACGGCGCAGCTGGTAGGAGGCTTCTGTTTGTTTGATGCATGTGAGGCAGATGTTGACTATGATTCATCTTCCTTTCTTTTGTAATTTTCGTGCATGTTGTATTACAACGTTCGATTTCCTTTGTATCTTCTTTTTCATAAGCTTCGGAGCAGCAACAGCAGCAGTACCAATATACGCCGAACCAACCGTTCCACGATCCTGCTATCATGTCTGCCAGGCTTGCTTCCCCGCGACTCACAATGGCTGCGTCAGCAAGCTACCAAGGGAGCCTGCCGGGTACAGGGGGCTACAAGGCACCACCGAACGTCCCACTGGGACCCCCTCCGGGTTTAGGGTTTCCACCGGGTCTTCCCACCAATCACGCAGCGCCGGTCCTTCACTTGCGAAGCAACGACGACTCGCTCACAGATCCCTCGCGATTCAATGCCCTTCTAAACGGTGAGTATCTTTCTTTCGTCAGGGGGAAGGTGCCCCAGGTCAGAGTACCGAGTGCCGTGCTTTCAGTGCGGAAATATTATCAACGACCATGATTTTTCCTCTCTTGGTTGAAGGGGTACTCGCTTCCATTACGTCTTCATCGTCGCCTCCATCCAAAGAAACCCATCTCCTTTCATCCCTCTGGCGGCGCCGAAAAACTGGAGTTTCCCCAAGTGCTAGTGTACTTTATTATTCACCTTTGTCCCTCGCCTGGTTGCACCGCTCTGTTTTCTTCCGTTTTCTGTGGGCGCAGCTTAATCGTCTGGTACAACGTTACTGACGACTCTCTTTTGGTCTTCCACCTTCTTTGTGCATGTTCAGTCCCCCAATCTGCGCCTGCACCTACGTCGTCGCCCACCCTTTCCCCCGAGGATTTTCCAGCGTTAGGCGCCAGTACTACTGCTACCGGCAGTATTGCCACACAGGGTGATTCCCAAGCGGCGAGCGAGATCGGATCTACCGCCGAGGGTAGCAAAGGTCAAGCAAAGACTGATCGCAAGGCTGCCAAGAAAGCTGCTGCTGCACAACGAGCACTCGAGCGGCAAAAATTTGTTCAGGAGAGGGCTGCGGCACGTTCCGCTGAGAAGGCACGCATTGCTCAAGAGAAGGCTGCAGAGAAGGAGAGGCTGGCCATTTTGAAAGAAGAGAGGGAGAAAGCGGAAAGAGAGCGAATTGAAAGGGAGAAAGCGGAGAGGGAGAAAGCAGCTCATGAGAAGGAGGAGAAGGCAAAGGTCCCTCAGGAGACAGCGCAGTCAGTTACTGAAGGGGAGAACCAGCACGAGGCAGAGAAGGCGAAGGCGAGGACCCTGAAGACGAAGAAGAACGTGGCTCCACAGAAATCTAGTCGCATTGCCCAGCCTACCTTGGCCGAGGTGGAGGAGCAAGCAACTGCTTCTCGCAAAGTCGTTGAAACCGTTGACCAACCACCCATCTTGTCGAAGATGCCGAAGAAAAACAAGCCTGTAGCGCGACCTATTAAGATCCCCAAGGAGATTGACACCAACACGGAAGAGGTCCCGTCTACAACAGAGACTTCGGCTCCAGCTATTGGTACGGGCAATCAAACCGTTTTTTCTAGCCCGAGCGACTCCAGAGCTCAATCGGTCGACCGAGTGTCACCTATTGAGCGGGCCTCTGTGGCGGACCTTATGGATGAGATCGACGCGAGGAATCTATATATGAATCTTCCCAACCATCCTTTCTTCGACCTTCACAAAATCAACCCCGCTGCTAAGATGCCTTTGGAATATGCACCCCTTGTCCATGCGCTGTCTGCGTTGTCAGTCGGAGGGGGCTCGTTTGCGACCAGCATGCCGTCAGGTTCCATTGACAATGCCGTGTCATCGTTCCAGCAGCTGCTGGAAACCTTGACGCAAACAATTTCTGATCTTCTGCGTCTCCTTCCCCGTACCACTTGGGATGACAGTTCATCGTTTGACGGTGTTCTTAGGGACATGCTTAAAGGTGACGATTTCCTTGACGAGACGGGTGATGACGCAGTTGGAAAAGAGGATGAAGTAGCCGCGCTGACCCAGGCGCTCGAAAGGCGTGCTCGTTGGATGGAAGTGCAGTTGTCCAAGCTCGAAGAGTTGCATCGCGACATCAACAATGCGGCCGTCCGCGCCGTGCTAGCTTTTAACGACAATGGCTGGGGCTGCCAGAAATCGTTACCTCGGGTTGGTAATACACTCCGCCGGTTCGATAGCATTGGGTTCATCGAGGAAAACGGTCAGATGAGGCCCATGACTGTGGAGGAGCTGGAGAAGAAACTGGTTGTGGCGAAAGAGGCGGCGGTCTTTGCAGAAACTGAGCTGAGGGAAGCCATGGAGAAGGTCCAGGCCGTGCGGCCGCTGGAGGTCGATGACTATTGAGCATAGGGGTAGGTTACTAAGGTTAGTCTTAGCTGGAGGTCACACGCCAATCCAGTGTCCTTTGGGGGCTGTCCTTGTTTTGTTGAGTTTTCTATACGGGAATCGCCTTGAAACCCGATCTGAGATATATGTGCGATTTGCTCTGAACCTCGCTGATCAGCCCCCATAGAGGGATTTTGGGGAGGTAATGTCTCTAATTTGTAAGTAATGAGTGACATCTGGTGCTCAGGGTCTCAACTGCTAGCGGCCGTTTCCCGCGTGTTAAAGTGCGTCACGTGTGCCTCGCTGTGACGCGAAGAAAGAGCTGGTGGTCGAACACAAAATGACTTGGCCTTTCTTCTCAACTAATACATCTGAACCCACCCTTGGAAAAACCATGCCCCCAAAGGTGAGCAGCCACTCGTTTTTCGCTATCCCTTGAATGCGCCGACAACACTACGTTCCAAGCGTAAGCGTGAAGAGACGGAGGCCGGGGTTGCGACGCGAAGTACACGGAAGTCCACCCGAACAGGTATGGTGCGGCGTGCTAAATTGTCTTCGCTTGTTGATAGGCTTCTGCTTCCAAACTCAAGGCAAGAACCAGGATAATGTCAACACCAGTGCATCGTATGTTCGGCGCTGTTTTTAAGTTATGACGGAGTTTTGATTGTAACATGCACAGTTTTTCATCGGCCGAAACGGAGGTGAGGCGGGCTTCTTCTGGTGTCCTTCCTATCTTGTTCTCACATTATCTGGTAGTCCGCGCCATCAAAGAAAGCCAGAAGCACGACTGCCAAGACGACAGGCGCAAGAAGTCGAAGCTCCAGGGCTGTGTAAGTATTTATATTGTGAGGGAATATATTTGGCCCCTAACCAAAGTATTTCATTATCAAGTAATGATGACGTAAGATGCATGGTGAACGGTACAATGCCATGGGCCTGTCTCAGCTAATGGGTTGGTTGTTCCCCACAGCGACTTGTCAGCACCTCGACGAACCCCGACAAAAATGCGTAAGTTCGCCCCCGACTTTCTCCCTTGAGTCACACCTTGCACGGCTTTCACTGTTCTCTCTCAATAACGTCCCGACTTACTTAAGTTCGGAGTACTCGACGGCGTTTTCGCATGCCACTCTCGTCTTTGTTTTGTTGTTTATCTAACAGATCCGTCCACAGTCAAGCACTGGAGGATATCAAACTCTCGACTGTATGTTCTATTGCCACCTCTTTCCTCCTATTCGCAATAATCAGTCCGTCTTGTACAGCGAACGGCCCCGGGAAACGAAGAGTACTCGCCACAGCGTTCGCGTGACCTGTTCCAGAACTTCGCAGATTCTGACACTCCGAGTGTCATCGGTCCAGAGGGTTTAGAGAAATTGTGTACGGAGGCAGGCGTGCCCTTGGATGGTGCTCAGCCACTCATCCTAGCTTGGCAGTTTGGGTGCTCTGAGGTTGGGAAGATTACTTCAGATGAGTGGCGGCGGGGTACAGACGCACTGCGGTGCGTTTATTTTCATTAAGGCGTAAGAACCAAACTTATCATCTATCAAGCATTTCTTCGTTACCTATCCTGGCAACTGCGCTAAGGGAATTGGATGATCTGGTCATCCAAAGGAAAGAACCAATCAAACGGCCACTTTCGCCAGTAGCATCGGTGACAAGGAGGACTAGTGCGAGCACAACGAAAACACACGAGTTATACAACAGATCACGCTACTGGGATTATGCTCAGAATGTTGAGCGGGCATTTGGCGAACTATACCAGTTCTGCTTCACGCTGTCAAAACCACCGTGCGTTTACAGAATTCCGCACGTCCTCTCCCTAATGCTCGTTACAGGCAAAGCAGAAACATGGACATGGAGGTGAGCGTCTGCAGGAGATACGGCTGTCAGTTTGTCTTTATGGTTTGCATAGACAGCAACTGCGCTTTGGTCGGTTCTACTCTCCACACGATATCCCATCATAGGCGATATTACGACGTTCTTGAACGTGAGCATCCCCTGTAGACTCTTTCCCTTGTTCATAATTTTTACTTGCCTGTCAGGAGAATTCGTCTTACAGAGGGGCGAATAAGGATATCTGGAACATGGTATGTATGGCCTGAATGCATACCGGCGGCTGTCTCCTCACTATGTTGTAGGTATACGAGTTCTGTCGGACAGTACATCCGAATTTAGACAACTACGAAGATGATGCGGTTCGTTGCATTGTCTTCCGCACATTCTCGGTTCTGACGACACCATAGGCATGGCCAACATTACTAGACGACTTTGTATCTTGGAAGAGAGGGAAGTCTCATGACGGCGCGGGTTCGCAATGGTCGGTTTAATTGGCGTGCGTCACGTACGCACATAATATGTACTATTCCTATTTTCTTCCGCGATCCCACGCTCGAGGTTTGGGCATCACCGTGGGGCCACCAGTGAGGTTACCATGTCCTTTGGTTTGCGAATGAGACTCGGCAGTGCTGAGTACGACTGCAAACTATTTGTGTCTCTTTGCATCTGTGTGGATCAGATTGTTCCTAACAAAGTCGTACAAATAATTTCGGTCATCCACCCCTGTGTTGCCATCTCTCGTCCCAACCACTAACCATCTCGCCGAACTACAACGATGATTTCGCGCCTCTCTGAGTACACCATCCTGAAGAATGCAGTCGCCACGCCCATCTTAGCTCTTGATGAGGCTACTTGCTTCGGCTGGTGGGGTCCAGGCTGATAATTTCGATTCTCATGTACATCCTGGCAATCACAGAACCTGTGGCCATTCCTGGTATCGTTTGGCGACGCCAGAGCTAGCTTAGCCACAACAGCGTTAGTACACAGTCCGTATAGTACTCATCCCTGCTTCCTGATCTTGATGGATAATAATCAGGCTGCCATAAATTGCTCCCTCCATTCCATGTCCAATCCTCCCCTGGCGACACTGACTGAGCTTTGGCAAGATCTGTCCCTGAGCGGCCGCATTTCTTACGTGCATCCTGGCAAAACTTTTGATGGTGGCACTGTGGTGGCTACAGCTGCAGAATATGGTATTCATGTAACGTTCAAGTGATCAGTGACCATGTACTCATACTGAGAGTGTTTCTACAGTGCATCGGAGCCATCTCCCCTCTTGGTTACCAAGGACACCAACGAATGCAAAGAGATGGATGCAGCGCAACTGTCATGTCGCGTGTTCAAGCGACATCCTGCCAAGCCTGTGTCTATTCTACCTTAATCTCGGCGACATTTAGTACACTTGCAGGCAGCCCCGAAGTCGTGATGATAGACTCCGTCGCCTATGCCGCACTGGGTCAATATACCATGCACCAACTCGCCAGAGTTACCACGATCGGTCTCAAGCTTCTCGGGTTCGTGTAAAACTGGATGGGCAGTGTGGGGAGCAGAGACATTTCTGCACCTGTGGGGGAGGTCTAAACACGCGTCGCGAATGTGCTGTCTGTCGCACGGTCGATGCAGTCTGTAGGATACCCTGTTCGTGACATGCTGGACAGTTTCCTACCTCCTCCGGGTTCATTGGTTTAACGGTGGTTGTCTTGGTAGTAACTAGCTGTGTCTCGATTAGCTCCATCCTATGCACCAGGTCAGAAGGATTCCCTGAACCCTATCGTCTCCTTTCTGAACCCCAGGGAAAGCAAATTCTCTTCGAATGCTAACGATCATTAGTCCCTGGCATCAGTGGGCTTGGCGCAATCCATCGAGTTTTAAGGCCAATGCCATACAAGATTCGCGCTTTGACCGCACCGCCGTCTGTTGTATAGTGTTCCATCCCAGTATAAAACCTTAACTCCGGCAGTATAAAGTCATATGGTTTGCTGTAAGGGACAACGGGGACTAGTTGGTCCCTGCGGATGCCGGCTTTTAGGTTCACATGCAGCTATGACATCAAAAACGGGTAAAGTTAAACGTAGCGGCCGAGGAGAAAGAATCAACTCGCTAGTTGGCCAGCCCAATACACGTCAACGGTACCTACTACACAGAGATTTGATTAAATAATCCGTCAAAAGCTCCACGCTCCCCAGGCAAGTAGGACAAGAGGTGCGAATAATCCCACGGTAGATGTCCTCGCCGCCCTCAGTCCACTAGTCTCTGGAATCGTCAGAACCGGAAGTCTATGAAGGAAGACGACCGAAGTCGGCAGAAGGATGTCCGGTAGTTACGAACCCGGAGGGAATGTCAGGCTCGGCCCACATTTCGTACAACTCTGAAACCAAACTGAGCCGCTAGAGGGTAGTTTCCCGGGACTCAGCTGAAATTCGTGCGAGAATGGTCGTTAAAGCCGGGCTGTCGGCTGGACGAAGGTTTTTCAACTTTCAGCATTGACAATGGCATAACCCCAAAAGACGGTGGAGTGGTATCCGCAAAAGACCCGCCTCCACTGTCAGAATCAGAGCACATGTTGTTTCGGAGAGGCCCGGAACGAGAGACAGGGGTAGTTCAGCGATGACTAATAAGCACATACTACTAGCGCTTAGATAGGCTACCTACTACGGTCTCGCGCTGACCATCTGGTGCTGTGTAACTTCCAGTTGCCCGACCAATATGAATGAAATTTTCAATGCCAATCCAACGATATATACCAAATCCAAGCGCTCCTTGAGGAAGTCGCCTTTTGAAACCGGGCAATCACTTTGGGTAGACGACGTTGAGCAACAAGATTGGAGCGACGCTTCTAACGTCGAGCCCATCGACCAGGATGAGGTTTTTGGTATGTAAATCTGGAATTCAACCACATTATGATTGCCTTAGATTTCCTTCTCTTTATAGACCTCATCAGGTCCATCGCTGACCCAGAGCATCCGAACTCTCTGGAAGAACTGCGGGTTGTGTCGGCGGAACAGATAGACATTGGAAACAATCTCATAGCTGTCGAGTTCACTCCCACTGTCCCCCACTGCGGCATGTCGACTCTCATAGGTATCTGGGACTCCGTGCTATACTTTCCCACCTACTAAAGTTGGCCATCGTAGGACTATCCATCAGAGTCAGGCTAATGCGCTGTCTTCCCCCGAGATTCAAGGTTGACATCCGCGTTAAACCGGGGTCGCATCAGAGCGAGTTGGCTGGTAGGTTTGGTTATGCAGATGTCCTCTCCATGGCTAAGTCGTTGTAGTCAACAAACAGCTCAATGACAAGGAACGGGTTGCAGCCGCCCTAGAGAACCCAGCATTATTAGAAACACTAGAGAAATGTCTTGCCACCGCCGGTTCGCAAGAATGATTGGGCTGTTTCTGTAATTCGCATATCGCGGATAGCCAACACCACTGGTCTTTGGGTGCAGCTCCCCTCCTTGTTCAAGCCCTTTCGAAGACTTCAGAGGGCCAAAAAGGGCCGTCAAGGTTATTTGATGAACATTAATCCAGATGCCATCGCACGTGGTTAATGAGTATGGTTGTGTTGTTTATGCAGCTGTGTGGTGTATATTATGGCAAGTGTGAAACAGTATGGGTAGTTGACTATGGCTACAAAAATGCATATGCGAATTGGCTACAGCGTAATGAGTAGCAAGGGGTAAAATCAAATCTCTGGCGCTGGGCCTGATCCCTAAGAATGTTCGAAAGACATCGAATGAACCAACTGCAGCTGGCAAACGAACGAACGATAAGTTGCGAAAAAAATTAGTCGTCCAGCAGAAAATCCCAATTAATGCGAGTCTCGCATGTATTCCTCGAGCAGCTGAATAATCGTTTCAAGGTTTCCCTGTGCACCTTTTCCGGCGCATTCGTGTGGACGTCCCACATCCTGAAGGTGACAGTGCCTTCTGTTTCCACGAAGACTTCGTCTCCGGTCCACTTGTCGCTGCCTCCCTCGTTCAGCCGGATATTCGCCATGATACGGTTGATAAATCCAGCGGAGAAAGACGCTTTCCCTGAATAACAAATGCGACCTCTGAAATCCGAAGGTAACCATATCGTCACATTCGAAGAAGTTGCCTGGACCTCCAGGTAGAATTTACAGCGAGGCACCGGTCGGCACTGCCATGTTGGTTCATAAACTGTGTTTCATACGACACGATCATCGAGACTTACGATTTTCAGCTTAATAGGTGAGGACTCTCCAGCGACGAACAATCTTAAACGCTGGTTTATTGGTT